>JAQQAC010016209.1:72863586-73053909 GCA_029783875.1 Phataginus tricuspis
CGCTTCGATTGGTCACAGAGTTCTCTTAATATTCTTTCATTCTTAGAGATCCTTTTATCTCTCTCTGCCTCAGCTTCTTTGTATTCCTGGTCCCTGTCTTGTAATTCCTTGATCGTGTCTTGAACCTGATTCAATCTGCTGTTGAGCCCATGATGGCTTGTTTCATTTCTGCATTGTCTTTCCTCACTTCCCTCACTTCCTCCCTCAGCTCTTGCACATTTTTCTGTAGATCCGTCAGCATGGCTATGACTTTTATTCTGAATTCTTTTTCTGGAAGACTGTGAATGTCCATTTCTCCAGATTCTTTCTCTGGGGTGGTGTTTGTCTGAAGCTTTGTCTGTATCATATTCTTCTGTCTTCTCATGACTGTAGAATTGGTTGTTGGTAGCAAGGAGAGATAAGAAAGGAGAGACAAGAAAAAAAAGATATTTCTACTAATAATATAAAAGTATAAGGAGAGAGAGAGAAGGGAAAAGAAAAGAAAGAAAAAGAAAAGGCAGCAACACCTAAAAGAAAACAGCAAGAACAACAACAAAACAAAACAAAACAAAACAAACAAACAAAAAAACACCAAAAAGCCCACCGGGGGTGGTTTCTGTGCGAGTGCTGTAGGTGGCGCTGTTGCTCCACTATTCCAGCGCCACTATAGTTCTGGCTGGGTTGGAAACAATGGGAAGCTGTTGATCTCCGTGAGGGTCTCAATGGCGGGCACTCTTTCCCAGTCGCCAGCTACGGGGTCCAAAGCTCCCCAGGACTCCCAGCGTGCTGGGCTCACTTCGCGGGGCTATCCGGCCCCTCTACTGAGCTCCTGTCTCTTTAAGACCGCTGAGGTAGAGCGCGCGCTTTTCTTCCCCTTTTTCTCCTTTCTTTTTCCTTCCCGGAGCCTGCCGCGGGCAACTTGCACGTTCCCGGCTGGGACCCTGTGCCCTCTGTCCCTCCAATCTCCGCTACACCGTAGACCTCCACTCCCTCCTGGCTCTGAATCCTCTCCTCCCGCCAGAGCGCTGGGGGAGAGGGGCGCTCGGTCTGCTCGCGGCTCCGTACCTTACCCGCCTTGCCGGAACTCCTGCCGGAGTGCTGGGGTGGAGGGGCGCTCCGGGCACAGACTTCCCCTGCCTCCCGGCTCTGAATCCTCTCCTCCCGCCGGAGCGCTGGGGGAGAGGAGCGCTCGGTCTGCTCGCGTCTCCGTACCTTACCCGCCTTGCCGAGACTCCCGCCGGAGTGCTGGGGTGCAGGGGCGCTCTCGTCTCGCTGGATCGTGTTTCCGTCCCGCCTCGCCGGGTGCCGAGTCCTCTGTCGGGCGTGTCTGGCCCCTGGAGCTCTGGGGGGGGGAGCGCTCGGTCCCACCGGATCGCCGCTCGTCCGCCTCACCGGCTGCCAAGTTCTCACAGGTGTAGCTGTACGCTGTGCACTTTCCTGTGTATTCTGGTCTCTCTTTTAGGGATAGTTGTATTTGCTGTATTTTCGTGAATAAATATAATGTTGGGAGGAATTTTTCTGCTAGTCCGTTCAAGACGCCATATTCCCGGAAGTCTCCGAGAAAGTAGTTTTTAAAAATTCCTTCTGGTTGTGGATCTGAGGCACTGTTTAGATGGATTAAGGTTTTAAAGCAGACTGAAGTTAATAATATCATTTATCAATCCCCTATGTGCTAAGCATTTTGGTGGGAACCATATGTGTTATTTCATTTATTTATGACATCTTATAAGGGAGTTCTTTAACAGATAAAGAAACTGTGGCTCACAGAAGCTAAATTAATTACAAAAACAAAAAAAAATTGGTTGAATCAAAATTAAAATGTATGTTTAACTGAACACAGATGCCATGCTTTATTTTGTTTTGCATTTTTTCCCCATGATTCTATATACTTCAGTGGATCAGGTGACTCAAGAGTCTCAATATCAAAGATGCATGTACATTTTCTTTATAATCCATAAATAGAAGATTGGAGGACTTAGTCACTAACTTTACTGACTTGTTTAAAAATGAAACAAAACTTTTAGCTTACATATGAGTAATTTAAATGTATTCAAAATAAGTATGTAATATTGAATATTTTAGAAATAAAACATAAATTTGAAGCCTTGAAGGACATTTAATTTCAGCTACAACATGTAAAGGTTGGAAACATCAATTCAATTCTTATAAAAAGAAACTCACAAACTGAAAATCAACAACTTTCCATGGACTAGCAGAGGACTGAAGCCCCAAAGCAAACTGCCAGACTGACCCAGTGAGATAGGTGCCCCCATAGAAACATAGCCAAGATATTTTACTTAAGACCAAAAGCTGCTGGCGGCATAAACTTTTAGGGACACTTACATGGTAATTTTAATTAATTTCTGCTATGCATAGATTAGCATAAGACCGAGAAATTATCGGAGGCCATATTTTTAAGATCACCCCACACCTTTATGGGTATTACCTACAAGTTCAACAGGTTAACATAGAGAAGATCTGAGAGATATCTTTTAATGGCTTTTTCAGGAGAATGGAAGAGAAATCACTGTGGAATAAGCCCAGAGCCTTCAACATAGAAATGACCACTTTCCAGGGAAAAATATATTTCCAGAGTCATATTCAAGTTGGGGTATGTGTTTTATTTCAACTGCAGTCCTCTGTAGACTTGCTGGCCCACGTAAGGGGTGAAAATCATAGCCAACATTGTTAAGGCCTTCAATAAAATAAATTAAAAATGCTGTAGCCAGAGAAGGCAGTAGTGGGCAGGCAAAAAAAAAAAAAATGTATACTACAGGAGAATCATTTCTGAAGCCATAGTCCTGAGACATAGGCTTCCTAAGGATGAAGATTTAATCAAATTATTATATAGCAATCTACTCCCCAGCAGCTTGCCACCATTGCAAAAGGCTCCAGTATAATAATAGTAGACTAAAACTGAAAATGCTGCACTGCATAAGCTTCTTCTGAAGACTAGTAGAGAAGTGAAACATAACTATTTGGAGACAAAAACAAAGGTATTAGAGGAGTTTGAAGCCTCTGGAATCTACAGCTATGGTAAACAACAAATATAGCCCAATTCCTAGAGGCCTACTTACCTCAGTCTTACCACCTGATATAATGTCTGACTTTCAAGAAAATATTACAAAACAAACCAAAAGAAAAATAAAAACAAGTCTCAAGAATCAAAGCATCAGAACAAGATTTAGACATAACACAGATGTTGAACTTATGAAACAAGGAATATAGAATAAGTATGATTACTATCTTAGGGACACTAAAGGAAAAAAATGTAGACAGCACAAAAGAACAGGGAGTGATGGAAACATTAAGAAAAAATCAAAAGTAAATGTTAGAAGTTAAAAAGCACTGCAATAAAAAAGAAGGTCTTTGACAAGCTTGTCAGTGGACTAACATAGCCAAGGAAAGAATCAGCATGATTATTGACAGGCCAAAAAAAACTCTCCAAACTGGAATGCAAAGAGTAAAAAAAAAAATAAACAAACAGAAAGGAATGTTAGAGAACTGTGGGACAATTTCAAAAATGTAGCATTTGGCTAATTGGAGTACAAAAAGAAGAGAGAGAACAACAGAAAGAATGCATGAAGCAACAATACTTGACAACTTTCAAAATTAATGGTTGACAACAAACCACAGTTTCAGGAAGCACAGAAAGCATCAAGCAGGAAACAACCATGAAACTCACACATAGGCATATCATGTTCAAACTGCAGGAAAGGAGAGAAAAGGAGAAAATCTTGAAAAAATCTTGAAAGAGTGTGGAGTAAATTATTTAGAGTGATTTTAAAAACACACAAACCTGAAATTCTATACTCTGAAATTATCCTTTTAAAGTGAAGGAAAAATAGACTTTTCAGACAAAAAAAAGCCTTAGGGAATTCAATAGCTGATCTGCCCTGCAAGAAGTGTTAAAAGAAGTTCTTTAAGTATAAAGAAAATTATATAGGTCAGAAACTTAGATCTAAATAAAGAAAAGAAAAACATTAGAGAAGGAGTATGTATCTACAGTATGTAAGAAATATCTAAAATCTTCTATTTCTTAGTCTTAACTGTACTAAAAGATAATCATAACTTAAGGTAATAATAATAAAAATGTATTCAGTTATATTAACATATGAATAAGTGAAAAGACTGGCAGCAACATCATGAGGGACAAGACAGAGCAATTAGGACTATGCTATTATGATTATGATATCTGCTCTACATATAAAGTAGTATAATGTTATTTGTAAGTGAAATTAGATTAGTTTTAAAAGTTGCAAACTTCAGGGAAAGCATTATTTTTTAGTGAAGTATAGCAAATATTCTAAGACAGGAAATAAGATGGAATTATATGAAATATTCAGTTAAAACCAGAAAAGTCTGAATGGGAAAAATGAGAAAGAATAAATTCAATGAATAGTTGGTTCATATTAATCCAACTATATCAATAAGCACATTCAATGTGATTACTGGTTGAAACAGTCTAAAGATCTAAATGCACCAATTAAAAGGCAGAGATTTTCAGAATAGAAGAAAATAGCAATTATAAGTTGTTACAAAAACTTCACTGTAAACAAAAGATGTAGAAAAATTTATGCTAGGCTACTGTAACCAAAATAAAGCTTGGGTGTGTTGAAATAACATCAACAAGATGGCAAAACAGGAGTTTTCAACCCTCACCATCCCACTAAAGCACCAATGTTGACAACCACCCATGGACAAGAGCACTTTTGTAGGAGACCAGGAGGCCAACTCACACTCCACTGAAGCAAAAATCTGAGAAAAGTTGCATTGAAGAGAGTAAGAAGAACATGTTTTCTTAATCCACATCCTCTCTCCCCTCAAGGTAGCCATCTCAGTAGCAAGGAGATCCCAATGGCCCATACTTTCTCACATGGGGTTAAGTGAGAGCATAGTGATCACCCAGATTCCCCAGCTATCCATGAGGACCTTTTCTTCTCACCCCCACAAAGAACACTGAAAGAATAAACAGGGGTGAACAGTCTATGGTCAGCTAGGAACAGAGAAAATGGGTGAGTACTCACAACTGGAACATTCAACAAAAGGCTACAGTTTCTACTGACCACATAGTGGGCTTCACTAAGAAGCTCATCTATGAATCTCATGGAGCACCACAACCGCTATCTCCTATGCACCAAGACTTCATGTATACTTTAACTCATATGGTCAGAGCCCCCCCACATAACCATATATGGCACATGAAAGCATTTACATACCATGAACAAGCACATGCAGACTGATAGCTCTACTATACTAATTTGGAAGAGGATGGATAACCTTCAACACATAAGGACACTTCCTGTATGAAAATAAGTGGGAGGCTCTCCCAGCTTTGCTTTTCAGTACTGAGAGAAGGCATATACAATCCAAAGACTTCATCCCAAGAGTGGGTACATTATAGAAAGGGTCTAAGAGATTCCAAGAATACCTAGCCAAGAGGACTGGTGAAAGTCTTTCTTTCCCAAAGCCAGTCAGTAAAGACTGAAAGAGGTGATGACTTCTTCAAATGTAGAGACTATGCAAGATTTCAAGGAACAAAAAAATAAATAAAATAAAGCATGACACCACCAAAGGAACCCAAAAATTTTCTAATAACCAACCCCAAGGAAATGAGATATACATATTGCCTGACAAATAATTAAAAATAACTTTTTAAGGAAGCTCAATGACCTACAAGAGAACATAGGTAGATAACTCAACAAAATCAGGAAAACAATGCATGAACAAATTAAAAGTTCAACAGAGACATAAATAATTTTAAAAATACAAACAGAAATTCTGGAGCTGAAGGATACAATGAATGAAATGAAAATGCAATAAAGAGCTTCAATAGTAGACTCAGTCAAGTACAAGAAAGAAACTGAACTAGAAAAAAAGTCATTTGAAATTATTAAGGGCAGAAAAAATAAAAGAAATGAAAATGAGTGAATAAAAGCTATGGAATTTATAAGATACCAGCAAGAAGACCAACATAAGCATTATGGGAGAACAAAGAGAAAGAGAAGGCATCAGAAAATTTATTTAAGGGAATAATGGCTGAAAAATTCTCAAACTTTGAGAGGGACATAGACATCCAGATCCAGAGAGCTCAAAGGTTACCAAAAAAGATGAACCCAAGAATAATACACAGACACAGCATAAACAAATTCACAAAAAGAGTTTTGAAGGCAGCAAGAAAAGATACTTGCCATATACAAGGGATATCCCATAAGGCTATAAGTGTATTTCTCAGCAGAAATCTTATATGCCAGGAGGGAGTCAGATGACATAGTCAAAGTGCTGAAATAATAAATTGTCAATCAAGACACTTTATATGGCAGAGGTGACCTTAAGACTTTCCAGAAAAACAAAAGCTGATGGAGTTTATCATTTCAAGACCTGCCTTAAAAAATGGGAAAGGGAGTTCTTCAAGGTTAGACAAAAGCATGCTAATGAGTGACATTAAAGTATGTGAAACTCACTGGTTAATACTCACTAGTTAAAGGTAAATACTTAGTCAAATTCAGAATATTCTATTATAGTAGTGATGTTATGTAAATTGCTTTTAACTCTAGAATTAAGGTTAAAATTATTAAAAGTAAATATAGCTACAATAGCTTGTTAATGGATATACACTATAAAACGTGTAAATTGAGAAATCAATAACAAAATATATGGGGAAAGAAGAAAAATTATAGTTTTTTATGCAGTTAAAGTCACATTATTACCAGCTTAAAGCAGACTTTTGTAACTATGTGGTGTTTTATATAAGCATCATGATAAACAGAAAGAAAGGAACCTAGTAGGTACACAAAAGATGAAGAGAAAATAATTATGGCATACCACTACAAAAAAGTCATCAAATCAAAAAGCAGATATCATCAAATCAAAAAGAAGATATCAGGCAAGAAAAAAGCCATAAAATGAATGCAAAATAGTTAGGACACAATTAAAGTGGTAATAGTAGATTCTTACCTATCAATAATTAAATATAAATGGATTAAATTCTCCAATCAAAAGATATACTGTGATTGAATGGATTAAAAGAAAAATGAAATCCAATAATATACTGCCTACAAGAGATTCATTATAGACTTAAGGACACACATAGTATCAAAGTTAAAGAATGATAAAGATATTTCATGTAAATGGTAACCAAAAAAAGGTAGGGATGGCTAAAGTTATATAAGACAAAATTGGCTTTCAAACTTTGTCACGAGATAAAGAAGGTCATTAAGTAATGTTAAAGATGTCAGTACATCAAAAGCACATAACAAAGTAAATATATATGCATTTAATATTAAGTAACTAATTATATAAGGCAAATATTAAAAGAACTGAAAGGAAAAATGGTAATACAATAATTCTAGGGGACTTTATTACCCCATTTTCAACATTGAATAGATTGTCCAGACAGAAAATAAGGGAGCAGCAAACTTTAATAACATTATACACCAAATGGATATAACCAACATGCAGAATATTCCACTGCATAGGAGCATAATACACATTCTTCTCAAGCGCACATAGAACATTCTCTGGGATAGATTATATATTGGGCCACAAAACAACCCGTAACAAATTTAAGAATATTGAAATCATACCAAATATCTTTTCTGATCCCACTGATATGAAATTATAAATTAAAAAAAACAGGAAAGTTTTCAGATTTAAATGCATTTGTAAATGAAATAAGACATCTCTGAGCAACCAATGGTTTCAAAGAAGAAATAAAAAAGGGAAATCAAAAAGTACCTTGAGACAAAAAATGGAAACACAATGTACCAAAACTTATGAAATGCAGCAAAATCATGTGTAAGAGGGAAGCATACTGTGAAAATTCCTTTTAGGGAAAGAGAGAGATCTCAAATCAAAATCCAAACTTTAAACCTCAAGGAACTACAAAAAGAAGAGCAAACTAAGCCCAAAGTTAGAAAAAGGAAGGAAATAATAAAAACAAAGGAGAAATAAATAAAATAAACACTAGACAGACAACAGAAAAAAATCAATGAACTAGGAGCTGTGTTTTTTAAGTAAGACAAATCTTTAGCTAGACTTTAGCTAGAAAAAAGACAGATGAATCAAATAAAATTTTAAATGAAAGCATGGACATTACAACTGACACAAGAGAAATACAAAGAATCATAAGAGATTACTATAAACAATTATATACCAACAGATTGAATGATGTAGTAGATATGGATAAAGTTCTAGAAACATCCAGTTTACCAACACTGATTCAAGAATATATAGAAAATATGAACAGACCAATAATGAGTAAGGAGATTGAATCAATAATCAAAAACCTCCCCAAAATAAAATACCAGAACCAGAGGACTTCACTTGTGAATTCTACCAAACATTTACAGAAGAATTAGTCAATCCTTCCCAAATTCTTCCAAAAAATGAAAGAGGAGGGAATACTACCAAACTCATTTTATAAGGCCATTATTACCCTGATACCAAAGCCAAACCAGGACACTATAAGTAAAGGAAATTACAGGCCAATATCTCTGATGAATATGGATGCAAATATCCTCAACAAAACAATATCAAACTGAAATCAAGACTATATTAAAAGGATCATAAACTATGATCATGTGGCATTTATCTGTTATGCAAGGATAATTCAAATAGCAGATCAATAAATATGATATATCACATTAATATAACAAAGAATAAAAATCATATGATCTCAATAGATCAAAAAATTTTGACAAAATTCAACATCCTTTCATGACAAAAACTCTCAATAAATTAAGTACAGCAGGAATGTACTGCAAATTAGTAAAGGCCATATATGACAAGCCCTGTTAACATCATACTCAATGGCAAAATGGAAGTAACAGAGCAATTAGGCCAGAAAAGGAAATAAGATTAATCTAAATCCAAAAGGGAGAAGTAAAATTGTTTCTACTTACAGATGACAAGATCTTATATATAGGAAAACCTTAAGATTCCACCAAAAAAAAAAAAACAAACCTGTTAGAACAAATAAATTCGGTAAAGTTGCAGGATAAAGAAGCCACATACAACATCACTTATACTTCTGTACACAAAAAATGAACTATTTGTAGAAGAAATATATAAAATTATCCCATGCATAGCATCAAAAATAAGAAAATACTTAGAAATAAATTTAACCCAGGAAAGGAAAAATCTGCACACTGAATCTTGTAAGTCACTGATGAAATATATTGAAGAGGGCACAAATAAATGGAAAGATATCCTGTGTTCATGGATTGGAAACATTAATATTATTAAATATCCATAATAATCAAAGCAATCTACATATGTCATGTAATTTCTACCAAATTCCAATGACATTATTACAGAAATAGAAAAAAAAATCCAAAATTCACATGGAAATACAAAATCTGAGTAGTCAAAGAAATATTAGCAAGAAGAAACTGAAAGAATCACACTTTTTGATTTCAAAGTATATTATAAATCTATCATAATCAAAACAGTATGATAATGGGATAAAATCAGGCATATAGACCAATGGAAGAGAATAGAGAGCCCAGGAATAAATCCACACATTTATATTCAACTGATCTTCAATAAGGTTTCCAAAAACACAATGGGGAAAGATAGTCTCTTCAATAAATGGTGCTGGAAAAACTGGATATCCACATAAAGAAGAATGAAATTTGACCCTTTTCTCACACCATATACAAAACTTATGTCAAAATGGATTTAAGATATAAATACAAGAACTAATAGTATAAATGTATTAGAAGAAGACATCAGTAAAAACTTCTCGATATTGGACTATGCTGTGCAATAATGTTTGGATATGACACTAAACTGCAGGCAATGAAAGTAATAATAGTCAACTGAGATTGCATCCAAGTAAAAATACTCTGTACAGCAAAGGAAGCAATCAACAGAGTGAAGATACAGCCTAAAGAATTGGGGAAAATATTTGGAAACACATTTGATATGGTGTTAATATCCAAAATGTATAAGAAGCTCATACAACTCAATAGGAAAAATAATCTGATTAAAAAATGGGCAAAGGACCTGAATATTCAATTTTCCAAATAAGACATAAAAAATAGTCAACAGGTATGTGAAAATGTGCTCAATATCACTAATCACCAGGAAAGGCAAATTTAAACCACAGGGAGCTATCACCTCATGCTCATTAAGATGACTACCATCAAAAAGACAAAATATAACAAATGTGGGCAAGGGTGTGGTTATAAAGAAACCCTTGTGCACTCTTGGTGTGATGTACATTGGTATAGATATTATGGTAAACAATATAGAGAGTCCTCAAAAAGTTAAAAATAGAACTAACATATGATTCACCAATCCCACTTTCAGGTATACATTCAAAGTAATTGAAATCAGTATTTTGAAGAAATATTTGCACTTCCATGTACTTGGCAGCATTATTCACAATAGCTAACATATAGAAACAACCCAATTGTCAGCAAATGCATGGATAAGGAGAATGTGATATGTATGCATACATATACAGGTGCACACAATGGAATATTATTCAGCCTTTATGAAAAAGAAGGAATCTTGGCATTTACAACAACATGTGTGAACGTAGAGGATATAATGCTAAGTGAAGTAAGTCAGAGAAAGAAAAATACTGCATAGTATGGCTTATATGTGGAATCTAAAAAAGTCAAACTCATAAAAGCAGAAAGTAGAATGGTGGCTGCCTGGGTCTGAGGGGTGAGGGAAATAGGGAGATGCTGGTCAAAGTGTACACAGTTTCAGGATGAGTAAATTCCAGAGATATAATGTACAGCATGATGGCCACTATGTGAGATGTTGGATATCTCATTTAGCTTATAATTTCATGTATAAAAAAATCACATTGTACACCTTAAATATATACAACTTTGTCAGCTATATCTCAACAAAGCTGTAAAAAAGAAACTTAAATATCTATATTAATTTCAAAGCCAATTTCAGAACAATTTAAATATCAAGGAGAAAAGATGGCTACATATAATGATAAGGAGGTTGCTTCTCTAAGAAAACAACAATCCTAAATATGTATTTACCTAACCACAAAGTATGAAAGTTCATGAGTGAAAAGTGATAGTATTGAAAGTAGAAATAAGTAGAAATACACTATTACAGTTGTAACATCTCTCAGAAAACTATAGATCAAATAGGCAGAGTAAAACTAAGATTGGCTTAAGTAGCATCAATCAATTTAATATAATTGACATCTATAGATTATACGATTTATAATTATTCATTTTTTGCATCAACTTGGCTAGGCTATGGTGACCAGTTGTCAAATACCTGTCTAGATGTTGCTGTGAAGATATTTCTAAATGTAATTTGCATTTAAATGAGTAGACATTGAGTAAAGCACATTATCATCTATAATGTGGGTGCACCTTATCCAGTAATGCCTTGAGAATAAACGCTGAGGTACCCTGAGAAAGAAGGAATTTTGCCTCTAGACTGCCTCAGATTTGAGACTGCATTATCAAAAGCTGCCGAATTTCCAACCTGCTGACTAGCCCTGCAAACTTCAAACTTTTCAGTACATATTCTATTGGTTCCATTTCTCAGAACATCCAGTGATGTCGATTTTGGTACAGAGAGAGTGTCTAAGAAACAGAATCTCAAGGATGAATTTTCTTAATTGGTTCTGGTGTTGGTGAAATAAGGGCATACCAGTTATCACCATTGGATTCTCCTAGTCAAAAATTTTTGTGATGCAAGGTAATGGGTCATTAAATATTTGATATTTTAGAACATCCTTCTCAAACTAATGTGTATAATGAGATTGGCTTTCTCCTAATTTCACTGGACAAAATAGGGAAAGAAAAAGATGAGCTCAGAGATTCAAATTCTCAGCTCAAAGTACTACATAAATGACCTGAAATTTTCAACATTCCTTGAAAAAAAAACACTTACCTCCTGCAGCCTCAAAGCTGAGATTGCTAAAGAAGAGTCACATCATCTCCTCCTGAGAGTGGTTGAATGAAAACATAAGTTGAATTTACAACCTCTGGAGGTTTGTGCTATTAAAGTGAGACAATTGAATGGGAAGGAATGGAATCCTGAAAGTGGGAATGGGGATGTGTGGGAAGACCCTAATGAAGCTGTCGACATCAAACTCCTAAATTCTGATGAAATTCTTTGCCAGTAGAAGCAGCTTCTCCCCTCCTATCTGAGATTAACCTGACATCAACTGAGGAAACTAATGGCATGCAAGATCCTTCTCATTTTCCTGAGGACCCACCCCTACAACTCCTTATTACTTCTAAACCAATAATGAGACTCAAGCGCAAACAGGCCCTAATATGTGTGGTCTAAAGTGTGCCCCATGAGGATGTTCACTACATGCCAAAAGAACTGAATGATCTTTACAATTTAAACACAGAGAAATCTAGGGACAATATGTGGGGGTGGATATTAAGTGTATGGGATAATGGTGAAAGAAAAAAGAGTTGTATCAGGAAGAATTTATTGATATGGACCCACCAAACAAATATTCTAGATTTACTATTTCAACTTATGAGGTTATAAAATGATCTAATTGTTTGGTTGGCTGAAATATGGACCAGAAGTTGGCCTACACTAAATAACTTGACATTCCATAACTACCATGGCACACTGTGCAGGAAGGAATACAAAGGATGGGAGAGATGAGAGTGTTTGAGTAGATTTATCATATAAGACCCCTCTGGTAGGTCCAGAAAGCACACTTTTCACCATGATTGTGAGAAATTTTAGAGGGGTGGGCCAGGAACCTTGAAAAACTTAGTGGATATCCTCAGTAGGACAGAAATTACAGTGGTAACTACTGCTTTTGAATGACAATACCTAAAGGCAATGGAGTAATAACTAACTCAGAAAGGCACGAATGAGCTAATGGTAGCATTTAATCACTAATACTATGTGAGTGTGTTTACCATAATTGATGGCAGAGCCAAAACAAATCAGCCATCAAATAGTCTTATTTGAATACACCTATTGCATGGGCTAGGTGATCACAAGTTCCTAGAGGGGATATTGATGGTAGTCTATTAATCTTACTTTATCTCTATATGCAGAAGGGTTCTAGGTCAAATGAACAGTAGAACTTGAATTATAAAAACAAAGAGTCAAATCCCCTCAGTTAATTCCTAGACTTGAGCAAATGTAGACTAAGAGTTCTTGAATGAAGGGGAGGCCTGGTCCACATGAGGGAGGACCCTCCTATACTGGAAAATATTTATACTTCTAATCTTTCTCCCAAGCTTCCCCAAATGAACCTAAGTCATTTTACATGTTGGCTTAACATTAGCAAATAGAAAAAATAGAATCAGACTTTTCAGGGACTACTGGCCATTGACTCTGAACTGGTGCTAATTACTGGGAACCCAAAATGTCACTCTGGTCCACCATACAAATTAGTGGCTTATAGACATCAGATAGTCAGTGAACTTTTAGCTCAGGTCCATGTCACGACGAGTCCAGTGGGCTCCCTGTGGTGTGGTTATGCACCCAGATCCACAACACATAAACTGAATGACATACCTAGCAATTGGCAGAATCTTAACATGGGTTCCCTGACAGGTGGAGAGAGGGCTCTTATGATGGGGAAGGTCAAATGGAAATGTAGCTCTGCCTCTACCTAGGAAAATAGTAAACAAAAAGCAGTACTGCATTTCTGCAGGGATGGCAGAGATTAGAGTTATCATAAAGTACTTAAAAGATGCAAGGATGATGATTCCCATCACATTCCCAATTGATTTACATATTTGGCATTTACAGAAAATGATGGGACTTGGAGAATTGCATTGGATAATTCTAAGCTAAACTCATTGCTGATTCCAGTTGCAGCTTCCAGATATTTCATTGCTTGAGCAAATTCACATATCTCCTGGTACTTGGTATGCAGCTACTGCTTGGCAATGCTTTCTTCTCCATACCTGTTAATAAATACCATAAGAAGCAGTTTGTTTTAAGTTGGCATAGCCAGAATTAAAAATTCATTGCTCTACATCAGGAATATATTAATTATCCAATCTTATTTCATAATGTAGTTTGCAGGAATCTTGGACATCTTTTCCTTCTATAAGACATCACACTGGTTCATTACATTGGTGTCATTATACTGACTGGACCTATGAAGGAAAGATTAGTAATGACTGTTTATTAATTGGGAGGCTATTACATGTCTGAATGTGAGAGATATATCTGATAAATTCAAGAGTTTTCTACCTCAGTAAAGTTTTTAGGAGTTCAGTTATATGGGTGAGTAACAATGTCCCTTTCAAGATGAAGAATAAGTGTTGAATTAGTCCCCTTCAGTAACCAAACTTATGACACAGTGCCTACTAGGCCTTCAGACTTTTGAGGCAACATATTCCTCATTTGGGTGTGGGCTATAGTCCATTTACCAAATGACCCAAAAAACTTCTAGTTTTGAGTGGGATCCTAAAAAGAGATGTTCTTCAACAAGTCCAAGCTTCTGTGTAAGCCCCTATAAGAGAATCACAGTAAAGAACTTTTGTATTTTGTAGAATGGCCCTGCCATCATCTGAGAATAACTGTTCTTTTGAGAAACAGCTTTTGACTTTTGATTTGCTACTGGGCCTTAGTAGAGAATGAACACTTAACAATGGGCCAGTAAGTTACGATGCAGCCTGAGTTTCCCCTCATGAACTGGGGGTAGTCTGACTTACCTACCAACCCATAAAGTTGGGATAGCAGTACTCCCTTATCAAATGATAATATTCTATATGATATTATGATTGAGCAATTTCCAAAGGGACAAGTAAGCTACATGAAGTAGCCCAAATGCTCATGGACTCCACTCCTGCTACACTACCTTAAATTTACCAGCCTGTACCTATGGCTTAATAAGAATTCCCTATAACCAGTTGAACGAAGAGAAAACTTGAGCCTGCTTTACAAATGTTTCTGCATGATATGCAGGCACTACCCAGAAGTAGAGAACTGCAGTACTACAGCCTATTTCTGACCTAACATTGAAGGACAGTACTAAATGAAACTACCTACAGTTGGCAGAACTTAGAGAAGTGTAGCTCATTATTTTGCTTGGAAGGAGTAATGAATGGACATGATGTTGTATAAAGATTTATGGAGGGTGGTTTGGATGAATATTCAAAGACATGAAAGGAACATGATTGGAAAATTGGTGACAAAGTGTAGGGAAGAGATATTTGGATAGATCTTTCAGTGAAAAATGTGAAGATATTTGTGCCTCATGTGAATTATCAACAAAAGGTAAACTCATCAGAGGAGGATTTTAATAATCAAATGCATAAGATGACTTGTTGATACCAGTCAGTCCCTTCTCTACCTATTCCTTCCATTGCCCAGAGGACCCAATAGACATAAAGTGACCACTATGGCAAGGATGTTGGTAACCATGCATGTATTCAGCAACATGGACATGCACTCACTAAGACAAACCTGGCTACAGCCACTGCAGTGTGCTCAATCTGCAAGCAGCAGAGATCAAGATTAAGTCTCCAGCAGATCTATAGTGAATAGACACATTCTGTAGACAGTGCCTTGGTTAGTTTGGGTTGCAATAACAAATATAGCATATACTGGCTGACTTAAAAAGTAAATTTTTATTTTTCAAAGTTCTGGAGGCTGAAATGTCTAAGGTCAAGTTATCAGTAGGTACACTGTCTGGTGAGGGCTAGCTTCCTAGACATATATGACAATATTTTGCTGTGTCCACACATGGCAGATGGAATAAGGAGTGTCTTTTATAAGAGAACTAATATCCCCATAATGGCAGGGTCCTCATCACATAATCAACTCCCAAAGGCCACATATCAAATACTATGTCATTGGGGATTAGGTTTCAACATGAATTGTGAAGCATACAAATATCCAGCCTATCCAGTATATGGTAGATAGAGTTTAGCCTTTCCTGAGTGCAGTACTTCAGCCAAAACTATCATCCACTGTCATGGTATTCCACAAAGCATTGCTTCTGATAAAGGGACTCAATTTATAAAAAAATGAAGTGTGGCAATGTGCTCGGATTCATGGAATTCATTATTCTTACCAAGTTCCCACCATCATGAAGCAGTTATATATTTTTAATTGAAGTATTATTGATATACAGTCTTATATTGGTTTAAAGCATTAAACACAGTGGTGTAACAGGTACCTATATTATTAAATCCTCAACTCCACTAGTGCAGTTACTATCTGCCAACATAGGAATATGTTACAGAACCATTGACTAAATTCTCCATGCTGTACTACTATCCTTCTGACCAACTTATATTGTGAGAGAGAATTATTGTTCCCCTTTATCCCACTCACCCTCTCCACCCACCCACTCCAACCCCTCCCCAATGGCAATGACCAGTCACTTCTCAGTATCTATGAGTCTACTGCTATTTTGTTCATTTCATTTTGTTTTGTTTTTATATTTCACAAATAAGTGAACTCATACAGTATTTGTCTTTCCCCACCTGTCTTATTTCATTGAGCATAATACCCTCTATGTCCATGCATGTTTATTTCAAATGGCAGAATTTCTTTTTTATAACTGAATAATATTCCATTGTGTATATGTACCACCTTTTCTTTATCCATTCATCTACTGATGGACACTTAGGTTGCTTCCATATCTTGTCTATTGTAAATAGTGCAGCAATATACATAGGGGTACACATCTTTTCAAATCAGGAATTTCTTTTCTTTGGGTAAATTCTTTGAAGTAGAATTACTGGGTCGAATGATATTTCTATTTTTATTTCTTTTGTGGAACTCTATACTTATTTCAACAGTGATTATACCAATTTACATTGTCCCCAGCAGTGCGGAGAGTTCCCATTTCTCCACATCCTTGGAAACAATTGTTGTTATTTCTTGTCTTTTAGATAGTGGCCATTCTAACAGGTGTGAGGTGATATTTCATTGTGGTTTTGATTTGCATTTCCCTCATGATTAAACATGTGGAGTTTCTTCTCATGGCATGTAGCCCATCTATATTTCATCTTTGAAAAAATGTCTGTTTAGGTCATTTGCCCATTTTTGAACTGGGTTATTTGTTTTTTGGTGTTGAGCATATGAGCTCTTTATATATTTTGGATGTTAGCCCTTTATTGTATAAATAAGTTATGAATATACTGTGGTTGGCCTTTTTGTTCTGCTGATGGTGTCCTTGGCTTTACAGAAGCTTTTTAGTTTGATGTAGTCCCTTTTGTTCCATGAATTTTACATCCATGATTTTGTTTCCCTTGCTCAAGGGAGATGTGTCTGGGAAATAATTACTCATGTTTATGTTCAAGAGATTTTTGCCTAGTTTGTCTTAGGAGTTTTATGGTTTCATGTCTTACATTTAGGTCTTCTATCCATTTTGAATTTACTTTTGTATGGAATTAGACAGTAATCCAGTTTCATTCTCTTGCAGGTAGCTGTCCAGTTTTGCCAACACCAGTTGTTGAAGAGGCTGTTTTTTCCCATTGTATGTTCATTGGCTCCTTTATTGTATATTAACTGGCCATATATGTGTAGGTTTGTGTCTGGGCTCTCTATTCTGTTCCATGATCTATGGGTCTATTCTTGTGTTAGTACCATACTATTTTGATTACTGTAGCTTTGTAGTTGAACTTGAATTCAGGGAGTGTAATAACCCTGGTTTTGTTCTTCTTTCTCATAATTGCTTTGGCTATTTTGGGTCTTCTAGATTCCAACTGAATTTTAGGATTATTTGGTCTAGTTCTTTGAAAAATGCCATTGGCACTGAATATGTAAATTGCTTTGGGCAGGATGGAAATTTTAATAATATTAATTCTTCCTATCCATGAGCACAGGATAGATTTCCATTTATTTGTGTCTTCTTTAATTTCTTTCATGAGTGTTTTATAGTTTTCAGAATCCAGGCCTTTCACCTTCTTAATTAGGCTTATTGTTAGGTATTTTATTCTTTTTGTTGTAATTGTAAATATAATTGTTTTCCTGATTTCTCTTTCCTGAAGCACTTTTCTTGACATAATGTTAGTATGGCCATTTGAAGATTCAGTTATAACACCAGGTAGGTAGCAGTACTTTGGAGGGTTGAGCAAGCTTCCCCAGGAGGCTATATATGCTCTAAATCAGCATCTAATATATAGTGCTGCTTCTCTGATAGTCAGGCTTCCAGGAATCAAGGGATGAAAATATGAGTGGAAATATGTACTGTTACCCTGAGTGACTCGCTAGCAAATTTTTCTTCCTTTTCATGACTCTATGATCTGCTTGTCTAAAGATTTTATTTCAAAATGGAATAATTTTTCAACTGAATTGGAAGTTAAGACTCCATCTAGAAGTTTAGGGTTTCTCATGCATTTGAATCAAAAGGAAAAGAAGTGGCTGAAATGATTGGTCCTGATTGCCAAGGGGAGATTTGACTGTTACTTAACAATTGATGTAAGGAAAAGATTGTCTGGAATATAGGATATTCCTTAGGGTGTCTCTTATTATTACCATAACCTGTAGCTAAGGTCAACAGAAAACTTTAACCAGTCAATTCAGACAGGAGTCCTAATGGCTTAGGTCTTTCAGGAATAAACATTTGAATCACCCCAACAGGTAAAGAACCATGACTCACTGAGATGCTTCTTGAAGGCAAAAGGAATCCCGAGTAAATAGTGAAATTTAAATACCAGCTATAAACATCTGAAGTGTTATAGAAATAAAGACTGTAATATTTTAATTATTTATTCCTTAGTTTGTTAGATATATATTTGTTGTTTGTGTATTGTGTATAGTATCTTTTCTCATCCCTCTCTTATCCCCATATCATATAACATTGATGTAATTTAGGTATTGAATATTATTAACTTCACATAATAGTATTGAATTTATAAGATATTATGGAGAAGAGTGCACATCATTCAAGGACATTGCATCTTTTTCTGGTGTAAAAGGGACAATTGTACCATACTAAACACAAGTATGATGTTACTATTATTTTCATTTGGAGAATGAAAGGAGAGGAATATGATTTAAGGTTTAAGAAGAGGAATATGATTAGAGTTGAAAAAGAATTTTCTGTGATAGTGAAATTTGTCTGTCAATGTAGCTAGGGTGGTCAAACACCAGTCTACATTTTGCTGTGAATGTATTTTTTAGATATGATTCATTTAAATCCACAGATTTTCAGTAAAGCATATTACCATCAATAATGTGGCTCTCCCTTATGAATCAGTTGAAGGCCTTAAGAAAAAAGGCTGAGGTTTCCAAGGAGGAAGAATTTCTGCTTCTAGAATGCCTTTGGACTTAAGACTGCAACATCAGCTTCTGTCAGAATCTCTAATCTCTTGGCCAGTACTACAGTTTTCAGAGTTGACAGATCTCACAATTGCATGATTCAGTTCTTTTTATGAATGTATCTCTGTGTATATGCACATATATACTATACATATAGATAGATGTACACACAGACATGTCATTTATATGCATATATATGATAGGTATGTGTGTACATACATCTTACTGGTACCTTTTTTATGCATAATTCTATTATTCCATCCAACACCAGCAGAGTCAATATACTTTTCAAGCTTATATGGAACATTTCAAAAAGAAAAACTATGCTCTGGAGAATAAATAACACCTTCAAAATTTAAAGTAATAGAAATCATAGAAATTATTTTTCAGACCACAGTAAAATTCATCTAGATAAGAATAGGATAACTGGAAAATACCCAAATATTTAGAAACTGAAGAGCGTGCTTTCTAATAACACAAGATTTGAAAAAGAAATGTTAAGAAAAATTAAATAGTATTTTAACTAAATTGAAACAAAATTTCAACTCATCAGAATTTGTGGAATGAGTGAAAGCAGTGATTAGAGGAAAATGTATTGAATATACTGTATATATTAGAAAGGAAGAAAGATCTAAGTAATTAAAGATTGCAAGTAAGAAAAATAATAAAAATAAAGCAGAAGAAATTTGAAAATAATAGAGAAAATCAACTACCCTAAAAGTAGTTCTTTGACAGACTAAATAATTTGAAAACTTAGATGAAAGTGACCATCCCTTAAAAAACATAAGCTACCAATTCTCAAACAAGGAAGAATAGGTAATATGAATAGGCATAGATTTACTAAATGAATTGAATCAATAAATAATAATCTTCCAAGAAAAAAATCACCATGCTTAGATGATTTTACTGGTGAATTCCACTATACTTAAGAAAGAAATAATATAATTCTCTAGAACATCTTTCAGAAAAGAAGCAGAAGGAACAGTTCCTAGTTAATATAACCCATTATATCAACATAATAGGAAAAACCATATTCTATATAAATACAGGGAAAAATTCTGAAAAAATCCAACACATATCCATGGCAAAAATAAATAAATAAATAACCTCAGCAAACTAGAAATATAGAGAACACTTAACAAAGTACTGTTACAAAAAATCTACACAAAAAAATCACACTTAAAGGTGAGAAATAGATGCTTTTCCACTAAAACCAGGAATAATCAAACATATCCCCTGAACCACACCTGTTCAACGTTGTATTGGAAAGCCTAGATTGTGCAGTAAGACAAGAAAATTCAATAAAATGTCTCCAGATTGGGATGGAAGTTAAAAACAAAACTTCACAGATAACATGTTGTCTACGTAGAAAATCCCTGAAAACTGGCCAAAGAACTCCTGGAACTAATAAGTAAATATAACAAGCCTTTAGGAAATAAGGATAATATATAAAAATCAATCTATTTCTTATATGCCAGCAATAATAGAAAATTGATATTTAATTTAAAGGCACCATTACTACAGCATCCAAAAAAATGAAACTTAGGTAAAAATCTATCAAAATATATACAGGATCTATATGGAGAAATTTCAACTCTTATGAAAGAAATCAAAGATCTAAATAAGTTGAAAGTTATTTTGTGTTTGTGGATTAGAAGACTTGATATTGTTATGATGTAAATTCTTCCCAGTTTAGTCTACATATACAGTGTACTCCCAATCAAACTTAGTCAAGCTCTTTTGTACCTATCAAAGAACTGATTTTAAAGTTTTAAGTTCACATGGAAGGTCAGACACTTGGTGTAGATACTGAAGAAAAAATTTTGAGGGCACACATTACACAATTTAAAGACATAAAGCTTCAGTAATCAAGCAAACATATTATTTGCAAAAAATAGAAATACAGATCAATGTAACAATATAGAAAGTCCAGAAATCAACCCATACAAATATGTTCAACTGATCTTTGATAAAGGAGGAAAGTCAATTAAATGGAGAAAAGATAGTATTTTCAACAAATGGTGTTGGAATAATTGGTCCCTCATATGCAAAATTTGTGAATTTAATACAGAACCTAAAAATTAACTCAAAAAGGATCATATATCTAAATGTAAAATGCCAAACTATAAAATTTCTGGAAGATAAGACAAAATCTAGGTGACTTTGGGTTTAGCAATGAATTTTTAGATACACCTTAAATACCTATTGCTAAGTGAAAGGAACTAGTCTGAGAAGTATACATAGTGTATAATTTCAATTTTTTGACATTCTGGATAAGGTAAAACTACAGAGGCATAAAAACGTGTGGTTGCCATGGTTTTGGGGGAAGGAGGATGGATAAATAAGTGGAGCACTTTAGAGCAATGGAATCATTCTGCACAATATATTAATGATGGATACATATCATTATGTATTTGTCAAAACCCATTGAATGTACAACACCAAGAATGAACCCCAATGTAAAATATGGACTTTAGTTAATAATAATATATCAGCATTAATTCTAATAAATGCATTATGAAAATGCAAGATGCTAATAATAGGGGAAATTGGGGTAAGGGAGAGACAATTAGAATCTTTCCGATTCACATCCAAACATTTACTGTTGGTCTTTATAACTTTAGCCATTCTTGTAGATGTATAATGGAAAAATGCTGTATATTTAATCTGAAGAAAAACCCTCTGTGATGACTTTTTCATGTATTTGATGTGAAGTGTCAGTTCCAATATTTTCTCTATTTAAAAAAATTTTCTTTTTGAATAGATTGTAATAAGTAAACATATGAGTGATACCAGTATTTTGTCAGATATATCTTTTTTGAATATTTTGACTAGTCTTGGCTTATTAATTTTCTTAACAGGGTCTTTTGCCAAGAAATAGTTTTGAATTTTTGTGAAGTTTAATTTTTCAATATTTTCTTTAATGGTTATTGTCTTTTATGCCCTGAGGTACCTTTGTTTTCACTGAAGTAAAGGAGATATTTTACTGTTTTATCTTACCCTTCTATTTTGAGATTTTACCTTTAATTTTGCAATTTATCTGAATTAATTTTGTGTATGATTTGACAGGAGTTGAGATTAACATTTTTCATAAAAATATGCAGTTGTTCCATCTCCATTTCTTAAAAAAAAATCCTTCCTAAATTTGATTGTTTTGGTGTCTTGGACAGTAGATATTTTTTAAAAAATATTTTTAAAATTATTTGCTATGCTTAAAAGTGTTTAGAAGAGTAAGAAATAGTTCCTCTCTATAATTTATGAATTCAGATGCAAAGTCTTTAATTTGGTATTCAATGCCTTCTTGTAACTGATGTTTACAGGTCTGTGTCTTACTGTCATCAGACATCCTGTTATAGCTGTAATTATGATGTTAACAAAAACAATAGCTGGCATTCATTGATCAAATAGGTACTAGTCAGTGTGTTAAGTAAGCACTTGTACACCCAATATATCATATCTTGGCAACAATTTTATGAGGTAAATATTATGCCTACAAGAGTAGGCACCATGTCTGTCTTTTCAATGCTATACTCTTGTATCTAAACAAGTGACTTTACATGGCAAATATTCAGTAAATACTTATTGACTGAATGAACTTCATTATGAGGGAGTAATACTTGGAAAGTTTAATAATCTTACAGAATGTCACACAAGTAATAGATGAGGAAATCAGGCCCATCTCAGTCTATAAATTTATAATCAAAATCAGTGCATGATTACTGCCTCTTGCATTATCTATGCATGTTGTGCTTTAACATATACCACTCAATTACACATTCACCTGAGAATTCTAATTTTATCACCACTAATTAAATCCACATATTTTCTTTATAACTCAGTACAAGATTTAGCTTTTCTAATAATTTTACATTGTAATTCCACTCCATGCTAATCTTTGTTTTCCTTTGTATTTGTCTTTCCAGTGGGTTTTGGCCCTGGACAAGTTCACTATGGATTCAATGAGTCTGAAATATGACAATGGAACGTTCTTGGGGTGAAAGGGTTATACTCCAGTTTATTCCCATCGTGGCAAGTCGATCACTAGAATACCATCCACTCAGAGCAAGTCTGCATGCAGCAAGCCAGTCTCTGCCTCTGGGCCTCTCTGTCCCCACAGCCTTCTCATCTCTATCCTTGGCACTGACACCACTCTGGTCTCTGCTCTCCTCTAGCCATGCAGCAGGCCAGAGCACTGGGTGCAGCTCTTTTTATAGAGTTCGTAATGATGTATTACCCACACGTGTGTAGTGAGCAAGCCAACCAGGTCCAGGTGAGAATCCTGGCCATAGGAACATTCACTTTCTGTACAGTATCTAATGCACATGTGTGTCCATTAGAAGAATGTTTACAATCATAAAATATATAAGCATTTTTCAACCCTGATGTTGCACAAGAAACACTTGTGGAGTTTTTACAGTAAAAATTCCTGGGTCCAACTATATATATGCTGACTCCTCCTTTAGAGCCTGAGTCTGGAAATATTGCGTTATCCAGTTGTAATGGGTGCTGATGTGGATTTGACAGATCTCTCTATAGGATCCAGACACTCATTCCCTCAGCTGCCAGGATTGTGGCTGCTGATGACTCACAGCTGGGACCCTACAAAAAAAATCAACCCCTGCAAAAGTCAGCTACCTTTCCCAAGGTTACCCCTATGCCCTAGAGGTAGATTACTCCCAATGATTTGTCACATCAAGGATAAAATTTTCATACACCTTGCCTCAACTGGGACAACTCTTAAAGACCATTGCAGCTCCAGAACTCCCTGTTGGAACAGCAGAGGCTTCTGTTATGATTGAATTGCTATTGACCTTCTGCCACTGCCAATTCTTACTCCTTTCATCATTATAGTTGTTAATCACCGGAGCTCTTCCCAACAGACCTCCTGCATGCCAATGTTAGAATCTCTGAGTCTATTTTCTAGGTCATCTGACATACTATACTAGGTGATTCTAATGCACCACAAAGAATGAAAATTACTGTACCATACTGTAAGAACCTAGCTACCCTCTGCCATATCTAGTAAAATACTTCCAAGCACATAGGAGCAGTACATTTTTAAAATGGGTGTAGAATTGTAGTTCTGAGATAAAATGGTCTAGATTCCCTTTTTTTCTATTCCTTCCTCCTTAATAAAACCAAATACCCTTGAAATAATTCAACAATCAAAAAAGGATTCTGAAAAGTGGGAAGACAAAGGTGGAATGGCTATGAGACAGGGACTGTGGGTGTAGTCAGTGTACAGGGAGGGCCTCCGGAAAAAGCAAGGCAGAATATTTGCACTCAGAGCAATGTAACTACATACAAGGAAACCCCCTACCAAAACTCTGTGTTAAACATTAAGCTCTAGGGTCGTTCATCAGTAAGATCAGTTAATGTTCCCCAGACAAAGAAGAGTAGCCCATGTTTTTATTATGCTAACCATTTGTAAGATTCACTTCAGCATGCTAAATGGCCCAGGCCTACGTGCTGTCTTCCCTCTTTCAGATCTGATGGGGTGGTTTTGCAAACTGGGCAACTAATTTAGCATGCAGACCCAGCTGTAAACAACATAGTAAAAGGCAGCAAAGATTCCACCTTAAAGATAAGATTGCATTTTAACACCCAATAAGTTTGGGAAGCAGGGTTCTTAACTTACTCTTTAGTAAGCAGACAATACCTCAGCCCACCGTGGGGGCTGGGAAGGCCGCCTTTTGGTATGCTCCTGGACCAAGATGCCAGTATCCCAGAGAGAGATTGGGACAGGAAATTCCTTGTGTTAATTTAATTCTGGGTGTTCAGACACCACTTAGCAGGTCTACACCCCTAAGTCTTTTTTTTCATGTTCTTGAAAAATCCTCATCTGCCTATAAAATCCCCTAGATAATGCAGCACACGGGGCTCTCTTGTCCCTCCTGGCATGAGCTGGGAGCTCTGTCTGTCTTCTCATTGTATCTCTCAATAAAAATTTCCTTGGCTCTCCTACCTAGACTGTTTGCTAAGTTCATTCTTCGACTCCACAAACAAGAACCCCAGCATCAGCTAAGGACATCAGGTGTAATTGTGGTGAGTTCCTTGGTTTTACTTTTTTTACCTCCCATGTATCCTGGACTGAGAACCTGAGAGGTCTGAAACCCAGAACTGTGGACATGCTATCTTTGAAAAAAAAAAAATGGAAAATGAAGATTCCAGCAGAAACTTAATGGGAAAACACATAACTGTGGGAACCAACAGCCCAAACTGCCTGTGGCTGTCTCCAGCAGAGTTCCAGTGTGAGAGCAAGAGAAACTCCATTTTAAAAAGGCCATCTTAAGGAAAAAGCCTCAACCCCAACCTAGTTCTAAGAAAACTTTGTTCCAGTTACTGGAAAAACCAACCATTGTTCCAGTAACCCTCACCCCAGATAGTTCCCTAGGAATTACCTCAAGGTCCAGATACTCAAGGTCCAAATGCTTCTGATCCCTTAAAGATAACATACCTCACATGTTACATCAGCTGGCAGCTTAGCACCAGCTGGACTCAACCAATAAAGAATATAGAAGCCACCCTTACTTTAAATCATCCAATCAGCAGAGGACAGGTGCAAGTTCCTTTCTTCCTGCACCTTGTAATGCATAAAAGCATTGTCTGCCCCAGGCTCAGGGCTCACATTCCTGACCCGCTGTCTTAGTGAAGGTGGTGGGTCTGAGCTGGAGCTTGAAATAAATGACCATTTTGTGTTTGCATTGGAATCGGCTCCTTGGTGGTCTCTCAGGGACTCGTGACTTGGGCACAACATTTGGGGGCTTGTCCGCGATCCCCAAGATCCCCAGGACACCTGACCCGAAGGGTCTGAACTGGCCGGTAAGAACTTTGTGCGTGTGAGTGATGCAAGCTTTATGTCTATTGTACGTGTTGTGTGTTGCGCTACACTCTTTCACTTTCTGAAGGTCAAGTCTGAGGCTGAATCGGGATTCCCCATTTGTAGGGCTGATGGGCCCATGTGAGGGGCCGCCCCATTTGTAGGGCCTTCAGGTCCATTTGTAGGGCTGATGGGACCATTTGAGGAGAATGCCCCATTTGTAGGGACTTCGGATCCATTTTTAAGGCTGACAGGCCCATTTGAGGGGGACACAGTGCCCCTAATTTGTCTAGGACCTTTGGGTCCTAATTTGAGGGAACGAGGCGGGTCGTTTCCGCCGAATGACAGGTTGCCATCATCCCACTTCCGATTCTGTTTCAGAACGACCAAGGGCATTTTCTGTTTTGCTTTCTGTTTGTCTGTGATACTTAGTGGGCTGTCGATAGCTTTTTATTTTAAGAAAATGGGTCATACCTCTTCTACTCCATTTGAGGGAAGGACACAACCATCCCCCACTGGGGAAGCAGAAGCTGCTCCAAGAGCGGAGGGCGGAGGCGCTCCAGTAGGAAGCCCGCCCTATACCAGACAAAGGGCTCAGAGGGAGCAGTCTGCCTCTGCCGCTGACTCCACTGTTCTGCCCCTGCAAGCCACCAGTCCCCCAGACATGGGGGGAAATCAGTATGGCAGTTCCTCAAAAAACTCAAAATAGAAATACCATTTGACCCAGGAATTCCACTCCTAGGAATTTACCCTAAGAATGCAGCAGCCCAGTTTGAAAAAGACATATGCACCCCTATGTTTATCACAGCACTATTTACAATAGCCAAGAAATGGAAGCAACCTAAGTGTCCATCAGTAGATGAATGGATTAAGAAGATGTGGTACATATACACAATGGAATATTATTCAGCCATAAGAAGAAAACAAATCCTACCATTTGCAACAACATGGATGGAGGTAGAGCATATTATGCTCAGTGAAATAAGCCAAGCCGAAAAAGACAAGTATCAAATGACTTCACTCATATGTGGAGTATAAGAACAAAGAAAAAACCTGAAGGAACAAAACAGCAGCTGACTCACAGAACCCAAGAACGGACTAATAGTTACCAAAGGGAAAGGGACTGGGAAAGATGGGTGGGAAGGGAGGGATAAGAGGGAAAAAGGGGCATTACGATTAGCAGATGTAATGTTGGGGGGCACGGGGAGGGCTGTACAACTCAGAGAAGACCAGTAGTGACTCTATAGCATCTCACTACGCTGATGGACAGAGAATGTAATGGGGTTGGTAGGGGGGACCTGATGAAGGGGGTAGTTTAATCACCATAATATTGCACATGTAACTGTAGATTAATGATACCAAAATAAATTGTAAAAAAAAAGAAAATAGGTAATTACAAGGGCAAGCAAGGGCATATATGGCCCGGACTGGTGGGGTGGGGTCCCTTTTTCTGCAGCCAGGTCATGGGAAACACAAGAGAGCAGAAGTGGACGACTGCTTGTAAGCAATAAACGGTTTTCTCCAAAAAAAAAAGAAAAGAAGAAACAGGCTTTTCTTGGAGGTTTTGTTTTTGTTTTGCTTGTGACTTTTGGTGATTTAGTTTGGAGGTTTTTGCAGCACCTTATCCAGGAGAATTGGAAGGCAATAAGGAAATCCAGAAGACATGCCATTGTGTCATTCTCAAGGACCAATGTCCCTAGAAAACACACATTTTAGATACATTACAGATATTTCTCCCTTCCTCATTTTACCACTTGCTCATGTTTTTCCTGATAACATCTTCCAAATAAGTGACCTGCTTCCAAGTCCCTTGCTCAGGGTCTGCTTTTGGAGCAAGAAAAATAATAATAAGTAGAAGTAACAGAATGGACAATATGAGAAAAAATCGTCCTGGTCAACCACTGCCACATTGGGGGACCCCTTCAAAATTACAGGTTAGAGTTTAGTTGTAGACCTGTCCATTTTGCTGTTGGAGATTGCTAAAACAGAAAATTTAGAGACAAACTATAAAATAATTTTGATACCAAGTAAAATAAAATTATTAAAGACTTGATTATATTGTCTCTTTCAATCCCAATCTTAGATTTTAATGCTACATACTCCTTAGAGACCCATTACACCTCAATTATATACTCAACTTCTCCAAGTTTCCTTTCTTTACTGTTTATTACATAAATCTTTGTTAAAGCTGGAAATATTTTAAGTTGATATTTTACTTATTCTGTTTTTAGTGTAAAATTTATGCCTTGAGATGTCAGAATTAACTCCTAATCTGGTGTTGTGCATATTTTAATTTGTATCACAGTCCTCTTTCTCCTTGTGCTTCCCCTTCACTCTCTCCTCAGTCTCTGTAAACAACACAATTTTCTGCACCACATGTAAAATAGAATAATACTGTAAAATGCTTTCTTCTTACATTTTCTCCATGGTCATATAATTAATTATAAGCACATGTAGGTAAATAAATTCATATATGCATTTACACCTCCATGCATAATTTTGTTATGATTTTATTAGAATGAGATCATATTGTATGCACAATTTTGCATCATGCTCTTTCTCATCAATATTATATGGAAAACTGTGTAAACTGGTTTATTCACCAATTAATTTTTCATGATTTGTGGTATGTCCTGATGTGGATATAATTTAAATTATCCAATAAATTGTCAATTGATAAACATGTTTTTTAATCATATATCTTAACAAAATTGAGTTTATTCACACTGTTTCTTTCTTCGTGAGAACTTTTACCCTCTCTTGACTGGGGTGGTATATATAGGTATAGATAAATTACATATATATGTATAATATAGAATATATACTCTGTATAAATTATATATACATATATATATCCTCTCCACAATCAGGAAAGTTCCATTAAATATTCTTATGTGTACACTCTGATACACTGGGGTTTTTATTTCTATGAGATAGATTCCCAGGAATGGTATTATTAAGTTAAAAAGGTTTTTATATTTCAAATTGTGATAGAGGTTACCACACTGTTTTTCACACAAGGCTGAAACAATTTATATTTCTATCCAGAATATGTGAAAGTGTCCTCTTTCTAGGCATTATTGCCAATAATAAAACAAAAAGGATTCTGAGAGAACATGAAATAAATGAGTACTAACACCAAAAAGTAGAAAATATGAAGTCTTGGAAAACAAATGAGGGAAATGAACATTTCTACATATAGACAATTTCATATAGTTAATGACAGATAATTTGGCATTTAACAAAAATTCTAATAAACACTTACATAGAAGGGAAAACCACAATGAACCCTATAATAATAATTTAGGAGTAAAATAATTCATTTATTAAAACAGAAGGGGTGAGGAGGTACATATGTGGAATTAAATACATTGAAAGGGTAAAGTTAAACCATTTTAAATGTTCTATTTTAATATGGCAACACAGGTAGAATCAAAGTGACTCCAATGGAGGAATACTTTGTATCCTAGTATTCAGATAGATGTATGTATGCTTATGTGTGACAGGAAAGGTAAAATAACCACTAAGAACATGGACAAAGTGCACATACAATCAAATACACAGGGGAAATCATGAAATTTAAAGCAATCTTAATCAAAGCAATAAATAAGAACATAAGGGAAAAGAAAAAAGAATAAAGTAAAATGAATAATACATGTAGAGTAAGATGGAAGAATTAATGATAGATTTATTGGTTACAATTCTATGTGAAATGTCTGACATCTCCAATTAGAGATAAACACTTAGAGAAAGTTACACTGAAAAATCCCAAGGAACACATGAAAAGCAATGTGATTAAATAATAAGTTGAAAATAAAGGTCAGAAACTGATGCCTAAATATTCAGCAAGAAATAATTTAAGAATAAAAGTATTCATATTGAATATAGGATATCATATAACAATAAGAGGAATAATTTTTTATCAAGCTATTAGAATTAAAAACCATATTGGGCTGCTGTGTATAGTTGTGCAGATACTTTACTGCATGCACGTCTGACTGTAAGCACATATGGAGAATAATATCCAGCCCATGCTAAAGGAAAGGGAACCTCTGTCTATTGTGTTGGTATCTCCATCCGGCTGTAAAAAAAGACATAGTCATAGCCATTTTTAAAATAGAGCCAAAGCAGCCATTTCACAGGAACTGCTTTACATGTCGTGTTTTCTAAACCTTTGAACTGGTCCAAACCACCAAAATTCCAAGAAGTCAGCAAGAACAAGATAACCCTTTTGGAAAGACTGATGGAAATGAACTTTTGCCTAGTGACCGCTTTACTTGACCAATCAGTGAAGTAAAAACCTAGCCCTGTTTGTCAGCACCAGTGAATTCTCCTTAGAAACAATTTACATATTCTTCCTTTTTTTTCCTGATGAAAACCCTCCTATAATCAGGACACTATTTGGGTTTCTACTTAAATCTATGTACTCCAAGTTGCAATTATTTAATCCCAAATAAACGCTTTGCCTATTGAACTTGTTTCTTGTTATTGGTTGACACAGCCATCAAGATATATGTCTGCAGGACTATGTAAATCAGTGTAGATAAATTTTTCTAATTTTTTTACAGTAGACTCTGTGTGCCCCAAACATCACAGAAACTAAATATATAAAATAGCACTGTAAAGAATGCAAGCAGATCATGAAAAAAAGTTAAATAAAGGAAAAACTTTCAATTTGGAAGTTCCAACCTTCTAAAACATCAAAAATTAGAATAGAGGTAATGAATAATACAAAAATAAAACTAGATTGTGTATATATGTACAGTATAGAAAGACTGATTTGTGTATGTATATGTGTAGATACATATACATTGCATATACTACATAACTATATAGGTAGATTACATATGTAGGTAAAGCATATAAACCTCACAGATTCAATTAAAATACATACTTTTAATCCATGGATTACTTGGAAGAAACACCATATGCTTGGCCACAAAGAAAAATATGAAATTATAAAACATTTATAGTACATACCCTATGATGATAATCTAATACAATTAGAATGCAGTAATAAAAATTATGCAAAAAATTATGTAGATATTTGAAACATTTCTCCAGATAACCTTGAATCAAAGAGAATGTCAAAAGTGAGATATAAGAAAAAAATTAAGTAAATTGATAAAAATATTTCATATATAAACCTATGGAAAATAATATGAGAGTAATTATCAAAGGAAAATCAATAACTCTAAATGTTAACTACTCTAAACTCTAATTCTAAACTCTTAACTACCAGAAGAAAGCAAAGTCATAAGCGCTTAGTACCTCTCCTTGGAAATGAGAAAAATATAATAAAATCAACCAAAAGGAAGGGGAAAGTTATTGAACATAACAGATGACATTGCTAATGAAGTAAGAAATATATTAAAAGACAGGATTGGATGGATATATAGAATAATTTTTTATAAAATTAGTAAAATAGACAAATTCTTTACAAGATGAAAGAAAGAAAGCAAAAATAGCCAAGACTATCAATTTGAGAAAAGGAAAAAAAATCACAAACACTTCTTTAAAAGTTTTAAGAGTTCTATATACACAATTCTATGGAAACGAATTTAAACATCTATAAAGAAAGGAAAATTTTCTAGAAAAATCAATGCCCAAAGTTCGCTGCAAAAGAGGAGAAATTATAAAGGTGATTAATACTTTTCTAATGATAAAAGAAACACTACAAGATGTATCCATAGGTGTTATACTTAATCTTTAAAAAAATAGATTATTGAAATGTTAATTATTTTATAGGAGATCATAAAAAAAGAATAATTCTCATATACTGTATGTGGTCACATAGTTTTAATATTAAATTCTAATTAATATAGAACAGAAAATTATAGACTAAATTTATCAATATAGATGTAAAGTTTTAAAAATAAATAATCGGTAAGTCCATCAATATATCAAAAAAAATGTACTCTGAGTAGTGTTTATTTTAGGAATACAAGGATTATTGACTATGAGATGGTAGCTCCTGATCAGTAAAACATATATTTTTGTTGTTGTTCTCAAGAATTTGGCTTTGCAAATCAAAAGTGCACTGGCCTTCAGACTATTTTCTTTACAATTGACTTAAAAACTGTAAAATTCATGGCCAAAAATGATTTAATATTCTTGACTCTATGTGCAGTCACCCTAAGGGTAATGATTGTCACTGGCTTCATATGTGAATACAAAAAAATGCAGCAAAAAAAGTCACAACTAAAATCTCCAAATTCTTTCCAACTACATGGTCTTATTTCTTGAGAGACTCTGGGAAGTTATTTAGTTTACCCACCTCCCAATTCCCTAATCACATGGCAGAAGCAGGTAACTTGGTAGTTGGAAACCTATATAATTACAGAAAATCTTTGGGAGTTTTTAACTGAAAGTAGATGTGAAATAAGTTTAACACTACAAAAGTTTTTGGTATGCTATGCCTGAATTCAAGTAGTGAGCACCTATATGCAAAGTTTGTATTTCCTTCCTTACAGAAACCTGAATGTATCTGATCTTTTAAATGTAATTATAAATATATAGTTTGTAAATGTTCCTTTTGAGTTCCTAGAATAATTATATCAACTCCAATCAGTTTTTAAATATACATTTACACTAGATATAATACGACATATAAGATTAGATAACAAGATTATGTTAAAATTTTCAGGGTTAATACCTCCATTATAATAACCTATTGGCAACTTTCTCTCTACTTATACAATAAATATGTGAAAGCAAGCTCTTTACAAGCCATTGAATAGCTTTATACATTTGAAGAATAAGCTACTACAAACATTCAAAATTTCTTAGATATAATAAAACCCACTTTTCTGAAGTACGCTTATTTCAATAAATTTTCAATCAATTTGTTTTCTTTTCAGTGAAAAATTTGGGGCCAAGGCAAATAGATATTCAAAGATTTGGGCTAAAATAGCAATGAATAGCATCAGTAAGTGACCCAACTTCTTCAGTGGATTTCCCAGCCACACATGGAAGAAGATCAGTAAATATCTGATTAAAATAGAAAACTCTAGACCCCTTCTGGGACTGGTGTTTGACTATATGGCCTGCTTCTTTGTCTTGCTCTGTTATGGAGCTTCTGACTTGTTTTACACGAAGTTGTAATAACATTTTGAAAGTGACATTTAGTATTATATTCTGTTACATCATGAAAGAATTGGATTGTCAATTTCTGAATATCCTTTGGGTTAAAAATAATTTTAAGGAATTTGCTCATAGTTGCTTGAGAGGAAGACATTGGGATAAGCAAAATCATACATTTTTTATTTTTATTTAAACTTTCTTTAGTTTTTTCAAAGTAATAATGATAAAAGAGAATCACATATAAAATTTTTGGAACTTTCCAAAAATCCCTCTTGTTCTATTAAAATTTTGTGTTCTCATATCAAATTCTTTCAAAAATCTTTGAGTAGTTATCATGAACACCACAGGGACTTTTGGGAATAGATGGCATATACTAGAAAATGCTGTAAAATGGGGCCATGAGTTTCTTCTCATTCTCTTGTGAGTGACTAGTTTATTAATGCACAACTATGATGTGATTTAGCCACTATTTCCAAATATTTCTTGAGAGTAGCCATTGAATTCTCTTGATCCAGTTGAGTCCCTGATGTCTAAACAATATGTATTCTGTGGAGTTGGGTGAGGTGGGAAGGTTTCGGCTCAAAGAACCTTAGAAATATCTGAATTCACAATTCTTATTTCCTCCCAAAATTGTAGATTTGTATCTGAAACTATGGATTCAGAGGGACTTCTAACTCTATGGTATATAAAAAAGTGTTTTCTATATTCTAGCTCTGTAGGTTACAAAATCATTAATTAGTAGATTTTATATAGGAGGAAAAGTAATTTTCCCTCTACCATTCTGAGTTATTGGCTGAGACCTGTGTAATAAAAGACAGTTTAACAAGAGAAAAATAAACATGTTTAATGGGTATACATGGGAGACACCCAGGGAAAAAGGCGTAACTCCTGGAGGTGGCCTAAGCCCCTGGCTTAAATACTATCTTGAGTTGTATATTTACAGATAAAAGAAAGAAAGTCATGGAAAGGCCAGTTATAGTGAAATTTCCAGGAAAGTCATAGTAAGTATGGGTAAGGTTTGTTATGAAGATTTAAGTGGGTACTGTTAAAAACAAAACAGATCCAAAATGTAATTGCTTATGTTAAACCCTACTTCACCGAACCAAGACTTACCTTAATTATGATTTTAACTTTCCCAGAAAAGGACTCTTAAGCTAGTCAGTCAGGAATTCACCTGATCAGCGATAGTTGGTCATCTGCCTGATAGACCCCTGCCATATTCCAAAGGAAAGTAGCTGTGCAATAACCACCAACCCACTTTTTGCCTAATAAAACTTCCTTTCTCCTATTGCCTATAAAAGTCTTTCATTTTATATAGCTCCTTGGAGTTCCTTTCTATCTGCTATACTGCATGCTGCCCAATTCAAATAACTTTCTGCTCAAATCATTAAAATTTTCAATATGCCCGTTTATATATTTTTTAATTAAAGTATCATTGATATACAATCTTATGTTGGTTTCAAATATACAACACAGTGGTTCAACAGTTACCCATATTATTAAATCCTCACCCTCTCTAGTGCAGTCACTATCAATGTGGTAAGCTGTTACAAAAATCATTAACTGTATTCTCCATGCTGTACTACCAATCCTGTGACTAGCCTATATTGTGATTGAGAATTATTGTGACCCTTTATCCCCTTCCCCACCCCCTCCCACCCCAACCCATATACTAACAATGAACTAGCAGAAAAAGAAATCATGAAAACAACTACATTTACAATTGCATCGAAAATAATAAAATACCTAGGAATAAACTGAACCAACGAGTGAAAGACCTTTACTCTGAAAATTGTAAGACACTCATGAGAGAAATTAAAGACACCCATAAATGAAAATCTATCCCACGCTCATGGATAAGAAGAATTAATATTGTAAAAATGGCAATCCTGCCTAAATCAATCTACAGATTTGATGCAATCCCTATAAAAATATCAACAGCATTCTTCAATGAACTAGAATATTCTAAAATTCATATGGAACCACAAAAAACCCTGAATGGCCAAATTAATCCTCAGTTTTTCTTTTCATTGATAAAGTCTCTTGTGATTTAGTCACCTTTCCCTTCCTTATACAGAGAGGGAGATACCCTTACAAATTGAGGTCTCCTTTCCAAATGTAAATTTCCTTACAAAAGGTTAACCTCAACTCTGTTTTCAGAGTTTTTCCTTTGTCTGCTGTTTCTCAAAACCATCATCTCAAAGTAATCCCTATGCCAAAGAGGCATATTTTAGGGTGGCATAATTTTGCTACCCTTCATATTTAAAAAATTAACTGATGCTAAAGAAAAAATTAATCTGACACGTTAAAATGGTAAGGTAGACTATTTTTAAGACTGCTGCAATAGGTATCAAGACTGTATTAATAGAGAAAAGACATGCATCTCAACTCTGAATTCAGCAAAGACAGCTGGAGATTGCTAGCCAATGACCAGAATGAGGGGTTAGTGGATGGAAAATTACCAAGAGGAGACATCAAGGGTAGGCTTTTTACTGAGGGAAGGCCAGGGTGATCATATCTCAATGGTGGCAAGATTCTCCCTAAACTTATATAGCAGGATTCTGTTACAGTAGACTAACAGGATGAAGATAGGGTCCAAGGACAAGACCTAGTTGAAAAGTGGGCTCAGAGAAGTCTCACAAAATTTGTTCAAGGAAAGTCTTTCAATAACCTTTCTCTGTGCCCTCAAAATAACAAACAGAAATTATTTTTGCTGAATAAGATGTTTTGTGGATATTTGCTTTTGAAGAAAAAAATGCTACTAATAAAGGCACTTCCAGTAAGTAACCCAGAGCATTATCTCCTTAGTTAGAGGGGATTTTCTTTATTTAGATAGTGGTATTTTCATTCTCTTGTTAGAACTGAATGTGAACTACATACATTCAAAGAGACATCTTAAAGTTGAATTTCTAAAGAAAGCTTTTTATAATAAAGAAAATAAAATTTACTTACTGTTTAAGAAACTGTAATAAAGCAGTTATTTAGTTTTCCCTGAAAGGAACTCATAAATATAACTTTCCTCTAAAGCAGTAGTGATACCAGAGATGGGTCCTTGATCTTTATGCAAGAAATAATTCAAGAATGGATGCAGAAAAGCCACTGAAGAGTAAGTTTATTTGGAAAATAAAGTTCAGAAAAAGACAAGAGTACATGCTCAAGAGTTGGAGCATAAGCAGACCCAGAGTGGGCTGTGCTGAAGAGACACTATGGATCCTTTTTTATATGAAAAGAATATTCACTCAGTGGGGATAGGTTTCAAAGGGAACAGGTGTAGTCTTCCTTGAATTTGAGTTTGCTGCACCCTCACATGAGGCAGGGGAGGTTTTGTTGTCTATATCTGGTTCTCCTCAGAACTTTCATGGCATGAGGAGGTTGGATTTTTAGTATGTTAATAAGTGTATAATGTATTTGGAGATACGTTAAGGTCATCTTCTGCTCCATGTTGGAGCCAGCCAGTATTGGCTTGTCTATTATCTATACCCTTGCTTCCCATCCCACAGGAATAGCTTATACAGAATATGTAGAACATAAGCAAGGATATGACCAAATCTTCCCTCTCCCTGTTTAAGTCTAGCTGTCTACCTACTATAAGAGTAGTCCTTAGTAATTTGGATTTTCAGTTATGTAGTTAATCTCTGTAACCATTTTCATGCCATTCTAATGACAATTTATTTAATTTTTTTGAATTTCTAAAAAGGCAATTCTCTTGCACAAGTGCACAAATATAAAACTAGTTAATTCTTCAACTTAATCCTGATAATTGGAAAAATAACATTTATATTCTACAAAGAAAAGAAATAAAGGTATTTCATGTAAGAATTCTAATATATTATGACTTTCTTATAAGAAACGGGCTGAATAAAGAGATAATATTTATGGTAGCAAAATAAATTTTTGATAGAAAAAGAACTATTGAAACATCACTATTTTCTTAACAAATTGGTCAATAAATATAAATATTATTCAAAAAGGCTATGGGGTTATAAAAATCAAAAGTTTAATTTAAATAATGTCTTAAGTTTTCATTAAGATATAATTTGCATTAAAATTCACATATCTTAAGTATTCATTTTAACAACTTTTGACAATTGTATATACACAAGTAACCCATAATCCAATCCAGATATAGAACATTTCCTTTATCCCAGATAGAATCTAGAAGGATTACAACTTAACATCTGTAATAACATGGATACAAATCCAAAGTTACCCCATATTTGAAGAATCAAAACATGTCACACACTCTTAGAGAAAAGAAAACCAGTAACAAAATAGCATCAAAATACATAAGGACAAAAGTGGTAGAAAATCTGAAAACAGAAATAGACAAATCAGTTATTATTCTTGGTGTAGCTCTGGGCCAAAGGGGATTTCAGCTCCAGACAAGTTCACTCTGGATACAGTGAGAACAAAAATGACAATGGAATGCTGGGGGTAAAAAGGGGCTTATACCAAGTTTTATTCTTACAGTGGCAAGTCAAGCACTAGAATCCTGTCTACCTCCTGGGCAGTTTGGAAGTAACAAATCTGTCTCTGTCTGCCTCTGCCTCAGGCACTGCCTCCACTCCAGGCTCTGTCTCTGCTCCAGGCTCTCCTTTCACCTGGAGCCTCTGCTCTCCTCTGCTCTTAGCACTAGGTGGAGCTCTTTTTATAGCAAGGCAGGCAATAATGGCTTATTACCAATGGATATGCAAACATTCACCTGAGCAGTAGGCTAAGTATTACATCACTGTACATACACAGTGGGTGAGTAGATTAGGATCAGGTGAGGATCCTGGCCATGGGCCTTCCATTTTCCCTACACCTGGAAAGGAAACACTTCTTTATTAGTAATTGATAGGTTTAGAATTCAGATAATGAACAAATACCTGGTTCAACTGAACAGAACATCACTCAGCTTGATCTAATTCATATTTATAGAATATTTTACCAGCAACAACAAACTATACTATCTCCTAAAGCTCCCGTGAGATAGACCATATTTTGGATTATGAAACACATCCTGAAAATTTTAAAGAATAAAAATCATATAAAATATGCTCTCAGAAGACACCAAAATTAAACTAGAAATCAATAATATAGACCTAACTGGAAAGTATGAGAGTATTTGGAGATTAAGCAACATATTTATAAAATACACATGAGTTAAAGAAGTTTCTAAAGGAATTTAAAAAATGTGTTTTTAACCAATTGAAAATGAAATCACAACTTATCCAAATTTTGTTAGATGTAACAAAAGCAGTACTTAGAGGGACATTTGTAGCATTGAATGAGTATATTAGACAGGAAGAAGTGTCAAAAATGTATAATCTAAGCTATTACCATATAAACCTAGACAATGAAGAGAAATATAAACCTAAAATAAACAGAAGAAATAAAATAAAAATTAGATGAGAAATCAATGAAAGAGTAAATGGGAAAAAATAGAGACAATTAATGGTTCTTTGAAAAGATAAATAAAATGAATAAATCTCTAGCCAGGCTAACTACGAAAACAAGAGAGAAGACACAAATGATTGATACCAAAAATGAAAGAAGGGACATCATTTCTGATCCCATGAACATTAAAAGAATAGTAAAGTAATGATTTGAACAACCCTATTACTAAAAATTTGGTAGCCAAAAGAAATGAACCAACCCTTAAAGGATACAATATATAAAAATTCATACAATGTGAGTTAGTCTGAATAGGACTATATTGAAGAAATAGAATCAATAGTAACTTATCAAAACTAATAGAGTCTGAGTATAACTATATCTATTAAAGAAATAGAATCAATAATTAATAACTTACCAAAACAGAAAGCTCCATGCCCATAGGATTCCTTGCTGAATTCTAGGAAACATCTGAGAAGTGATACCAAATCCCTACAATATGTTTTAGAAAACTGAAGGAGAATGAACTCTTTCTGACCCATGTTCTAAATAGGATATTATTCTAACATCAAAACCACGCAAAAATAGTATCAGAAAGGAAAACCACAGACCAGTATTGCTCATGAACATATATGTAAAAATCCTCTAAAAACTAGCAAATTGAATCCAATGAAGTATAAAAATATTTATACATCAAGACTAACTGGGATTTATTTCAGGTATACACAGCTTATTAAACAGTTAAAAATTAATGTAACCCATCACATCAATAGGCTATATAAGAAAAATCATATTATCATATCAACAGATGCAGAGAAAACATTTGACAAAATCTAATACCCATTTTAAATTAAAAAATACTCTGAGCAAATTAGGAATATAAGGGAATAGCCTCAACTTAATAATTTCTACAAAAATCCTACATCTGACATCATACATAATAGCAAGAAATTACATGCTTTCTCACTAAGATCAGAAACCAAGAAAGGATATCCTCACTCTGTAGTTCTATTCAGCATCATTCTGAACTCCATGCTAATGCAATAAGATCAGAAAAGGAAACAAAAGACATATACATTAGGAAAGAATAAATAAAACTGTCTTTGTTTGCTGATGGCATGAAAACCTATGTAGGAAATGCAAAAGAATCAAAAAATAATGATGGCAATAAGAAAATATTAAAAGATTACATGATACAAGGTTAATATATAAAAGTCAATTAATTTCTTATGTACAATCAACTACTGGAATTTGAAATTATAAACATACTATTTACATTAAAAACAAAAATTAAAGACAAATACTAATCTAAAGGATATGTACAAAATCTATATGAGGAAAGCTACTGGGCTATGATGAAAGAAATAAAATATCTAAATAAACATATTTCAAGTTCATGATAGAAAGACAATATTTTTAAGATGTCACTTCTTCCAAAATTGATCTATAGATTTAATACAACCTCTCTCAAAATCTCAGAAAATTCTATCATGGATATAAACAAACTGATTCTAAAATTTATATGGAAAGGCAAGAAACTTAAAACAGTCAATATAATGTCTAAGCATAAGAAAAAAGGGAACTGGCACTACCTATTTCAAGCCTTAATATATAGTTACTGTAATCAGGATACAGTGGTATTGGCAAAAGAATAGACAATTAGATCAATGAAATAGAGATCCAAGAAATGAATTCACACAAATATAGTTAACTGATCTTTGAGAAAGAAGCAAAGGCAATGGAGAAAGGATAGACTTTAACAAATGGTCTGTAACAACTAGACATTCATATGAAAAAATCTGAAGCCAGACACAAACCTAATACCTTTCACAAATATTAACTCATGGTGGATCAAAAAGCTAAATGCAAAATTCAGGTAACCTTTGGTTTTGGCACTGAGGTTTTATTTAGAAAGGAAGCCAGATAGAGAAAAGAAAAAAGTGATAATTTGAAAGTCCTTAATATTAAAAACTTCTACTCAACAAAAGGCACTCTTCAGAAAATGAAAAGCCACAGATTATGAGAAAAAAATTACAACACACATATCCAAAAAGGATTTGTTCTAGAATACAAAAAGAATACTTAAAGCTCAACAATAAGAAAACAAACCACCAGGTTAAAAATTAGGCAAAATATTTGAATAGACACCTCACCAACAAAGATATATAGATGGGCAAGTAAGCACATAAAAGTCGTTCATCCTTGTATTTCATTAGGAATTTGCAAATAAAAATGAGACAACCCTAAACACCTACTAGAATACACAAAATCCAAACCACTAACATTAAATGCTAATGAAGAGCAATAGGCGCACTCATTCATTGCTGTTGGCGATACAAAATGGTACAACCACTTTGAAAGATATTCACCATTTCCTTAGAAAACTAAACACAGCTTTAGCATACCATCCAGAAGTAGCACTCTTTGTTATTTGCCCAAATAAGTTGAAAAATATATTCTCACAAAAGCCTGCACATGAATGTTTATAGTGGCTTTATTCATAATTGCAAAAAATGTAAGCAAGCAAAATGTCCTTCAATAGGTGAATGGATAAAAAATTGTGGTAAATCCATACAATGAGATATTATTCAGTACAAAAATAAATTTGCTATGAAGCCACAAAAAGCGGAAAAAACTTAAAATATTACTAAGTGAAAGAAACTAGTCTGAAAAAAAACTGCATACTGTATAATTGAAATTTTATGACATTCTGGAAAAGCTAAAACTATGGAGACACTAAAAAGATTAGTGGTGACCAAAGGTTTTGGGAGGAGGGGGCAGGGATGAATAGGTGAAGCCCACTGGATTTTTAGGGCACTAAACTCTCCTGTATGTTACTGTAATGGTGGATACCTGGTATATTTTGCACTTGTCAAAATCCATAGAGCTTTATTGCACAAATTGTGAGCAATAAAATAAACTATTAACTTTAACAATAATGCAATGCTCTGATCACCATCTCTTCATCCTAAAGAAGGGATTCCTACCACTATATTATGAGATAGCAGAACACACAACACCTGAAATCAGAAATGTGAAATAAGCAGCAGTTTATAAGTCATGTATACTCACAAATCTGGGAAGGGTACCCCATTACATGCAGGGCCACACAGAGGTTGCACTCTGGAAGAGAGTGAACCTGGGGCAATAGGAGGTAGGCTTTTGGTAACATGAGTATTGTATAGCCCTAGTTCCTAAAGAAGAATGTGACTGGCTTGTTTGAATACTTTTGAAAGGAGTGGATTGGTACAGAATTGAAACCCATTAGGTTGAGGACCAAGTGCATTGTATCTTATCTGGATGGTAGAGGACCTAGCCTGGTAAGAAGCCTACAGGGTGAAAGGAGGAGAGCTTATGTTTATGCCTTTGGTTCTTTATAAGGCTCAAATATATCAAGGAAGAAATTCATATAACTTCTTAATGTCAAGCTTTACCCACCTACAAAAACATAAATTTTTCAATTATAACAAATATATCATACTCATACAGGATGAGAGGAGGAGAATGGTAATTCTTTGTACTTTGCTCAGTTTTTCTTTAAACTTAAAATTTCTCTTAAAAAGTATATTTTTAAAGTTTAAAAATTAAAAAAAAGAAATAAGTGGAAATTAAATAATTGAAAAACAAAGTTTTTGAAAAAATTACACACAATGAACTTCACAGCCAAATAAATGTAACAGAGGAAAGAACAAGTGAATTTATAGATAAACAAATAGTAACCATCTGCAGAGAATAGAGAGAAAAAGTATTAGAAGAAAAACAAAAATATGATTTGTTAGATAACATCAAAATATCAAATGTACATGTAATTGGAACACCAGGGGAGGACACAGAAATAAAGATAGAATAAAATTTGAAGAAAAAAAATAGCCAGTTTTCCCCAAACTGAGAAAAGATAGGAATTATCAAACACAAAATGCTAAAACAAAAGCAAGTGGAATAAATACAAAGAAGTCCATGATAGGACACACTATAGACAAAGTGTTGAAAGTCAAAAGAAAAAGCAAACCCTGAAAGAAAAAATAAGTGTCGTATTACCTAAAAGGGAACAACATCTGATCAATGGATAACTTATCTTCAGAAACAAAATCAGGTGGAAGAGAGTACAGCAACATTTTTAAAGTTCTGAAATGGAACAAAAACTACTGTAAATCCAGAATTCTTTACCTAGCAAAAATATCATTCAACAATGAAGGAAAAAGAACCCTCAGGTAAAGGAAAGCTAAGAGAGTTTTCATCTGAAAAACTACAGTACAAATACAAACAAAACAGTGTCCTACAGTCTAAAAAGAAACAACAGATGAAAAATTGGACCCTCAGAAAAGAATGGAGAATTGTAAATATTTGAATAAGTGGAAAAGACTACCTGTTTGTTGCCTTTTCCTCCTTAATGGCTTTATAAACTCTGTAGCTGTTTAAAAGTAAAATTATATTAATTTCTGAGATATATCATGTATGTAGATGTATTGCATATATCAAATATAATAAAGAGGCCACAGTTTATATAAGCCTGTACCTTTGCCAAAACTCTGTAATTTATATCAAGTAGGAAATTAACTGGAGGTGGACTATAAATATTAAAGATGTATATTGTAATTTTTAAGGAAACCATTACAATCATAATGCAAAATGAGTGTAAAGCCAGCAACAAAATTAATTTAGAAATCTAAAATAGGTTCATATCATCCCAAAGAAGGGTAAGGAAGAAAGTAGAGAGGAACAAAAAAAGGAGACAAAAATGAAATAACAAAAGAAAATGGTATAATCAGACATAACTATATTAATAATTATATTACATTTTAACAATTGAACTCTCCAGTTACAAAGACAGAGATTACCATAATAGATAAGAAACCAAAACCTATGCTGTGCGCATGGCATGAAATTTAAACCTAACATAGAGAGAGAGTAAATGTAAATGCATATGGACAAAAATATAACATGCAAACAGTAAGTATAAGTATGAAGCAGTTATATTAATATTAGGTAAAAGGGATTTCTAAACAAAACATACTGCTAGAGATGAATAGGGATACTTAATAAGAATGAAAGTGTCAGTGCAATAGGAAGGAGTAACAGTCTTAAATATGAAAGCATCCAATAAGAGAACTTCCAAATCCATGTAGAAAAATCTACCATAATTAAAGAAATAGACAATTTTATAGTCAGAGTAATAGTATAGTACCTTGATTTAATTGATAGTTATAAAACAATGTATCCCACAGTTGCATTTTCAAGTACACATAGTTTATTTTATCAATACAGACCATATACTAAGTAACAAGGTTCAATAAATGCAAAAAAAAGATCAAAATCACAAATAGTATATTTTGTTGTCAAATTGTAATTAAATTGGAAATGAATAATAGAATAAAGAGGAAAATTCCAAATATTTGGAAATTAAAGACAATTTTAGGTAATATATAGGTTGAAGAATAAATCATAAAAGAAATTAAAAAGTATTTGGAACTGATTGAGAAAGATAACAAAACATTTAGAAATTGTGAGATGCAGCTAAAGTAACTCTCAGCAGGAATCGTATAGTCTTAAGTGTCTACCTTATAAAAGAATGACAGGAAAAGGCGTAAAAACAAATATACGTTTTCACTTTCAGAGATTAGAAAATAAATGACAAATTAAAACCAAAGGAAGGATAAAAAATGAGCATAAGTCAATGAAAAAGAAAACAAGCAATAAAAACATTAATAAAACAAAAAGCTGCTTCTTTGAAAAAGTTCATATCTTCTCAAGATAAGAACATACTAATTTTTCTGTTACTCCCCTTTTCTCTGTAGATAGAACTTAGTATCACATCTTTCTTCTACTTAACTATAGTCTCAGGTAAGTGAATAGGGTATAAGGAAGATGGTTTATAAATAAAACCTAAAATATGAAAAGTTCTGGGAAAACTATACCTGTTGAACTACCACTTGGCCTATAGTGAGATAAGCCTTAAATGAATAGTGGCTGTTTTAATTATAAATAAAATAAAGGTCATTTGTAAGTCTAGCATTTTCTCTAAATGGGAACAGAAAATAAACAAGACAAAAAATAATTATAATACATTAGTTGGATATACTAGCCTTTGTTGAAATTGATGCAAATGCTTTTCAAAGATCCGTGAGCTAAGAAAGTTTTAGAAAAGTGTAAACTTATTAAAATTGGGGGAAATTAGTGGACATAAAGTGATGATTATTATAACTGAAGAAAGGTTGCCTAATTTTGCCTACTTATTTCCTCTTTAAATAGGCTCCAACTTGCATCAGCTATGACAATATATGGTTGACCCACAAAATATAACTGAAATTATTTATTAAACAATGGGCATGTTGCATCTTGGTGACTTGAGTTTTCGTTCTTTAAAGGAAACACAACTTGCCATTTGGAAATACCATCCAGAAAATTCATTTCATAATAAAATCATAGCAAATAACAAGGTTGATTATTAAGCCACCATGCATCTTCTACCCCATGTACTTTCTTTTAACAAACATTTAAGTATTTCATAAACATTAAATATGAAAAAAAATCCAAACACCCAATATGTAACTTGCTTCCTGTATTGTCTTTGGGAGAATTTTTATGCATGGGCTGCACAGTTTGAAATTCTTCATATATGTGTCTACTGAAGTTTGGTGTGAATTTTCTTCTTTCCCTATACCAAATATAGGTATCTTTCATTGCTCCAAGGACCTTTTGACGTTATTCAATTTTAGGATCATTCAATTTCAAAATGGACATCATTGTTTAGTGTGCAAGAATGACTGAAAATTATTTAATGTTAATACTATTTAAAGTTAAATCTCCATGGAAACATTGACATCTATTTTTTCCTTTCTTGCCAATTTACTGAGCACAATTCAGTGGGCAGTTTTAGTTAGGCAGCAAGGGATCTCAGTTTAGGGCATTGATGTTAAGTTTTTTAATAGTAAGAAAAGTAATACAAGTAGAAAACTACAAGTAGAACCATCTAAGCCAGAGATCATCTTTGCTATTTTTTCTTTCTACTACATATTATGCATAGTTGTTTTAATAGTTATATTTTTTTATTAAAAATGATTAAATGAAGATCTATGTAGCTCACCTATAAGAAATGTAGGTATTAGAACAGTGAAATGTCTTCCAGGTAACTACTTCAAACTTACAAAAATCAGAAGATATTTACCTAGGAGGAAATAGTCTCCTCAATCCAATTCTTACGAAACTAGGAAAATAATAACAAGATCTGCTATGAACATTACCCTTTACAATATTCTTCTTGTATCATCAATATATCGAAACCTGCCTATCTAAATAATGAGTAGAAAAATTGGAAGCAAAGAAAATGTATCAATGTATTAGTGGCATTATTTTTCCATATGACATTTTTAGTGCTTGTTCACACTAATATACACATACATGTATGCAATTACGCACACATATATTTGTGAAACTTCCACAGGTACATTCATCCTAATTTTCAAATTATTTGGGAGCAATGACATCAGTGTATATAGAGATCTGAGGGGTATTCTGCACTATAAAACAGTAGTCAGCTTATTGACGAGAGAATTCTACCACTCTGAAAATAATTATTAATTAAAATCCAAACAACTTCATATTTTCTAGATAATTATCTAAGTTTTACTCTTTAGGGTTTTATCTCATGTTGAAAGTAGTCTGTCATTCCCATTTAATCACTCTAGAGACAAGACAAAAAAAGTTCTGATATTTTCAGGTCATTTCACATGATATATGCTTAAAAGCAATTTTATCTCTTTGTGTAATGTTTTTTTCCATTAACAAACAGTGTCATTCTTTACAAAGTTGAATAAAATTCTGGATATTTTGTATTATATATGCTTTAATAATGATCCAGTGATGTTACATGCCAGATTCATCAGGTGAGTAATCTAAAAGCATAATTCAGTCATACCTTTTCCTCTCAATGTTTTGTTTTTTGGTTTTCTAACTGTATTTCACCATTTTTTCACATGGATTTCATTTCCTTATGTCAATAGAGTAATTTGTTTACAAAAGTTGTGATTATATACAAACTAATATTAAATGTTTGTCTTCAACTCTGTGGACAGAGTAAGTTTTCACCTACCACATTCATCATAACTTTTTCCCCACTGAAATCAAATGACACATTGTTAAAATATACAACCATTTATTTTTATCTTTTACCCAACTTTTTTGTCAGTGTATTTTGAATGAAAACTATATTCTATATAATGGTAGGGATTTATCTACTTTGTTTCCTAAGACATTCTCAAAATTGAGAGAAATTTCCAAAGCATAATTCTCAAAGAATACTTTTTAATGAACCGGTTTAAATGAAAAAAAAAAAAGCTAAATAACAAATAAAAGGTTTCTTTATGTGATAAAATATCAAGTGGATGGCCAATGTAATAATTTAAGACCCCATCACTGGTTGTATGAATTTAACCAAGGGAATGAAGTCAGAAGTGAGGGAGCACTGCAGCTAAACAGAAGGGCAAAGGGAAAGAAGTGGAAAATGAGGTAAGAAAGGGTAAAGAAGAATCACTGACATCGTAAAGAACTTTTTAGTACTTTAACCTTTATTCTGGATAAAATGGCGTATTTTTCACAAAGAAATAATATGATCTGATTTTGTTTTAAGAGTATTACTTTATCTAGTGTGTTAATAGTAAAGTGTACAGATTCCAGGTAGAAGCAGAGAGACTATTTAGGAGATCACTGCAGCAATCTAAAAGAGAAATGTTGATAATGACTAGTTTTATAGCAATTCAAGTGAAATAATGCAGTCACAGTGTTATATTTTGAAAGTAGAGCCAGTGGGATTTCCACAAAGATTGAAAGATAAGAGTCAGAGATGATTCCAAGGTTATTGACTTGAGTACCTGAAAGGATAGAACTGATATTGACTGAGATGGCGAAGGCCACAGGTTGATAACATTTTGGGAAGTGATCAGAAACTAAGTATTAGACATGTGGAATTAAACATTTATTTGATATTCAAGTGGGCATATCAAATGGAAGCCTGAAGTTAGAAAAAACTGTTTTGTCTGGAGATATGAATTAGGAATTCTTAACTATAAAGATATTATTTAAAAACTTAAGACATAAAAAATAAATGGACCTAGTGTATATTATATTAAGTGAAATAATCCAGGCAGAGAAAAACAAATATCATATGATTTCAATTATATATGGAACCTAAAAACAATACAAAATAAATGAACAAAACAGAAGTAGATTCAGACATTAAGAAGGAACTGGGGCTTACCATGGGGGAGGGGTTGGAGTGGGTAGATGAAGTAGGTGAAGGGGATAAAGAAGCTCAAAATGTCAATAATAATATGAATTAGTCATGTGGATGAAAGTACAGTGTAGAGAATATAGTCAGTAATTCTTTAACATCTTTCTATTTTGATATATAGTAACTACACTAATTGGAATGAGCATTTAATAATGTAGATAAATCTCAAATCACTGTGTTGTATACTTGAAATCAATTTTATATTGTATGTTAACCACATTTCAATAAAAATAAATAAAATAAAAAATAATTAGAAACAATGCAGGATGAAATGAAGAAAATGGTAAAAATAGCATCAATAAAATAAGGATGAAGGGAGATTTATAGGAACAATAGCATTGATGAAGCAAGGGGAATTTTATCTAATATTCATGTAATGGGATCAGATTTCTTAGAAGCATGGATTGTTCACATCTTATATTAGGCAAGAAAACTGTGGATGAAGAAGCTGGGAGGTGAATAGGTCAGGGTAGACAGTTCTGTGGGAGTTCTCTTGATTGCTGTAATTTTCTTAATAAAATAGGAAGCAAAGCTATCAGTTAAGTGTGAGAACATGTTAAATGTTTGATAAAAAAAAGAGAACATGTGAGAAAGTCTCCTAAGTTTGTGGTAGAGCTATGTGATTATGAAGTACTCCATAGATGATTGCCTGGAAGCATCGGGAGCCCACTTGAGGTTCATGTTGACAAATATAAAGTGAGGCCAGTCAATGTGGCTGTGTTTATTTTCACCCCCAAATGAAAAATAGATGGAGTTGGATTTAAAAATGTCATAGATGTGCTAAATGAGTATGAATAAAAAAGAGAAATTAAGAGAATCAAAATGAGTAATTGTGAATATTGACTCTGGGGAATTAAAGGAAAGGGAGAGACATCAAAAAGGTAAGGAAAAGTGAAAAGATTAATAATAATAATTTTAGAATTGGGCTAATGGATGGAATTGTGAAGAAAGGAGATGGTCAGAAATTAGAAAGCATAAAATTAAGATTATAGGGGATTGTAGTTGATGATTCTAACTCTGCGGGAAATTATGTTCCCACCCCTGGTCAAATAACCTTTGAAGCCAAAATCAATCAAAGGGCGTGATAAAGTGGGAGACACCCATTTATTGCATATAAGCAGTGGTTTAATTGTCCTCACCTGTGTTTTTCATGACCAGACCACAAAAAGGATGCCACCAAATCTCTCCAGTCCAGGTGTGCCCTAGCTCATCACACCCTTGTAATCACCTTTTGATATGTAGACGGACTACTTCTCTCCACCCTTGGAAACACCTATCTATATGGAAATGCACGAATGTCAGGTGAGAGATTCTGGAAATATTGAAATTTTAGCCAAAGCCCAACCATCCAGAAATCTCGCCTCACAATCTACTTGCTCCCCATCTTCCACAATGACCCCTGTGGGAGAATACCAGAACACTATAACCAGACTAAAAACACATAATAACAGTATCAATAAAATCATGATAATCTTCAAGCCAGAGGCTTCAGTTAGGTTCAAAGTTCTATGCAGATTTAGTCCATAGCTTGCCCATTCCACAGGTGGTCAGTAGCTGAAAAGGTAGGGAGTTCAGAGCAATCATAATGTGGCAGCTTCAGCCAGGGGTCGAGTCTGGGCCACAGGGACTGTAGAAGAAAATAACCATAAGCGTGATAAGATACATGTTTTAATGATGTCAGAATAGGCAAATCTTGCCCATCAGGTAGGATGCATGCAAGACAGTTGTCCAGTGATAGGACAGTGGCAGGAATGGGATCTCATTCTGGTCTAGTGTACCAGACTCTCACGCCTCTCCCTGTGAGAGTTACAGATGGGTCAATATACAGGGCTATGGGAGATTCATGCACTGGCCATAAAAATAAAACAAAACTTTCACATAAGATGATCTTACTTCCTGGACATTTTGGGTACGCTGCTGTGATCTTTGGGGGCCACTCTGCTGTTACTCCAGGAACACACAGGCCAGCTTCCAGGCCTTTTCCCCAAGGTGCCAGAAGGGCCAGTCGTCACTGGTCCATCTGTCAAAATGCCCAGGGCCACATCCACACAACAGAGTCTCCAAGGTTTAACCCAGTTGGGACTGGCAGCAGTATGTTGCTCAGCTGGCCATGTATTGGCGTCAATAACTCCTCTTTGGTTTGTACATATAGTTGTATAGGAGAGGCAGCAATGTGTACTAGCATGTCCACAGGAGTCAAGACTCCTTTTTAGGGCTTCTCATTCAAAAGCTGTAGCACTGTCCCTAGCGAACTGACCAGCCCCATAGACTATCGGTATCTGACTTCAGGCCAGATTTCAACAAACTATTGTACCTTTCTATCATGCCTGCCTTGATAGGAATAAATGGTACATGAAGCTTCAACTTTATTGCTAATTGCCGTACCCATTCTGGTAATGCATGTCCAGTAAAGTGAGTGTCTTCATTGCTCTCAATCACCAGTCATAGGCTGCAAAGAGGTGCTCTAGGCCCCATTTGGTGGTTTTCTGATCTGTATGACATGCAGGAAAAGCAAAAAACAATCCAGTAGCTGTATCCACACAACTCATGGCATACAAATATCTTTCCAATTTAGGCAGAGGCGCAATATATATCATCTACCTGACAAAGGGATTCAGCCCCTTTACTATTGTCCCATGTTGCTGCAGGACTTGGTGTAAGTCCATCTTACACCAAAAAAGGCATTCATGAACTCTGATGACTTCTTCAAAGGTTAATGCTGGACCCACCAATGAGCTACAGCCCACATTGCCTTTTGCCCCATGTGCAACAAATTCTGATGTAACTTTTGGGCTACATTAGAGGCAGGCTTTCCTTCTAGTCAATGCACTTGGACCAGTGTGTCTACTTCATCATTCCCTGGGGATGCCAAAGGCAAATGGCCAGTCACATGATATATGGTAACTGTATTATTCTGACCAGAGGACCATAGGTCTTGCCACAGCTCTTGCCCACAAAGGGGTTGGTGACCAACCATCCAGTTGGCATGGTATCATGTTATTAGCCATAGGGTCAAGCACCAATAGATGGCCCATTTCTCAGAGCAGGGCCCCTGGATAATCATGAACCATACTGTCCACAACTCAGCCCATTAAATACTCTTTGCCTCTCCATTCTCCATCCATATTGTCTCAGTCTTAGGATGGAAAGCTACAGCCCTATACTTTGTGGGCTGCCCACAACTGAAGCCATCTGTATACCAAGAATCTTCAGGTATAGAGGTTTTTCCCTCCTGATACGGACTCTCAGCTACCAATGGCTCAAAAGCAAGTTCTTCCTGCTTTACACTGGTGTATGTCAATGGCCCCAATAAGTGTTGGAGTCCTTCATTTAAGGGTCTAGTGGAATGGATGCTACACTGCTGTAAATATGCGTACCATTTGGCCAATGTAGGAGTCTCTGCCACACCACCCTGTGGCCTTTGGGTCCAGTCTTGCACCAACCTCACAATGGGATAGGTTGTTATTATATTGGTCAGAGGTGTTCCAGTGATGGGCTGTGTAGCCAGCAAGGCATGGTACACAGCAGCCAGTTGCTTCTCTATCAAGGTGTATAAGAACTCTACTCCTTTCCATAGTTGTGACCAAAATCCAATAGATTCGTAGGTATATTCAAGCCACTGCCTAGAGCCCCATGCATAACCATGTTTGGTTATATGAACATCTGGTTCACAGGGCCTTGATGAGTTCATTACACTCAAGGCTATATAGCCTTGACTGCTTGTTTAGCAACATTAAAATCAGCTGTACATGTCTCATCCCAGTCCCACCTGATGCCGTTTCATACCAATTGGTATAAGTGTTTAATAATTTGTGCCAAATATGGGATAAACACTCTCAAGTAGCCCAGAAGACCCAAAAACTCTTGTAATACTGTCACAGTGGTAGGGCTAGGGAAATCCTGGACATTGTCAGGGATAACTTTAGATTTACCTGACCAGACAACCCCCAAGAATTCCACAGACAAACCAGGTCCCTGAACCTTGATACTGCTCACAGCCCATCCTTTCTCCTGTAGATGTTGCAGCAGTCTAGGAACTGCCCCTTCTAAATCTGCAATAGATCAAATATGAGCATGATATCATCAATGCAGTGATACAAGCACACTGTTTGCAGTTTCTTCCATGTGGCCAAGTCTTGGACTACAAATCCATAATAAATGATGGGACTGTGGAGGTATCCCTGTGGAAGGACAGTGAATGTTCACTGTTGGCCTTCCCACATGAAGGCAAACTGTTCCTGACTTTCCTGTGCTATGTCAATAGAAAAGAAAGCATTAACAAGGTCCAAAACATAATGATATGTCCCTACTTCATGACTGAGGGTGTCCATAGGGCTACCATAGGGGGGACAGCAGCATGCCAAAGACGTGTGACTTTTCCAATTCCCTACAATCCACAGTCAAACACCATGATCTTTCCAGGATTTTCACAGGCCACATCGGGGAATTAAATGGATTATGAGTGGGCTTTGTAACGACCAACTTTTACAACTCCTGTACAGTTTCTCTAATTTCCTTGTGTCCCCAGGCAATTTATATTGCTTAGTATTAGTCAACTACCAAGGTAATGGCAGAGCTACAGGTGGGTGCTTAGCATGTCCCCTAAGAACTGCCTTTACCACACATACCCTCAGTCTAAACTCATCTGCAGTGATCTGTAACCACAGGTCCTGCAGGATATCCACCCCCAAAATACATTCTGGGATGGGAGAAATGTACACAATATACTCCTTTGGTTGTAAACACCCTATCCCCTATAATATTTGGGCCTTCTTCACTCTAATTTCCTTATGCCCATATCTATCTATCACAACAGGGTCCCAGGAAAATGCTCAGGATTGTCATAAAGCAGAGAACGTTAAGGTCCTGTGTCCACCAGTGCTAGGACATGTTGTACATTCATGGGGGACCAATGAATTGCTACTTCTAAATGTGGTCTCTGGTCCCCACCATGTCCATCAAGGTTTGGGCCTTGACACACACCACCACCCCTAGTGAAACCACAACTCCCAATCATCCTCCTGTGGCACAAGGGCCCAGGCAGAGCCTAAGTACTGTGCCCCAGGAAGTATTGCAGGGACACAGGCTGGACGTGGTACTTTGGCTCTAGCTTCTGTGTCCTGGACCTCAGTGGCTGGAACTGCAACTCTGGCTTTAATTACTGCCACAGTTTTAACAAGATCCTATTGGGCTGCCCATCAAGTTTTTCTTTCACTACTCCAGCCTTTATCAAACCAACCCACACCTCAGTCCTTGAGACCTTCACGGGGACCTTTGCACCTCTCCTTTCAGTTGTATCCTGTACTTCCTCTCATGCCCTTATTGTTTCAGCCTCCTCCAGGTCTGCTAAAATACTAGTAGCCTCCCTTGTCTGTTGCCCTATTGAGGTGCAAGAATAGTCACTAGGGAGCCAAAGAGAAATGTGGGAGCTCTATGGAGCACCAGATTTCTCAATCCTATGGTGAACAACTCCTCATCAGGGCCCTGGGGGTCCATATTATAGATGATACTTTTCATGTCAAATTCCCATAACACTGCTGGAACTCTGCATACATTTTCTAGCTAGTGGGTAAGTATGGTAAACCACCCTGATTAGGCCAAACTGCCCTGATGGCTGCTGTCAGCCAATCCAGAAACACCTGATTTCCCGATGTGTGACATGCACATTGCAACTGCTGCCAGAGGGAAGGTTCAGTGTTCAGGGAAGCCAGTCTACCCATTTCAGAACCTGACTTGACAATGTTTTCCACCCCTATATCCCAAAGATGCAAAAGCTATGTAGGCAAAGGTTCCTACAGCTTCTTCTGGAACTAGATGCTCATGTCCACCAGTTCATCCTGCATATAGGGGTGGAGCTCAGAGTGTTCCACAACTTGGGGAGGGGGTTACTCCTACCTCTGAGGAGCCCATGGTTGTTGCATATTTTTCTTAATTACAACCAGGTTGGCCTTTAATACAGGAGAAACTGGTGCCTTGAGTGGTGTCCTATTAGCAACAGTTCTACCCTGTACTCCACTCCCTCATCTTTCCCCAACATATCCTTTACCATCTCTGGAGCTGAAGGCACCACTCCTTCCCCCCCCCCCCACCGTCCCATGCAATGCAGATTCTCCTGCTGCCTCCACTGTTGCTGCTAAAATATCTTCCAAAAGCCCAACCTGTCTTCTCAATAACTGTCTCTCTTTCTTAAGGGCATTCCATAGGTCATTGTCCAGCTCCTCCAAGTGATGCCAAAGTGTGTCTCTCTCCTCAATAATCCTTTCCAATATTTTAAGAAACAAACGTACCACAATGTTGGGTGCCACTTGGCCACTCAGGGCCTCTAAGCAGTCTTCTAGCTCAAGGAGGGCTAGTTCCACAGCCTCTGCTGTCTCCACCCTCTCCCAATTCTGGGGAAGGGTCCACCCATCCAGGATCTGCTTTACCCTGGGCCAGTTTCTCACTGAGAGCTCCCCAAGTGGAAGCCCCATGGATGGTAGCTCCCAGGTGAAGCTGCACCATCTACTGCAGCAGCCACTGGGGCCTCCCCACTTCCCACAGGGGCATTTCTGTGTATCTCCCTGCAATTTCCAGGGGCATCCTACCCAACATCACACCCATGAAGACAGATTTTGGGTTCAGAGTTTCTGCTGAATACCACCTGGTGTAACTCCAAGGGAAAATATGTTCCCAACCCTGGGCACGTAACCTTTTAAGCTGAAGTCAGTCAAAGAGAAAAATGAAGTGGGTGAAATTTGCTTACAAGCAGTCATCTACTTCTACTCTCTTGTGTCTCATAACCCAGCTGAAAAAGGACACCACCAAATCTGTCTGGTCCAGGTGTGCCCTCACTCCCCACTCCCCTTGTAGTCACGTATTGATATGGAGATATACTACTTCTCTCCACCCCTTGGAAAACCTATTGATATGGAGAGTCACTAAGGCCAGGCAAGAGAGTTTGGTAATATTGCAATTTTACCCACATTAGTGAAAAGTTCTATGTTATTATTACAGGGGATTACAAATTAAAGTATTGAAAGGCATCTATATTAAATCATATATATTGATCCCCTTCTTGTGTAATTAAATTGAAAAATATTAAGATAGAAGCAGTCTTGGAACAATTGACATTAATACAGGAGCAAATAGATTGAAAACTGCAAAGAAGAGCAAGAAAGACACTTACCATCCCTACAAACCCAATAATGAGAAGACTCTGTGGAAATTAAAAGCAAAACCAAACAGCCACCATTTCAGTAGGTTCTAAGTAGGCAATGGAACAGTACATGGTTGGAGAAGCTGGGAAGTGGATAGGTCAGGGTAGAGAGATCTCTGGTAGTTCTCTTTTGATTGCTTCAATTTTCTTAGTAAAATAGGAGGCAAAGTCCCCAGTCCAGTGTGAGAATGTGTTAAATGACTGAGGAAATAAAAAGAACATGTGAGAAAATCTAAGTAAGTAATGGGAAAGCTAAGTGAGGACGAAGTGTCCTCAGAAAATAGCCAGTTTTCTGTTAGAATAAGAAAAGGATATAATGAAAGAGATTAAGAATATAGGGCATTTTGAAGACAATGGACCAGAAAATGATCTCAAAAAACACAAAAAAAGTGTTTCCAGAGTTAGGGAAGTTTGTGGAAAGAGAGCACAGTAAGGACCATGCTTGATCATATTGGAGCAGACTGTGGGAGATGGGCAGAGTCTGAGAACCTGGGACCTCATACAATGACTGGCCCTAACAGAAATAAAGGGCATCGTGAGGTTTCAGTTATAGTGGGATTCAAGGAGATAGTGGTGGGGAAGTGAATATTGGAAATAGGAAGTAGTTCATTCCTTCATCTCCCTCTTTATTCATGATAACTTTTGTTAGAAGGCCAAGAGGGAGGGGCATTAATAAGGAAGGAACTAGGAGGATTACTTAGGAAATGTTCCTAACTGGCCTATCCTTTTGCCATATGATATCCTATCAGGACCTAAAAAGGTTCAATTCCCACTCACACATTCAAAATTAACCAGTTAGCTTTATTCAGTTTGTTAATAAAATACTATTAGTGAAGGCTTGATTTTAACATTTATTTTCTATTATTGTTTTTAGGTTTATTCTTTTAAGTTATATAGCTGTTATTTATTTAGATTATCAATTATCATGTTAAATTTTATACTTATGGTGTATTCTTTTCCCAAGACTCTAAACTGCTAAGTCTGGTATGCTATATTGTACTTTAAATAATCATTTATAATGAAATACAAATTTTCTGTTTTCAATTAATTATTTTCTTGATCTACATTATTTTAATGCTTTCTTGAAGAAACAAAATTTATTCCTTCTGAGTAAAATGAGATACAGGAAGCTTCAAATGTCAGCAATATACTTTTCCCTAAACTTTTAAAAATAAGTTGTATATTCTCCCACTGGATTTTCAATAAGAAACAAGATTGAAACAAAATAAAACATCCTCAAAAAGCACCAAATATATTATTTAAGCTCCGTAAATACATGTGAATTACTGGAAGTTCAGGAAGCCTGAGAGTTTTTACTAAGTTCCTAGCAAAATTTAATATTGTAAATAAAATCATACAGAATGCTATTTCCTTCTTATAGAAGAATTGAATAGTTGCGAATGGAATGCAAACATGTTCCTTAACGTTTCATTGCTCTTACAGAGCATATCCTGCTGCTCCAGAAGAACAGTACATTTGCTGTTCTTTTGCTGTTTTTTGCTTGAACACAGTGAGAGTAATTGTCATGAATAAATTAAGCTTCAAGTCAAAAGAAGGAAACTCTAAGGTCCAGCCTTAGAGTCTTGCTGATTTTGTCATGACAGATAAGTAAACTTAATTTTTCCCAGACTTCCAAAAGGCCAAGTACTTTTCATGCAAGTTTCAATTGCAATTTAGAATCAAAGATTTGTTTCTAATTTTCTGAGCAGAACACACATGATCACAGATCTTAGATAAACCTGTCACTAAGTGTAAGGGCTAGAAAATGGTGGGTGCTTAGATTTTTTAGATTAAGAGGCTCATAAAATGTACTCAGTTAACTCGATTATTAGATCTAATATTAGGTCATTATGATATCATTAGGCAAAGTGGTTTCTTTCTAATCACATTATTGATGTTAAAAGTCTTGATATATTAATATATTTTCAATATATATATTCAATTTGGGCATTTTACAGTTAATTATATAGCTATCAAATAATTTAGACTATGTAAAAATTTAATTTTAGCCTTTCTCAACAAAGTATTCCAAGGAAGGTATATATTTACATAAAAAGGAAATACAATATTTTATATTTTAAAATTGAATCATCTTAAAGACCTTTCTAGTGCTTGACCACCACTACTCTAAGCTTATAAAAGTTTATATTTTCTGACAATGTATGAAAGTCTCAACCTGTTTCTGAGTCACATTTGGTACCACATGTTTCCCGCCCACTAATCAAATTCTTCCATATTTTGAAATTTATTTTCAAGTATACAGATTTGTGATTGTTTCACTTGTCATTCCTAATGTGGTCTAATAGTGCCCTTTCCCATTTCCCAATGATTAAACTACTCAAGAGTGGCTTTAAAATATATATATATACATATTTTTTCTATGAACCATATTTTGGTTTACTGCCTTTAGGTTTGTTTTTTAAGTATGCATAAAAAATGTATTTTGATTACAAGATATCCCTCTAATAAAATCTATAATTTTGCCTTTAATCTCTCAGTCGTCCACTCCCCGACACACACATTCTTTTGCTTTGTTATTTTATCTAAATTCCTGAGCTTAAAATTTAGTCAATTATTTTCAATTTTCATTGATTTCTAATTAATTTATTAAAAGAAATGCATCTCATTCTAGGTATTCATTGGCTATGCCCCAACAGTATTAATATATGTGATGGCTAATTTTATGTGTCAACTTTACTGAGTCAGGTATTTGGGTGCCCAGATATTTGGTCAAACACTACTGTAAGTCTTTCTGAGAGAGTGCTTTTGCGTGAGACTGACATTTAATCGACAGTAAAGAAAATTGTTCTGCCTTGTGTGGGTGCCATTATTGAATCAGTTGAATAACTGAATAGAACATTAAGGCTCCCCTGAAGAAGGGAGAATTTGTCCTCTGAAAGGGGGCATCAGCTTTTCTGTTGCCTTTATTTGGGCTCACACTGAAACATTTGCTCTCCCCCTGTCTCGGGTCTGCCAGCTTTCAGTCTGGAAATACACTGCTTTCATAGTTCTCAGGCCTCGGACTCAGACTGGCACTACACCACCAGCTATGTTGGATCTCCATTTTTCCAATTTACCCAGAAAACCTTGGGACTTCTTAGCCTCCACAAACATGTGAGCCATTTCCTTATAATAAATCATATATGTATGTATATGCATACACACATGCTTTTGGTTCTACTTCCCTGGAGAATCCTAATACGATATATAATGGTCTCATTGTAGTGGCTTCTTTAATGTATTATTATTCTCAGTTTAATTTCCATTTTAACATAAAAGAGAAAGTCGTTTTTAAAAGTATTAGTCTTTTAAAATAACTTTAAATATGAGGAATTATAATTATTATTTTTCTGTTCCTTTTTTATTACTTATTTTCTTTTAACTGCAGTCTAGTCATGAATGTACTACTTTACAGCAACACTTCCAGAGTCCAAATAATTACTTTTCCACTTACTAGCTATGAAACAGGTGCTGTGGGTTTAGTTAGAGCAGGGTGAGAGCCCTGGGGAGAAGCAAAACAGGATAATTGCGGTCAGGACAATGTAACAATATACAAATAAATTCCTACTGAAACTCTGTGTTAAACAATAAGCAAAGTTAGAGCCACAAAGATTCTTCAGAATAAAAATACCAAATTAGGAATATAGGCAATCTTCAGTGGGGTTGGTTAAAACAATAGACAGCATTTGGGCAGGAACCAGTGAAGAACTGGCAACTCAGTTTAAGCATTAAAGCAAGATAGTAAGAAACAAACAATTCAGTTTAACCTAAGATATAAACCCCTAGACAAAGCCCGCCTTGGGCACTCTTGTACCCTCCCAGCGTGCACAGAGAGTTGTGTACTTTTGCTTTGTCTATAAATAAAAAGTCTCTCTCTCCTGTTTGCCTACCTTGAGAGTATGTGAAACTCATTCTTCGACTCGACAAACAAGAACCCCTGTATCATCTTTTGGGGGCTCCTCCTAGATCTCTCCATGTTCTTAGCTGCCAGGAGGGTGGCTGCCATTTCCTACTACTCTTGCTTTAGTGAATTCCTTCCTGACCTATACTCATATGACTTGTTCAAGAATTCTTTCTTGTCTGGAATCAAGAACTCTTCCCTATTCAGGTTGAGGTTTCTCCTAGGGCTTCACCAAGTACTCAGGGAGAGACCTCCCCAGACGCAGCTGCCCAGCAACAGCTATGCCATCTTAACAATGTTACCTTCCAATTAATGAACATAGATGTTTTCCCAATTGTTCAGGTCTTCTTTAATATTTTCAACCATGATTTCTAGTTTTCAGAGTTAAATTTTGAAATTAAACTTAATCTTCTAAGGATTTTATTCTTTTGATGCTAGTGTAAATGGACCTTTTTCTAATTTAATTTCCAAATAGTTCATTGCAAGTGTATAGAAATAGAAGTGATTAGTAGATTCCTTAGCATTTCCTACACAAGATCATGTCATCTACAAAAAGATAGTTTTATGTCTTCCTTTCTATTCTGGATTCCTTTATTTCATACTCTTGCATAACTGTGGAGGCTTGAACCTCCCGTACAATGTCAAGTAGAAGTCAGTTAGAGTAGAAATCATTGTTCCCGATCTTATGGGCAAAGCAATCTTTCATGATTAAGCAATAGAGTTAGATGGTTTTTCATAGGTACTTTTTATCAAGTTGAGGAAGTTCCCTTCTATTGCTAGTTTGTTGAGTGTTTTTATCATGAAAGTGAATATTGGACTTGGGCAAATTCTTTTACTGTGTCCATTGTGATAATCATGTGATTTTTTTTATTGATAGGATACATTATTTGTGCTTGGATGTTAAAACAATCATGCATTTCTGCAATAAATCCTATGTTATCATGGTGTATATATCCTTTTTATCTTTCATTTTTTTGAGATATAATAGGCATGCAGCACTATACACTTGTCACATGTATAACATAATGACTTGACTTACATATTTTACAAAATGGTTAAGACAATGAGTTTAGTTAACAACCATTACTTCATATAGTTACCAAAAATATTTTTTTCCTTGTGATGAGAACATTTTAGATTTACTCTTAGCAACTATCAAATAATACCATACATCAGTGTTAACTATAGTCCTCATGTTGTGCATACTACCCTCAGTACTTATTTAAAAATGTAAATTTGTACCTTTTGACTGCTTTCATCCAAATCCCATGCTCCCCAACCATGCCTCTGGTGGGGTCAATCAAATATAGTCTCTTTTTCTATTGGTTTTCTTTTGTTTAGATTCCACTTATAAATGAAATCACATAGTATTTATCTATGCCCTTTATTCCCTCAATGTTGTTACAAATAGCAGGATTTCCTCCTTTTTTTTGACTGAATAGTATTCCATTTTGTGTGTGTGAGTGTGTGTGTGTATATATATATATATATATATATATCACATTTTCTTTATCCATTTATCTTTCAATGGACACTTAGGTGGTTTCCAAGTCTGGCTACTCTGAATAATGTTGCAATTAACATGGGAATGCAGATATCTTTTTGAGATATTGATTTTGTTTCCTTTGGATATACACCAAGAAGTGGAATGACAGGATCATACAGGAATTCTATTTTCTAATTTTCTGAGACACTTCCATGTTGCTGTCCACAGTGACTGAACCAATTTACATTCCCACCAACAGTGCACAAGGGTTCGCCTTTTTCCACATTCTCACCAGTATTTATCTCTTGTCATTTTTAAGATAGCCATTCTAACAGATGTGAGGAGATATCTTATTGCATGTCCCCAAGATTAATGATGTAGAGCACCTTTTCATGTGTTCATTAGCCATTTGAATGTGTTTTTTGGAAAATTGTGTATTTACTTCCTCTGGTCATTTTTTAATCAGATTGATTTTGTTATTGAACTGTATGGAAAATCTCTCTAAGTCCAGGTGTTTCAAATAGTGAAGCTAAAAATAACAGAGCCTCCTTCAGTGAGAGTCCTTGGATTCCAAGTATGGAATAGAGTCCCACCCATGTGACATACATAGTGTGATGAAGAAATAAACTTGTATTAAAATACTGATTTGGGAGGTGGCTGTTTGTTATTAGAGTATAACCTATTTTATATTGACAAATACACTAATTATTGCATTCAGTCCTTATTTTGTTCCTCAACTATGTGGCAAAATTCAGAACCAATCTACGACAATAATAATAGCAGAAAGAGTAAATACATAAACACAACATAAAATCTATTAAAAATGAGAGTTACACCTCAGGTGTGAATGTTTCAATTTATTTATATTTCAATGTCCATAGAGGAACTTCTTAAGTATTCTTTTAAGATCCAAATATACCAGAGAAGTCATTGTGGAAATAAATCAGCCTCTTTTTGCTTAAAACTCCATAGCAATTGAAATACCTTTCAGAACTGGAAACATTGGGTGTGTATTTATTTCATTATGAATTTTAAACATTGCTGTCACTGAATGTAAGCTGAGGAGATATAGAAAGAGGACAAAAATACATAAGAAACATATTATTCTGCTGACGTTGCTTATTTACACACATACACATAAGAAATCTTTAGATTACATTGATACAAGGATAAAATATTTGCATTTTCTAATGTATTCACATCTTAAACTTCCTTTGCTTTCTATGCTTTATATCCAAGTACAGGAAAGGCATTAAAGAACAAAAAAGAGAATTGCCTTTTGTCAAGAGCTGAATCAGTACTTTTCTGGAGAGTCCATTTTATGGCAAAGTTGGAACAATGGTGGGATCAAATACTAATAAAGATACACATACTTAATTAACAATTAAACAGGCACAGAGTTAAAATCCAAACAAGCATCAGAATTTTCCAAATATCCTATGTACTTGAGTCACCCTCATGTCCACATTTCTTGGCATTATGATATGCCAGTAAATGTTTGCCAGAATATATTTACTCTAAGAAGCAAATTTCGTTTCCTTTTGGTGCTTTCAGCTTTTGTGGTATTTAGCTTCACCAGCCCAGTTGTGCCAATCCAAATCAGCCAGTAAGGGGAGGAGGAGGAGGAGAGAAAGAGGACACAGATGCAGAGGCAAAGAATAAGAAGCACAGCAGCAAAGACCTAATTCCTTTTCACTTTCCCTATTGTTATTACCCATTATGACTGTGTTCTGTTTCAGTGTAGTGGGGAAGATTTAGGCTCAGAATGTGATTGTAAAATGAAGTATGTTAAAGTTTCTAATCATAAACTGCATACTTACTCTGTGTTTGCCCATTCTTATTGAATGACTTGCAATATCTGTAAGATTGTTTAAAAAATACTGCAGTAGAGAGGAATTAAAAACACCAAATAATGAAATACAACATTAAACATGTCTGAATATTAATTTGATGTACTACATAAATGTTCAAATAATAATCTGAAGAATTTGAATGAAGCCAAAATTATAATAATTAAAATCCAACTTCCTCAGTCAATCATCTACAGAATTTTTTATATCCTCTTTAATTAGTTTTATTTGCTGCCATCTTTCATTAAGCTAGAAATCCTGGGTGGGTACTTTGTTAGGTATTAGTTGATTAATGCCCAATGCTCATATATTATATGCTAATTTACATTTGTGAGAAGTTAATTATCAATCTCTAATAATCTGTTTTGATAACTATGACTCCATGAGAATATTCATTTTGCAATGCAATTTAAATAAATATGGATGCATATTCCTAAATGGAACTTTGTCTCATTTTGAATGGTAGAGCTTTTTACACTTTCCAGGTGCAAATTAATTTTTTTCTATGGGCATAAAAATAAAAATGTGGCAGTAAATTAAAGATCTCTTTGATTATAAAGTTTAATTTTGAGCACTAAGAATTATTTTAAGTGTTAGTAGATGATGTTAAAATGTGTTTTTCTTATGTTTAGGAAAATTGAACCAAAGGGCTCATTGCATAAAATGAAAGGACATCAAAAATTTTGTCTTCCAATTTTTTAAACAAGTGCTTTTCTAAAATCTGAAAATCTTCACATCTTAGATTCTGAGAAAACATACTACACAATGAAGGGATCTTATATCATTAATCTTATTTTGGAACTACATAAGAGCTTATACATTGTTAAAGCAAAAGCATATTCACTTTCTTGTTTCCAGCATCTAAATTAACAAATCACTATTATTTTATATTTTGTCATTTCATTCATATGTGTCATACAGTGAGATTTTTAGAAATGCTTTATTTTTCAAGGGAACCATAATGTGTGTTTTAATAATAACTATTTCATTATGTTTTCCCAAAGTAGATAACTTAACTATTGTCTCATAATTTCTTCAGGCTCATTTTGGCATCCTGAAATGGAGAAATTATACATTTTAATGCTGATTTATTACTAACATGGTGAGATTAAACCATCTGCTTTTTATTGTTATGAGTATAATATTTGAGGCTTAACCAACAAATGAAAAATATGAATATATATAATGAAGTGACTCTAGAGACATAGAACTATTACAATTTTCCTCAGTATTCAAAATAATTTTAATGGTTCTCACTTCTAAATAAATAGAATTATAGCTATTTAGACTGTCAAAGCCTTGGAAGCCCACTTTGCCCTTTGGTCTCAGATGTACAAAATCACATTATTCCACCCTGGTGAAACTTGTTTGCTTGTGATTAAAAATAACAAGCACAGAATTTCCTTTCTTATTAGGTTTGTTTAGGTGGGAAGATATGTATCAAATATACACTTTAAAAAAATCAAGCCACTATTCCAATTTCCATGACATATAGCACATTTTATGTCATATTGCATTAATATCACACATAAATAATATTTATGGAATACTTCATGTATGCCAGATATTTCATATATGCTATATAAATATTAACCATTTAATTCTCACAAGAGCACCATGAATGATGTACTATAAATATCTTCACAAGTGAGAAAACTAAGGCACAGATAGGTTAATTTGCCAAAGACATAGTTCAAATTAATGGAGGAGATGTGATTTGAACTGGGTGATAGAGGTCCAGAGCCCCAAATTTCTCATTGCTTGTGAAAAGCTTTAAAATACATGGTATTTTCCTAATAGCTGTTCTGGAGGCCTCTGTAAATTGGCCATTCACATCTTTTCTGAGATTCTATCAGCTGTCTACCTTTTTAGAAGAATGTCTTTGTTAACTCATATCCTTGTGGTGTTAGTTAATAAGCATGGCAAATCTTTTAAGTGGAAGCAACAGACAAATCTAGTAAAGCATAGCAGTTTTTTAACTATGAGGATGTGAAACTATTGTTCATGATCAGTTTTGAAGCATTTGACCAAAAAGTCTATTACCACTGATAAAGTACCAGTATTCTGCAATGATTCCCTGTCCATTGTATTAAACTCTACATTTTCCCCATTCTGTTACTTCTGTTCATTTGCAGACCTCCCTCCATTGTAATGGATATGCTTTTAATTAAAGTAGAAACTACAAGTTATATTGCCTCATTAGCCACAAAATTTGTGCTTTCTTATTTGCTAAAATATGAGTACATCCACAAGAATACGAGAAGCTGGTGAATGGCATGTCATATGCATTATGAGAGGAAAAAGAATTGCAAGTCTCTAGTCTAAGACCATAAATACTCAGGCAGCTGGAAACTTATTTTTTGCCTACACAGAAAGTATATTTTTTGGTCTCTATACAGTTACTGCAAATCATATATTCCAAATTAAAACAGTCTTCAGTATACTCAGGATGCTAAATTGTAACAAGGTTTCCCATACTCCCTACATACACTCAGTAGTATTTGCAATCAGTAACCACATCACTCTGTCACCTGGCTGGAGGCCGTTTTATGGAGATCCCAAAGGTGACATTGCAGACTCTTATAGTTCCCTTTCCCATGTATTTTCATAGTTTCAAGGTCCATGTGCAATGGGATTGATCAAACATTTTTAACTGTCTATGTTCAAATTGCTGATCCTTTGTTTTAGGAATCCCAGTGCACAATCTTGACAGTTACCAATGATGCTACATGTTTGAATGTTCCATATTCTACAATAGACAGTTTATTTCATGCTACAGACTATGAATGACTCTTGTGCTTCTCTTCCAAAGCAGAAAGTCTTGGAAGCCATTACTGTTGCTTCAAAGGAGTCCCTGAAATTGCTATGTGTGCTTCTATCCACAGTTTGTTAAAGGACTTTGAACTTTTAGGGGTTTTGTTTGATTATATCATATTGTAAGTGTATCTCAGGAAGTTAAGCTATTGGGCCTCAGTATTAGGTTATACCACAGGTGGATGCTAAGGAAACCTATTTCAGCCCCTAATTCCTAGCAGTTCCAATGAACAAATTCCATGAACCTTCTTCATTTCTCCTAGTGCAGTTGCATAGTGATCTTAAGATTTAGTGTTCCTTCAGTCAGCTAGGATTCCATATAAAATGCTCTTAGTAAATCAATAGATTTAACCAAAATATTTGGGAGTTTTGTTACTTTAGTGAAAGATGAAGTTAAATCTGTCTTAACATAGGAAGGGATCAAGTAAAATACAAATGTGGGAAGAAAAGAGAAACTGGTTGTATCTACTTCAGTTCAGCAGATGCTAAATACTAAACAATGTCAGTCTTTGTTACGCTATTGAATCTTAAGTGGCTATTAAATACAAGCCCTATGTCTGAATATCAGGAGTATATAAAACCTCATTCTCTGTATACATTGTGGTTATCCAATCAATGTTGAAAGAGAAGTAGTAGTATACTGCCTGGTGCAAAAGGCCTATTTGCTGACTGAAAGACACTCACTTGTCAGATTCTATTACTGTAAATACCAAGAGAGAGTTCAAATTCTCTTGTACTACAACTTTTTTTTAATTGAAGTATAGTTGATATATGATACTATATTGATTTCAGGTGTACAACATAGTGATTTAACAATTATATACATTATGAAATGTTCACCACTAGGAGTGTAGTTATCAACTGTCACCATACAAAGATATAATATTATTGAGCCTATGCTGTACTTTCATCCCCATGACTTACTGATTTTATAGTTGGAAGTTTGTATCTATTTATCCCCTTCCCCTATTTCTTCAGCAACCTCAAGCCTCTCCCTCATGGCAACCATCAGTTTGTTCCCTATGTTTATGAGTCTATTTCTGCTTTGTTTGTTTTTTTTAATCTGTAATACTTGACATAGGGAAATTTTCTTAAGTCATAGAAGAAAGTGAGATAGGAACATAGACATAACTGGACTTGACCTACATATTCCAGGGTCAATCAATATAAGGTTATGGCTTCTCTCTTAAGACAGGTATTTTCTGCCTTTTGAATAAATTTTTTGTTGATAAAAGACATTTCTCTTTGGCAGTCCATTGAACATAACAACTTTCAGTGATACCCTTCCGAAATGATCTCATACAACTTTTCACACAATTAGGCCTGTTAGCCCTCTACCTTTTATCCAGCAATTTTCTTGAGTACAATAAGAATACAAATTGATTTGCATTTTTCAATAAGTTTGCATTATTGTCTACAAAAACAGATAGGGCTATCCTGAGACAGAATTTGTTTTGGCAGTCACTAATTGCTTGTGATTTGGAGAGGACCAAAAATGGTGTTTCAACTAAAAATATGATGTGAGAAAGCTCTGTGAAAATCACACAACTTGACTCAGTTGATAGAAAACATCATTTTAGCTATGTTCACTTCCCAAACACAAATATTATAGTCGAGAAATTTTTAAGATATAAACTCATAGAAACTTATTAATGAAAAAGAAGATAGAAAAAAGTGGAAACTAAAAAGCAGACAGATGAATGGTAATTGAGCTACCACTAAGTCTAAAAAAGGTATTACTAATGGAGATGAATCTCACACTGGCAGTGGGGAAAACTGTAAGGAAATCTTATATTACAGAATTCCCTAAGGTTCCTGAATTGTTAACATGACATACCTTTGAAAGGATTGGTTAGAAATATCAATGAGAATAAATTAGATAACCCCTACAGATTCACTCCACCAGCTTATAGAAATAACTTACTGCTCCTTCACCATCCATGCAGAAAATGGAAAGTTTATTCTATGAAGAGGGTAAAACAGAGAGTCTCTGTACTATAAGAACTGCACAATTTATGGAAGCAGAAGCATACTGAAAGTGGTCTTAAGTGAAAGTTTGCCTACTGGATATTGACATACTTCAGATGGTTTTCTTCAGTCAGCTTCCAGAACTTTGACAGGCAGGATTATAACCTCTAGGAAGATTGAAAAAAGTTTTCCCTGGAGAATTTGACCAGTTAAAATGAAAAAAAATTAAATTAAAATAAATAACAGAATGACATTGACATTATGGATTCTTCAATTAAACTTTCTAGTCATATTACCATATAGTGAACACAACACTTAATAAGCTCCACTCTCATGCTGTGACAAACATCTCTTTTATTGCCCCTCTTAATTATGAGCAGGCAGACAAGAGCCCAGGTTTTTAGGAAATCATCTAATATTAAAGACAATTATTGAAACAAATAAACAGCAAAAAGCAACTTGAAAGAAAAAGAGACTATCCAGGAGAAATTAAACATGAAACAATTTTATCATTAATATCCTCAGAGTGACAAGTAAATATTGCATCCATAAAACAAAACTGGGATACTTAAAAAAAGGACCAATGAACAGAATTCATTCCTTGAAAAGCAATAATATGAAAGCAGAAATAAAAACCTCAATAGAATCAATGGAATATGAAATTGATGAACTCTCCAAGCAAGAAGTACAAAAATAAAGAAATGAAAAATGAGAGAGAAATTTTAAGTAAAGAACCAATACAAAAGGTCCAATATCTGAATAACAGGATTTTCCAAACGAGATAAGAAGAGGGGGAGAGGAATCATAAAAGAAGAAACTCAAGAAAATTTTCTAGACAACAGTGTCCAGATTGAAAGTGTCCACCCAACACAATTAATTAAAATAGAGACATATCAACCAACATTACCAAGAATTTTCATATACAGTTTATTCTGAATATATTGTAAACCCCAGAAAGAATGAAATAACTGGATTTTTATTAAGAAACACAAATCAGATTGGCACCAGTCTCTCACCAGTCCCTCAGAAAGGTTGAAGGCAATGGAAACTGACTGAAAGTCTGAGGAAAAAGTACAATAAAACTCTGAATTCTACAGTCAGGCAAACTATCAATTAAGTTTTAGGGTACTATAGAGATATATTTATATATAAAAAGCGATTAAATATAATTTCCCATGTGCTCCAGTACAAATAAATTATTTGGAACATAAGCTTCACCAAAACAAAAGAGAAATCCAATAAGACATGTGACCCAGGATTTAGGTGGTCATCCCAAAAGAGACAAAGGAATGGTGGTGAAAGATAACCCCAAGATGAAAGTGTGAAATAGGCCTAGAAAACAAATAGTTCAAACTGAAGTGCAACATAAACCCAAGGAGAATTTCTTCAAGAGAATATAAAAGAATACCTAATGTGTCTGAACATACTGGGAGGAGATTTGCATTACTCTTAGAGAACATAGCTTTGAGAATATGAATAATTCATGCAACCATAAGCAATTTAAATTCAAAAAAACAAAATATTTGAAATAAGCAAGGCAATTATTAACTCCAGAAAAAAATAAAATTGTGTGCATTAAAGAAAATGCATTCAGAATCACAAGTGCCAATAATGCATAACCACAGGTAAAAGCTAAATATTGATCTAACTAACTTTACAATAAAACTGTATTCATAGATAGGTGAATGAGAAATGTGTCTGTTTGTATTGTAGGATGGTCATAAAATAGAGTGAAATCCTCATCTTCTTCAGTGGAAATACAATAACTAATACCACAAACTATGAAATCAAAAAGTACCAATATAGGAGGGGAAAAGATGGCAGCGTGCGAGGTGAGGCAGAAACCTCCTCCCAAAACCACATATAACATGAAAATACAGCAAATACAACTAATCCCGAAAGAACTGTCCAAGGACTGCAGAAAAGACTGCCTACATCTGGTGTGGGTAAAACTGCAATATTTCCAGAATCTCTCACCTGGCTTTAGTGCATCTCCATATCAATAGGTGCTTCCAAGGTGTGGAGAAAAGTAGGCATCTCCATATCAATAGGTAATTACAAAGGGGAGGGGGGGCATATCTGGAATGCAGAGGTTAGGTGGGGTCCCTTTTTGCAACTGGGTCATGAGAGACAGGGGAGAGCATAAGTGAATGACTGTTGGCAATGAATGGGTTTCTCCCACTTTATTTCTCCCTTTGGCTGATTTTGGTTTCAAAGGTATTTTGTGCTAGGCTGGGAAAATATTACATCTGGCAGTAGTTGGCAGAATCTCTGAACACAAAATCTGTCTTTGTGGGTGGGACCCTTGGGCATGCTACCCCTAGAGATGGTGGAGAGATAACTGGGACCCACACACCCCATGGATGGTGGGGAAGCCTCAGTGGCTGCAGTGGTGGCAGGTGCAGCTTCACATGATAGTCACCTATCTGTGGGGTTTTCAGTTGGGGAGCCACTAGTGGGGAAATTGCCTAGGGTAAAACACCTTCTAGAGGGGTGGGGCCTTCCCCAGAACTGGGGAAGGGTGGAGACACTGAAAGCTGTGGAATTACCCTCTGTGAGATAGAAAACTGCTTAGAGGTCCTGACTGGCCGTATAGCAACCAGGATTCTGGGATGTTTCTTCCTTGAAACAGTGGAAAGTGTTATTGAGGGAGAGACACTCTTCAGTGTCACTTGGAGGAAGTCGGCAATGACCTATAGGGTGCCCTTAAGAAAGAAAGTTATTGAGAAGACACGTTGTGCTCCTGGAAAATATGTTAGGAGGGAGGAGGCAGCAGTGTAGTGGGAAGCCAAGCCAAGAAAAGGGCCAATATTTCTTTAAGTCTTTAAGAACACAGAGGTATACCAGGGTGCTTGAGTTTAACGCAATGTAAAAATGTACCCCCCACTGGGACTCAGTGATATGGAACAACTTGTTGATCTTAGTCATATAGGCGCATGAGTTTACAATAGAGTGTCTGAATACCCTTTATTAATATATGTTAAAGCATAACTAGCATTCTGGCTGAACCTATAGTACAACCGCTCCCACTGCAACATTCCTGGGGGCTGACTCTCCTTTACCCTTGTAGAGAATGTATAAAAGTTATGGCCCTGCTGTGCTTGTGGCTCAGCCTTTGGATAGGAATCTGCTGAGCCAGTGCCGGCACTAATAAACTCCTTCTCACCAAGCGTCTCAGTGTCCCAACTCCTTGTTCATAGTTCCCACAGTTCCCACAACACTTCTTAGGGATCATCCGGAATTTGGAGATGGTGTATTCACCTTCTTTGTCCCCAGGGGACTGTCCCAAGGACAACTGGGAGAGGTGATTTTGCTTGGCGCCAGCAGACATTGTTCCGTAGGGGACTCACCCCTCCTGACAGATCAGGGATATAACCCAAACGCACAACAGAACCCAGTGAGACAGGAGAACCAGTGAGGAGCCTTCACCCGACTGACAGGTAAGAACCTGGGTTCAAGATAGACCTATCTTAAGAGACAGAAGGGGAGCCTGATTACCTCCCAAGGGATGCCCGAGTAGCCCCATCTGAGGGGGGTGAAACCACTTTACAAAGGAAAAGGGTGGAAGGTGGAAGTGAGTGTGGCAAAACTCCGGTGAATGGTGAAAGTGTGAGACGTGGCTTGGCTACAGAGTAAGAATGAGTCCTGATCTGTGGTTCTGTGGCAATCCTCATATGGTTAAGGGCAGGCCTCCTTGGAAGGATCCTGATTGGGAATTATACAGTCCCACCAATGCCAAGAGGTGCCTGAAATATCTCTGCAAGGAGAGAGGCCAGAGATGGTCAAAGCACATCACCAATCTGCCTACCTCATTTGCGTGTGTATGTAGGCAAAGGGAGGTATGAGTGGTCAGCAGGGTAAGCATATCCGCTTAGAGAGCATGCTTAAGAACTTCAAGAAGGGTTTCAACGATGATTTTTGTGTTAAACTCAGTCTTGAGAAACTCTGGATGTATTGTAATATAGATTAGGTCTCTTTTGAGGTTGGATGGCCATCTGAGGGATCTCTAAATAGACAGATAATTGGCAAAGCCTTTCAGGCAGTCACAAGGAGCCGACACCCAGACCAGTTATGACCCTCTACTCACAGGACCCACAAGGGAGGAACAAATTAAGGAAACAGAGGGACGCCTACAGTTAAAGCTAAGCTAGATAAAAAGATTCAAAGAAGAAGGCCGAAACCTGCTAGAGAAAGTTAAGTACCTGGGCTTTCACCTCTCACACGGACAGCAGCAACTTGGACGAGAAAGGAAATGGACTGGTTTTGCAATCCCCACCCCCCGAACCTGGTGTCAGGTTTAGGAATTCTTAGATGCTGCAGGATTCAACCAGATCTGGATTCCCAACTTCTCAGTTATGGTGAAACCCCTATATGAAGCCACAAAACGGGGTGAATGACAGCCACTACTTTGGGAAAAGGAATATGAGAGGGTCTTCCAAACCATAAAACAGACTCTCACCAACGCCCCAGCTCTGGGAATCCCAAATCCCTCAAAACCATTTTTCTTGTATGTGCATGAGTGGCCAAGATCAATGGTTGGAGTACTTACCCAGATGCTGGAGTCCTGGCACTGGCCCATGGCATATCTATCAAACAGTTAGATCCTGTGTTTCAAGTATGGCCCCATGCCTCCAGGCTTTGGATACCACCCCCATCCTTGCTGCAGAAGCTGACAAGTTGACTCTGGGGCAGGATCTAACAATCAGAGTGCTACATGCAATACTGAGCTAAATAGACTGTGAGGGACAATAGTGGCTCACAAATGCTTGTATGGTCAGATACCAGGGACTGCTGTGTGAAAACCTCCACATCCACCTTGAGGTAATGAGGACTCTAAATCCAGGCACCTTAATTCCAGTCAGTCCTGGGGCCCCAGATCATGATTGCTGTGAAATAATGCATGAAGTCTTCTCCAGTAGGCCAGACTTACCAGATCAGCCTCTCTCTGACCCAGAGGTAGAGTACTTCACAGACGCAGCAGTTTTAAGACTGGAAGTGACTGGCAGGTTACTTGGTTGTTAGTATAAATTCCACAAGCCTTTGCCTGCAGGTGGAACTAATTGCTCTTTCCGAGCACTCCAATTGGCAGCAGGAGTTCGAGTAAACATCTACACTGATTCCAAATACACCTTTACTACTGTTCATGTACACAGGGCCCTACACAGAGAGAAAGGGCTAATCAATTCAGGAAGAAAAGACATTAAATATGGCAAGGAAATCTTTGTACTGCTAGATGTTGTGTGGGCTCCTAAAAATGTGGAGGTCATACATTGCTAATGGTACCAGAAGGGAAATGCTCTAATTGCCGCAGGGAACAGAAGGGCTGACTAGCAGGCAAAGTGCACAGCCTGACAGAATGACATGCGACTCGCAATCCTAGCAAATGCCTTATTTCCATCTCCACTGCCTAACTGGGACCCACACTACTCCCAGCATGAAAAGGCGTGGTTTGAGACCGAGCTCAGAGAATAGGATACCAGAGGGTGGTGAATGTTAAACAATGATAAAATAGTCATTCCCAAATCCCTGTTATCTACTTTCATAAAAGTTTCATGAAGAGACTCACCTGGTTTGGACCTCCTTAGAGTCCTCCCTAGACAAGCATTTCTATGTTCCAAGATTAGCCAGCATTGCTTGGTCTGTGTATGAAAAATGTGAAGTCTTCACCTGGAACAACCAGAGACAAGGACCAAGAATACCCCCGCATGTTCAGAGCAAAGGAGGCACTCCCTTTGAAACTATAATCATATATCTTACTGAAACTTGGTGCTGTTCACAGCCCATCCTTTCCCCTGTAAATGTTGTAGCAGTCTAGGTGCTGCACCTTCTAGATCTGAAAAAGAATCTGACGTGAGCAGGACATCATCAATATAATGGTACAGCTGCACTGTTGGCAGTTTCTCCCATGTAGCCAAGTCCAGGGCTACAAGTCCATGACAGATGGTGGGGCTGTGGAGGTATCCCTGTGGGAGGATGGTGAAAGTCCATTGCCGTCCTTCCCACATGAAGGCAAACTCTTTCTGACTTTCCTCCTCAATGTTCATGGAAAAGAAGGCATTAGCAAGATCTACCACATAATGATATGTTCCTAGTTCATGGCGGAGAGTATCCATCAAGCCTGCAATAGAGGGGACAGCAGCATGCATAGGGGGTATGACCTTATTCAGTTCTCTGTAATCCACAGTCATACGCCAGGAGCCATCTGGCTTTTTTACTGGCCACACTGGGGAATTGAACAGACTATGGTTGGGCTTTATAATACCCACCTTTTCCAGCTCCTGGAGAGTTTCTCCAATATCTTTATGCCCCTCAGCCAGTTTATATTGTTTGGTATCAGTCACCCGCTGAGGCACAGGCAAAGCTATGGGCGGGTGCCTAGCATGTCCCCTCAGAACTGCCTTCACGACACATACTCTCAGTCTGAACTCACCTGCAGTGGTCTGCAACCACAGACCCTGAAGGATATCAATCGCCAAAATATAGGCAGGGATACGAGATATATACATGGTATATTATTTTTGGGGTAGATGCCCTATTCCCAAAGAGATATGGGCTTTTTTCACTCTGATAGCCTTCCTCCCGTATCCATCTATGATAGTGGGGGTCCTGGGGAACTGCTCAGAGTTACCATGAATCAGTGAACATTCAGCCCCCATGTCCATCAGAGCCAGGACATGTTGTATATTCACTGGGGACCAATGGATAGCTATATCAACATGTGGCCTCCGGTCCCTAAGGCAGATACCTTGACCTTCCCCTCAGTCAAACCGTGTTCCCCAATCACCTTCTGTGTGGGCTCATGTGAAGTTGGCTCGCTTTCCAGCAGGAAGTCTTGCAAACACACAGGCTGGACTCGTGGCTCTGTCTCTGATCTCTGCCTCTTTGGTCTTAATGGCTGAAACTGCTGCTCTGGTTTCAGCTGTTTCCATAGCTCTGGTAAGATCCTATTTGAGTTCCCATCTAATTTCCTTCCATCTGCTCCTGCCCATATTAAATCCACCCACGTCTGGGTCCTTGTAACCTTCATGGGGCCCTGTAAATTCTTCTTGTGAGTAACAGGTCTTATTTCTTTCCAAATTCTCATTGCCTCAGCCTCTCCTAAGTCTGCTACTGTGTGTGTCACCTTGCTTATGGGATGCCCTAAGTGAGGGGAAAGAATGGCCACTAGAGACCCAAAGAGGGAGGTAGGAGCTGTTTGAAGTATAATACTTCTCATCCCATAAAAATCTCTTCATCTGGGCCATAATTCTCTGGACTATAGATGGCATTTCTCATGCCTAGCTCTCATAGCACCTGTTGGAGTTCAGCATATGTCTGCCATCTAGCAGGAGAGGACCCAGTTTGGGCCACACAGCACCAATTGCAGCCATAAGCCAACCAAGGAGGGAGTGTCACCCTGGGGTCTGATGTGCATTTCGTAATCGCTGCCTCAAGGCAGGCTGCACTGTCAGGGAAGACAGCTTTCCCATCTCTGATCATGACAGAACAATTCCATCCACCCCTAAGTCCCACAGATGCAGGAGCAAGCTGATATTAACTGTGAGGGCTTCTGCTTAAACTGGGAGACCAAATCCACCAGCTCAGCCTGAGTATAGGGGTGAACCATAGAGTGCTCCATGATCTGGGGAGGGGGCTGCTCCTCTCCTTGGGGAACCTTTAGCTGCTGGGTCATCATTTTCTTTACAACCACTGGACATGCTTTCAATTCAGGAGTCACCAGTGCCTCCGACATCACCCCTTCATCTTTCTCCAGCTCCTCCATTTCTGGGGCTGATGGCAGATTTATCTCCCCTCCCCTGAGTGCCTCCTCTGCTGCAACCTTTACCTTTTCTACTGTACCTCACAGCAATGCTACCTCAGTCTTTAGAAGGTCTCTTACCTTCAGCTGAATGCTTCACAGCTGTCATTCTCGTACCACCTCTGCCTGTGCTTCTCTCAGGAGTTCATCTTTTCCTTGATGGCTCCTCCTTAAGAACACCTGGAAGCACTGTCGTCTTGCCTCCAAAGGCACCTTGCTGCTGGTGCTCTTCTATCAATGCCATCTCTTTATTCAGGGAATCCACAAAAGTGTGCTGCTCGAGTTCTCATGCTACTTCTTTTATCAATGCCATTTCCCACCTCAGGAAATCCATAGAAGTTTGCAGCTTGTGTTCCCGTGCCGCTATTTCTTGGGTCTCCTCTGTAGACATTTTTAATACTGTGAGAAACAGCCAACCCACAGTCCCCACTTCCTCACAGTCACTCTGCTTCTCAAAGGATCTGCTTACTATACCAAGAGCCTCCCCTACACCCTAAGGTGTCACCTCCACTTAGCACCAGTCCTGGGGTGGGGTCCTGTCCTCTAGGAGGCAAGCCACTTCAGACCACATACCCATTGGGGGACGATCCACTGTTTCCCCATTTACAGAGGCAGACCACTGAAGCACCCCTCCCATAAGGGCAGCTTGTCTTTTTCCTTGGTCAACAATGAACCCTGTCGACTTTCACCAATTGTCTTGCCAATGGGTTTCAGCCCCAGGCATGTTCACTATGGATTCAATGCAACCAAAGAAAATGACAGCAGATAGTTCTTTGAGGTGAAAGGGTTTATTACCTGGCTTGTTCTCCCGGCAGTAGGTCAAGCAGTAGCGTCTCTGCCTCCACGCAGGGCACTGGGGTGAGCTCGCTATATAGCACAATTAATAGCTTATTGCCTAAAGGTGTGGAAGCAGTAGCCTAGCAACAGGCCAGTTACATCATCAAGTGGTTTAAGTTCAGCGAGGATCCTGGCCATAGGAACCCCAACATCCCCACATCTTGGTGTCCCGACTCCTTGTTCACAGTTACCACAGTTCCTGCAACAGCAGGAGAATCCATGTTGCAGGAGGCCATGGGGGGGAGAAAGAGTGGTGATTTCAGCCCTAGGGACTGTAGAGGAGATGTCTGCAGAGGATGAGGGTGTGGGGCCGAGTGCTGAATTGTTTCTGAGGACACCGCCCAAGGCATCAGGTTCTCATGCATTAAAGGTCCACCCTGTTGTAATTAAGAAATAAAAATCACAGGCTCCTCATGGGGAGGAACAACCCCCTCACCAGGTTTTGGAGCACTCCATTCTCCACCCCTATACAGAGGATGAGCTGTTGGACAGGGCATCTGGTTTGGTCAGAAGCCATCAGAACCTCTGCCCACATGGCTTTCACGTCTCTGGGATATAGAGGTTTAAAATATTGTTTTGTCAGGTTCTGAAATGGGTAGACTGATTTCCCTGACAGCTCACCATTCCCTCCAGCAGTGTTTGCAAAATGCCAATTACACCTCAGGGAATCAGGTGTTTCTGGATTGGCTGATGGCAGCCATCAGTGCTGTTTGGCCTAATCAGGGTGATTCACCATACTTACCCACTAGCTGGAAAATGTATGCAGTGATCCAATGGGTGATACAGGAGTTGGGCATAAAAAACATCATATACAGTATGGGCACCCAGGGCCCCAATGAGTTGTTCACTGTAGGAATGAAAAATATGGTGTTCCGTACAGCTCCCCTCATCTCTCTTTTGGTCCCTAGTGACTATTCATGCCCTCCATATAGGGAAACCCATAAGTGAGGCTTCTCGTACTTTAGCAGATATGGGGGAAGTGGAAACAATAAAAGCATGGAAGGAAGTACTGGCTACGACTGAAAGGAGAGGTGCAAAGGGGCCCAGGAGGGGCTTGAGGACCCAGATGTGGGTTGATTTGATAAAGGCCAGGATAGTGAAAGAAAAACTTGATGGGAAACCCAATAGGATATTGTTAGAACTGAAGCACTGATTAAAGCCAGAGAAGAAGTTCCAGCCCACTGAGGTCCAGGATATGAAGGCCAGTGTCAAAGCCCCATGTCTGGCCTGTGTCCCTGAATGACTTCCTTGGAGACAGTACTCAGGATCCACCTGGGCCCTCACCCATAGAGGAGGATGATTGGGCATTGCAGTTTAATTGAAGGGGGGTCAAAGCAACAACCTTGGGGGATGCGGTGGGAACCAGAAGCCACATGTAGAACTAGCAATTCACTGGTCTGGTCTGAAAGTCTGGCCTGAAGTTGGACACAAATAGCCTCTGGGCCTGGTCAGTTCGCTTATGGACAGTGCTACGGCATTTGAATGAGAAGCCATGAAAAGGAGTCTTGAGCCCTGTGTACATGTTAACACACATTGCTGCCTTTTATATACAACTGTATGTACAAACCAAAGAGGAATTATTGAAGCCAGGATATGGCCAGTAGATCAATGTCCTGCATCCATCCCCAACTGCATTAAACCCTGGAGACTCTGTTGAGTGGACATATCCCTGGACGTTTTGACACATGGACCAGCAATGGCGATGGCTGGCCCTTCTGGCGCCTTTATGAAAAGGCCTGGAAGCTGGCCTCCTGTGTGTTCCTAGAGTAATAGCAGAGTAGCCCCAAATATCACAGTAGTGTCCCCAAAACATCTGGGAGGTAAGAGCATCTTATGGGGAAATTTTGTTTTATTTTTATGGCCAGTGCATGTACATCCCATAGCTCTATATATTGGTCCATCTTAACTCTCAAAGGGAGGGGGTGAAAGTCTGGCATACTAGACCAGGACAAGATTCCATTCCTGCCACACCTATCAGAGGACCACACTTCTTGCATGCATCCTACCTGATAGACAAGATGTGTCTATGCTAGTGTCATTAAAACATGTATCTTATTGCCTGTAAGGTTATAAGGTTATTTTATTCTACAGTCCCTGTGGCCTTGACCCACCCCCTGGCTGCAGCTGCTGCATGATGATTGCTCTGAACTCCCTACCCATTCAGCTACTGGGGCCTGTGGAATGGGAGAGCTATGGACTTAATCAGTATAGGACTTTGAACCAAGCTGAATAATCCCACTTGAGGATTATCATGATTTTATTGCTGTTGTTATTTTATGTTATTAGGCTGTTTATATTATTCAAGTTTTCACACTCAGGGGCCATTGTAGAAGATAGGGAGTGAGTAGATTTTGAGGTAAGATTTCTGGAGGGGGGACTGTGGGTAAAATTGCAATATATCCAGAATATCTCACCTGGCCTTAGTGTATCTCTACATCAACAGGTGTTTCAAAGGGGTGGAGAAAAGTAGTCAATCTCCATATCAATAAGTGATTACAAGGGGAGAGAGAGCATATCTGGACTGGAGTGGTTGGGTGAGGTCTGTTTTGGCAGCATGGCCATGAGATATATTGGTAAGCAGAAGTAGATGAATGCTTGTAAGCAATAAATGTGTTTCTCCTGGTTGATTTCTCCTTTTGCCTGATTTCTGTTTTAAATATATTTTGTCCCAGGCTGGTAAAATACTTCACCCTGGAGTTACATTTAGGGAAAAGGGAAAACTTCACAGAAATGGGTAAAAAAGCAAAGCTGCTGTCTGATGGGACCCAAGCCCTCCCCCATCCCAGTTCACAGGTGAGAGGAAGAGTAATGGAGCAGGGAGGGAGTAGAAGCCCAGGGCTGCTAAACACCCAGCCCTGGAGATCTTCTCTGGGAGCACAAATCCACATTACATGGTGCTCTGGAGATTAGTGAGGTTGGAAAACAAGACAGGGAGAATACTTGGAGAGACAGATTTCAGCTGGTTGTGGAGAACAGGTACCCACAACCAGCTGCTCCAGGACAAAAGAAAAACAGGCATTTTGAAAGACTTCCCAACAGCAAAAGGGGTGCTAAAGGGGCAAAGATTACACAGAGCTAGCTGCTCAGGAGAAAGGGTAGGTGGATAAAATCATCCCAGCACCCTCAGACCAGCAGGTAGGAAACTTTCAGGAGCTTCATACACTCCATCGCCCTGGCTGTCAGTGCAGCCCCAAGCCTCCCCATTGTGATTCACAGCCTGCTGCTCCTTCTTCCTTGAAAGAGAACAGCTGAGCAACCAAGCTGAGGAAAAGAGAAAAAAAATTACTAAACATGAAAAGATGATGAGACCTGTGTGATAACTCCAAACAAAGCAATATTTCCATAACAGTGGTCCAAGAAGGAGAAGAGCAAGATAGAGGAGTAGAAAACCTAATAATAGCCAAAAATTTCTCCTATCTGGGGAAGGAAATAGAAAGCCAGGTTCTGGAAACACACAGATCCCCTAACATGATGAACCCCAGGAAGACAACACCAAGACATATAGTAATAAAAATGGCAAGCATTTAAGATAAAGAGAGAATCTTAAAAGCAACAAGAAAGAGGCAGATTGTTGCCTATAAGGGAAACCATAAGGCTATCAGCAGATTTATCAGCAGAAACTTTATAGAACAGAAGTCAGTGGCATGAAATATTCAAATTATTGAAAGGGAAGAACCTACAGCCAAGAATTTTCTCCCCAGCACGGTTGTCATTCCAAACTGAAGGAGAGATTAAAAGTTTTCCAGATAAACAAGGGTTAAAAGAATTGATATAGCCCAGGAAATTCTGCACAGCAAGGGAAACCAACAACAAAATGCAAAGGCAACCTATGAAACGGGAGGAAATACTTGCAAGTCATTTATATGATAAGGGCTTAAGATCTAAAATATATAAAGAGTTCATACAACTCAATAGTGAAACAAGCTAATGAATAATCTAACTTAAAAATAGGAAGAAAATCTGAATAGATATTTTTCTGAAGAAGACATACAAATGGTCAAAAAGTATATGAAAAGGTGCTCAACATCATAAATCATAAAGGAAATGCAAATCAAAACCACAATGAGATGTCACCTCATACCTATTAGAATGGCTAGTATCAAAAAGACAAGAGACAAGCATTGGCAAATATGTGGAGAAATTGGAACCCTTGGAGTACTGTTGGTAGGAATGTATAATGGTGCAGCTGCTAAGGAAAACAGTATTAATGTTCCTCAAAAGATTAAAAATAGAACTTCCATATGATCCAGCAATTCCAATTCTGGGTACATTTCCAAAGGAAATGTAGACAAGTTTTCAAAGTGCATCTGCATTTCTGACATTCATTGCACTATGATTCACAATAGCCAAAATATGGAAACAGCCTAAGTGTATATCAACCAATGAATTGCAAAGATGTGATATATATAATATTCAGCCATAATCCTGCCATCTGTGACAACACAGATAGAAGTTGAGGGGATTATGCTAAGTGAAATAAGTTAAACAGGAAAAACAAACACTATATGATGCCAATGATATGTGGAACTGAAATAGTTGAACTCATAGAAACAGACAAGAATGTTGGTTACCAGGGGCTGGAGGATGGGGGGAAAAGGGAGATGCTGGTCCAAGAGTATAAACCTCCAGTTATAAGGTAAATAAATTCTGGAAATCTAATATACAGTATAGTGATTATAGTTAATAATACTGTACTATATATATTGAAAGTTGCTAAGAGAGTAAATATTAAATATCCTTACTACAAAAAAATAAATTGTAGTTATATGATGTGATACAGATGTTAGTTACTATCGAGGTAACCACCTTTGCTATATGTAAGTGTATCAGATTGTAACTCCAGGGGGAAAATGCCAGGACAAAGTACCTCTAAAACCAAAATCAGTCAAAGGGAGAAGTAAAGTTAAGAAACATGTTTATTTCTGACAAGCAGTCATCCAGTCTCTCTCTCTTGAGCAGGCTGCAGCAGAAGAGAACTCCACGGAACCACGGAACCTCCTGGGTCCAGATAAACCCTCTCACTCCCTTGTAATTACCTATTGATAAGTAGATGAACTAATTTTCTCCACCCCTTGGAAACACCTATTGATATGCAGATGAACTAAGGCCAGGCAAGAGATCCTAGAAATATTACAGTTTAACCCACACAGATCATCACATTTTGTACCTTAAAGTTACAGTATCATATATCAATTATCTTTCAGTAAAGCTGGAAAAATGATTGGTTCATTACAAATCAAGAAAAAGAAGCAGTCTTTAAAATGCCTTTCAATACACTGTGAAAGCCACAGAAATGTTCAGACTAATCGAGGTGGGAACAAATGCAGATCTTGTGTCAAAGTGGAGGCTCATATCAAGGAATTAAACTGTTTATTTAAAACGAAGATGTTTTGTTTTATGCTGACTGACTGAATATATGACCCATTAAAATGGAAAAAAAAATGGGAATAAAATTATAAAGCTCACTAAATGTGACTACCTTAAATTCTAATTCTTTCTTACAGAAGAAGTAGGGTCTGTATAAAGAGTTGATAGTTATAGATGATAGATGAAAGAGAGATACATAGATAATACATACATAGATAGATGCAAATACATACATATGGAAACCATGGACAATTGATGGTCTTATTCCTGATACAATTTTTTCATCTCTAATTATTTTTTTTTTACTGTAAAAGTAAAACAGGATATATGCCTGCCTTGCTATTGTGTTCCTTAGAATTAGTAGGGGATGTGATATAGTTATTAAATTGGTTTGGTGATTTTCAGTGTGAATAAGTTCTTAGGAAGTCCTGAGAATTGGAGAAAATTGGGAAGACAAATTGTCCATGGAATTGAAGGAACTAGGCTTAGATGTTCTTATAATGAAAAGATAACAATTTGGAGACATTTCGGGCTTTTAGTTAGCAGTTTGCTAATGTTTAAATCACTAGAGCCCCTCTTGGGAAATAAGTCTCTCACTAATACAAAGTGCCAAACTTTGATAGTGTTGCCATAACAGAGGTTGAATGATTCAAGAACATAAGAGCAGTTTGTAATGTGCTAAATAAAGAAATGGGAGCCTATGTCTTAAGATATGGGGAGGCAATCAAATGTTTGCTGGTGTTTCTCTTCATACTGAGGCAAGAAATTGGGTAGTTGTGATTTGTCTGCTATAAAATGCCATTTTAGGTAGCAATTTGCTCATTTTAGGTACAATTATATCCTCTCTCCATTATTAGTAACCTAAGGGAGTATTTAAAGCATAAGTGTTTCTAGTTCATTTTAGAGTAAAAAAAAGTCCACATGCTTTCTGGAGAAAAGTCTAAGAATAAATGCATTCAGGAAAATACAACTAGCGACACAAGAAATGTCCCAAGTTAATGTCACTATCTTGATGAACAAATAAAATGCAGAGAACAAATTCAGTTTATCATTAACATCTTATATCTAAAGTACCGAGAAAATTATATTCTATTTGTCTTAATCTTCACTCTTCTTTATATATACTCTCCAGCTTCTCAGTTCCATATTTTCATGCCATCTTTTTTTACCCAATGGATATCATTCTTCAATATCATTGTGCATTCATTCATTCATATATGTATACATTCATGTCCTATATATTTATTGTTCAACTTAGATAGGCTGGAATTTGTATAGAATCCTTTGGATACTGAATATATCAGCTCTCTGAAAATCTCACCCTTCTTTTGTAAGACCTATAAAAAATCCCATTTCCTTCAAGAAATCTCAGGGGTTCAATTTATAGCTCTCAACCAAAGAAGGCAAAGCTGTGAAACAATTAGTCGTGTTTATTTGGGGTTTTAGGGATTGCAGTCTGGGAACACAGATTCAGAAGGAAACCCAAATGTATGCTTCAAAGAAGGGAAAGGGCTTGGTGTTTTAAAAGGCAAAAAGGTGAAGTTTGAGAGGGTTTACATGAATTATTTTGAAAAACTGTGAATGGCTAAAGCGATTATAACCTACATTTAGCTATACATAATTGCTGTATGCGGTGTATGCTATAGTTAGGCAAAAAGTCTGCTTTGTTTCAGGCAGCAGAAGCTTGTCCAGAATGTTTATGGCTTGGCAGAATACGAAGTTCCATGTTCTTCCAAGAGCAGCAGTTTCAGAGAAGAGGACAGTGCATAGACCCTATTTCCTTAATGGATTTCCAACTCTATTTATTTTATTTTATTTTATTATTTAAAGTTCATAAAATGGCTCTTCCAGCTCACTCTCAATGTCAAGGTCAGGTCTATTTTGTCTACATCTACAGAATTCATGTCTGCTTCACTAACACCCCTATATCATGTTTTTATTAAATCTGTTGTGTATATATGTGTGTATGTATATGCTATTAATTATTCTCCCTAGAGTACATAGTAAAGTTACTTGTACTAATGAATACTTAATAAATATACTTGTTAAATAAAACTAAAGACTCAAATGGCAAAAAAAACAATCACAACTGAAGTTGAGGAAATCTGTGTGTCATATTGAAACCCACATTTCCAAACAGGTCCATACTCCTCACAGACTTGTACTTTATACAGTGTCTACTACAGCCCCTTTTTTAGCTGTTAATAGTTACCTTTTAACCTTACGGCATGAACATGGTTATTTGCTGAAAGAGTAATGTCCTTATGAGAAAATTTTGCTTTGATTGAAATTGGGTAGCTTATTATTGAGAACAAATATGGCTTCCACTAATTTAATTATTTTTTTAAATTTCCATGGGTGAATAACTATATTACTGGTTCTTAATCTTCATCTCACATTATTACCATTTAAAGGAACTTTTATAAGAAACTGAAAATGTCCAAGCCCCATCAAAAATATAAACTAATCTTACTATTTCTAAAATATTTATTTGAGGCACACTGAGCACAAGATGGGTAAAAATAGAAGATACAAAGAATATCTTTTCCTTTTTGCCTACTTTACTGCCTTTTCCCTTAATTTGTTAACAGCTCATGTGTTTTGTTTTGAAGAATTTTCTTTTTGTCTCAATACACATAGTTCTGTTTGAGTTACCCCCTCTCCAATTCCTCTAAGCCCTAACCATGATCTTATAACAGTGTTTGGATGTACAGGCATGGCACTATATTTCCTTAATCACAGTGATTGGTTGAAAAATGGGCACAGGACCTAAGCATAATCTATGAGAGTCTTCTCTCGGGGTTTTGTTGTAGCATATTGGAAAAAGACACTCTTTGACTGCAGGGGTTGATAAACTAGTAGAAGAAAATAAATGGACAATCACTTTGTCAACATAGAGATAATCTTCTTGAAAATTATGGAGAGGAGAAGACCAAGAAATGGAAAGAAATTACTGACATCATGTGATCTCTTGGATCCAGTTATGCATTCTGTGTAGGATAACTTCAACTTTCCCCTTTAGACACACACCACTCCATTATCCTCTTTTCTCTGTGCCCTGGTAGGATGACCAGTAGGCACTACATTGAAGTGTTTCATTGCTTCTAGCTTCCCTTTGATTTGGGCTATTGGAATCAGCAACATGAAATTGAAAGGCTAACACTGAGGTCATTCTTCCTACTGTATTACCTTTGCTATATATCCATTTACTTAATTTTCCTTCCAAAGACCATAATTTATGTCAGAAAGGCCCCTCCACACAGCTAATCCACAGTGACTTCCAGTAACTTTTCACTTCCATGAGCTATGAGGCCAAAAAATAATAGTTACTTCTTGCTCCTGTTATCCTTTAAGTATTACACTGCCCTGTATTGGTTTCCCTTTGTAAGTTGGCTCTTTGTGATGCTGTCATCAAATTTTTTTTAAATGGTATTTCTTTGGAAAATACTTGACTCCAGAGTTTTAATCCAGTATAATAATAGTTCCCTTCAATTTTATTGGTATTTCTAAAGAAGGACATCCAAATGCTTTTTCTGATTGTTTCCTGACCTGAACATAAAGATAAGGTAACTTAACAAAGAAAAAGAGCAGGCAGTCACCAGGAAAACAAATTAATGATAAGTACTTATATGTATCCAATGATGTGATTAGATGATTTCTATCTAAATAAGGAAAGAAAAACTTTGGTTAGATGTAAGAAGCCATTGGATAGAGTAAGAACCCCACATCTCTAGTCATTGTAGACATGAGTTTAGTTCTTAGGGTTACTAGCCTGAAATATGTTACCTTGACTTCCTTGCAAAAAGAAAAGAAATGGACTAACATTTTGAGAAGGAGTACTGCAACCAATTATCAATGCTCCCAGAAATCCTATGTGTGGTAGTGGAGGCACTTTCCTTTAAGGGCAACCATGCTTGCCATTGAAATCAAATCCATTTTCACAAGGTTTGTAAATTCTTATAAATTTTGACTAATATGCTAAGAATTATTTGGTATATCCCTATCAGTGAGAAGGGAAAGAAGAGTTATTAAACTGCTGCTGGGAAAATTAAAGACTGCAGAATCAGCTACTGCTATTTAAATATTTTCTCCGATGTTTCTCACCTTCTGTAAATTAACATACAATTAATTTTAATTGATCTCAGTGTAAAGGTCGGTTTACAAAATTTCACATCATATTACTATTAAAGAGAATTTTTCAGACATTAATGAGAAATACTTATTTTTAATATATTACTCATGAATCCAAAGTATTATGAGACATTTAGGTATCTGGATATTTAGATACATCATTTATATTTTTGCCCTGTAGTCATTCCTCTTCCCCAAACTTTTGTAGGCATTTCAATCCCAATACCCTATTGATGACCAACATATTATAAAAAGACATGATTAATAGGTCAAATAGCTATGATTTTCTCTGTCACATTAAAAGAAAGTCCTGAAGAAAAAATATTACATAGGTTTTATTTGTTTTGTACTTAATTGTTTTATTTTAATCTTTATTATTACATAATATACAACACATTAAAACTCTAATATATAGCTCACTGACTTATTTCATCAATACCTGTGAAAACACAAAATAAGTAAAAAAATTAAACCATAGCCAATACTAAGAAGTCCCACTTGTGTTTTCTCACAATCCCTGTACTCCCTCTTGCCAGAAAAAAATACTTCATATGGAATGCAAATTCTGCCTGTTATAGCGAATATATCTTTGAGTATTCTTACTCTTTTAACAGCAAACGATCTGCTTTTCAACATATGATTTAGTTTTCACTGTATTTTACGCTTAATGCAAATGCAATCATACAGCAAGTAATTAGTATCTCATTTCTTTCTCTCAATATTTTATATGTGAGCTTTGTTCATGTCTCTGCTTGTAAGTTGATGGATATTTGGTGTTTTTTTACAATTTTTGGTTATTATTAAAAGTTGCTAAGAACATTCTAGTGTACGTCTATTTCTGCCAATTAAAATTGCTGCCATACACCATAGATCTCGTCAAAGTTAGCAGGTGATGCCAAACTTTCCCAACATGGCTATATCAGTTTAAATTCTCACCACAGCGTATGAGAGTTCTCTTTGCTCCACATTTTCAATACTCTGATAGTTTCTTTGTTTTTTAATTTCAGCTATTATGACAAGTATACACAGTGGTCCCCACTTTCTGTGGTTTCACTTTCCATGGTTTCAATTACCCATGATCAACTGCTGTCTGGAAGCAAATGATCCTCCTTCTGACATATCATCAGATGGTCAACAGTAGCCTAACAGTACGTCACAATGCCTATGTCATTCGTCATACTTCATCTTATCCCATAGACTATTTATCACTTCAGATAATCACAAGAAGTGTGAGTGCAGGACCATAAGATACTTTAAGAAAAAGACCACATTAACATAGCATTATTGCAATATATTATTATAATTCTATTTTGTTATTGTTTTTAATCTTTCACTATGCTAATTTATAAATTAAACTTTACCATATGTATGCATATATAGGAAAAACAAAGTTTATGTAGGGTTTAGACAACAATTCATGGTTTTGGACACCCACTGGGGGTCTTGGAACACATTGCAATAATATCTCAATGTACTTTTATTTTATATTTCTCTAATTTAAATGAAATTGATGATACTTCATATATTTATTGGAATATCCTCATTCATGAGGAGATTATTCATGCCTCCTCCTCCTTTTTATGTTGGACTACATTTTTTATAGATTTGTAAACTTCTTTGACATATATATGTATATATATACTGAATTCTAGGTTTTCTCAGTTATACATGCTGCAAATATCTTCTCTGAGTGTTTACATTTTCAATTTCTTGTGTCCTGTGATGACTAGAGGATCTTAATTTCAATACATTCCAATTTATCAATCTTTTCACTTATATTTAGGGCTTCCTTTGTAATGTAAATAGTTTCTTCCAATCACTAGTTAATCCAGATAGTCTCCTATATTATTTCTAGGAAATTCACTGTTGGGTTTCATAATTAAGTCTATGTTTAATATGGAATTTATTTTTATATTGACTTATATCCAACCATCATATTATAATACTTTATCTTAATGATCTATTTAAGTTTGGCAAGTGGAAGACTAAATTTGATACTGGGTATGAAATAATTCTAGAAGGTTTTGATGGCTTCTCATTATCTGGTTTTAACAGCTTTATTGAGATATGATTTACATGTCAGACAATTCATCCACTTAAAGTGTTTTCCACAGCAGTCGAACCATTTTACATTCCCACCAGCAGTGTATAAGTGTGCCAATTTCTTCAGATCCTTAAGCACATTTGTTATTTTTTGGGGGGGGGTATTGTTATTTTTTAAATTGTCTGCATTGTAGTGCAAAGGAAATTGTATTTCATTGTGATTTAGATTTGCATTTTATTGATGACCAGTGATGTTGAGCATTATTCATGGGTACACTGATTATTTTAGGAAAATGTCTATTCAGATCCTTTGTCCATTTTTAAAAACGGAGTCATTTTTCTTTTTATTATTAAGTTGTAAGAGTTCTTTTATATATCCTATAAACGTCACTTTTCAAATATATGATTTGCAAATATTTCTTACAAATAGATGATTTGCAATGCAAATATGCATTGTCTTTTCACCTCTTCTATAGTGATTTTTGAAGCACAGAAGTTTTAAATTTTGATGAAGTATATTTCTGCTTTCTCTTTTATTCGCTGTGCTTTTGGTGTCATATCTAAGAACCATTTGACAAATCCAAAAATCCTGTTTTCTTCTAAGTATTGTATACTTTTAGCTCTTACATTTAGCCCTTTAATTCATTTTGAGTTTAATTTGATATATGGCGAGGTAAGAGTCCAACTTCATTCTTTTGTATATACCTATCACATCCAAGCCCTTGTTTCAGCCATTTCTCAAAAAAAAAAACCCTGCTTTAATTTAATGAAGAATTGTATTTCAAGGCTATAATCTGGATACTAGAGATGCTCAATATTACTGGCTTAATCTTTTTTATATTCCTTTTCAGTAGATATAAACTATATATACATGCATGTGTATATAATTTCAAAGAATCTTCAAAATATCAATAAAAGATAATAGGAAAATTCAGAAAAGTTTCATGATACAAAATTAAGATGCAAAAATCAGTTGCGTTTTCATATACAGAAATAAACAATACAAAAAGCAAATAAAGAAAAATAATCCCATTTGGAATATCTTCAAACATATACTTTGGAATAAATTTAGTCTTATTTGATTAAATTTATTTATTTAACCAAATTTAAAGCAAAACGAAGGCAGTGATGGATATATCACTTTAACCATAAATTTTCAGTATATTTCTAATAGACAAGATTAAAAAGTCACATACCAAACTCCACAACATTAAGAATAATTTTCAACATTATCTTAGACCTGGACAATATTTGATTTCCTCTATTATTACAAATTGTATTATCTAATCAAGATCCAAGTAAGTTCCTGGGATAGCTGGCATACCTTCCAAGAAAATTTGTTTTATTGTAAATAAACTTTTATTTGCTAAGACACTGAGATTTTGATTGCTTATTACAGCTGCTAGAGTTAATTGCCATAATACAAAAATTGGAATCTTCAAGTAGTGTGTTTCTATAATAAAACTTTAAGTTATGTATCACTGGCTTAGTGTTCAGGAAGTGCGAAATGAGGAAACTGATATTTGAGGCTGGAAACATGGAGATAATATTAACAATGCAAATTTAAAACATCAAATGGTCTTGAAAAAATCATGCTCTATTATAGGTGAAACCCTCTTCTATAATCAAAATGAATGAGTTTTAGACTTTGCAACATAATTTTTTGAGTTATGGATACTTAAAGTAGTATTTTAGACAAGACAGCACAATTATATGAGGCAGCTTAATAGTATACATATATATACATATACCTATATATATGTGTCCGTGTGTGTGTGTTTGTATAATTTTAAAAATTGGTCAGGAGATAACTGATACATATATTCTTGCTCATTTATAAAATTCAGCACAATCATATATATCCCAAAAGATTTGAACTGAACACTTTATTTTTATGCATCAAATCCAGCAAGATAGCTTAAGATACTCATTTGCCTTATAAAGGGAGTAGAAAAATCCATCCTATAGGAATAAGATAGTACCTATCCTACACTTCTTTCTCATGCATTCTTGGAGCCCACAGAAGGACTCCTCTTGTTCATAAAACTATGAACTGTTATATCCAATTGAACCACATATCTAGATAAATAATGTCTCAGCCAAGGAGAATGCATTCTGTAGCATACTGTACTTTGAAGACTTTACCTTACATTGTGATTTTTTATGTAGATAATTATTAACATGAAGTTGAAACTGAAGGTTAGTTTGCTTAAAGGAGGATTGCCATGTTGTAAAAACACACCTCGATGTGATTTACCCTCTTCTTTATGACCATACCTTTTACTTTAATCTATCTACATGCCTTTGACTGAGTTTATGATGTTTTGCTGCAATAAAAATATTCCCTGAAGACTAAAGATGGTGGCGTGAGAGGTGAGACAGAGGCTTCCTCCAAAAACCACATATAATATGAAAATATAATTAATACAACTAATCCTGAAAGAGCAACAGGAAAGAGGAGTGCACCAAACTGCATAAACCTGGAGAAAAGCATAAACCTCATGGAACAGGGTAACGTACCAAAGTCATGGCCCAGAGAGACTCAAGCCCTTCCCCCACACCAGCTCACCTGTGAGAGGAAGAGAAATGGAGTGGGGCGGAGTTGAGACATGGAACTGCTGAATACCTAACTCTGGAGATCTTCTCTGGTAGCACAAACCTACATTTCATGGTGCTTGCATGGTACTCCCGTGATTAGCGGTTTGGAAAGCTAAGACAGGCAGAATTCCTGGAGACACTGAGATTCCAGCCACTTGTGGAAAACAGGGATCCATATCAGGCTGCTCTGAGACAAAACAAACGCAGGCAGTCTGAGAGACTTCCTAACAAGAGGGCTGCTAAAGGGGCAAGGATTACACACAGCTTACTGTTCAGGAGAAAGGACAGGTAGACAAAATTCTCTGGTTGCACCCTGCCCAGCAGGTTGAGAGCTTTCATAATCTTCAGTGACTTCAGCTCCCTGGCTGGCTACACAACTCCAAGGACCCCTTCCGTTATATGCAGCCTACTGCACCTATCTCCCGGCCAGCTCCACCTGGCTCGCAAACTGGCAAACCCTAACCGGCATTAGGCCACCCAGAGGGAAGACCTGTCTACAGCAACTACAAACGCAAAGTATAGAGGCTTATATCTGTGTGCTTGGCCCACTGGTTCAGGCAATGGAGAAAGACATAGCAGCCGGGAAGCAGGAAACAGCTCTTTCCTCCTCCCAGGCACCAATACCACTCCCATGCAACCCCAGAAATTGCTTCAGGGGCGGAGTAGCTGCAGAGAGTAGAGCTTCTGGGCACTACAGGGTGCTATATGAAAACATGAAACCCCAAAGGAACCTGGTTCAAAGTAAAATTATGAATACAATTACTGAGAAAGATTTAAATGATATCGACCTCATGAATCATCCTGAAAGGGATTTCAAAATAAAAATCATTAACATGCTCATGGAGGTACCAAAAAACATTCAAGAAATCAGGAATGAATTCTGGTTAGAGATCCAATGATTGAAGAGCACAATGGAGGGTATTAAAAGCAGATTAGATACAGTGGAGGAGACGATAAATTAAATAGAAACTGAAGAGGAATACAAAGAAGCTGAGGCACAGAGATAAAAAAAGATCTCTGAGAATGAAAGAATATAGAGAGCTATGTGACCAATCCAAACAGAACAATATTCACATTATAGGGGTACCAGAAGAAGAAAACAAAGAAAAGGGATAGAAAGTATCTTTGAGGAGGTAATTGCTGAAAACTTCCCCAATCTGTGAAAGGAGCTAGTGTCTCAGGATATGGAGGTGCACAGATCTCCTAACACAAGGGACCCAAGGAAGACAACACCAAGACATATAGCAATTAAAATGCCAAAGATCAAGGATAAGGACAGACTATTAAAAGCATCGAGAAAGAGATATAGGATCACATACAAAGGAAAGGCCATCAAGCTATCATCAGACTTCTCAGCAGAAATCTTACAGGCCAGAAGGGAGTGGCATGATGTATTTAATGCAATGAAGAAGAAGGGCCTTGAACCAAGATTACTTTATCCGGCAAGATTATCATTTAAATTTGAAGGAGGGATTAAACAATTTCCAGATAAGCAAAAGCAGAGAGACTTTACCTCCCACAAACCGTCTCTGCAGTGTATTTTGGATGTGGAATTTGTAGATGGAATTTGTAGATGGAAGTGTTCCTAAGGTTTAATAGCTGTCACCAGAGGTAATAAAACCACAGTAAAGAAAGTATACAGCTAATTGCTAAGCAAATCCAAAATTAAATTAAATATCCCCAAAGCCAATCAAGGGATAGACAGAGTACAGAATATGATATCTAATATATAAAGAATGGAGGAAGAAGAAAAAGGAGGAGAAAAGAAAAAAAGAACCTTTACATTGTGTTTCTAATAGCATATCAAGTGAGTTAAGTTAGACTCTTAGAGAGTAAGGACGTTAACTCTGAACCTTTGGTAACCATGTATCTAAAGCCTGCAATGGCAATAAGTACATAACTATTGATAATCACCCTAAATGTAAATGGAATGAATGCACCAATCAAAAGACATAGAGTCAATGAATGAATAAAAAAACAAGACCCATCTATATGCTGCCTACAAGAGACTCACTTTAAACCCAAAGACATACACAGACAAAAAGTAAAGGAATGGAAAAAGATATTTAATGCAACTAACAGGGAGAAAAAAGCAGGAGTTGCTGTACTTGTATCAGACAAAATAAACTTCAAAACAGAGAAAGTCACAAGAGACAAAGAAGGACATTACATAATGATAAAAGGGTCAATCCAACAAGAAGATAGAACCATAATAAATATCTATGCACCCAACACAGGAGCATCTATATATGTGAAACAAATACTAACAGAATTAAAAGGGGAAATAGAATTCAATGCATTCATTCTAGGAGACTTCAACACTCACTCACTTTCAAGGACAGATCAACCAGACAGAAAATAAGTAAGGAGACAGAGGCACTGAAAAACACATTAGAACAGATGTAACTACATCTACAGAACTCTACACCCAAAAGCAGCAGAATACACATTCTTCTCAAGTGCACATGGAACATTTTCAAGAATAGTTCATATCCTAGGCCACAAAAAGAGCCTCGGTAAATTCAAAAAGATTGAAATTGTACCAAATTGTTTCTGTGACCACAAAGATATGAATCTAGAAATAAATTATACAAAGAAAATGAAAAATCCCACAAATACATGGAGGCTTCACAAGATGCACCTAAATAACCAATGGATCAATGACCAAATAAAAACAGAGATCAAGCAATATATGGAGACAAATGACAACAATAATTCAACAATGCAAAATCTGTGGGACACAGCGAAGGCCATGCTAAGAGGAAAGTATATTGCAATAAAGACCTACCACAGGAAAGAAGAACAATCCCATATGAACAGTCTAACTAAACTCACTATTAATGAAACTAGAAAAAGAAGAACAAATGAGGCCCAAAACCAGTAGAAGGAGGGACATAATAAAGATTACAGGAGAAATAAATAAAATTGAGAATAATAAAACTACAGAAAGAATCAATGAAAGCAAGAGCTGGTTCTTCAAGCAAATAAACAAAATAGATAAACTTCTAGCCAGACTTATCAAGAAAAAGAGAATCTACACACATAAACAGAATTAGAAATGAAAAAGGAAAAATCACTAGGGACACCACAAAAATACAAAGAATTATGAGAGAATACTATGAAAAATTGTATGCTAACAAACTGGATAACATAGAAGAAATGGGAAACTTTCTAGAGAAATACAACCTTCCAAGGCTGACCCAGAAAGAAACAGAAAATCTGAACAGACCAACTGCCAACAATGAAATTGAACTGGTAACCAAAACCCTACCTAAGAACAAAATGCCTGAACCAGATGGCTTCATCGCTGAATTTTATCAACATTTAGTGAAGACCTAATATTCATCCTCCTTAAAGTTTTCCAAAGAGTAGAAGAAGAGGGAATACTTCCAAATTCATTCTATGAGGCCAGCATCACTCTAATACCAAAACCAGGCAAAGACACCCCAAAAACGAAACTACAGACCAAATACTCAACAAAATATTAGCAAACCGAATTCAAAAATACATAAAAAATATCACCCATCATGATCAAGTAGGATTTATTCCAGGGATGTAAGGGTGGTATAACATTCGAAAATCCATCATCATCCACCACATCAAAAAAGGACAAAAACCACATGATAATCCCCATCTATGCTGAAAATCATTCAACAAAATTCAACATCCATTCATGATGAAAACTCCCAACAAAATGGGTATAGAGGGCGAGTACCTCAACATAATAAAGGCCATATATGACAAACCCACAGCCAACATAATACTTAACAGTGAGAAGCTTTAAGCTTTTACTTTAAGATTAAGAACAAGACAGGGATGCCCATTCTCCCCACTTCTATGCAACATAATACTGGAAGTCCTAGCCACAGCAATCAGGCAACACAAAGAAATAAAAGACATCCAGATTGGCAAGGAAGAAGTTAAACTGTCCCTGTTTGCAGATGACATGATATTGTAGAAAAAAGCCCTGAAGAATCCACCCAAAAACTCCTAGTTCTTTATCTAAATTCAGCAAAGTTGCAGGATACAAAACTAATATGCAGAAATCTGTGGCATGGCTATACACTAACAATAAACTAGCAGAAAGTGAAATCAGGAAAACAACTCCATTCACAGTTGCATCAAAAAGAATAAAATATCTAGGAATAAACCTAACCAAGGAAGTGAAAGACCTATACTCTGAAAACTACAAGAAACTCATGAGAGAAATTAAAGAAGATACTAATAAATGGAAACACATCCCATGCTCATGGATAGGAAGAATTAATATTGTCAAAATGGCCATCTTGCCTAAAGCAATGTACAGGTTTAATGCTATTCCTATCAAATACCAACAGCATTCTTCAATGAACTAGAGCAAATACTTCTATAATTCATATGGAACCACAAAAGATCCCGAATAGCCAAAGCAATCCTGAGAAGGAAGAATAAATCTGGGGGGATTATATTCCCCAACTTCATGCTCTACTACAAAGCCACAGTAATCAAGACAATTTATTACTGGCACAAGAACGGACCCATAGACTAATGGAACAGACTAAAGAGCCCTGATATAAACCCAACCATATATGGTCAATTAATATATGAGAAAGGAGCCATGGACATACAATGGGAAATGACATCCTATTAAACAGCTGGTGTTGGCAAAACTGGACAGCTACATGTAAGAGAATGAAACTGGATTACTGTTTAACCCCATACACAAAAGTAAACTCAAAATGGATCAAAGACCTCAATGTAAGTCATGAAACCATAAAACTCTTAGAAGACAACATAGGCAAAAATCTCCTGAATAGAAGTATGAGCACCTTCTTCCTGACTGCATCTCCTTGAACAAGAGAAACAAAAGCAAAAAGGAACTTATTGGCCTACATCCAACTAAAAAGTTTCTATACAGTAAGGGACACCATCAACAGAATAAAAAGTCATCCATCCGTATGGGAGAATATATTTGTAAATGACATATCTGACAAGGGGTTAACATCCAAAATATATAAAGAACTCACATGCCTCAACACCCAAAAAGCAAATAACCTAATTAGAAAATGGGCAAAAGATATGAAGAGACAGTTCTCCAAAGAAGAAATTCAGATGGTCAACAGACACATGAAAAGATGCTCCACAACACTAATCATCAGAGAAATGCAAATTAAAACCACAATAAGATATCACCTCACACCAGTAAGGATAGCCAGCATACAAAAGACTAAGAACAACAAATGCTAGTGAGGATGCGGAGAAAGGGGCACCGTCCTACGCTGCTGGTGGGAATGTAAGCTAGTTCAGCCATTGTGGAAAGCAATATGGAGGTTCCTCAAAAAACTAAAGATAGAAATACCATTTGACCCGGGAATCCTATCCTTTGGAATTAACCCAAAAATACAACTTCTCAGATTCAAAAAGACATATGCTCCCCGTATTTATCACACTAATATTAATAATAGCCAAGATATGGAAGCAATCTAAGTGTCCATCAGTAGATGAATGGATAAAGAAAATGTCATAAATATACACAATGGAATACTATTCAGCCATAAGAAAGAAACAAATCATACCATTTGCAACAACATGGATGGAGCTGGAGTATATTATGCTCAGTGAAATAAGCTAAGTAGAGAAAAACAATTGTCAAATGATTTCCCTCATTTATGAAGTACAACAACGAAGCACAATTGAAGGAACAAAATAGCAGCAGACTCAGAGACCCCAAGAAGGGACTAGTGGTTAACAAAGGGGAGGAATATGGGAGGGCAGGTGGGGAGGGAGGAAGCAGGGGATTGAGGGGTATTATGTTTAGTACACATGGTGTGGGAGATCACATGAAAACAGTGCAGCACAGAGAAGGCAAATAGTGAATCTGTGGCATCTTACTACACAGATGGACAGTGACTGCATTGGGGTATGAGTGGGGACATGATAATATGGGTAAATGTAGTAACCACATTGTGTTTTCATGTGAAACCTACATAAGAGTATCAATAATACCTTAATAAATTAATTTAAAAAATGTTCCCTTAGAATTAATATAAATGAAGACAGCATCCGAAATGAAAGCTATATAGGATTGAATGTATAAAGGGAAACAATGAAAGAAAAATAAAGAGTAAGTTGCTCTGACAAAACATGCTGTGGTTATATTAAAACACTTTATATCCACAGTCGCTCTTTAATAAAATAAGTGTTTGGAAACAAACAAAAGAATTAGTGTATGGTGGTCATGTGTCTAGATTTTATTAATATCCTGACAAGAGTCCTCAGAATGCATGAGAAGTAATAAACCTATTTTCTATAGAGAGAAAAGGATATATATACTTTTCAAATACACATGGATACAAATCTGAATAATGCTTATGCACACACAGACCCACACACAAATTTATCCTAGCTATTAATCTCATGATGAAGGCAAGAGTATTATTTTATCATAAACTATGTTTTATTATAATAAATATGAGATAGAATGTCAGATTGAACTCAAGTTCTTTCACCATAAGCAAGGTCGAGGAGTAACTGTTGAACCACTGTGTTGTGTACTTGAAACGAATATGAGATTGTTTATCAACTATACTTCAATAAAAATAAGTTAATTGTGAAATTATGAAATAGTAATACCTGAAGAGAAAAACGATTCAAATACTGGTAAGACCTCTATTGTTTTAATAGTAATATAAAAATATTATTCAACCAACTGCTTGTTTGTAGCTCAGTAAATAGCTTGGGACAGAGCAGATTTTGATATTTCTGACCTTAGCACAATTATAATTCCATTTTGTCTCAAAATGCAATTTTGCCCAATTTCTTCTGATGTGTGTGTGTGTGTATGTGTTTCCAATAAGTTGATTTTTGGCTTCAGATAGTTGTACATAACCTGCTTTTAATATCCTTTATTTAACTACTCTCATGACACAGCAAGTTCAGTGGACCTACCGGAAGTAGTCATCTACACAGTTTCTTTCTACATATTTCTAATTCATCTACATATGTTAGCAAATTGATTATTGAACTTCCTTACTTTCACACTAACAAAATTTTTTTTGAGTAGAAAATAAGCAAGTTTCTGGCTCTTTTTAAAAGAAAACTTATCTGTAGTATAAATCTTAACAATAATAAAAATAAATAATGACATATACTGTTGAAGGAACGACGGGAACTATGAACAAGGAGTCAGGACACTGAGACATTTGGTGAGCAGCATTTATTAGTGCTGGCATTGGCTCAGTGCATTCCTATCCAAAGAGTACAGCAGGGCCATGCCTTTTATACATTCACTACAAGGTTAGGGGGGAGACAGCACCCAGGAACCATTGCAGTGGGAGCTATTAGGTCACTATAGGTGTATTAAGGATGCTAGTTATATTTTAATCTATCTTGGTGAAGGTTACCTGGATACCTTATTATAAACTAATGGACTCCATAACTATGATCAGAAAGAGTCCTGGTGCGGTGGGTGATGGGGGCGGGGGGAGTACACTGTTACATTGTTTCAATCTCAAGAACCCAAGCACCTTGTGATTCTTTTACATTCCTGAAGCCTCAACAGAAAGAAACTTTGCCTCCTTGGTTTTCTACCACAATACATGTAGTGAATACTTATTACATACTAGGGATAAGACTACTTATCTCACATAATCCTCAAAAACATGCTCCTGGAATAGTGAATATTATCATGTTCTAGAACTGAAGAAAATGAGAATTAAAATGGTTAAATAATTTTCCAAAGATCACAAATTATTAAATGGTAGACCCAAGATTCAAGTCTAGTGATGCTTTGATGCTTAATCTCTCAACACTCCCCTTCATTATGATAAAAGAAATATTTAAAGCAATCAATAAAACAACAGTTATTAGGAACCAGAAAGAATGTATTTTGCAGATCAAATTTTGGAGGGATTTTTTAGAAGGTACAAAGGAGATGGCACAAAATTTATTGAGAAAAGGACCAAGAAGAATAACCCAAAATGTTAGAATAGTAATTATTTTCAAATAAACCCCAAATAAGCTACATGCTTAGAGTAAACAAATAAAAAATTAAGAGTAATAAATGGAGCAATTATCAAAATAATTTTAAAAACTGTTTAGAACAGCTAGACCCAGTAGGTTCCTCTGCTTTGCTACAGGGTAGCTCCCGGCCATGGCTTTGGTGTACAAGCAAGCAGGCAAAACTGCTCTCCAAAGTGAAAGGATCCTAGTTTAAGTGTTGAGATCTAAAAAACAAGCAAGTTTGAGAGTTAAATAAACCCAGATCTCCATTAAAATTACTAATGGAGGATAAAGAGGTACAGTCTGCTCTGCTTAAGAGGAAAATATGTTGACCTTCCCTCTCACTTCCTGTCTTAGACTTTTTGGGTTGTTCATTTTCGTTCACAGTGCAGAGAAAAATTACAACAGGCATGCAGAATTATAAGTCACACAATTAATTTTATAATTGTAATATCATAATAGCCATCAAGGGAATGAGCTTAGCTATTCCCAGAGCTTTCCAGTATGGATAATAATAGGTGAGGCAATAAGGATTAAAGAACACCATGGTTTATTTCCAAGGTTGTTATCAGACCAACAGGTAACATAGAACGATATGATTCCAAGGTCTTCCTGCACTCCAAAGTTTTGTGCAAGTTCTTTAATTTAGTAATCATATTATCTTACTCTAAATTCTCTATTCAAAGCTCATCTAAACATTACATACCCGTCACCCACCCATGGTGGAACTAACAAATCCAACTATAGGCTATCCCTTCTTAATATGTTCTTGATTTCCATACAGTAGATTTATCATAACACCATTAGTATAAGGAGGAGGTATATTTGTGACAAGTATCAATTTATACCATCTATTCTTTTTCAGGATGTTAAGATTCCATGTCAGTGATTCATCACAGTTTTATGATCACACGGATGTAGAATATTTCTGACATGGTCTCCCTTATATTATCTTCATGGATGTCACACTGACTCCCTTGTTCATCTCATGTGGTATTGTGGCTTAAGTTACCATGTATGCATTAATGGTTCTTATGGAAAAGATGGCTAGCTGCCCTCCCTTTCTTTCATAGTAATAGAACTGATTCTGGGTACACGACTGTCCAACCTTTCTTGCAGTGAAGTTTGATTACCACTTGCTGCATAAAGTCATACTATGGCAGTTAACCCAACTTTGGCCAAGTTGATGATGCCAGTGCTAAAGGAGATATAAGAATCCTGAGCTCCTTAAAGACGTTAAAGAGCTGATTTGCTAAATTGAATTATGTCATACTTCTGCTCAAAATTCTCCATCACATCCCAATATTAGAGTAAAACCAAAGTCCTTTTAATAACATATTAAACAATGCACTTCCACAGATCAACATAACTCACTTTCTCACTTATTTCAAGTCTTGATTCAAAGTCACTTCCTTATTGAGGCTATCTCTGGCTATTGTACTTAGCATGGTGCCCCTCTCACATTTCTAAGCCTTTGCCCCATGTTAATACTTTTCCTTAAACTTAATACTATATGAAAATTTTAATATATTTTTCTTATTTCTCTCTATAAAATGCATAAAACCCATAAAAAAGCAAGTGTCAAGAGGTCATATATTGTCTTAACATATAACAACTTATTATTTCTTATAATTCTGTGGATTAAGAATTGAGGTAGGAGTCAGTTCAGGGGCTTTTCTATTTCCAAAATATTGGCTGTATTTGTCCATGCATCTGCATTCAGCTGAGAACTCTAATGAAGCAAGAAATTCCAAGATACTTTTGAAATGTACAGAACTCCTCTCTTGTAGACTCTACTCATTCAGTTATCTATTCTGGACATTCTAACAGCATAGTGACTGGGATACAAAAAATGCAAAACTAGAAGCTACCAGGATTTTTGAAAGTTTATGCCTAAAATGAGGACAGTGTCATTTGGACATTATGTTGGTCAAATCAATGTAATATAGTACTTATTATAAAAATATTTAGAAGTGTACATATATAATTTTGAAATGTCCAGTCACATTTTCATTTCTCATAATAACCATTTGAGCCCAAAGTGTGTTTGACATATTTCTTTATATTTATTTTATCTGTATATACAAATATAAAAAGGTATGATTTTTTACAAATGAAAATATCATACTATAAATATGATACTACAATGCATATTTCAGTCCATATTGAATTTTATTATTTTTTTAATTTTGCTATAATTAATATACAATTACATGAGCAACATTATGGTTACTAGAATCCCCCTATTAACAAGTCCCCAATATATACCCCATTGCAGTCACCATCCATCAGCAAAGCAGGATGTTACAGAATCACCACCTGTCTTCTCTGTGTTTTACTGCCCTCCCCGTATACCCCCACTCCACCCCCACCCCTGCTACATTATGTGTGCTAATTGTAATAGCCCTTTTTTCCCCCTTATCCCTCCCTTCCCACCCATCTTTCCCAGTCCCTTTCCCTTTGGTAACTGTTAGTCCATTCTTGGGTTCTGTGAGTCTGCTGCTCTTTTTTTCCTTCAGTTTTTTCTTTGTTCTTATACTCCATATATGAGTGAAATCATTTGGTACTTGTCTTTCTCTGCCTGGCTTATTTCACTGAGCATAATACCCTCCAGCTCCATCCATGTTGTTGCAAATGGTAGAATTTGTTTTCTTCTTATGGCTGAATAATATTCCATTGTGTATATGTACCACATCTTGTTTATCCATTCATCTACTGATGGACACTTAGGTTGCTTCCATTCCTTGGCTATTATAAATAGCCTTGCGATAAACATAGGGGTGCATATATCTTTCTCAAACTGGGCTGCTGCATTCTTAGGGTAAATTCCTAGGAGTGAAATTCCTGGGCCAAATGGTATTTCTATTTTGAGTTTTTTGAGGAACCTCCATACTGCTTTCCATAATTGTTGTATTAATTTGCATTCCCACCAGCAGTGTAGGAGGGTTCCCCTTTCTCCACATCCTTGCCAACACTTGTTGTTTGTCTTTTGGACGTTGGCCATCCTAACTGGTGTGAGGTGATATCTCATTGTGGTTTTAATTTGCATTTCTCTGATGAGTAGTGATGTGGAGCACCTTTTCATGTGCCTGTTGGCCATCTGAATTTCTTCTTTGGAGAAGTGTCTGTTCAGCTCCTCTGCTCCTTTTTTAATTGGCTTATTTGCTTTTTGTTTGTTGAGGTGTGTGAGCTCTTTATATAATTTCCTTATCAACCCCTTGTTGGATATGTCATTTATGAATATATTCTCCCATACTGTAGGAAGTCTTTTTGTTCTACTGACGGTATCCCTTGCTGTACAGAAGTTTTTTAGTTTGATATAGTACCATTTGCTCATTTTTGCTTTTGTTTCCCTTGCCCAGGGAGACATGTTCATGAATAAGTTGCTCATGTTTATATCCAAGAGATTTTTGCCTATATTTTTTTCAAAGAGTTTTATGGTTTCATGACTTACATTCAGGTCTTTGATCCATTTTGAGTTTACTTTTGTGTATGGGGTTAGACAATAATTCAGTTTAATTCTTCTACATGTAATTTGTTCAGTGCTTCTGATTCTTTACTTATTTTATGTCTGGTTGATCTGTCCTTTGGAGTGAATTCTGTGTTGAAGTCTCCTAAAATGATTGCATTGCATTCTATTTCCTCCTTTAATTCTGTTAGTATTTGTTTCACATATGTAGGTGATCCTGTGTTGGGTGCATAGGTATTTATGATAGTTATATCCACTTGTTGGACAGACCCTTTTATCATTATGTAATGTCATTCTTTGTCTCTTATGACTTTCTTTGTTTTGAAGTCTATTTTGTCTGATACAAGTACTGCAGCTCCTGCTTTTTTCTCACTATTAGTTGCATGTAATATCTTTTTCCATCCTTTTACTTTCAGTCTGTGTATGTCTTTGGGTTTGAAGTGAGTTTCTTTTAGGCAGCATATAGATGGGTCTTGTTTTTTTATGCATTCAGTAACTATGTCTTTTGATTGATGCATTCAGACCATTTACATTTAGGGTGATTATCGATAGGTATGTACTTATTACATTGCAGGATAAAATTTGTGGTTACCAAAGTTTCAAGGGCAATTCCCTTACTATCTAACAGTCTAATTTAACTTATTTTGTATACTATTACAAACTTAAACTAAAGGTTCTTTTTTTTTCTTTTTCTTCCTCCTCCATTCTTTGTATGTTATGAATCATATTCTGTACTCTTTGTCTTCCCTTGAATGATATCTGTTTAGCCTTAGGAATACTTCCATTTATAGGAGTCCCTCTAAAATGCCCTGTAGAGGTGGTTTGTGGGAGGTAAATTCTCTCAGCTTTTGCTTATCTGAAAATTGTTTAATCCCTCCTTCAAATTTGAATGATAACCTTGCAGGGTAGATTATTCTTTGTTCATGGCCCTTCTGCTTCATCACATTAAATATATCATGCCACTCCCTTCTGGCCTGTAAGGTTTCTGTTGAGAAGTCTGATGATAGCCTGATGGGTTTTCCTTTGTATGTGATCATTTTTCTCTCTCTAGCTGCTTTTAAGTCTGTCTTTATCCTTGATCTTTGCCATTTTAATTCTTATATGTCTTGATGTTTTCCTCCTTGGGTCCTTTGTGTTGGGAGATCTGTGCATCTCCATGGACTGAGAGACTATCTTCTTCCCCAGATTGGGGAAGTTTTTAGCAATTACCTCTTCAATGACACTTTCTATTCCTTTTTCACTCTCTTCTTCTTCTGGTACCCCTATAATGCGAATATTGTTTCATTTGGATAGGTCACACAGTTCTCTCAATATTCTTTCATTCTTAGAGATCCTTTTTTCTTTCTGTGCCTCAGCTTCTTTGTATTTCTCTTCTCTAATTTCTATTCCATTTACCATCTCTTCTATTACATCTAATCTGCTTTTAAGTCCCTCCATTGTATGTTGCATTTCAGATATGGTATTTCTTAATGATTGAATTTCCATCTTAAATTCATTCCTGAGGTCTTGAATATTTTTCTGTACCTCCATAAGCATGTATATAATTTTTATTTTGAACTCTCTTTCTGGAAGATTGTGAGTTTGGTTTCATTTCACCCTCTTTCTGGGGTTTGTGAGATTTTGTCTGAACCATATTATTTTGATGTTTCATATTTCTGTGTGGTGCCCACTAGTGTGCAGAAACTCCAATCTCTGGAGCTGCTCAGCCCCTACAGTGAGGTTGGGAGATATAGGGGAGTGGAGCTGGTGCCTAGGGGGAGGAAAGATCTGTCTCCTGCTTCCCGTCTGCAGTGCCTGCCTCCCATGTCAGAGGCAGTGGGCCAAGCACACATGGGCAATCTTCTGTGCTTTGTGTCTCTAGCTGTTGTAGGCGGGGCATACCTCTGGCTGACCTGATGTCTACACAGTGATTGTGGGTTTGTGAGCAGATGCCTACAGGCCAGTATGAAGGCTAGGCAGGCTGTGTGTCACAGTGGGGGGACTCAGAGCTGAGTAGGCAGTCAGAGGCATGGAGCACCTGAAGCTCCTCAAAGTTTCCAACCAGCTGGGCAGAGCACACCCAGGCAACCTTGTCCAGCTCTACCTTCTCCCGAACAGCAAGCTCTGTGCAAACCCTGCCCCTTCAACAGCCCTCTCACTGCTAGGAAGCCTCTCAGACTCCCTGCCTTTTCTCTGACACAGAATGACCGGGTGTGGATCCCCTACTCCACAAAAGGCTAGAATGTCATTTTCGCAAGCACTCTGTTTGTCTGAGCTTCACAACACCCAGGGCACCACACACTATAGGATTCTGCTCACAAAGCAGATGTCCAGGTCCAGGTGTCCAGCAGTCCCAGGCTTTCACCCCCTCCTATGCTCCGTTTCTCTTCCTTACACTGGTGAGCTAGGGTGGTGGAAGGGCTTGGGTCCCACTGGATTAAGGCTTTCATATGTTACCCTGTTTCTTGAAGTCTGCTCTGTTCATGAGGTCTGTATGCAGTCTGGTTCAGCCTTCTTTCTTGCTGCTATCTGAAGGTCAGTTGTATTTATTAACTATATTTTTGTACTGTTTGTGGTTTTGGGAGGAGCTCTCCGTCTCACCTCTCACACCGCCATCTTAAATGAATTTTACTATTTTTTAAATAAGGTTTATTGGTTCATATTTATATATATTAAAATTAACCCTTCTGAGCTGCACATTTCTGTAAATTTTGAGAGATTCATTTAACTATTGCCACAATCAACCTAGAGAATAGCTGCATCATAAAGATAATTATGAAAGAAGATAATAACCTATCAAATTACTGAAAGATTATACACCTGAATCCAAAGGCAACAGATTACATGGTAAAACTTTTGAAAACAAAACATAAACACTAAACATAAATGAAGATATTTCTTATTTCTATAATAATAGATTAGTTTGCAAAAGACTAAACTTCCTAATGAGACTGACCAGAAAATGTGGGCATGACAAAGAAAAATTTATTTCAGTGAATTGAACGGATTCCACACCCAAAAAAATTGACATGACAAGGTGCCAGAGTGAAGAAAAAACCAATATAATGCCTAGCACCGAACACTGATTTCTCCCCTCAAGGCATATGCTGATTCATAAGTGAGAATCAGAAAAGCGAAACAGAGTCCCTTGAAGTCTTACGGAACTAATATAACAAAAATGAGTTCTGGGTTTGCCAAGCTGGAGAAGCCTAAGCAAACACCTCACACTTTCAGCTGGGATTTCCCAGGCTGCACCCTGGATGTAGGGATGACATAGAAATAGAATAACTTAAAAGAATTAAAGTCTAACTTCAAATCATTTCAATCTTATTAGTGATCTATTTAACTCTGCTTATGTGCCAGAAACAAACGAAAAAAACATGTATGGAAGAAAATAAAACCATACAGACTCTTAAGGTATTACCAAAATTTACTCATTCTGAGAAGGCAAGATAAAATAACTCAAAAACAGAAGAAAACCCATCTGAGACTGAAATACTGATACATATGCTATTTCTGCATAACAAATTACCCCAAGAATGCAGCAGATTGTTTTAAAAAGAAATCTAGTATCTCACACAATCTTGCTGGAACAGAAATCTGGGAATTGGCTAATTGGAAGGTTTTTGCCAAGGTCATAAGTTTTAGTCAAGATTTTAGCCAGGGCTGTTATCATCTTAAGATTTGACTGAGACTAATGATCTCTTTTCACGGTGGCTCACTCACAGCTTGTTAGTGCTAAATTTGGTAGGGACTGCATATCCTCACCTCATGAACCTCTCCATAGACTATGTGAGTGTCTTTACAGCATGGCAACTTCATTTACCCTAGAAGTGTCATATGAGATAGAGGAAGGCTTAGCATTAGAAGTCAAACACCATGCTGTTGGTTAGCATATCAGCCACTTTTGTATGTTGGAGGAGCTACAGAAAGGTGTTAATGCCAGGAAGAATCATGCCATTTTGGAAACTAGCCATATAAAACACTTTAAAATAAGTGTGATTAATATTTTTAGGAAGTTATACAAGGAATCAAGTGGGTAAATATAAGACTGAAAGCACTAATTAAGATGTCAACAGTAATTTTTAGTTTTGGACAAGATGGAATAAAAGGGACCAGATTTACTCTCCATACTAAATAAAACTAATAACAAAGGCAAGTAAAATAGGTTGAATCATGGTTTTCAAGATGAAGAACATCATATGATACAGATCATAGACACAGAGACAAGTAAGGGGAGTCCTAAAATTTCCCCAGCTTAATATTCATAGTTCCAACCTCTAGATGAATTTCCAGAAATGCAAACATTTAAAATAAAAAATAAAATGGATAAGATTAATGGTATATTAGACATTGCAGTGATGAATATTAGAGGATTTTAAGATAGTGATAAGATGAAACAGCAAAAATAGTCAAAATCAAATGATAAAAAAACAATGAGGTCAGAGACAACTTCAAATAGCTCAAAATATGTGTTTATCTGGAGCAGCAAAGAGGGCAGAGAGGGAGAGACAGAATATATATTTGAGGAAATAATTGCTGATAACTACCCAAATTTGATGACAGCTATAAAACCACAAATCCAAGAAATTCAGTGAATCACAAACACCAGAACATGAAGAAACCTACATGAAGTCACACCATAATTGAAATTCTAAAGACCATTGACAAAGAAAATATTTTTTATAGCAGCAAGAGAAAATGACATACTATAGAATAAAGAAAATGAAGACTAGATTTCTTAGCAGAAACCATGTAAGTAATAACTCAGTGGAGCAACACCTTTAAGGTATTGAGTAATAATAAAAACCTGTCTCTAGAAGTTGGTAAAATCCAAAAATATTATTAAAAAAGTGTATATGATACTTTCAGTTTCATGTTCAACATGTAAACACTTTGGAAGCAATCATTTACCTCCTTACAAAAAGAATAAAACTGGAAACAAAAAGTTTCCAGCAAGGAAAAACTGAAAATCAAAGATTTTATTTTTCATTAGAGAAATGCGAATGCAGGGCAAACTACTTCCTGGAAACCTGGACAAACAAGTGAATTTAGAATCACAAACTTCTTACCTGGAACAGAAACTTCAGGATCCATAAATTAGTAAATACATTTAAATGGTAATTTTGACAAAATGATGTAGGTTCAGTGTGGACTAGACTGATAATGAGAAACTCCTGAAGGCCTCAGTGTTAGGGGGCCCTCACACATTTTTGGGTTTTACCTCCAAGAATACTGCCAGGTTCTTATAATTAAATCTGAGAAACGTCCCTTAATGGCTTTACCAAGGAGAAGAAAAGAGTTGTTCTTTGTTATATATGCCCAGTGTCTTCTCCATAACACAGGACTATCCTCAGGGCCAAATACTTAGTGATAGCCTTATCCCAGACCCATTGGAAAGGTCATTACACTCCTTCCAACTCCTTTTGGCTTCCATGTCTCACCTAAGGAGAAGCAGAGAGCTATATAAGAACACTTGTGAACATCACAGGGCAGTGATACAGTTCCACTAATAGACAGACATTTACTTGGAAGACTATAGAATAATCCCACTCCTCAATATCTTATAAACATATTAAAAGGGTTCTATTGTAATAGTAGTGGACTCTAGCTGAAAGGGTTGCAAGACAGACCCCGTCTGAGCAGGCATACTTAAGGATGGCCAAAGTTAAATGGAAAGGCAAAAACAATGAAACTAGGCTAATTTGAACCCTCTGGCACAAAAGCTACAAGATGTTTAAAAGAGACCATCTTCTAGCAAGATTAACATAAATTGTAGCACCAAAGTACTGTTTAACTCAGTTACTATTACTCAGTATGTCTAGTTTTCAACCAAAATTACAAGGCATTCTGAAAGGCCAGAAAAAAATACCGTATGAAGAGATGAAACCAGCCTCAGAAACAGATTCAGATATGGTAGAAATGACAGAGAATAAAAAATACCTTACATATAAGGAACAAATGTAAGAATTATAGTAGACTACACCAGAAACCATATAAGCAAGATAGTGGAATAAAATATTTAAAGTATTTAAAATAAAAATAACAACTTAGAATCCTATGAAGAGCAAAATTAACTTTTAAAGAGGAAGGAGAGAGAAGTATGGTTTCTTCTCTAATACATAGAACATGGAAGTTGTCACTAGAAAAACACGAAAAAAACAGAATGGCAATAATATCTAAGAAGTTATATTTACCAAAGAATTGATATTATAGAGCAAACTAAGTTTCTGAAAACTGGAGATATCATCAGATACAGAGAATAAGAGCTTATAGGGAGCATAAACTGTTGGGACCAGTACCTAATAGGATTAATTAAGTGGTAATTGACATATTACTGGAAAATGGGTGTGGATTAGTTTGAGAGTTTAAAACTCCTGATGACCCAGTTTTTCCCCTTTTTGTGAGTTTTACTATCAGGATCCTCACCAATTTCTCATGGTGCATATCAGAAAAATTCTTTCATGCTTTATGGAGGATGGAAAGGAAACTTAATCATTTAGAAATATACTAGCAGAATATAAAAAAGGCCCACCCTCAAGGGAAACTATTTTATCAGAGTCTAATCTGATCTAGGAGAAGGGCTATTACATAATTCCAATCCATCCTAGACATCCTAACTCACATAAGGAAAGAAAAATAGTCTTAAAAACTTTTAAGGATGCAGACATCCCAGGGGTTGGAATCAACTAAAAAACTTGTGATTTAATCATAAGACTATACAATATTTCCTCTCCTTATCAGTTAGCAGCACATCACAGGGTTCCAGTATAGGAAAAGTGGATTACAGATATGAAAGAGCTGCAAGACATAGACTCTATTTAAAAGATGAGTTTATAGGGAAACATGAAGAAAACAGGGGAGACAAAAATAAGCACAATAGAGAAAACTGAGCCTGTCATATCTATAGTTACAATGAACATAAAAATACCCCAATTTCATACCCAGATCAACATAAAACCTGTCAATAAAGGCTTATTTACCTCAGTCTCTATTAGAGAATCTCAGAAGCTCATACCTGCTAGAGAGCTAGGTTGTCAGGTGTCAAAGTAGACAATCAAAGGAACAGGCCAAGAATAAAATAAAGGTCAAGCTTTTAGTCACTGTATTGGTTTTCTAGGGCTGCCTTAAAAATTGCCACAGACTGAGGGACTTAAAAAACAAAACTTTATTTTCTTGTGATTTGAAAATATCTTCTCCTATTCAGTGAGTTGCCTTTTTGTTTTCATGATGGTTTCCTTTGCTTTGCAGAATCTGTTTACTTTAATGTGATCCTACTAATTATTACATTTGTTTCCCTTGCCTTTGGCAGCATATTCACAAACTCATTGCTGACTGACAACAAGGATCTTGCCACCTATGTTGTCTGATAGGAATTTTATGGTTTCAGGTCTTGTATTCAAGTCTTTAATCCATTTTGAGTTAACTTTTATGTATTATGGAAGATAGTGGTCTAGTTTCATTATCTTGCACGTGGCTGTCCAGTTTTCCCAGAATGTGGCTCCTTTGTCATAAATTAATTGTCCATATATGTCTGGATTTTCAGGATCTTAATTCTGTTCCATTGATATATGTGTCTGTTTTTATGCCAATGGCATACTGTTTTGATTAATATACCTTTGTATTATAGTTTGAAATCAGGAAGCATGATTCTTCCAGCTTTGTTTTTCTTTCTCAAGATTGGTTTGGCTATTCAGGATCTTTTGTGGATCCATATAAATTATACAATTAATTTTTCTAGTTCTGTGAATTTTGATAGGGATTGCATTGAATATGTAGATTGCTTTGGGAAATATGGACATTTGAACAGTATTCTTCCACTTAATAAGCACAGAGTATCTGTGCATTTATTTCTGTTTTCTTCAATTTTTTTCATGAGGGTCTTACACTTTTTTGCATAGAGGTATTTCATTTCCTTGGGTAAACTTATTCCTAGGTATTTTATTCTTTTTGACACAGTTGTAAATGGGATTGCATTCTTAATTTCTCTTTCTGATAGCTCATTTTTATAAATGCCACAGATTTCTGTAGGTTGATTTTGTATCCAGCTTTACTGAATTCATTTATTAATTCTAACAATTTTTTGGTGGAGGCTTTATGATTTTCTGCATATAGTATCAAGCCATCTGAAAATAGTGACAATTTTACTTCTTGTTTTCCAATCCAGATGCATTTTATTTCCTTTTCTTGCCTTATTGTTGTGGCTAGGACTTCCAAAGATATGTTGAAGAAAAATTTGTGATAGTAGGCATATTTGTCTTTTTTCTTATCTTAGAGGAAAAGCTTTCAATTTTTTACCATTGAGTCGGATATTAGGTGTGTGTTTGTTATAGTATTTTGAGGTATGTTCCCTCTATAACTACTTTGTTGAGTGTTATTTTTTATCATCCATGGATGTTGAATTTTGTCAAATACTTTTTCTGCATTGATTGAGATGATCATATGATTTTAATCTTTCATTTTTTTAATGTGGTATATGATATTCATTGACTTGTGGAGGTTGAACCATTTTTATATCCCTGGGATAAATCCCACTTCATTATGGTATATGATCTTTTTGATTTATAATTGAATTTAGTTTGCTAATATTTTGTTGAAGATTTGCATCTATGTCCATCAGGGATATTAGTAATTTTTTTTTAATTTTTCGTGTCCATGTCTGGTTTTGGCATCAGGGTAATGCTGGCCTCATTAAATAAGTTTGGATGGATTCCCACTTATTCAATTTTTTGCAAGAGTTTGAGAAAGTTAGGTATTAAATGTATTTTAAATGTTGGGTAGAATTCACCAGTGAAGCTGTCTGGTCCTTGTTTTTTGTTACAAGGGTTTTGGATACTAATTCAATTTCCTTACTAGAAAGTAGTCTACTCAAATTTTCTTTCTTCATGATTCAGTCTTAGAAGATAGTGTGTTTCCAGGAATTTATCCATTTCCTCTACATTGTCCAATTTGTTGACATCTAATTTTTTATAGTAGTTTCTTATGATCCTTTGTATTTCTGTGATATCAGTCAAAGAGTAATCCCTCTAATCTGCAGGGGATACATTCCAAGACCCCCAGAAGATACTTGAAACTTCAGATAGTGCCAAATCCTATATATATTATGATTTTTCCAATATAAGCATATCTATAGTAAAGTTTAATTTATAGGATAAGCACAGTAAGAGATTAACAATGATAATAAAATAGAACAATTATAATAATCTACTATAATAAAAGTCATGTAAATGTGGTTTCTTTCTCAAAATATCTTATTGTACTTTGATGATATAAGATGAGAAAATACCTATGAGATGAGTGGAAATGAGGTGAATGATATAGGCATTGTGACATAGTGTTAGGCTACTGCTAACCTGAAGATAGATCAGAAGAAGGATCATCTGCTTCTGGACCACAGGTAACTGCAGGTAAATGAAGCCATGGAAAGAAAAACCACAGATAAGATGTAACTGTACTGTAAGTTTTCCACTGTTATTTCTGAGTTTATTCATTTGAGCCTTCTTCCCTTTTTCTTTCTTGATTACTTTAGCCAAAGGTTTGTCAATTTGTTTATTTTTTCAAAGAAGCAATTTTTGGATTCATTGATATTTTATATTTTTTTGTCTCTTTCGTTTATCTCGGCTCTAACCTTCAGTATTTTCTTCCTTCTGCTAACATTTGGCTTTTTTTAGTTCCTTTGAATGTAAAGTTAGATTGCTTACTTGAGATTTTTCTTCTTTCTTGATGTCCTGTATTCCTAGGAACTTCCCTCATAGAACCATTTCTGCTATATCCCATAGATTTTGGTGTATATTAGTTCTGTTTTCATTTGTCTTTATGTTTTTTTTAATTTCTCCTTTGATTTATTCAATGACCCATTGGTTGTTCAGTAGCACATTGTTTAATATCCACACTTTTTGGTTCTTCCAGTTTTCTTCTTATAATTTCTATTTTCACACTACTGTTGGACAGAATGTTTGATATGATTTCAATCTTCTTAAGTGTATTGAGACATGCTGCTGCCTAACATGTGGTCTATCCTGGAGAATATACCATGAGAAGTTGAGAATAATGTATGTTCTGCTGCTTTTGGATGAAATTCATCTGGTCTGATGTGTAATTTAATGCCAATATATCTTCATTGATTTTCTGCCTGGATAATCTATCCATAATGTAAGTGGGATGTTAAAGTCCCCTTCTATTATCATATTGCTGTCAACTACTCCTTTTGTATCTGTTAATATTTGCCATACATATTGTGGTGCTCCTGTGTTGGGTGCATATGTATTTATAAATGTTATAGTTTCCTAATGGATTAGCACTTTTATCAATATGTAACGCCTTTGTTTTTTATTGCACTCTTTTTTTTAAGTGTATTTTGTCCAATATGAGTATAGCTACACCAGCTTTCTTTTCATTACCATTTATACGGAGCATCTTTCTCCACCTCTTCACTTTCAGTCTGTGTGTGTCCTTAGTTCTAACTGAGTCTCTTATAGGCAGCATAAAGATGGGGCTTGTTTTCTTGTTCATTGAGCCACTTTATTTTTTTTATTATAAAATTTAGTCTATTTACAATTAAACTAATTAATTATAGGTATGTACTTATTGACATTTGTTCATTGTTTTCCAGCTGTTTTTCTAGTTATTCTCTGTTCCTATCGTCTCTCTTCCCTATGATAGATGGATTTATTTAGTCTATATTTCAATTCCATTCTCATTTCCTTTTGTGTATTTGATTTAAGTTTTACTTTGTGGTTACAGTGAAATTTTCATATAATATCCTATGTATATGACATCCAGTTTTAAGTTGATAGGAACTGACATTTGAAAACATTCCCAACTTTGCATTTTTACTGCCCCCACATGTTATATTTTTAATTTCACATTTTAACTTCTTATTTTATGCAACCTTTACCTGATTATTGTAGTTTTAGTTAATTTTACTGTTTTTGTTTTTTTAACATACTTGCTTTATAAGTGAATGATATAACTTCAGCTTCTTTCCACAACTATTCCTTACCATTAATACCCATTCCCACACATAGTCCCTGGACTTATGTCTATGTAAATTAGAAAATTCATGAAGTTCTTTTGAAATATACCATACTGTGTCATGGATCATACTCAGGGGTATACTCATGAGTACCTTACTTTTAGGGATATGCTGCAACTCGATTCTTGTTAGAGGTTTGGAAGCCACTAGGGATTGTTGGGAGGGTCTTAAAAATAATTAGCCTTGTCCTGTAAGGCAACTGCCTCAATGGATGCCATTACAATTTCCACAGGCAATGAAGCATTAATCTTCTTAGATGGAGTTTGAAAGGTGACTTCCACTGGCAAAGAGAAGTCCAGAATTTAGGGCCTTCCCACGCATACCCTTTCCAACTTTCAGGATACCATTCCTGTCTGATTAATGTCTTTACTTCAACATTCAAAATGTTATGAAGCTGGGAGTTCAACTTGTATTGAAGTTTGTCAATGGGTTTGATTTTCAGTAATAACAGTCCTGCAGCTATGGGACATAAGGGTCCCCTTCTGGGTACAAGTAGAAGCTTTCAGGTTATCTATGCAACACATCAACTGGGTATTCAAATCCCTGAGCACATCATTTTATTTCCCCACTTTCCCAGCAACATTAGGGACAAGCCAATCTCATATTGATTAGTTTACAGAACTATTCAGAAGCACCATGCACAGTCACTGAGATCCTTGCTCATTATAAGTGTTTGATTCAGAGTATCTAATGGCGATACTTTGCATATATCTTTTGTTAGATTACACCATGGACTACCAATGTTCTCTTTACTACTGAAGAGTCATTAGTGTTTTGGAAATCTAATCTAAATCTGACTAGGGAGCCAATTCCAGAAACACCAGATCCAATTTTAAAAAGTTATTATTAAAATTCAGTTCCTCTGGAATCACTCTTTGTAGAAACAGAACCAGTGTGTGTGTGTTTACATGGGTGTATAAACTGAGGGAGAAGAGGAGAGATTTATCATTATAAATTGGTTCAAACGATTATGGAGACTGAGAAGTTCTGAGACTTATAGGCTGAGTTGGTAAGCTGGAGACCCATCCAGGAAAGCCTATGTTTCATTTTTAAGCTGAGTATGAAGGTATAAGAACAAGGAGAGCCAATGGTATAGTTACTTTCCAGAATCTGCCTTGCTTGAGCCCTAGCAAGATCCAGTGTTTCAGTTTGAGTCCAAAATCAGGAAAAAAAACTGATGCTCCTGCCTGAAGGAAACAATCAGGAAAGAATTCTCTCTTACATGGGGGAAGGTCAGATTTTTATCTTATTCAAGCCTTCATATGATTGAGTGCAGCCAACACATGAAGGAAAACAATGTTTTTTTTAGTCTACTGAGTTAAATATTAATCTTCTCCAAAATCATCCTCATAGAAACACCCAGAATAATGATTGTCCAAATACCTTGGCACCCAGTGGAGAATTCAAGTTTACAGAGAAAAGTAACCATCAAAAATTTATTATATGACAGATGACAAGTCAAGTTGCTATTGGAGGGGTGGTGATAAACTATTCAATAAATGTTGGTGGGTAAATGGCTGCATAGCTGGATAAAAACAACTTGTTATTCATATAACATGAGTTAAATCTAGAAATTTTTGGAAACAGAATAAGAAAATAAAATCTCATGCAATTCCTTTTTCAGATGTAAGTTCTACATATAATTATATTTAGAAATAAGTTTGTGTGGGGGGGGTGATTTTTGAACTCCTGGCTGTGGAGAAGTTGGGGTTCCTATGGCCAGGATCCTCACTGAACTTAAACTACCTGATTATGTAACTGGCCTGTTGCTAGGCTACTGTTTCCATACTTTTAGGCATAAGCTATTATTGTGCTATATAGAGAGCTCGGCCCAGTGCTCTGGGTATAGGCAGAGACGCTAGTGCTTAACCTACCACCAGGAGAACAAGCCAGGTAAAAACCCTTTCACCCCAAAGAACGTCCTGCTGTCAATTCCTTTGGTCGCATGGAATCCATAGTGAACTTGCCTGGGGCTGAAACCCATTGGCAAGACAATTGGCGTAGTCGGTAGGGCTCATTGTTGACCAAGGAAAAAGACAAGCTGCCCTTATGGAAGGGGGCTTCAGTGGGCTGCCCCTTTGAATGGGGAAACACTGGATTGTCCCCCAATGGGTATGTGGTCTGAGGTGGCTTGCCTCCTAGAGGACCACCTCTGCCTGTGCTTCCCTGCCTGTGCTCCAGGACTGGGCCACACCCCAGGACTGGAGGCGAGTGGAGGTGACATCTGAGGCAGTACAGGTGGCCCTTAGTATAGTAAGGCGATCCTTTGAGAAGCAGAGTGCCCATGAGGAAGCAGGGACTGTGGGTTGGATGCTCCTCACAGTATTAAAAAAGTCTACAGAGGAAATGGCAGCACAAGAATGTGAGCTGAAAACTTCTGTGGATTCCCCGAGGGCAGAAATGGCATCGGCGCCAGAGGAGGTGGCACGAGAACGCAAGCTGCACACTTTTGTGGATTCCCTGAAGGAAGAGATGACATTGATACAAGAGCACTGGCAGCAAGGTGCCATTAGAGATGAGATGGCAGTGCTGCCAGGTGTTCTGAAGCAGGAGGAGGCCATCAAGGAAAAAGATAACTCCTGAGGGAAGCACAGGCAGAGGTGGTATGGGAACGTCAGCTGTGAAGCATTGAGCTGAAGGTAAGAGACTATCTGAAGACTGAGGTAGCATTGCTGCCAGGTACAGTAGAAAAGGTAAAGGTTGTAGAAGAGGAGGCACTCGGGGAGGGGAGAGAAAGTGCCATCAGCCCCAGAAATGGAGAAGCTGAAGAAAGATGAAGGGGTGATGCTGGAGGCATGGGTGCCTCCTGTATTGAAAGCATTCCCAGTGGTTGTAAAGAAAATAAAGACCCAGCAGATGAAGGTTCCCCAAAGAGAGGAGCGGCCCCCTCCCCAGGCTGTGGAGCACTCTGTGGTCCACCCCTATACTCAGGCTGAGCTGGTGGATTTGGGCTCCTGGTTTAGGTAGAAGCCCTCAGAGTCAATATCAGCTTGGCTCCTGCATCTGTGGGACTTAGGGGTGGATGGAATTGTTCTGCCGGGGTCAGAGATGGGAAAGCTGTCTTCCCTGACAGTGCAGCCTGCCTTGAGGCAGCGATTACAAAGTGCCCATCAGATCTAGAGAGTCACTCCCTCCTCGATTGGCTTATGGCTGCACTTGGTACTGTGTAGCCCAATCCAGGTGATCTACCATCCTCTCCTGCTAGATAGCAGACATATGCTGAACTCCAACATGAGCTACAAGAGCTATGCATGAAAAATGCAATCTATAGTCCAGAGAATTATGGCCCAGATGAAGAGATTTTCACTACTGGGATGAGAAGTATTGTACTTCAAACGGCTCCTACCTCCCTCTTTGGGTCTCTAGTGGCCATTCTTTCCCCTCACTTAGGACATCCCATAAGCAAGGTGACACACACAGTAGCAGACTTAGGAGAGGCTGAGGCAATGAGAATTTGGAAAGAAATAAGACCTGTTACTCACAAGAAGAATTTGCAGGGCCCCATGAAGGTTATGAGGACCTGGATGTGGGTTGATTTAATATGGGCAGGAGCAGATGGAAGGAAATTAGATGGGAAGTCCAATAGGATCTTAATAGAGCTATGGCAACAGCTGAAACCAGAGGAGAAGTTCCAGCCATTAAGACCAAAGAGGCAGAGGTTAGAGACAGAGCCACTAGTCTGGCCTGTGTGTTTGCAAGACTTCCTGCTAGAAAGTGAGCCAACCTCACATAAGCCCACACAGGAAGGTGACTGGGGGACACGGTTTGACTGAGGGGAAGTTCAAGGTATCTGCCCTGAGGGACCAGGGGCCACATGTTGAAATAGCTATCTATTGGTCCCCAGTGAACATACAACATCTCCTGGCTCTAGTGGACACTTGAGCTGAATGTTCACTGATTCATGGTAACCCTGAGCAGTTCCCTGGGACCCCCACTATCATAGATGGATACTGGGGGAAGGCTATCAGAGTGAAAAAAGCCCAAATCCCTTTGGGAATAGGGCGTCTACCCCCAAAATAGTATACCGTGTATATATCTCCTATCACTGACTATATTTTGAGGATTGATATCCTACAGGGTCTATGGTTGCGGACCACTGCAGGTGGGTTCAGACTGAAAGTACCTGTGGTGAAGGCAGTTCTGAGGGGACATGCTAGGCACCCGCCCATAGCTTTGCCTGTACCTTGGTGGGTGACTAATACCAAATAGTACAAACTGCCAGGGGGGCATAAAGAGATTGGAGAAACTTTCCAGGAGCTGGAAAAGGTGGGTATCACAAAGCCCACCCATAGTCCGTTCAATTCCCCAGTGTGGTCAGTAAAAAAGCCAGATGGCTTCTGGCATATGTCTGTAGATTATGGAGAACTGAATAAAGTCATACCCCCTATGCAAGCTGCTGTCCCCTCTGTTGCAGGCTTGATGGATACTCTCAGCCATGAAATAGGAGCATATCATTATGTGGTAGATCTTACTAATGCCTTCTTTTCCATTAGCACTGAGCAGGAAAGTCAGGAACAGTTTGTATTCACGTGGGAAGGACAGCAATGGACTTTCACCATCCTCCCACAGGGATACCTCCATAGTCCCACCATCTCTCATGGACTTGTAGCCCAGGACTTGGCTACATGGGAGAAACTACCAATGGCGTGGCTGTACCATTATATTGATGATGTCATGCTCACGTCCGATTCTCTTTCAGATCTAGAAGGTGTAGCAGCTAGACTGCTGCAACATTTACAGGAGAAAGGATGGGCTGTGAACAGCACCAAGGTTCAAGGAACTGGTTTGTATGTCAAATTCTTGGGGGTCGTTTGGTCAGGTAAGACCAAAGTGATACCAGAATCAGTTATAGATAAAGTCCAGGCCTTTCCTACCCCCACAACTGTAGCATTGCTTCAGGAATTTTGGGGTCTTCTAGGCTACTGAAAAGTGTTTATCTGGCACTTGGCACAAATCCTGAAGCTCTTATACAGGTTGGTAAGAAAGGGCGTCAGGTGGAACTGGGATGAGACATGTGCATCTGCCTTTACTATAGCAAAACGGGCAGTCAAGGCTGTGCAGGCCTTGAGTGTGATAGACCCATCAAGGCCCTGTGAACTGGACGTTCATGTCACTGAAGACGGTTATGGCTGGGGTCTCTTGTGGAGGCTTGAATGTACTCGCCAAACCTTTGGATTCTGGTCACAACTCAGGAAAAGGGCAGAGGTACTATACACTTAGTTAGAAAAACAACTGGCTTCCATGTATCACGCCTTGCTGGCTACAGAACCCATCACTGGAATGGCCCTGATAAAGGTAATAAAACCCTATCCCATTTTGGGGTGGGTAAGAGACTGGACCCAAAAGCCAAGGAGTGGCGTGGCACAAACACCCACACTAGCCAAGTGGGGTGCTTACCTACAGAGCGTAGTGCCCTTTCAAGTAGCCCCTTGAGTGAAGTACTCCAACGCGTGTTGGAGCCGGTGACATATAGTAGTGAAAAGCAGGAAAAACTTGCTTTTGAACCATTAGTAGCAGAGAGTCCCTATCAGGAGGGAAGAGCCCCTATACCCGAAGATGCATGGTACACAGATGGCTCCAGCCATGGGCAGCCCCCAAAATGGAGGGCCATAGCTTTCCATCCTAAGACTGAGACAATATGGATGGAAGATGGTGAGGGTAGGAGCAGCCAATGGGCAGAGTTGCAGACCTTGTGGCTTGTGATCAGCCAGGAGCCTTCCCTTATAGTTTTCTGCACTGACAGCTTGGCTGTCTGTTGGGGCTTGACCCTGTGGCTACCAACCTGGTATCATGCCAACTAGCTGGTTGGTCACCGACACCTTTGGAGGCAAGAATTGTGGCAAGATTTGTGTGCCTGTGGTCAGACTAAAATAATTACAGTATATCATGTGACAGGTCATTTGCCACTGGCATCCACAGGAAATGATGAAGCAGATAAATTGGCCCAGATACATTGGTTAGAAGGAAAGCCTGCCTCTGATGTAACCCAATGGCTACATCAGCATTTGTTGCATGCAGGGCAAAAAACAATGTGGGCTGTCACCAATCAGTGGTTAGTAGAGCCAGGCAGGATTGTGTCTTGTGCTCCAAAAGGGACTTTCACCGAGTTCCACAGCAACATGGGACAATAGCTAAGGGTCCTATACCCCTTGTCGTGTGGCAGCTAGACTATATTGGGCCTCTACCTGTGTCAGAAGGATATCGGTACGCGATGACATGTGTGGACACAGCTACTGGACTTCTGGTTGCTTTTATTACCCGTTGTGCAAACCAGCAGATGACCAAAAGAGTCCTGGAGCATCTCTTTGCCGCCTATGGCCAACCACAGGTAATTGAGAGTGATCAGGGCACCCATTTTACTGGACATACACTGTAAGAATGGGTGCGACAGCTAGGAATCAAGTGGAAGTTTCATGTGCCATACAATCCTACTGCAGCAGGCATGATAGAGAGTCACAATTTCTTGTTAAAATCTGGACTAAAGTCAGATACCAATAGTCTGCAGGGATGGTCAGTCCGCTTCTGCACCGTGCTATGACGTTTGAATGAGAGACCCTGAAAGGAGCCCTGAGCCCCGTAGACATGTTAACACATATGGAAGCCTCCCCTATACTACTGCAAGTACAAACCAAGGAAGAATCACTGAAGCCAAGGTTCAGCCACTAGAATAACATCTTGCTGCCAGCACCAACTGCACTGAATCCCAGAGACTCCATTGAGTGGGCATGGCCTTAGACCTTTCGACACATGGACCAATGATGTCTAGCTATCCTGGCACCTTGGGGACAAGGCCTGGAAGCTGGCCTCCTGTGTATTCCTGGAATAATAGCAGAGTGGCCACCAAAGGTCACAGCAGTATATTCTGAATGGCCAGAAGGTAGGAGCATCTTACTGGGGAGTTTAGTTTTATCATTATGGCTGTGCATGAACCTCCAGTAGCACTATATATAGACTATTTGGTAACCCTCATGGGGAGTGGAGTAAAAGTATGGTATACTAGACCTGGAAGGGACCCCCTTCCTGCTACAGTCCTATCAGAGGACCACTCTCGTGCATGCATCCTACCTGATGGACAAGATTTGCCTATGTTGGTGGCATTAAAACATATGTCTTGTCACCCCTAAACTTTGTGGATTGGGAACTTCCTCTGGCTTGAAGGTTATTATAATTTTTGTTATTAGTATCCTCCTCTGGCTTGGGATTATTATAATTTTTGTTACCTGTGTCTTAATTTTTTATTATCTCTAAGTTGTTGTTAGCCTCTGTTGCTGTGTGGAATCTCATTAAAGTGCTCCAGCTTTCTCGCGCAGGGACCTTTGCGGAAGATGGAAAGCATGTAGATTGTAAGGCGAGAATCCTGGAGGGAGGGAGTGTGGGGGAGTTGGGGTTCCTATGGCCAGGATCCTCACTGAACTTAAACACCTGATGATGTAACTGGCCTGTTGCTAGGCTACTGCTTCCACACCTTTAGGCAATAAGCTATTATTGTGCCATATAGAGAGCTTCGTCCAATGCTCTGGGCGGAGGCAGAGATGCTAGTGCTCGACCTACTGCCAGGAGAACAAGCCAGGTAATAAACCCTTTCACCCCAAAGAACTTCTGCTGTCAATTTCTCTGGTCGCATTGAATCCATAGCGAACTTGCCCGAGGCTGAAACCCATTGGCAAGACACCTGCATTTGTGGTTTTCTTTTGCTAAGGGAATGGTAGATATGTAGAATATGGTAGAAAGTAATAAAATAAAGTGTACAAATTCAGTATGTACTAAACTAGATCATCTTTCTTACCTTTGTGAAATAAAATAAATGTGTTATATAATGCTTTTTTCTTTTTAGTAAATGCAAGTATTTTCATTATTTTAGCCATTGAAAAGACTTTAACATTTACCAAGACTATTGAATAGCCATGAGTATTCATTACAAGAAGGTGTTTTTGACTTACGTATTAGAGAATCCAAAAAGAGAACATAACTTGTCAAGACAATTTTTTTTAAATAAGTGAGTTTTTCCCACAGTAACAAGTGTGTTACATAGATAAGAGTACATATACTAGAAAATGATTTTTGGAAAGTATGTTGTAAATAACTGATTCTATTGTGCTGTTTAACTCTAATATCTAGGAAATGCGATCACAGTTTTTTTGTACTCTGGAGAGTACTCCTCTTGGAAATTGCTCATTAAATAGCATCACATTATACTTTGCTTTACTATTATTATAAAGCAAATGCTACTTGTACACTTGTATGCAAATTTGGCTGCACATGAAAGTTGCCTGAATTCTATTGTTGCAGAAGAATTATAAAGTTTCAACATCTCCTTAGGAAATGCTGCAGGTAAAACTATACCCATTCTTTTATTCTCTTAAAATCTTAAAGTTTATGAATTCTAAGTAGAATAATCTATTATAGAATCATCTATCACCTTGACTGACAGCAGTGATACAGGGCTCAATTCTTCTTTTCTTTTTCCTCCCTCCCTCCTTTCCTTCCTTCCTTATTTCTAGATCGGAACATCTATGAGTACAATACATTGTTAGCTCTCAAGTCTTTTTGTGGAGTAGACTGCCTGGATGGTTGAAAATTAAGTATGAGCATATGTCAAATGGGAAGATGGTGTAAGTCTGATAACACACAATTAAGCATTCTATTAAATTAAACATATGCACTATGTACCATATTATTTGAGTATTATCAATCTTATCCACTAGTCTATGCCTCTACACTTTGGAGATCAATGTTCCTCATCTGGCTCTAATAACCAAACCAGGATTACTATGTTACTGTGTTTTAAAAATAAAAGTATCACTGAATTTTGAATTTTGAGTCCAGAATACATGGGTTTGACTTTTTAAACTCCAACTAATTAGATATGTTTTTACTTTTTCTTGGATCCTCTGTATTAATCTACATTGTTATGTCAGAGAAATATGTTTATTTTTTCTTAGAAAATTGTTATTAAGTTTAATGAAAGTATCATTGCATAGCACACATGAACACTGCTTTAAATGAATTTGTTTTTCCCATGTTTCTAAGAGAAGAGTCAAGGAGTTATGGGACCACCTATTCTGATATAGTATCTTCATCACTGGAATTTCTCCTTATATAGTAGTTACTGTTGTTAATAAATATTCATATATGAATTTTTAGTTCCATTCTTAGGAGTGAACCCACAATAAGATAATAAGTTCATAGAAAGACTGATTGGATCTTCCCGTTATGTTGTTCAGTCATGCAAATGAATATTTAAGGCCCCGATTAACCATTAGATTTTTTGTTGTTTTTGTTGTTCTCTTGAGATACCTGAAGCTTTGAACAATGTGTGAAAGAAATGATTACTGGTGTAAATCAAGTCATTACAAAATCCCAAGGTACCCCCAAAGAATTTATGCAGTAATAATTTTACAATATAGATACTAACTTAAAGCTAAAAGTAAACTGAAACAGCACTTTCTGATTATAGCCTTAGAAAGATTGTTAACAACATATAATATACTTACACGGACCAATCTATTTCTGGGTAGTATTCCTATTCAAAGCCCTGGGTATTTTATGAGCAGAGTTACTGTTCTATCCTTTGAACATATTAGAAAATTTAAAGTATTTCATTCCATTATCTATTTTCTGAAAAGCTTGCCACATATTTTCAAAGGTGTTCAACAGATATATTCTTTGTCTATACCAAAGAAAATTCAAAAAGCCCAATTATTATATACCAGCACTGTTCAAATATAATATGAGACATACATGCAATTGCAGATTTTCAAATTGTCACATTAAATAAAGTGAAAATAAATAGGTGACACTTTCAACAATATATTTTATTTTACCCAATATAAACAAGCTATTTTTATTTAACACACTATCATTATAAAATTATTGACTATTGTCTTGCCAATGAGTTTCAGCCCTAGGCAAGTTCACTATTGTTTCAGTGTGACCAAAGAAATGACAACATAACATTCTTGGGGTGAAAGGGTTACACCCAACTTTATTTCCATGGTGGCAGATCAATCACTACAATCCCATCCACACACAGTGAGTCTGCACACAGCAAGCCTGTCTCTGCCTCTGGGACTCTCTGCCTGCACAGTCATCCTCTGGGCCTCTGTCCTCGGCACTGCCACCACTCCAGCCTCTGCTCTGCTCTCCCGCAGCCTTGCAGCGATGCCACCGTGTCGCCCAGAGCACTGGGCAGGGCTCTTTATATAGAGTCAATAACAACATATTGCCCACACCTGTGTAGTGAGCCAGCCAACCAGGGCCAGGTGAGAATCCTGGCTACAGGAACCTTCATTTTATCCACAACTATTTTATAGTTTTTTCATATTAAGCCTTTGAAATCCAATGTGTGTTTTATCTTACAGCACATTTCAATTAGAATTAGCCACACTTCAGGTGCTCAAAAGCCACAAATGGCTAGTTGGCTCTCTCATGGGACAGTACAGTTCTATACAGAATACACAAGTGAGGAAGTGACGAATGGCAAGGAAATGTCATAGGAGTAATTTATTTCAAAAGTTGAAAGTTTTATAATCATATAAAGGAAGATGTTCACCTATTTCTTTCAAACATGTAGTCTCCCAGTAAGAAGGGCCAGACTTTAAGTAGGAATTTCTTATTTCAATTTTAATAAGTGATAATATTTTGGCATTTTTTAAGTTTTTCCCAAATTCTTGACAATAGCATATCTGGTAACCATTTCATCTATCAATTTTTCAACTTCTTTTCTTCTGGAAAGCTTATTTTGAATTTACCCTGAAAAAGATCCTGAGACAAGGACTTTAGTACAAGTAGTTTATTTGGAAGATGGTCTCTTCAAACACCTAAAAGGCAATGAGGAAGTGAGGTAGGGAAGGAAAAACAGGCAGCATAAACCCTATAATCTGTTGGTAATTAGAAATTAGGCAATGTCCACAGGGAACAGCCGCCTCAGTGTTATCTCATGGGAGTGGTAAAGGGTGATGACTCAGAGATATTTATACATCAGCGTCCATCAATCATTCAATGATGGCTACTTCCAAAGGGTGTTAATTCTCCAGCACTTCCAGATTGCCTAAAGACAGCCTTGTCACTGAGAAAGCTTTCAAGTAGTTGGAAACCAAGAAGGCATACACACACACAGATCTACATGTAAACACTGTTAATGAGTTTGTGCTGAATCTGAATTACTTAGGACACACATGGCAGAAGCTGTTAACTGAACGTGAAAATTTTTTCTTATTTTTCCAGAGTATTGGAGTTCTTCCTGGAACAGCTGATCCTGCTAGAGACAGCAATTATTGGGCCCCTTTGCATCTAGGTGTGGCCAAATAATTAGTCTCTTGTCAATGAAATGTGAGCAAAAGTAACAATGATAAGTTCATTTGCTTCACTTAACTTAAGAAGGCATTTCTCAGTCTGCCTTGGACTTGAGGTTTTCTTGCTTCGCCTCCCCTTCCCTGGCCCTTAGACTGGAAGAGTGCTGCTCAGTGCAACCTGGACACTGTAAAGGCAAAGGCAGAGCTATGATCCATAAATAAGGGCATGGTGGAAAGCTGCCCACCACACTAGAACACCTATCATGGAATGTCATGTGGTAAAGAAATTTGCTATATTTGTACACTGCATTTTTAAAATTTCTCTGTTAAGGCTATTTCATACTTTACACTAATATGTGAAAAATAATGGTGGTGATTGTTAGAGGAGGTATTGTGTATTTTCCTCAGTTCTTGTCCATGCTGCAACAAAGAATTGAAGAGCAGAGACACAGTAAAAGTTTTCTTTAAAGTTACTTAAGGAGAGAAAAACTGCAGAAGACCTCAGGGAGGAGAGGCACCCTGAAATGTTTAAGCTTTATTTAAAGAGAGCAAATGCACACTTGGAGAAAGGGGAGTGTGAGCTATCTCATAGAAGAGGTTCAGTGAAAGGTTGAGATAAATTTTTAAGGCTACGCACTTAGAAAGTGCATGAGACCTCCGAGAGAGGAGCGCACCTGAGATTTTAGGGTCTGGAGTTTATAGGTGGTTGAGGATTTTCAGGAAAGTGACTAAGGGCCAGGTGCAGAGCAGCCAAATTGTCCCAGAATGTTCATCTTTGATAAGACATTAAGTTTCTTTTTTAACTTAACACAAGAAATATACTGGTTTGATTTATTTCCATATCAGCTTCTGTCTGGAAGCATATCAATCAAGACTGTCTGCCCTGTCTCCAAGGTGGGCTGAGCTACTGTCTATTTGATTAAAATGCAATCTTAGCGTTAAGATAGAATTTTTCCTGAATAAGCTGGGCCTTTTAGCAGGTGCTAATGTAAATCTTACAATGGTATGTTCTAACTGACAGTGAAAACATAGGCTGTGCTGAGATACTTTTCTTTATCTGGGGAGTATTCAAACTTATAGGCCAAGTTGCTTCTGGCTTTTTTGAGCTTTAACTCATTAACTCATCAACTCTGGGTCTTTTTAGTGGGTTTTCCTGGCCTTATTCTTTTTCCACCCCACTCATATCTATTTTCCTCCCTAACAGTAATGATGATGATGATGATGATGGTAGTTATTATTAATATAGCTAACTCTGCTAAGCACTTGCAAGGTGCCATGTACTTGTCTCAGTATTGAAGAGGTATTAAATTATGTAACCCTCACAACCAACATGTCAGATAGGCTACTGTCATCTCCATTTTATTGGTAGGAAAATAGAGGTATATTGACTTTATAAATTGCCCAATTTCACATAGTTTAAATAGTGGAACAGGCATGCAAGCCCAGGCTGTTGGCACAAAGTCCCTTTTCCTAGCTAGCATGCTTAGGCTAAAAGTATCAATAGCTATAATTCTAAGTCTGAATTAGATATGAAAAAGGTGATCAGAAAAATGTGTATGGATGTATGTAAATTGAAAGGCAAATATTAGGGATAGCTTCTTTATTCAGAGGCTAACATCAAGGAGAGAATTAATGATTTGATTAACTGCCATATAATACCTATATCAGAGGCAAAGCAATGAGATGCACAGTGACAGGAGTGAGTCAGTAGTAATTTTTAGGTTGACATTCCATTGAATTCAACAAAATGTTTCTGCTGTTCTAGCATATAATTGTAAGGTCATTGATTTAAAAATATTTTCTTGGTAAAATAAAATTCCTGCATGGTTTATAGCACAGATGGTTACTTATTAACATATGCCTCATTTTATTATTCCCTAAATTACTATCTCGATAACCATATACTTATTTATTTTCTGATGGGAAGGAAATATCTGTTAATCCTGCACTTAAATATTTTTTATTAAGAATCAGTGGTACATTTTAAGCATATTTATATGTAATTATAGCTATGTTTTCCCCCAACAATTTTTAACAAGTGTGCAAATATGAAACTTTTATTCTTGAAATTATTTCTTCCCTTGAATGAACAGGAGCAAATGAACATTTGACATTTGACATTTGACTACTTAAAATCCATTTCATGGTACTCTTTAGGGCTTCAGTAGTTGCTTGTGGCATGTCTGGTTGCTCTGATGATCCAGTTGTGATTTCTGTGATGCTTTGCCATCTGTCTGTGCCAAATCCATTTGCCCTCACCCCATGCAAAATGACCTCCTTGGCTCTGGGCAAATTTAACTAAGTGAGTGAGTCTTCTTTGAACTGGAAAGGATTATAGCAGTGGCTGGCAAAACTCCACTGCTGGGAGCCCTCCCAAGTGAGGCTAATTCTATTGAACTTTTAAAAAGAACTCCAAATAACCTGAATATCGGACTTACAAGCATGCCTCTAGTGTTTATAATTTATAATTAGAAATTCCTTGGCATTAGATTTAGCTTTGGTGTTCAGTATCCAATGTAGGAAGAGATTTTCTGATTTCTGAGAACTCCCAGTAAACCAGAAACTCTTGAGTACCCTAGCCTTTCCCCACTTCATTTCTTTATATTTCCTAGAAGGTAGATAATAGCAGGCTCAGCGGAATTTGATATTCTGTACTAATCAATAATTTGATAGCTCACTATTGTTTCTGTTTGAAAAGATGATTATTTTATTTCCGACATAGGATGGCTTTAGATATATATTTAAGATTCTGGTTTCGACTTTATCTTGATTGCTCTTTCAAGTTTGAGTACAATTTAAAAAACTATGATATACCTATAAAAAATGTTTGTGAGAAATATTAAAACCTTCTTTGTTAACTCTTTTAACACCTATCTCTGCTTAGAAAGGATTTATTCAATTGAATCTTAATGAAATATTTTTTCTTGAGACAATAATGAAATATTGTCTCTTTTCCCACAGGGAAATGTATGGCCTAATAGCATGTCTTCTCCTAAACGTGTCCTAATTTCCTTCCTTCCCAACATCACTCTTGCAAATTGTGAAATCTCAATTATATTAGTTAATTATTCTAACAATATATATATATTGATCATGCTTGTCTTGGAACTCAACCTAGCTTTCCTATATTTCAAATAAAATTTAAGCTTTTTACTAGAAAGATTCCTTAGACAATATCCTGCTGTGTCATTCTATTTGTTAGAAAAAGCCTAAGTCCTTATGATGGCCTACTGTGAGAGCAAGAGAAACTCCATTTTAAAAAGGCCATCTTAGGGAAGGGGCCTCAACCCTGACCTAGTTCTAAGAAAACTTTGCTCCAGATACTGGAAAAACTACCTATTGTTCCAGGGGCCTTCACTCCAGATAGTTCTCCCTAGCAACAACCAGCCACCTGACCATTAAAGGCAAAGGTATGACCCCCACCCTAGATAGTTCCCCTAGACCTACATACCTTTACCATAAAAGGTGCCTACATCCCTTTACCTACATACCTTTCATGTTACATCAGCCTGCGGTCAGGCCAGCCAGACTCAACCAATGAAAAATGTACAAATCATGCTTGCTTTTTGCCAACCAGTGCATGCCAGGTTGGAGTTCCTTTCTTCCTGCACCTTGTAATGCATAAAAGCTTTGTCTCCCCTAGACTTAGGGCTCACATTCCTGACCCGCTGCATCAGTGAAGGTTGTGGGTCCAAGCTCCAGCTTGAAATAAATGACCCTTTTGTGTTTGCATTGGAATCGGCTCCTTGGTGGTCTCTCGGGACTCGTGACTTAGTCACAACATTTGGGGGCTCATCTGGGATCCCCAAGACCCCCAGGACTCCCAACCCAAAGGGTCTGAACCGGCCGGTAAGTGTGTGTGAGTGATACAGGCTTTGTGTCTATTCTTTGTGTTATGTGTTGCTCTGTGCTCCTTCACTTTCTGAGAAGGGCCCAATCTGAATTTGAAGGGATCGGTATAGGACCTGAGTGGATGCACTAAGGAGGTCACCGATCGGGGGTCCTGGAAGACGTTCCAGACCCCCATCCGACAGAGGGGTCTTACGAGGGTCATGGCTCCTGTCTCTGTTTCTGTAGGAGGGGCCTTATGAGGGTCGTGGCCCCTCCATCTCTGTTTCTGTAGGAGGGGCCTTACAAGGGTCATGGCCCCTGTCTCTGTTTCTGTAGGAGGGGCCTTACGAGGGTCATGGCCCCTGTCTCTGTTTCTGTAGGAGGGGTCTTACAAGGGTCGTGGCCCCTCCATCTCTGTTTGAAAGCTGGCACCAAACCCGCTCGGAGGGGACAGAGTGTCCCTCACTTGTTTGGTATACCTGGGGGAACAAGGCGGGTCACTACCGCCGAACGGCAGATTGCCGTCATCCCACTTTCAATTTTGTTTTTGAATGCCCGCGGGAATCTTTTGTTTTGCTTTTTGTTTGTCTGTGATACTTAGTGGGCTGTCAATTGCTTTTTATTTTGAGAAAATGGGTCAGACCTCTTCTACTCCATTGTCTCTGGTAACAGAACATTTTAAAGAAGTCAAGGAACGAGCAAACAACCTTAGCTTAGGAATTATAAAGAAGGGTAGACGCATCACTTTTTGTAGCTCTGAATGGCCAACTTTCAGTGTTGGATGGCCTGCGGATTGAACCTTTGACCTAGATGCCATCCTGAGAGTCCGGCAGATCATCCTTCGTCTGCGTACAGGCTACTCAGACCAGGTCCCCTATATCCTGGGCTGGGAAGATTTAGTGAAGAATCCCCTTCCATGGCTTAAACCTTTTTTGCCCCCACAGAAACCTGAGTCAGTGTTGGCTGTTCAGACAAAGACCAGATCTGAAACCAAGCCAACAGCACCTCTGTACCCTGTTTTACAGGGAGGGACTGAAGAAGAGCTCATCTTCCCTCCCCCGTATCACCCCACGCCGGTGCAGGTAGCCCCACCCCTGGCACAGGCTGCTCTGCTGCCGCTGCAACTGGTGCAGGTTGCTACCACTGGGGGAGGCAGGCCAGCTCAGAGTACGAGGAGTCGAAGGGCCGCCTCTCCAGCCAGCCTGGCTGATTCTACCATCCTCCCATTGTGGGCAACGGGACCCCCTGATGAGGCTGGAAACCAACCCCATTACTACTGGCCCTTTGCCACTAGTGATTTATATAACTGGAGGATTCAACATGCTAACATTTCTGAGAATCCTAGGGAATTAATTAATCTTTTAGAAACTGTTCTGTTTGTTTATCAGCCCACATAGGATGATTGCCAGCAGCTCCTCCAGATTCTTTTCACAACAGAAGAGAGAGAATTCAGACCGAAGCCCAAAAATTGGTTCCTGAGGACACATGAGAACCAACCACCAGTTTGGACATTATTAATGCTTCTTTTCCTTTATTGCACCCTAACTGGGATTTCAACATGGCAGAAGGTAAGGAGAGACTCCGGGTCTACCGCCAGACTCTGTTAGGGGGATCTCAAAGTGGCTGCTTGAAAGCCTATTAATTTGGCTAAAGTAGGAGATGTCCAACAGGGCAAAGATGAAAGCCCGGCCGCCTTTCTAGAGCGGATCATAGAGGCCTTCCACCAATTTACCCCTATGGGCCCTGAGGCAATAGAAACAAAGGCAGTCATTATAATGGCTTTCATTAACCAAGCTGCCCCAGACATTAAAAAGAAATTACAGAAGGTAGACAGGTTAGGAGAAAAAACTATTCAAGACTTAGTAGCAGTAGCAGAGAGAGTATACAACACCAGAGAAAGCCCTGAAGACAAACAGGCTAAAGCAGCAGACCGTCAGACCAAGCACATGGCTCATATTCTCTTTGCGGCCACTGCAACTGAACCTCAAGAGAGAGAGAGGCGACTCCAGAAGAGAGCTGGAGAAAACTTCCAAGGTAAGAGAAACCACCCCATATCCAGGAATCAGTGTGCATGCTGTAAAAAGGAAGGACATTGGGCAAGGGATTGTCCCCAAAACAAAAGACAATCTAAGACTCCTGTCCTGATGGTTGATGAACTTAGTGTCTAGGGGGGACAGGGTTTGGATCCCCTCCCCGAACCCAGGGTAACACTAAAAGTGGTGGGGACCCCAATTGACTTTCTGGTAGACACTGGAGCCCAACACTCAGTACTCCTTGCTCCTCAAGGGCCACTTTCAGGTAGTCATCTTGGGTCCAAGGGGCCACTGATATAAAAAAATACTCATGTACTACCCGAAGAACAGTGGATCTTGGAGTGGGCAGGGTATCCCCCTCGTTCATGGTTATCCCAGACTGTCCCTATCCCCTCCTGGGTTGTGATCTATTGACCAAGATGGGAGCTCACATCCACTTTCACCAAGGGGGCACCAGGGTCTTAGAACCCAGGGGACACCCAATTCAATTATTAACCATTAGTCTAGAAGATGAATATCGCCTCCATCAAAAGCCTCCAGAAGCCCCAGCAGAGATAGATTCGTGGCTCCAATTGCTACTGAGAGCGTGGGCAGAAATTGGGGGAATGGGGATAGCTGAACACCGACCCCCAGTTTTTATTGAGCTCAAGGCAGGAGCGGACCCTGTTAAGGTACGACAATACCCCATGTCTTTGGCAGCAAGAAGAGGAATTACTCCCCACATCCGCCGGCTGCTGGAGCAGGGGATCCTGAGGCCATGCCAATCGGCCTGGAACACCCCACTCCTACCTGTTAAGAAGCCAGGGTCTGAGGACTACCGTCCAGTACAGGACCTCTGAGAGGTTAACAAGAGGGTCACGGATACTCACCTGACCATACCTAACCCTTACACCCTACTGAGCTCTCTGCCCCCTCATCATGTGTGGTATTCAGTGTTAGATGTGAAAGATGCATTCTTTAGTCTACCTTTAGCCCCTAAGAGCCAAGAAATCTTTGCCTTCAAGTAGTCTGATTCTGAGAAAGGCATCAATGGCCAACTGACCTGGACCCACCTACCACAAGGCTTTAAGAATTCTCCAACCATCCTTGATGAAGCCCTACATGAGGACTTGGGTGAGTTCAGAACTAACCACCCCCAGTTAACTCTCTTACACTATGTAGACGATCTGCTTATAGCAATGGAGGACTATCAGACCTGCCTAAAGGGAACTCAAGCCTTGTTACAGACACTGGGTGACTTAGGATATTGAGCCTCTGCAAAGAAAGCACAGATTTGTAAACCTCATGTCACTTACTTGGGATACATTCTTGAAGGTGGTAAGCGCTGGCTTTCAGAAGCCCGTAAAGAGACTGTGTTAAAGATCCCCCCACCAGACACGCCACGGAAGGTAAGAAAATTCCTGGGGTCAGCTGGGTTTTGTTGCCTATGGATTCATGAGTTTGCAGAGATGGCCAAGCCCCTCTATGAGGCCACAAAAGAACAGTCCCCCTTTTATTGGACTGAGGAAAGACAGCTGGCCTTTGAGAACCTAAAAAAGGCCCTCCTGTCTGCCCCAGCCCTGGGACTGCCAGATGTGACCAAGCCTTTTTACCTTTATATCGATGAAAACAAAGGCATTGCCAAAGGAGTCCTAACTCAAAATCTGGGACCCTGGCGCCGCCCAGTGGCGTATCTGTCCAAACAACTGGACCCCGTGGCCTCAGGATGGCCTCCATGCCTTCGCATAATTGCCGCTGTTGCCCTGATAGTTAGATGCAGACAAATTAACTCTGGGACAAGAATTGTATGTAATCACCCCTCATGCTATTGAAGGGGTCCTGAAACAACCTCCTGACCAATGGCTCAGTAATGCCCACATGACACACTACCAGAGTCTTTTACTTAACCCTGACAGGATTATCTTCCAGGCTCCTGCTGCCCTCAACTCAGCTACAATGCTGCCTAATTCGGCCCTGGAAACACCTGTACATGATTGTGCAGGGATATTAGCACATGTGCATGGGGTGCGAGAGGACTTGACAGACTGGCCCCTTCCAGATGCAGAAGTCAGTTGGTTCACCGACGGAAGCAGTTTCATCCAGAATGGGCAGAAGTATGCAGGGGCCGCGGTGGTATCAGAAACTGAGGTTATTTGGGCGGAGCCATTGCCAGCTGGAACTTCAGCCTAGAAGGCAGAACTAATAGCCCTAGTTAAAGCTCTGACTCTGGGAAAAGACACCAAACTAAATTTGTATACAGTCACTATGCTTTTGCAAGTGCCCATATTCATGGGGCTATATATTGAGAAAGAGGTCTATTAACAGCAGAAGGAAAAACAATTAAAAATAAAGAAGAGATACTAGCCCTCCTACAAGCCCTGTGGCTACCTAAAAAGCTAGCCATCATACACTGCCCAGGGCATCAGAAAGTCGATACCCCGGTGGCAAGGGGCAACAATCTAGCCAACGCCACTGCCCAAAAAGTGGCAATAGAAGCAGTGTTTACTCTACCAGCACACCTACCTGACCATGGGAATCCCATCCTACCAGCATCACCAGAATATACTGAAGAATATGTCAAATGGGCCAGCCAGATACAGATGTCCCATTGCCCCAAAGGATGGTGGTTAACAGCTGACAGTAAAGTTATACTCCCGGAAAAACTGGGAGATCAAGTTCTTTTCAAGATACACTGAGCTACTCACATGGGAACCAGATGCAAGACTTAATAGGACATTCAGGGATAATGTTAAAAAATGCCCACATCAAAGTTGGACAGATAGTAGCTAAATGCAAGGCTTGTCAGTTAACTAATGCAACCAAGACTGACAAAATCCCTAGAGACTGACTGAGAGGAGATGGACCCAGAGCCTACTGGAAAGTCAATTTCACTGAGGTGAAACCTGGTAAATATGGATACAAATACCTGCTAGTGTTTGTAGATACTTTTTCAGGATGGACAGAAGCCTTCCCCACCGAACATGAAACTGCACAGGTGGTAATGAAGAAAATACACGAAGACATCCTGCCCAGGTATGGCTTCCCAGTTTTATTAGGATCTGATAATGGACCAGGCTTCATCTCCAAGGTAAGCTAGGGTTAACTGCCATTATAGGGGCTTATTGGAAATTACACTGTGCATATAGGCCCCAAAGCTCAGGTCAAGTAGAAAGGATGAATAGAACTCTAAAAGAGACCTTGACCAAATTAACCCGGGAGACTGGCAGAGACTGGATAGCTCTCCTTCTCTTTGCCCTCTTTAGGATGTGGAATACACCCTACAAAATAAGTGTTACTCCCTTTGAGATCATGTTTGGAATTCCTCCCCCCATCATACCTAACCTTCAGTCTGAACTGCTAACTGAATTTGAACATCAATCCTTACTAGATTCCTTGAGGGCACTATAAGTAGCTCACCAAGACATCTGGCCTAAGCTGAAAGCCCTCTAAGAGTCCGGACCTCCTCCTGATCCTCACTGGTTCTGGACAGGAGATTGGGTCTATGTAAAGAGGCACCGGCAAGAAAACTTTCAACCTCCTGGAAGGGTCCTTACACCGTAGTTCTGACAACACTCACCACACGCAAAGTCGACAGAATCACAGCTTGGATCCACTACACCCATGTGAAGCCTGTCGACCCCTCCATTCTCAAGAGAGATCTCGTGCCAGAATGGAAAGCCCAAAAAGATCCAAGCAATCCTCTCAAACTCAAGCTCAAGCGCTCCTGATGTTCCTCTTCAAACCCATATCAGCCTTATAATCTGACATGGCAGATAATAGACACCAGCTCGGGGACCATACTTAATCAGACTTCTCAAACTCAATCCAAAGACACTTGGTTCCCGGATCTCTACATAGACCTCCAGACTCTTTTTCCCTACAAACTCCCCATGAAGATAGCGTCGTTCATGGACAAGGGAAACCTACACTTTTATGTTTGCCCTGGACACTCGCGGGCTCAAACTTGTTCACGAGACCCATGTAGGGGAGCAGAAGATTACTTCTGCACTTCCTGGTCGTGTGTCTCAATGGGACATATCTGGTGGGTCCCCCCAAAAACAGGTGACCTAATAACTGTGAAGTGGCCGATTGCTGGCAGTCGGGGGGACAAGGGTCGGCGTAATCCTGTATGTATATCCTTTACAGACCAAGGAAAGAAGGTGACTGGGTGGGACACTGGAAATATATGGGGAGTCCGACTTTATGACAAAGTTAGAAACCCAGGACAAGATATAGGAATGTTGCTCACCCTTCGACAGGTAGCAGCTCCGTTGCCCCACACTGGGGTAGGGCCCAACCAAGTACTAACCCTCAGGCCCGTACCTACTAAACCCCCTCTAAAAGTTGTTATGACCACAGGGCACACTCAGCCACTCACTTCCAGTCGCTCCCCAGTCAGGGACCCAGGGCCCTCCTGCAAGCCCAGTGACAATCTCTCCGCTGAGGATGGCTCCCTCTGGAGCCTCATGACTCACACCTTTAAAGTCTTAAATGCTTCCAGACTTGACCTTACACAATCCTGTTGGTTATGCTATGATAACAAGACCCCTTATTATGAAGGAATTGCTCTTGATGCCAATTATACCAAGTCAGACAGCCTCACTTCTTGTATATGACAGCAAAAAAGTGCCAAACTAACTTTACAGTCTGTTACAGGACAAGGTCTTTGCCTGGGCCATGTACCAGACACCCACCAACACTTATGTAACTACACTCTCCCTGTTACGGCGGGTACTGAGTATATCCTACCTCTCCCAGAAGGTTGGTGGGCATTCTCAACTGGCCTCACCCCTTGTCTCTACAGCACTGTCCTTAATCAGTCCCAAGATTTCTGTATACTATTACAGCTAGTACCCAAGTTGTTATGTCATTCAGAAGACCTGTTCCGTCAGTTGACTGGAGTCCCTGCCTGGGTCCAAAGAGAACCCATCACTGCTATCACCTTGACTGTACTCCTAGGCTTAGGAGTGGCGGGAGCAGGCACAGGTATCTCTTCCCTTATCTTACAGAACAAACATTACAGTGACCTGAGAGTAGCCATTGACATGGACATAGACTAGAAACCTCCATCTCTCATCTACAAGAGTCACTCACCTCATTAGCTGAAGTTGTCCTCCAGAACAAAAGAAGTTTAGACTTAATCTTTTTACAACATGGAGGCCTATGTGCAGCCTTAGGTGAAGAATGTTGTTTTTATATAAATCATTCTTCAGTGATCAAAGAATCCATGGCTAAAGTTAGAGAAGGGCTGGCCAAAAGAAAGTGTGAGAGAGAGCAATCTCAAGGATGGTTCAAATCTTGGTTCAATAGCTCCCTGTGGCTGACTACTCTAATCTCTACCATACTTGGTCCCCTAATAGTTTTATTGCTCTTGCTCACATTTGGACCCTGTATTCTTAATAAGTTAGTTACCTTTGTTAAAGAGCGAGTAAACACAGTGCAGCTTATGGTATTATGTGCTCAATACCAACAACAGAACCCTGATGTTCTTTAAAAATTTTGGGCCCATGATTTGACCCAATGTACAAGAGAAGGGGGGAATGTGAGAGCAAGAGAAACTCCATTTTAAAAAGGCCATCTTAAGGAAGGGGCCTCAACCCTGACCTAGTTCTAAGAAAACTTTGCTCCAGATACTGGAAAAACCACCCATTGTTCCAGTAGCCTTCACTCCAGATAGTTCCCCCTAGCAACAACTGGCCACCTGACCATTAAAGGCAAAGGTATGACACCCACCCCAGAAAGTTTCCCTAGACCTACATACCTTTACCATGCCTACATCCCTTTACCTACATACCTTTCATGTTACATCAGCCTGTGGTCAGGCCAGCTAGATTCAACCAATGAAAAATGTACAATCATGCTTGCTTTTGAATCCCCCAACCAGCGCATGCCAGATTGGAGTTCCTTTCTTCCTGCACCTTGTAATGCATAAAAGCTTTGTCTGCCCTAGGCTCGGGGCTCACATACCTGACCCGCTGCATCTGTGAAGGTTGTGGGTCTGAGCTCAAGCTTGAAGTAAATGACCCTTTTGTGTTTGCATTGGAATCGGCTCCTTGGTGGTCTCTCGGGACTCACGACTTGGGCACAACACTACAAGACCATTCCTGACATGTCTTCCCTTCCTCTCCCTTCTCCCCTACTATTCTTTCTCTGGTGAACTGCTTCACTAGGATCCTTGAATTGCCTCATACATGTCAAGAATGTTTCTGTCCAGGACTTTTAATTAGCTGTTCTCCTACCCTAAGCACTCTTCCCCTACCTATCTATATCTACTTACATCTATGTTCATATTATCCTTCTTTGTGAGGCCTCCAATGACTTTTTAACCCCAGCTTGTACAAATACACACCCTTAGGCCTTTGTCACATTCCTGAAAAATCCATAAAAGGGGGAACCTCCAATCTTTCAGTGTGGCCTCATCTCTAAAGTAGCCCACACTCCCCTTTCTCTGAGTGGACACGTTTTGCCTTCAATAAAATTTTTTCTCAATCTTTCAGAGCATGCCTCTCTCTGAAGTTGCCCGCACATTCTCTCTTTTTAATAAAACTTAAACCTTTCATGGTGCTTCTCCTCCCTGAGGCCACCCACACTTTTTCTCTCTGTAATGTATAACTTTAAATAAAAATTTACTCTGCTTATCTACTGTGATTTTGCCCTTCGGTTCTTTGTTGTGATGGGGACAAGAACTGAGGAAAATAAACACCACTCTCCTAACATTATCCCATATTATATTATGTAATTGACATATTCCTTACTTTTATTTGCTTATTGTTTTCCTCTGCATTTGTGACTGTAAAATTCATGAGGGTGGGTATCTTCTTTGATTCTGTACACTAATAGGCCCCTAGCCCTTCCAACAGCTTTGGGCATAGAGAAAGCACTTAAGAAATGTATTTTTAATTAACAAGAAAAAGGAATGAATGCCCTTAGCAAAATTTCATAAAGAATGTAAGTCTGGTGAGAGGAAACCCTGGGACAAAACACCTCTAAAAACCAAAATCAGTCAAAGGGAGAAAAGAAGTTTAAGACCCATTTATTGCTTACAAACTGCAGTCCAGGGCTGTTTCTCTCCTCTGCTCCTAAAGAAGCAAGGAAGCCAGCCCCTTCCTTTAAACTCCCTGGTTCAGACACACCCTTGGTTACCCAGGTAATTATCCATTGACATGGAGATGAACTTCTCTCCACCCCGAGGATATGTAAATCTACCAAAGCCAGGTGAGAGATTCTGGAAATGTTACAATTTTACCCACAGGCCACCCCTCCAGAAATCTCACCTTACAATCTACTCCTTACCCCTCTTTGGCAATGGTCTCTGGGTGAGAAAACTGGAGCATTGTGACTAGTCTAATCACATAACAATAGCAACAGCAATGAAATCATGACAATCCTCAAGCTTGAGGATTCAGCTAGGTTCAAAGTCTCATGCAGATTAAGTCCATAGCTCATCATTCCATAGGCAGGCAGTAGCTGAGGGTTCAGAGCAATCATCATGCAGCAGCTTCAGCCAGGGGGTGCATTCAGGCCACAGGGACTGTAGGAGAAAATAACCTTAAGTGTGATAAGATACATGTTTTAATGACACCAGCATAGGCAAATCTTGTCCATCAGGTTGGATACATGCAAGAGAGTGGTCTTGTGATAAAACAGTGGCAGGAATGTGACCTAGCCCTGGTCTAGTATACCAGATGGTCACCCCCCTCCCTGTGGGAGTTACAGATGGGTCAATATATAGGGCTACAGGAGGTAAATTCACTGGCCGTAAAGATAAAACAAAACTTCCCTGCAAGATGCTCTTACATCCTGGACGTTTTGGGTATACTACCATGACCTTTGGGGAACATTCACCTGTTACTCCAAGAATACACAAGGCCAGCTTCCAGACCTTTCCCCCAAGGTGCCAGAAGGGCCAGCCATCACTGCTCCATGTGTCGAAATATCCACACCATGTCCATTCAACAGTGTCACAGGGCTTAATGTAGTAGGGGCTGGCAGCAGGATGTTTCTCTGCTGGCCATATCCTGGCCTCAATAGCTCTTCTTCAGTTTGGACGTACAATTGTAGAGGAGAGGCAGCAAGGTGTGTGAGCATATCCCCAGGGCTCAAAGCTCCTTTCTGTGGCTTCTCATTCAACCGCCACAACACTGTCCATGGGTGAACTGACAAACAACATAGAGTGTTGGTGTCTGACTTCAGGCCAGATTTCAACAAATGGTTGTACCTCTCTATCATGCCTGCCCCTGTATGGTACATGAAATTTCTACTTTATTCCTAATTGCTGCACCCATTCTTGTAACACATGTCCAGGAAAGTGGGTGCCTTGATCGCTCTCAATCACCTGTGGCCAGCCAAAGGCTGCAAACAGATGTTCCAGGGCCCTTTTGGTGGTTTGCTGATCTGCACAACATGCAGTAAAAGCAACCAATAATAAAGTAGCCATGTCCACACATGTCATGGCATCCTTCTGATATGGGCAGAGGCCAAATATAGTCTATTTGTCACCTGAAAAGGGATATTGGTCCCCTTACTATTGTCCTAGGTTGCTGTTGGACTCGGTGTAAGTCCCTCTTAGAGCACACAAGGCACTCCTTCTGGGCTCTGCTGACTTCTTCAAAGGTCAATGGTAAACCCCACTGACAGTATACAGCCCACATTTTCTTTTACCCCGCGTGCAACAAACATTGGTGTAGCCACTGGGCCACATCAGAGGCAGGCTTTCCTTCTAAACAGCACACCTGGGCCAACGTGTCTGCTTCATCATTCCCTGGTGATGCCAAAGGCAAAATGCCAGTCACATGATATACAGTAACAATCTTAGTCTGACCAGAGGCCCATAGGTCTTGCCACAACTCTTGAAAAGGGGCCAGTGACCAACCATCAAGGTGGCATGATACCATGTCGGTAGCCACAGGGTCAAGCCCCAACAGACAGCCCAGATGTCAGTGCAGACAACTATGGGAGAAAGCTCCTGGGGATCATGAGCTGTACTGCCCGCAACTGAGCCCACTGACTGCTCTTCCCCTTTCCATCTTCCATCCACATTGTCTCAGTCTTAGGATGGTAAGCTACAGCCCTCCACTTCAGGGTCTGCCCATGACTAGAGCCATCTGTATACCAAGAATATTCATGTATAGGGGCTTTTCCCCCTGATAAGGAGTCTTCACTACCAAGGGCTGAAAAACAAGTTCTTCCTGCTTTCCACTGGTATTGGTCACTGGCCCCAAAAAACATTGGAGTTCTACACTTAAGGGGCTACTAGAGAGGCTGCTGTGCTGCTGTTAATATGCGCCCCATTTGCCCAGTGTAGGTGTCTGTGCCATGCCACTCCATGGCATTTGGGTCCAGTCTTGCACCCACCAAGTCATGGGATAGGTTGTTATTACCAGGGTCAGAGCTGTTCCAGCAATGGGCTCTGAAGTCAGCAAGGGGTGTTACGCAGCAGCCAGTTGCTTCTCTATCAAGGTGTACTGGAGCTCTGCTTCTTTCCATAGTTGTGACCAGAACCCAATAGGTTGGCATGCCCATTCAAGCCACTGCCAAAGACCCCATCCATAACCATCTTCAGTCACATGAATATCTAGCTCACAGGACCTTGATGAGTCCATTACATTCAAGGCCTGTACGGCCTTGACTTCCCACTTGGCAGCAGTAAAAGCATCTTCAAAAGAATCACGCTGTCCCATCTGATGCCCTTTCATACCAAGGGGTATAAGGGCTTCAGAATTTGTGCCAAGTGCGGGATAAACACTCTCCAGTAGCCCAAAAGACCCAAAAACTCTTGTAACACTGCCACATTGGTAGGGGTGGGGAAAGCCTGGACAGGACCTTGTCTATAACTGCTTCAGGAACAACTTTAGTTTTACCTGACCAGACTACCCCCAAGAATTTCACAGATGAACCAGGTCCCTGAACGTTGGTGTTGTTCACAGCCCATCATTTATCCTGTAGATGTTGCAACAGTCTAGGAACTGCCCCTTCTAAATCTGAAAGAGAATCAGATGTAAGCATAATATCATCAATGTAGTGATACAACAGAACTCTTTGCAGTTTCCTCCATGTGGCCAAGTCCTGGGCTACAAGTCCATAACATATGGTGGGACTTCAGAGATATTCCTGTGGAAGGACAGTGAATGTCCAATGCTGGCCTTCCCACATGAAGGCAAACTGTTCCTGGCTTTCCTGTGCTGTTAATAGAGAAGAAAGCATTAGCAAGGTCTACTACATAGTGATACATTCCCAGCCCATGGCTAAGGGTGTCCAGCATGTCTGCTATAGAGGGTACAGCAGCATGCAAAGGGAATGTGACTATTCAATTACCTATAGTCCACAGTCATACACCAGGAGCCATCTGGCTTTCTCACTGGCCAAACTGGGGAATTAAAAGGACTATGAGCAGGTTTTATGATGCCCACCCTCTCCAACTCCATTAGAGTTTCTCTAATTTCCTTGTGCCCCCAGGCAATTTAAACTGCTTAATATTTGCCACTCGCCAAGGTACAGGCAGAGCTACAGGTGGGTGCTTAGCATGTCCCCTCAGAATTGCCTTTACCCCATGTACCCTCAGTCTGAACTCACCTGCAGTGGTCTGTAATCACAGGCCCTGCAGGATATCTACCCCAAAAATAAAACCAGGGATGGGAGAAATGTACAGGGTATACTCCTTTGGGGGTAAATGTCCTATCCCCACTGAGATTTGGGCTTTCTTCACTCTAACTGCCTTACCCCCACAGCCATCTCTCACAGCTGAGGACGCAGGAAAACACTCAGGGTTGCCATAAATCAAAGAACAAACAGCTCCTGTGTCCACCAGTGCAAGGATATGTTGTACATTCACAGGGGCCAATGAATTACTAATTCTACATTTTGCCTCTGGTCCCCACCATGTACCCCAAGGTGGGGTCTTTGACTCCCCCTCAGTCGAACCGCGATGCCCAATCATCCTCCTGTGAGGGCTCAGGCAAATCCTGAATACTGTCTCCTATGAAGTTTTGCAGGGACACAGGCCAGGCTAGAGGCCGTGACTCTCGTTTCTGTGTCCTGGACCTCAGTGGCTAAAACTGCTGCTCTGGCTCTAATTGATGCCACAGTTCTAACAATATTCTATTGGGCTGCCCATCCAATTTTTCTTTCACTATCCCGGCCTTTATCAAATCAACCGACATCTGGATCCTCGAGACTCTCACAGGGACTTTTGCACTTCTTTCAGTTGTGGTGGGTATTTCCCTCCGTTTTTATTGTTTAAACCTTCCCCAGATCTGCTAAAGTATGAGTAGCCTCACTTATGGGTTGCCCTAGGTGGGGGGGCAAGAATATTCACTAGGGACACAAAGAGAGATATAGGAGCTCTATGCAGCATCATGTTTCTCATTCCTATAGTGAATACCTCCTCATCAGGGTCCTGAGGGTCCATATTATAGATGATGTTTTTCATACCCAATTCCCACAGAACCTGTTGGTGCCCTGCATACGTTTTCCAACTAATGGGAAAATATGGTAAGTCACCCTGATTAGGCCAAACTATCCTGATGGCAGCTGTCAGCCATTCCAGGAGTGTCTGATTCCCTGAGGCATGATGGGCATTTTGCAACCACTGTTGGAGGGAAGGATGAATTGTCAGGGAAGCCACTCTACTCATCTCAGTACATAACACAACAATGTTTTCCACGCCCATATCCCAGAGACATAAAAGTTATGTAGGCAAAAATTCCAATGGCCTCTACCTATACCAGACGCTCATGTCCACCAGCTCATCCTGTGTATAGGGGCAGAGTATGGAGTACTCCACAACCTGGGGATGGGGCTGTTCCTCCCCTGAGGAGCCCACAGTTGTTTCATTTTTATTTTCTTAATTATAGCTGGGTGGGCCTTTTAAGCAGGAGAAGATGGTACCTCCAGCGGGGCCTGGGTAGCAGATCCACCACTGGCCCCACCTCCTTCTCTTCTCGCTTGGGCTTCTACACCAGTGGCTCCTCCTCCACCATTTCCAGTGCTGAAGGCACTACTCTTTCCTACCCCAACCAGAGCCTCCTGCAATGTGGCTTTTCCTGCCATCTCCCCCTCACCACCGCTAAGGAATCTTCTAGGAGTGTGACCTGCCTTTTCAGTAACTGTCTCTCCTCTTTAACATCATCCCATAGGTTGTCACCTAGCTCCTCCAAGCTATTCTGAAGTGTGTCTCTCTCCTGCCTAAGTTCCTCAATAATCCTTTCTCCTGTATAACATTTTCCACTATCTCAATGAAAAGAGACCTTACAATGCCAGCCCCTACATGGCCCCCTAAGGTATCCAAGTAGTCTTCCAACTCACAGAGGGCTAATTCTGCAGCTTCCAGTGTTTCCACCCTTCCCCAGTTCTGGGGAAGGCCCTACTCCTCTAAGAGGTACTTTATCCTAGACCAATTCCCCACTAGGGGTTCCCAACTTGGAAGGCCCACAGCTGGGGAATAATAACAGGTGAAGCAGCACCATTTGCTGCTGCATCCAGTGAGGCCTCTCCGCCATCCACAGGGAGGCTTCCAGGCATTTCCCCACCCTCCACAGGAGCAGCCTTACCAAAGGTCGCACCCATTATGACATATTTCGGGTTCAGAAACACCCTGCCACTGCCACCAGATGTAAGTCCAGGGAGAGAAAATCCTGGGGCAAAATACCTCTAAAAACTGAAATCCCTCAAAGGGAGAAATAGAGTTTAAAACCCATTTATTGTTTACAAACTGCAGTCCAGGGCTGTCTCTCTCCTCTGCTCCTGAAGAAGCAAGCAAGCAAGCCCCTCCCTTTAAACTCTCAGGCTCAGATGCACCATCGGTTGCCCAAGTAATTACACATTGACATGTAGATGAACTTCTGTTCACCCCTGAGGATATGCAAATACAATAAAGCCAGGTGAGATACTCTGGAAATGTTACAATTTTAACAACAAACAAGTAAGATGGGTAATTACTCCTCAGCAGTTAGTACTTGTTAATATGATTTCACTTTCTGGATAACCAAACTGCCACCTTTTATAATTGTTGGAATGCATCTGTTGCATCTAAATACTTTGAATTAATGAAATGACACCTTCTTTACCTAGCACTTTGTTATCATTTTTCTTCTTCTTTGTATGAATGTGTGGCTGCTCAAATTTCCTAAAAAATTAGTACTTGAAATTGATTATGATAGAAAAAAAGTTCTTGGTATGTTAAAACTGCTTTGTTTTGATGATATGATCTGGGGGAAATTATTATAAAATAGCTACTACTTAGCACTGCTATTAAAATTCATTAAACTATTTACATGCCTATTCTCATATTAATTCCCAGTGTTTCTATTGGTAGGTACTACTAGTGAGACAGGGACCATGGGTGTAGTCAGAGTAGGGTGAGGGCCTCTGGAAAAATCAGGGTGGGATATTTACAGTCAGCAATATAACAGTGGGCAAAGAAGTCCCTTTTGAAACTCTGTGCAAAGTCAAGTTCACACTAATCCTCTAAGAACAAGATATCAGATTAAGAATATAGACATTTTCAGTAAGGTCAGTTAAAAGTCAAAAGGCCAGGAGGAACTTGGCCTAGAATGATTGAGTGGTTTTACAAATAGGGAAAGGTATCCCAGCATAATCCGTGACTTTACTGTAAACAACCCTAGCAAGCAGAGAACAACCCAGCCCTCCTTGAGGGCAGGGCAAGTGGTACAAGTCCACACCCCTAAGCCTTTTTTTCATGTTCTTGAAAAATCCTTATTTGCCTATAAAACCCCCTAGACAATGCAGCACACCGGACTCTCTTGTCCCCTCCTGGCGTGAGCCGGGAGCTCTGTCCTATCACTTTATTTCTAAATAAAAGCCTGTACCTTGCTCTCCTACCTTGCCTATTTGCTAAGCTCATTCTTCGGCTTCATGAACAAGAACCCCGGCATCACTAGTATTGTTAGGCAGGAAAATAGATATGAGCAGGGTGGAAAGAGAACAAGTAAAGCCCTCTAGAAAAGGTTCAGTTAACCAATTAAAACTAGAAATCCAGAAAAGACTCAGAGTTAATGAGTTAATCAGTTAAATCTCAAAAGATCAAGAGCAAATTGGCCTTGAATGTTTGAATATTCCCCAGATAAGGAAAAGCATCTGAGCACTGCCCATGTCTTCATTGTGTCAATTAGATCATTGTAAGATTTACTCTATCCTGCTAAAAAGCCCACCTATAAACAGCATAATAAATACAGGGAGATTCCACCTTAAAGCCAAAATTGCATTTGGAAAAAAAAACAAACCCAGGAAGTTTAAGAAGAAATGTTATTAACATACTCTTTAGCAAACAAATAACTCTGCCCACCTTGGAGGAAAGACAGACAGTCTTGATTGATAATCTACCAAACCAAGAAGCTGCTCTCCTGTAAACACAAAGCAGGAAATTTCTTGTGTTAAGCTAATTTTGCAGAATTACCTAGAGGACTGATAAGAAGCTTAATGTCTCATCAAAGATAAACTGGAGACCACTTAAGAAGTCCACACCCCTAGCCCTTTGTCACATTCCTGAAAAATCCTTAAAAGGGGGAACTCCAACCTTTCAGCATGCTCCACTCTCTCTGAGGCTGCCTGCACTTTCTAAGAACTTTAAATAAAACTTTACTCTGCTTCACTACTGTGTCTCTCCCCTTCTATTCTTTGTCACGGTTGGGACAAGAACAGGAAAATATGAAATGCCTCCCCCCAACACTATTTCCATTCTACTGTTGGAAATGACTACTCAAAGATGATGAACTTGTCAGAGTCCACACAAATAGTTACCAGTAAAGCTGGACTTCATTTTGTGCCTTTCTGCATCCAAAGTTAATGTTTATTATACAATGACAGTAACTGGAACTTCCCAGCTCTTCCCAGCTCATATTCCAAGAAAATAATATGAACTTCTTGGATAAATTATTAAATTTGCACTAAGGTACACATCCTGATTATTCTTTAGAAATGGGATGTATGTTGACTGATCATTTCATTCTGACTGAGAAAATAGATTTCTTCTTTGGGTTCAATTGGACAAATATTTGCTGGGCATTCTCTGCATGCTAAGCCCTCTGCTATTACTGGAAAGGGAGGAGCAAAGCACATTTTGAAGATAATTTAGACATTACTGCTCTCAAGGACTTTAATGTTTACAAAATAGAGAATGGTAGCTCTGAACTGGAGAGATTTTATTCTGTATTCTTTGTCTCTGCTAATGTGTGTCACTTCCCTTTCCCTGATCCTCCTTTGGCATAATGGATAAAGCATATAGCTAAAATGTAGCAAGAAAAAATATAATATGTACAAAGCATATACAGAAATTATAGAAAAATTATTTCATTAACTGAAAATAATAAAATGTTCATGAACTCAGTGTTATCCTGAAGTGATTTAAAACTAAAAATGCTCAAACATGGGTATACAAAAGGAATAATATAATTTTAACTTTCTTTCCATTCTTATTTATGTGGCAAGGCCATTCTGTTTTGTCTTCATTCTTTTAGAATATTTAAACAATTTTCATTTAATAGTCCATTCATTTCATATTTGAATATGAATGCCACGTGAATTTGAATTTCATGGTATGCATCCAACATAACTGCAAACTAATGAGGTAACATTCAACTCCAACAATGTTTTCAGCTATCTTATTTTTGAATGAGTTATTTCAAATTTGAAAGTGCAGGATTTGGGGCAGTCAAGTTAAATCTTCAAAAACGTCCCCAGTGGACTAGAAAATCAAACTATATCTTACAGTGATTATGACGTGACAGTCAGATGTGTTTCAAATATGAGATAGGAATGATGGCAAAACACACACACACACAAACTTTAAATAAAATATTCTTTATATCTTTAGAATCCTTGCAATTTGTATTGAACTCTCTTTTCTGTTATGCTTTTTCAAGTTTGTTTTAGCTCATCAGCACTATTTTGAGGAACAGAAGCAATAGGTTAGGAAAATTGTAATATTTCAAGAATCTCTTGCCTGGCTTCTTTAGTGCATCTCCATATCAACAGGTGTTCCCAAGGGGTGGAGACTAGAAGTCCATCTCCATATCAATGGATAATCACTGGGCCAGCAAGGACTTATCTGGACCAGAGAGGTTGGGGGGAGGATATTCACTCACTTCTACCACAGCAGGAGAGAGAAAGACACAGGAAAACTACTTGTAAGCAATAAATGAGTTTTAAACTTTATTTCTCCCTTTGACTTATTTCAGTTTCAGTATTTTTAAAGGTATATTGCCCTGGGATTTCCCCTCCCCAGAGTTACAATATAGTATAAAGAGAAAATTGGAAAATATAAACTTTCTCATTTTACAAGTAATTGATAGAGGCATGACTTCACAGTTTTAACATTCTCAGTTCTTAGAGACAAGTGTTTAGTTGTTCCAAACTTGTCTTTTTCTATATTTACTTTGTGAAAAAACTCATCATTTCCTTAAGTAATATAGTAGGACCATTTCCAGAAGAGAGAGACCTGTGGCAACTAACCCAGGGGAGCTGCCCAAGATAATAACACTATAAAAAAAAATCTGTATTTGGAATATTTCATAAGATTCTTTTATAATTAAAGACTGAAAATTCAAGTATATTTTAATTATGTTAAGAGCTGTAAGTTTCAAAGTGGCTTGACCTGCTCCCCAATCTCCACATGTATAGGATATAAGATAGCCATATTAGCTCTCCTATCCCAGGAATGGGCATGGTATATAGTTTCTTGATAATATAACTGCTAGACAGGAAAATAGATATGAACAGGGTAGAGAGAGAATTAAGGCCAGTAAAGCCCACTACAAGGGACTCAAAAATTAACCCGTTAAAACTAGAAAACCAGAAAAGACTGAAGAGTTAATGAGGCAATCAGTTGAAGCTCAAAAGGCCAGGAGCAAATTGGCCTGGAATGTTTAAATATTCCTCAGATAAGGAAAAGTATTTGAGCACAGCCCATTTCTTCCTTGTGTCAATTATATCATGCCATTGTAAGATTTACTGTGGCCTGCTGAAAGGCCCAGCTACAAACAGCATAATAAAGACAGGAAGATTCTACCTTAAAGCTAAAGTTGCATTTTAAAACCCAAAAGGTTAAGAAGTAAGATTCTTAACATACTCTAGCAAACAGACAATAACTCAGCTCACCTTGGAGGCAGGGAAGGTAGTCTTCATTGATATGGTCCCAGACCAGGAAGCTGTTACCCTGAGAAAGACCAGAGCAGTAAATTTCTTGTGTTAAGCTAATTTTGCAGAATTACACAGAGGAATGATAAGACAATGTCTCATCAGAGATAAACATCTTGGGACCACTTAAGTACACACTTCTAGTCCTTTGTCACATTTCTGAAAAATCCTTAAAAGGGGAATGTCCAACTTTTCAGGGTGCACCTCTCTCTGAGGCTGCCTGCATTTTCTAAGTGTGTAGACTTAAACTTTCTCTCTAACCTTTCAGGACACCTCTCCTCCCTGAGGTTGACTGTCCTTTTTCTCTAACTGATTTTAAATAAAACTTTAACTCTACTTCACTACTGTGTCTCTGCCCTTCAATTCCTTGTTGTAGCAGGGACAAGAACTGAGGAAAATACACAATGCCCCTAACACAGTTACCATTTTAATCTGGTTGGCAAGTGTTGTGTGGTAATTAAAATTTTTAGCTGAGACTTCCTACTTAGACATGAAAATCACCAGGCATTCATTCCCATTATATCTTTTGATAACAGTTGTAATGATGAGCAGGTGGATATATTTTGTACACTTTATCAAAGAGAAAACAGATGTTTAAAAAATGAAGCGACTCACCTAAAGTTACATAGGTGGATGGAAAGTGACAATGTCAAATTTCGTATGCTTCATCTTGTGTCCTTTGCACTAAATCACACTCCTTTCTACATCCAAAAAAAATACAAAGCAGATACTTTTAAACTATTTAATTTATTTTAAAGTGTAATTAACTGATGTAAGTATGGGTTAATTATTTGGCTTTTCAGAATGCTTGACATTCTTAGATTTCTTCAAAGCACATAGGAGAAATCATGAATGCATGTTGCACTGTTATCCAAGACTATTTGCACTAATGATATGAGGCAATATTTCCAAATAGGTAATATTTTCACATGTATTTTTATAGAATATCAGTTCAGCTTTTAGTCCACACCATCCTCTAAGTGAATGTTTCTTAAAAGATTATTTTGTAACCTGTAATTTAAAATATATCAAGGAAATAAACTTACAAACAATGACATTTCAGAGAAAGACCAGAAGATTTATACAAGTTAGCCTCATTATGGGCATGACTTATTTCTCCATGCAACTATTCAACTGCTGTTCAGGGTGTACAAATATGCTACCTTTTTGAATATTCCAATTATACCAATCTGGATATAGTCAAAAGAACTTCCTAACAGTATCCTACACAAAAAAATAGAAAATAAAGTTCTCCACCTGCATCTATTGTTGCCTATCTTCTCTACACAGTTGAACTAAAAAACATGAAAATTAAAACTGTTTGAAAATTGAAGGCTCAATGGAGACATCAGCTGTGATGTTTAAGACAAAACATTAATATTCAAAACAAAAAAATAGTTCATTTTATTATTCAGGCTATCATTTGTGAATATTTAAATCTTGGAAATTTAGGTAGCAAAGGTGGTCTTCATAAGTATTCATAAAAGCAGTTGGGATATAGTTATTTTCATATAGTATGAGAGATATTCACAAATTTTTATTTGTTAATGTTCTTTATTTGGGCTGTAAATCATGGACTAAGCTACCATTTCATGAAATTCAGGCTATCTCAGCACTGTCATCTTTAGGGTATGTCAAAGCATGGCTAGCATTGATAACACAAAGTCATGGATACTTCCCCAGGACAAATAGTAGTCACTTTTTCTACTGGACAGGGATGGCTTTAGGCACAGCTATGAAACAGATAACACTCATATATAGATCTTACTGTATGAACCTTTCTTTGTCCTTTGTCCTTTTTCATCTGGCTATAGCCCATATTTTCCCTAGATCATGAAATGCCTTTAACTTAAAATATTATGTAATGCAATTTATTAGAGAAATTACATGACTTCCAGGGAGCTTCATAACTATGGATAAAATCTAGATAAGGAAAAAAATCCACTCTGAAAAGGATAAGAGATTTTATTTTCCATACAAACCAGCTTTTGTCATTTTTAATTCATTTTTAATTGATGACTGGCTGAGAAGAAAAATTTAAGTGTCAGGAACAATTTTTTTAAGTAGAAATATTGTCAAATGTTCTTGGGAATCATGATTGCCCCAAGTCAAAACTATGAAGTAAGGAAATTTGGTATATTTACTGAACCTACTATGCATAAATAGACATACTAAGGATACCAAAATAAGTATAGCATATTTCCACACTTAAGGATTTCATAGCTCAATATAAGTGAAAAACCTATTTAAAAGTAATTTGAAAAATGTAGACTGGACTGATAACAATAACAGAGGTACAAACAAACTGTTATAAGTGAATAAGGAGGAAAAGTATTATAATTCAAACTCAGAAACATCTGGAAAAAATGACTTAGAAGAGGTCTGATTTGAACTGAGTTGAAATTAATGGGTCATGCAGATCTGAGAAAAATTTACCTTTCTCAGTGTAGGTAAAATGACATTACCAGAAACTCTTGCCAGGCCTTAGTGCATCTCTACATCAATAGGTGTTTCCAAGGGGTATAGAGAAGTAGTCCATCTCCATATCAATAGGTAATTACAAGGGTGAGTGAGGGCTTATCTGCACTAGACAGGTTGGGTGAGGCCTCTTCTGCATCAAGGTCATGAGAGACACAAGAGAGCAGAAGCAGAACTGCTTGTAAGAAATAAATGGGTTTCCCCCACATTATTTGTACCTTTGACCAACTTCAGTTTCAAAAGTAATTTACTCAAAGCTGGGAGACGGATTTTCCCCCTGGAGTTACACCTGGCAGTATTCATCAGGAACTTGGAACCCAAAATCTGTCTTCCTGGATGCGACCATTGGGCAGGTTTCCCCTACAGATGGTAGGGAGATACCCAGGACACCCCTGTGGATGTTGGGGAAGCCCCAGTAGCTGCAGCAGTGGAGGGTGTGGCTTTACCTGGGAGCCCCTTTTCAATGGAGCTTACAATTGGGGAGCTCCTAGTGAGGAATTAGTCTATTGTAAAGCACCTCCTAGATGGGTGGGGCCTTCCTCAGAACTGGGGAAAGGTGGAGACACGAGAAGCTGTGGAATTAGCCCTCTATAACATAGAAGAATGCTTAGAGGCCCTGAATGGCCATGTAGCAGCTGGGATTGTGGAGTGTATTTTTCTCAACTGGAAAGTGTTATCAAGGAGAGAGAGAGACTTTGGTAGGAGAGTCACTGGAGGAGCTGGGCAATGACCTATGGAATGCCCTTAAAAAAGATAGACAAAGGAAAAAAGATGGTAGTGTGAGTAGTATGATGGAAATCTCCTCCCAAAACCACATATATTTTGAAAATACACCAAACACATCTATTCCTAAAAGAGTGACCAGAAGTAACAGTACACCAGCCAGTCTACATCTGGGAGAAGTCTATGTCTCATGTAAAAGGACAAAGTACAATGTCACAACCCGGCAAAACCTGAGCACTCCCCAAACCCCAGCTCATCAGCAGGAGGTAAACAATCAGAGAGGGGAGGGAGTGGAAGCACAGGACTGCTAAATTCCCAGTCCTAGAAATCTACCCCAGAAGCACAGACCCACATTACATGGTGCTCTGGAGATTAGAGGGGTTGAAAAGCAAAGTCTGACAATAAGACTTCAAACAGATTCCCACTATTGGCTGCCCTGGGACAAAAGAAAAGCAGGTACTTTAAAAGTCTTAAAGGGGCAAAGGTTTAGGAGAAGGAACAGGTGGACAAAATCATCCTGGCTCACTCAGCCAAGCAGGTTGGGAACTTTCAGGAGCTCTAGGTGGCTTACCGCCCTGGTTGCCAAGGTAGCCCCAAGGCCCCTCACTGCAATAAGCAGCCTGCAACTCCTTCCTACATGCCAGCACCTGCATGCAAACTGGCTGTCACCGCCATTGCTGCAGACCAGCCAGAGGGCAGCCCTGTCTGCAGCAACTGAACAGCTTAATGCAGAAGCTCCTCTCTGCTCAGTTGGCCCAGACACAGAGGCTGCTCACTGCACACCATTGACCAGCATAGACAGCAGAGACAGGTACTGATACTGGGAGGAAGGAAAGGGCTTTGTTCTCACTGCAGACCCCACACCACTAGCCTGCAACCCCTGCGATCTCCCTAGGACATCCCGAGGGCTGCCCTGCCCATGGAAGCTTAGGGGAATAACCCAGAAGAGGCTGCACCCTGTGCACAGTTAACAGGCACAGACAGCATAGACATGCACAGTGACCAGCAAGCAAGAAGAGACTTTTTCCTCTCAGCTGACAGCTGTGCCACTTGCCAGCGACCACTCCCATTACTCCAGGACCATGAAAAGTCAGAAGAACCTTGCTCAATCCAAAATCCCCCAAACACTGGAGGGCTCGGTGAGACTGAAATCACCAGTCTTCCTGAAAAATAATTCAAAAAAAAAGTCTTAAGCATGCTAATGGAGCTACAGAAAAATATTCAAGAGCTAAAGGATGAATTCAGGAGGGAGGCAACTGAAAAGGAACAAACAATGGAGGGATTTGAAAGCAGATTAGAAGAGGTGGAGGAGTTAATGGAATAGAAATCAGAGAACAGGAATACAGAGAACCCAAGGCAGAGAGACAAAAAGATGTCTAGGAATAAAAGAATATTAAGAATGTGTGATCAATCCAAATGGAACAATATTTGCATTATAGGGGTACCAGAAGAAGAGAGAAAAAAGGGGTAGAAAGTGTCTTTGAAGAAATAACTGCTGAAAACTTCCCGAATCTGGGGAAGAAAATAGTCTCTCAGGCCATGGACGTCCACAGATATGTCAAAACAAGGGACCCAAGCAGAACAACACCAAGGCAAATAATAATAAAATGGTAAAGATCAAGGACAAGGACAGAGTATTAAAAGCAGCCAGAGAGAGAGAAAAAAGATCACTGACCAAGGAAAACCCATCAGGCTATCATCAGACTTCTAAGCAGAAACCTTACAGGTCAGAAGGGAGTGTAATGATATATTCAATGCAAAGAAACAGAAGGGCCTCGAACCAAGAATACTCTACCCAGAAAAATTATCATTTAAATTTGAAGGAGGGATTAAACAATTCCAAGGTAAGCAAAAGTTGAGGGAATTTACCTTCCTAAAACAATCATCTCTATAGTGCATTCTAAAGTGACTTCTCTACATGGAATTAAGTCTTAGGCTATTTAGCTGTCACCAGAGAAAAGAAAGCCACAGCAAAGGAAGCAGACCAACCTAGTACTAATTGCAAAATATATTCGGCTACCCACAAAGTCACTCAAGGAAACACAGAATACAGAATAAAACATCTAACATATAAAGAGTGGAGGAGGAAGAAAAAGAAGGGAGAAAAATAAAGAATAATCAGACTTGTTTATAATAGCATAATAAGTGAGATAAATTAGACAGTTAGATAGTAAAGAAGCTGCCCTTGAACCTTTGGTAACCACGAATCCAAAGCCTGCAATGGCAATAAGTATGTATCTATCAATAATCACTGTAAAGGTAAATGGACTCAAAGCACCAATGAAAAGACACAGAGTTACAGAATGGATAAAAAAGCAAGACCCATCTATATGCTGCTTACAAGAGACTCACTTAAAACCCAAAGACATACACAGACTAAAAGTGAAGGGATGGAAAAAGATATTTCATGCAAACAATAGGGAGAAAAAAGCAGGTGTTGCAGTACTTGTGTCAGACAAAACAGACTTCAAAACAAATAAAGAACCAAGAGACAAAGAAAGACATTACATAATGATAAAAGGATCAGTCCAACAAGAGGATCCAATCATTATAAATATATATGCACCAAACACAGAAGCACCTACATATGTGAAACAAATACTAACAGAATTAAAGGGGGAAATAGAATGCAATGCATTCATTTTAGGAGACTTCAACACATCACTCACTCCAAAGAACAGATTAACCAGACATAAAATAAGTAAGGAAAGAGAGGCACTGAACAACACATTAGAACAGATGGACCTAACAAATATCTGCAGAACACTCCACCCAAAAGCAGCAGGGTACACATTCATCTCAAGTGCACATGGAACATTTTCCAGAATAGGCCACATACTTGCCACAAAAAGAGCCTCAGCAAATTCAAAAAGATTGAAATTGTACCAATCAACTTCTCATATCACAAAGGTATAAAACTAGAAATAAAGTGTACAAAGAAAAAAAGCTCACAAAAAAATGGAGGCTTAAGAACATGCTCCTAAATAATCAATGGATAAATGGACAAATTAAAAAAGATCAAGAAATATATGGAGACAAATAAAAACAACAGCACAATGCCCCAACTTCTGTGCGACACAGTGAAGACTGTTCTAAGAGGAAAGTATATAGCAATCCAGGCCTATTTAAAGAAGGAAGAACAATCCCAAATGAATACTCTAAATTCACAATTATTGAAATTAGAATAAGAAGAACAAATAAGGCCCAAAGTCAGTAGAAGGATGGACATAATAAAGATCAGAGCATGAATAAATAAAATGGGAAGAATAAAACAATAGAAAAAATTAATTATACCAAGAGCTGGTTCTTTGAGAAAATAAACAAAATAGATAAACCAACTAGCCAGACTTATCAGGAAAAAAAGAAAGTACACACATACCCAAAAACAGAAATGAGAAATGTAAAATTGCTCCAGACACCACCAAAATAAAAAGAATTATTAGAAAATACTATGAAAAATTATACGCTAACAAACTAGGTAACCTATAAGAAATGGACCACTTTCTAGAAAAATACCACCTTTCAACACTGATCCAGGAGGAAAACAAAGAATCTGAACAGACCAATTATCAGCAATGAAATTGGAATGTTAGTCAAAATACTACCCAAGAACATATGCCCCGGACCAGATGGCTTCACTGCTGAATTTATCAGACATTTAGAGAAGACGTAATATCCACTCTCCTTAAATATTTCCAAGAAGTAGAAGAAGAGGGAATAGTTTCAAACTCATTTTATGAAGCCAACATCACTCTAATACCCAAACCAGGCAAAGACAACACAAAAAAAGAAAACTACAGACCAATATCCCTGATGAACATATACACAAAAATACTCAACAGAATATTAGCAAACCAAATTAAAAAATACTTCAAGAGGATCATACATCATGATCAAGTGGTATTCATCCCAGGGATGCAAGGATGGTACAACATTCGAAAATCCATCAACATCATCCACTATATCAATAAAAAGAAGGACAAAAGTCACATAATCATCTCCATAGATGCTGAAAAAGCATTTGACAAAATTCAGCACCCTTTCCTGATAAAATCTCTCAACAAAATGGGTAAAGAGAGCAAGTACTTCAAAATAATAAAGGCCATATATGACAAACCCACATAGAGCCTCATACTTAACAGTTAAAAGATGAAAGCTTTTCCACTAAGTTTGGGAACAAGACAAGGATGCCCAATCTCTCCACTTTTATTCAACATAGTACTGGAGATACTAGCCATGGCAATCAGACAACACAGAGAAATAAAAGGCATCCAGATTGGTAAAGAAGAAGTCTAACTATCACTGTTTACAGATGACATGATATTGTAAATAAAAAAACCCTAAAGAATCCACTCCAAACTACTAGATCTAATATCTGAATTCAGCTAAGTTTCAGGATACAAAGTTAATACACAGAAATCTTTTGCATTCCTATTCACTAACAATGATCTAGCAGAAAGAGAAATCAGGAAAATAATTCCATTCCCAATTGCATCAAAAAGAATAAAATACCTAGGAATAAACCTAACCAGGGAAGCAAAAGACCTATATTTTGAAAACTACAAGACACTCTAGAGAGAAATTAAACAAGACACTAATAAATGGAAATTTATCCCATTTTCTTGGTTGGAAGAATTAATATTGTCAAAATGGCCATCCTGCCTAAAGCAATCTACACATCCAATACAATCCCTATCAAAATACCAAAAGCATTATTTAACAAACTGAAACAAATAGTTCTAAAATTCATATGGAACCACAACAAACCTGGAATAGCCAAAACAATCCTGAGAAGGCAAAACAAACAGGGGAGATTATGCTCCCCAACTTCAAGTTCTACTACAAAGCCAGAGTAATCAAGACAATATGGTACTGGCACAAGAACAGACCCATAGACCTATGGAACAGAATAGAGTCCAGATATTAACTCAAGCATATATGGTCAATTAATATATGATAAAAGAGCCATGGATATACAATGGGGACATGTTAGCCTCTTCAACAGCTGGTGTTGGCAAATCTGGACAGTTATATGTAAGAGAATGAAACTGGATTACTGTCTAACTCCATACACAAAAGTAAACTCAAAATGGATCAAAGACATGAATGTAAGTCATGAAACCATTAAACTCTTAGAAGAAAACATTGGCAAAACTGTCTTGAATACAAACATGAGCAACTTTTTCATGAAGATATCTCCCTGGGAAAGGGAAACAAAAGCAAAAATGAGCAAGTTGTTTAATATCAAACTAAAAAACTTCTGTACAACAAAGGACACCATCAGTAGAGCAAAAAGGCATCCTACAGTATTGGAGAATATATTTGTAAATGACATATCCAATAAGGGTTGACATCCAAAATATATAAAGAGCTCATATGTCTTAACAACCAAAAAACAAATAATCTGATTTAAAAATGGGCAGAGGATCTGAACAGACACTTTTCCAAAGAAGAAATTCATATGGCCAATAGGCACATGAAAAGATGATCCACATCGCTAATCATCAGGGAAATGCAAATTAAAACCACAATGAGATATCACCTCACACCAGTGAGGATGGCCAATGTCCAAAAGACAAACAACAACAAATGCTGGCAAGGATGTGGAGAAAGGGGAACCCTCCTACATTGCTGGTGGGAATGTAAATTAGTTCAACCATTGTGGAAAGCAGTATGGAGGTTCCTTAAAAAACTAAAAAAGAAATGCCATTTGAACCAGGAATTCCACTCCTGGAAATTTACCCTAAGAATACAGGATCCCAGATTCAGAAAGACATATGCACCCCTGTGTGTATCACAGAACTATATACAATAGCCAAGGAATGGAAGCAACCTACATGTCCATCACTAGATGAATGAATAAAGAGGTGGTATATATACACAATGGAATATTATTCAGCCATAAAAAGAAAACAAATCCTACCATTTGCAACATGGATGGAGCTAGAGGGTATTATGTTCAGTGACATATAAGCCAGGTGGAGAAAGACAATTACCAAATGATTTCAGTCATCTGTGGAGTATAACAACAAAGCAAAAACTGAAGGAACAAAACAGCAGCAGATTCACATAACCCAAGAATGGACTAATAGTTACCAAAGGAAAAGTCCTGGGGAGGGTGAGGGGGATGAGAGGGATAAGGGGATTAAGGGGTATTATGATTAGCACACATAATGTAGGGGTTGGCACGGGGAAGGCAGTATAGCAGAGAAGACAAGTAGAGACTATATATCGTAGCATCTTACTATGCTGATGGACAGTGACTGTACTGGGGTATGTCGTGAGGACTTAATAATGGGGGGAATCTAGTAACCAAAATGTTGCTCATGTGGTTGTATATTAATGATACCATAATAAGAATAAAAAAGAGAGACACTTATTGAGAAGACAGGTAGTGCTCCTGGAAGATACATTAGCAGTGAAAGAGGAGGTAGCAGGAGAATATGCATTGCAGGATTCCATGAGGGAGCGGGAAGAAAGAGTGGTGCCTTCTGCAATGGAAATGGTAAAGGAGATGTCAGGAGAGAAGGAGGGGGTGTGTTCCAGGGCCAAACTCCTGCCGAAGCCACCAACCAAGGCACCAGCCTCTCTCATATTAAAGGTCCACCTGGTTGTAATTAAGAAAATAAAAATGCAATAACTGCGGGCTCCTCAAGCGGAGAAAACACACCCTCTCCAGGTTGTGGAGCACTCCATACTCTGCCCTATATCCAACATGATCTGGTGGACAGGAGCATCCATTTTTGGCAGAAGCCATCAGAATCTCTGCCTACATAGCATTTGCAACTCTGGGACATAGGGGTGGAAAACATTGTTATGTTGGGTTCTAAGATGGGTAGACGAGCATTCCTGACATCTCACCCTTCCCTCTGGCAGTGGTTGCCAAGTGTCTGTCACACATAAGGGAATGAGATGCATCTGGATTGGCACACAGCAGCCATAAGGGCAGTTTGGCCTAATCATTGTGATTAACCATACTTACCTACTTGCTGGAAAAGAAATGCAGAGCTCTGGCATGTGGAATGGGAATTGGGCATGAAAAATATCATCTGTAATATGGACCCCCAGGGCTCTGATGAGGAGTTGCTCACCACAGGAATGAGCTCCATACAGCTCCCGCATCTCTATTTTTCTCCTCCATATAAGGCAACCCATAAGTGAGGCTACTCGCACTTTAGGAGACCTAGGGAAGGTTGAAACAATAAAAGCCTGGATGGAAGTATAGGCTATGACTGAAAGGAGAGGTGCAAAAGGCCCTGTGAAGGTCTGAGGATCCAGATGTGGGTTGATTTGATAAAGGTCAGGATAGTGAAAGAAAACTTGATGGGAAGCCCAATAAGACCTTGTTAGAATTGTGGTACCAATTAAAGCCTGAGCAGCAGTTCCAGCAGCTGAGGTCCAGGACATGGAAGCCAGAGTCAAAACCCCATGTCTGCTCTGTATTCCTGCAAGACTTCCTGGAGGACAGTACTCAGGCTCTTCCTCGGTCCTCGCCCACACAGGTGAATGATTTGGAATTGTGGTTTGACTGAGTGGTGTCAAGGCCCCCACCTTGGGAAATGTGGTGGGGATCTGAGGCCCCATGCGGAAGTAGAAATTCATTGGTCCCCAGTGAATGTACAACGTGTCCTGGCCTTGGTACACAGGAGCTGAACGTTCTCTGTTTTATGACAAACCTTAGCATTTTCCTCAGGAACCCCTGCTGTGATAGATACCTATGGGGGTAAGGAAATTAGAGTGAAGAAAGCCCAAATCTCATTGGGGTTTATAGGGTGTTTACCCACAAAGGAATATACTTTGTACATTTCTCCCATCCTTGAATTTATTTTGAGGGTAGATATCCTGCAGGACCTGTGGTTACAGACCATTGCAGGTGAGTTCAGACTGAGGGTACATGTGGTAAAGGAAGTTATGAGGGGACATGCTCAGCACCTGCCTTTACCTCTGCCTGTACCTTGGCGGGTGACACATACTAAGCCGTATATATTGTATGGGGTACACAGGGAAATTGGAGAAACTCTACAGAAGTTGGAGAAGTTGGGCATCATAAAGTCCACTCATAGTCCTTTTAATTCCCCAGTGTACCAGTGAAAAAGCCAGATGGCTCTTGGTCTATGACCATGAATTACAGGAAATTGAATAAAGACATACCCCCTTTGAATGCTGCTGTCCCCTCTATAGCACACATTCTGGACACCCTCAGTCATGAACTAGGGATGTATCATTATGTTGTGGAAATTGCTAATGTTTTCGTCTCTACTGACATAGCACAGGAGACTCAGGAAAAGTTTGCTTTCATGTGGGAAGACTGGCAGTGGACATTCACTGTCCTTCCACAGAGATACCTCCACTTTCCCACCATTTGTCACAGACTTGTAGCCTAGGACTTGGCCACATGGAAGAAACTCCAAACGGTGTGGCTGTGTCACTACATTGATGATATTATGCTCACATCTGATTCTCTTGCAGATTTAGAAGGGGCAGTTCTTAGACTGCTGCAGCATCTATAGGAGAAAGGATGCCCTATGAACAGCACCAAGTTTCAGTGACCTGGTTTGTCAGTAAACTTCTCAGGGGATGTCTGGTTGGATAAAACTCAAGTTATCCTATAAACAGTCAGAGACAAGGTCCAAGCTTTCCCTACCCTTACCACTGTGGCAGTATTATGATAGTTTTTGGGTCTGTTGGGCTACTGGAGAGTGTTTATCTGCACTTGGCACATATTCTGAAGCCCTTATACTGCTTGGTGTCATGTATAGGGTCAGATGGGACTGGAATGAAATATGTGCAGCTACTTTTACTGCCACTAATTGAGCAGTCAAGGCCATACATGCCTTGAGTATAATGGACTTATCAAGGCCCTGTGAGCTAGATGTTCATGTAACTGAAGTTGGTTATTGATGGGGCCTTTGGTAGTGGCTTGAATGGATGCACCAAACTATTGGATTCTGGTCAAAACTATGGAAAGAAGCAGAGATTCGATACCCCTTGATAGAGAAGCAACTGGTTGCTCTGCAACATGCCTTGCTGGCTACAGTGTCCATCACTGGAACAGCTCCAACCAAGATAATAATCACCTATCCCATCACAGGATGGGTGTGAGACTGGACCCAAAGGCCATGAGGTGGCATGGCACAGATGCCTACACTGGCCAAATGGGGTGCTTATGTACAGCAGTGTAGCACCCTATCTACTAGCCCCATAGTGAAGAACTCTAATGCTTATTGGGCCCAGTGACCTATACCAGTTTAAAGCAGGAAGAACTTGCTTTTGAGCCATTGGTAGCCAAGAGTCATTATCAGGAGGGAAAAGCCCCTATACCTGAAGATGCTTGGTATACAGATGGCTCGTCATGGGCATCTCCCATAGTAGAGGGCTGTGGCATTCCATCCTAAGGCTGAGACAATATGGATGAGGGGTGGAGAGGGGAATAGCAGTCAGTGGGCTTGGTTATGAGCAGTAGGACTCATGATGACCCAGGAGCCCTCCCTATTAGTTGTGTTCACTGACAGCTGTGCCATCTATCAGGGCTTGACTCTGTGGCTATCAACATGGTACCATACTTCTGGATGGTTGGTCACTGGCCCATTTAGGGGCAAGAGGTGTGGTAAGACTATGGGCTTCTGCTCAGACTGACAGTTACCGTATATCATGTGACTGGACATTTTCCTTTGGCATCCTCAGGGAATGATGAGGCAAATGAATTGGCCCAGGTGTGCTGGATAGAAAGAAAGCCTGCCTCTGATGTAGCCCACTGGTTACATCAAAACTTGTTCCACATGGGTCAAAAGACAATGCGGGTTTGCCATTGACCTTTGAAGATGTCAGCAGAGCCCAGAAGGACTGCCTTGTGTGCTCTAAGAGGGACTTACACCAAATACATGGGACAGTAGTAAAGGGGCCAGAACCACTTGTCAGGTGGCAGATAGACTATATTGGGCCTCTTTCCATATCAGAAGAGTACCAATATGCCATGACCTGTGTGGACACAGCTATTGGACTGTTGATTAGTTTTCCTGCATGTTGTGCACATCAGCAGTCCACCAAAAGGGGCCTAGGATGTCTCTTTGTAGTCTATGGCCATCCAAAGGTTATTCAGAGCAATCAAGGCACCCACTTTATGGAACATGCATTACAAGAATGGGTAAATCAATTAGGAATAAAGTGGAAGTTTCATGTACCATATATCTCTACCAGGGCAGGCATGATAGAAAGGTACAATGGTTTGTTGAAATTAGGCCTGAAGTCAGACACCAATAGTCTATGATGCTGCTCATTTTGCTTATGAACGGTGCTATGGCATTTGAATGAGAAGTCCCAAAAATGAGCCCTGAGCCCTGTGGACATGCTAGCACACATTGCTGCCTCTCCTATAAACTGTATGTCAAACCAAAGCAGAGTTACTGAAGCCAGGATATGGCCAGTAGAGCAACATCCTGCTGTCAGCCCGAACTGCACTAAACCCTGGAAACACTGTTGAGGGACATGGCCCTGGATATTTTGACACATGGGCATGCAGTGGCTGTCCCTTCTGGCACCTTGGGGAAAAAGCCTGGAAGCTGGCCTCAGGTGTATACCTGGAGTAACAGCAGAGTGGCTCCCAAAGATCACTGTAGTGTCCCCAAAATATCAGGGATGTAAGAGCATCTTATGGGGAAGTTTTGTGTTATTTTTAGGGCCAGTGCATGTACGTTCCATAGCCCTATATATTGACCCATCTGTAACTCCCACAGAGAGGTGGGTGAAAGTCTGGTATACTAGACCAGGACAGATCCAATTCCTGCCATTGTTCTATCACAGGACCACTTTCTTGCATGCATCCTACCTGGTGGGCAAGATTTGCCTATGCTCATATCATTGAAAGATCTATCTTATCACTCTTAAGGTTATTTTCTTCTACAGTCCCTGTTGACTGTACCTACCCCCTGGTTGCAGCTGCTGGGTGATGATTGCTCTGAACTCACTACCCTTTCAGCTACTGACCACCTGTGAAATGGGAAAGCTATGGACTTAATCTGCATAGGACTTTGAATTTAGCTGAAACTTCCAGCTTGAGCATTACCATGACTTTATTGCTGTTATTATTGTATGTTATTAGTCTGGTTACAGTGCTTCAGTTTTATCTCACACAGGAGCCATTGTGGAAGATTGGGAGTGAGAAGATTTGGAGGCAATATTTCTGGAGCAGTGGCCTGTGGGTAAAATTTCAATACTTCCAGAATCCCTCTTCTGGCCTTAGTGCATATCCATATCAATAGGTGTTTCCAAGGGGTGGAGAGAAGTAGTTCATCTCCATATCAAATATTTATTACATGGTGGAGTGAGGGCATATCTGGACCAGAGAGGTTGAGTGGGTCCCCTTCTTGTGAAGCCAGCTAGTCATGAGAGACACTGATGAGCAGAAGTGCGTGACTGCTTGAAACCAATAAATGGGTTTCTCTCACTTTATTTCTCCCTTTGACTGATTTTGGTTTCAAAGGTAATTTTCCCTTGACTGTGAGGCAGATTTTCCCCTTTAAGTTATACCCAGCTTGACTGAAAATATGTTGTTGGATAATAAAATGAACATACATAACTGCATTGAAACATAGAAGTATATAGAAATGGATGCAGAAGTGATAAGATTGCAGTTTCAGGAAATATTTTCAAAGATTGTGAGGGTTATGCTAAACAGTTCTAATTTCATTATATTTGCATTGGGATCTATTGATAATTTTGTGAAGAAACTACTTTAGAAAAATGGTTCTTGGTTAGATGCATGACATATACCAAAGCAGAGGTTCACTGAAGACAGGCAGGTCCAAATAAGATTTTGAATTAATTCAGGTGAGACGTTAAGATATTCTGATCTTGGGCAAAGAGTTCAATAATGTATAAAATAAATAAATATTAAGAGACAGAGAAGTTGCAGGCAGGGTTTTGCAATTTGCTCCATTATGTGGTGGTATATGACAGAACATAAAGTATGGTGAAAAAAATGTTATTTACCACTCTTTTAATGATTTTTGATACTGTAAATTGCTATTGTGCTGAATTCTTATAACAAGCTGATGAAGTAGTTAATTTTATTACCATTGTACACATGAGAAAAGTGGAGGACAGAATTTCAAAGCTTATCTGTAGGACTTTGGGAGCTGAGCTCACCTGCCTCCCCTTTATGCAGTTTGCAATGTACAACTCTTCCTCTTTCAGGAACCTGGGATGATTCTTCCTGGCTTCACTAGGTTTCCCCATGACACCCAGGGCAATCCACTAAGACTTGTATATCTTTGTCTTTTCATCTCCAATCTCATGAGTTCCTTTTCACAGAACTTTTATAGTTATGTGCTTGTTCATTTGTCTGTATGTTTCTCCTGTGGGCATCACTTGTTGTCCTAAGTAGTAGAAATATTCTTATGCATGTGTTTTACTGGAATCTAAGGTGTTTTATCTGTCCTGAAATAATTTTTATATTTTCTTAGTCTGGAGCTCTACACTTCATGGGAAGACAAAAATTTCAACCCAATCATCTGCGGTCTAGCCTTAAGGTTTTGTTTTATCATAGGTAACCTTTCATTTACCAACTCACATTCTTGGTTTTAATGCACTTTTTCTTAGGACTTCCGCAGGTCAGTGGACAGAATTTTTTCTTAGTTGCTCTTTCACAGATGTGTCAGGAATTTGAGACTCTTAGCTTTATGTAACAATCTACCTCACATGAGCAGTGGGCCACAATTTGATGTGTCTCTCTGGGCAGTAAAATCCTAGCTGACTATTGCTATGGTCTGCAAGTAGCTTTTATAAAACAAGGGCCTCACAGTGCTTTGGTTCCAACTTACCGTTTACACCTAGTTACTTTCTTCTTTCCTGCTATTCTTTTCCCTTTTCTTCCCTCTTTCATTCTGTTTTCTTCTTCTCTTATCATCCCTCTTCCTTTCTCCATCCCTTCTTTCCTTACTTTCTTCTTTCAAGTCTGCTATATATATATATATATATATATATATATATTTAATGATCTTATTTTGTCCAGTATTTACATGTGTTTCCAGTGATTATGTGTGTGTGGTGGGGAAGGGGTGTAGTCATCATTAGCTTATTCTGGTCATCATTGGACTGTTGAAAGTCTATTTTGCTTCAAGTCAATATTCATGTTCATGTGTCCAAAAGACTCAGGGTTCTGCATTTTATGAACATGTTAGCTAATTGGTACTGTCCCCATTCAGAAAAGGCAATCATAAAATGTTTATCATATTAACACTCATCACCAGATTGAAAGCTAGGAGTGACAAATAGTGGAAATTTGAGAGTGATTCAGGATTATGGGGAACATATTTGGAGGCAACCATCTTTCCATTGCTCTCCATATCTTAACTACTTTACTTAGATGTAGGACAAATGTCTTGACTGACCTAAGGGAAAAAGACTTTATGGCTGGAAGATATAAAGGAATGAAATTAAATTATTGAGCTCTTAACATGTACCAGGGACTCCAAAAGCAACTTGTTGAAATAAATTTTCACTATTTTAAAGTTGAAATTGGAGATAATAAATTTAAGTACTGGGAGGTTAAGTAATTTGCCAAATCACAGGAAATAACCAGCTGAGCCAAGATCCAAACCTAGGCAATCTGTTTCTATTGTAATTAACCACTATATTGCAGTGAAGCTAAAGGTGAAATAGAGGAGCCAGTAAGACAATTGCTTCTATCATTTTTATATATATGGATCTGTTGTAGCCTCTGCATTCTCAGTCTGAAAGTTTGACTTGCTTAATACAAAGAAAAGTAGAGTGAAAGTCATCATCCTTATAGTAACTTGCCCTCCCAGGGAATAAGGTGCTTTCTTCTAAGGGAAACATTAATGAATAAGGACCTTATTTCAAAAAAGTACTCATTAATTAATAACCACTTGTCTTGGCACCTGGCTGGAACACTGACACTGGATTATCCAGTAACTATACCTACCTTTCTGCATTTTTCATCTATTGCATGGGAAGAATATTCAACTACTTAGCTGTGTGATGACTGGATGATCTTTTACGACACTCTCCTTTCTTGATATTTCAAAAAAATAATTATAACTCAAACAAAGGAATTTTTGTTTCTAGTCAGAAAGTCCCCATATGCTATCACACAGAAGCATTATTGGCAAAGTATGCCAATAACTAATATTAGAGTTGAAAAACTCATTATCTTGGTCTCATTTTCTGTATTTTCATAGAGTGACTTCACACATTTTTTGGATGCCTAGCTGAAACAACTGTGGCAGAAAGTCAGGTTACTGGAATGGCAATATCATGTGACTTTATGTAAAAAAATACATGTGTAACTTGTCAAAAATTTAGATTTTCTTGACCCAGATCCAGGGATTCTGATTTAGTACTTAGCACAAAGGACGATGCCCAGGAATATACATTCACTAAGTTCCTGAGAATTTTGGTACAGGTACTGTTTTGTTAAATCAAATCAAAGAGTAAGTCACATAACTTTTGAACATCTGAGAAAATGGTTTGTGCCCACGTAATGAGACACTGAATTGTAATTTCTGTATAATATATCATTTTCCCTCCCCCATAGCTTTGTTCCTTCAAGGTGGAATGATTTCATTGTTATTTTGTTTTCAAATCCAATGGGAAATTGCTATTTTCTTCTTTTCATGTCCACCCTCAATTTACTAGTTTTTCATTGTTCTATAATCTTTCTTGTTCCATGTCATCTTCTTAGTGTTTTAGAAGTATAGACTCTGGAGCTTGTCTTTGAACTCAGGCTCCATTTACTAGTTTGCAAGCATGGATGATTTGATTAACTTCTCTGTGCCTGCATTTCATCCTTTCTAAAATAGATTTTAAAATCATACCTAACATATGCTCCTCTTTGGAGATTAAATGATACTATACATCTTAATGAGAGTACCTTATACATGGTAAGCACTCAGTAAATATAAACTACCTAGCATCTATCATCATCTCTGTATGATTCCGTGCCAAGTGTGCTTCTTATCTCTTCATTCTAGAGTATCTCTTCCCTCTCTCTCAAATAAATGAAACTGATAAATAGTACAATAATCAAATTCATTTCATTATAATTTCCATTACTTATACATTTATTGATTACCATATAAAATGTTTGTGTAGTTGAACTAATAAAATTATAAAATAAACCTTCATGCAGCAGTAACCTGCATACCCCTCATTGAATATATTCCCCTCCCCCAGACATAACCTCTATTTTGATAAACTGTTCTTTTGCTTTTATTTTGGGTTTTACCATCTAAATATTTATCTCTGAAAATACATTGTGGTTTTCTCTGCTTTTGAACAGTGTAAAATTTAGTCATTCCATATACGTTCTTCTGTGACTCGCTTCTTTTGCTCCAAATCATGTTTGTAGAGAACATTCATGTTAAAGGGCATAGCAGTACCACTGGTCCCTTTGAACAGCTGTGAAATACTCCATTGTTTAACCAAAACACAATTATGTGTTTTACTGGTGATGGATACTTGGGACATTTCCAGTTTTTGCTTTTATGAACATTGCTTCTATGAACATCTTTGATAAGACTCCTTGTACATATATTTGAGACTTTTCTCTGCTTCATATACCCAACAGTGAAATTTTGGGGTAAAACGTTAGGCAGATGTATGAAATTAATAAGCAACATCATCATTCCTAATTAAAGTCACTATATTCACATATTAGTTTACCAATTTAATCTTCTACCACAAGTGCCAAAGTTCCTTTTTTTTCACATCCCTGCCATTTTTTTGTCCATTTTCTTTTTGGGTTATTTTTTCTTATCAAGCTGTAGAATTTCTTTATATATTATGAAAGCTACATCTTTGTGGATTATCTGTTACATAAAACTTTGCCTATTTTTATCAGTGATGTTTCAGTATTTTTAATGTTTGAGAACCAGAATTCTTAATATTAATGCAAATACATCTATTCTTTTAAGAGGAAGGATATGTGTGTGTGTGTACACTTTATTTGTGAAATCCTTCCCTCTTCTGAATTCACAAAATATTTTCCTACATCACTCTCTAGAAGCCTTACAATTTAATGTTTTCTCTTTTTTTCTAGTCTATGTTAATTTTTGTGAATAATGTGAGGAAAGGGTCCAATTTCCTCCCGTTTACCTCCTTATGAATAAGACTATCTACATATGATTTTGTGAAAAGTTCATCCTCTCCCTCACTGATATTTATTACCAGTATTATCATACTGAAGTTTCATACAAAAGCAGATCTGTTTTATCATCTCTCAGTTCTATTCTACAAGTCTATTATTCTACCCCTGCATTGTTATCATAGTCTCTTAATAATTGCAATTTTAAAAATATCTCTCCAATTATTTTGGCCTTTAAAATCTCTCCAATGTTTTGTTAAGTAGCTCTAGAAAAGTTTCATTTTGTTAGATTTATCCTAAGGCATTTCATATTTTTAACATTGCAAGTGGTTACATTTTAAAAGTTTACCTACTATACAGCAATATCATTTATAACTGGACATTATATATATGGACATTATATAGAAAAATTATTAATTTCCTAATTAATTCCATAATTTATTACTAAATTATTTTTTATTTCTATGTAAATAATATCACCTAAAAATAGCATTAAATATTGTTCTTTCTACTATTTGATTTTACTTATTTCTCTTATCTTCTTGTCCTGGCTAAAATATAGCTAAAGTATTAAATAGATGTGGCAGTAAGGGGTTAACATACCTATGTCCTGATCACAAAGGAAAAGCTATCACTGTTTACATCAATATTATGTGTGCTGTATAAATCTATTTTGCTGAAGTTTTGTTATTATTATATATTTAATTATACCAAAATGCTTTCTGTATCTACTGAGATAATAATTTTTTCTCTTTTATTTAGTCTATTAATGTCATGAGAATAATATGAAATTTTCTAATATATAGCAGCATTGCATTCTTGATATAAACCCAACTTGGTAATGATGTAGCAAATTTTTTAATGCATTGCTAAATTCTTTCTTTTTTTTTAAATAGTTTGTTTAGAAGTTGTGCTTCTACACTCATGAATCAGATTGAGATATGGTTGTCTGTTTGCCTAATGTACTTTTCAGCTTTTTATACCAAAACAATGTTAACCTCATGAAAATTGTTTGGTAGTTATTGCTTCTTTTTCTATTCCCTATTAGAAAATGTAAAACTCTTATTAATTGTTTATTGAATATAGGTGAAATTTCACAAGTAAAATGATCTGACTTTTAATATTTTACAATTTGTGAAGGTTTTTGTCTCCTGTTTAAATGTCTCTACTGTTACATTACTCTGATTTCTTATATATTCTTGAGTTAGTTTTCATAACCTTATATTTCTAGCCATTTTATTTACATTTTGTCTGATTTAAAAGTAATTTTCCTTTAATGACTTTGTTTTATATATTTTTATATGTATATATATGTACATAGTCAGAGGCATTTACTGTCATGACTCTCTTTTAATTGTGTATCCATCTTTCTCTTATATTTTAGAAGTCACTCATGAGGTTTGGCTTTATTAGTTTTTCAAAGAAAAACATTTTGAAATTTGTTGATACTTTCTATTATATATTTGATTTTATATAATTATTTTCTGCTCTTATCTTTATTCCTTCATACTATTTTCTTTATGTTTATATTTAAGTGACCTCTAACTTATGGTGAGTAAAGATGGCACAGTAGAAAGGAAAGGTGGAAATCTCCTCCCACACACACACTAAGGAAGCAACTACAGCAAATACAACTGACGCTGAAAATGACCTGAGGACTAGCAGAACAGACCATCTACACCTGGTGTAGAATAGAAGACCACACAGAGAAGGGTAAGATGGAAGAGCCATGATTGATTGGGACCCAAGGCCTTCCCCATTCAAGTCCACAAGCCAGAGTGAGAGGAACAGAGGGGAGGGGATAAGCACTCAGGAACTCTGCACACTTGGCCCTGGATAATGCTCTGGGAACATAAGTCTACATTGCATTAAGATTTTGTGATTAATGGGGCTGGACACCAAAGAGAGTTGGAGCACTGTGGGAGGCTGAGACTCCTGCCACTAGTGGAGCACAGACATGCTCCATTGGTCCCACTGTGACCCAACTCATAAGTGGCAATTTAAAATATTTAACAGCAGTGGAAGGGTACCAGAGGGACAACGGTTGGACTGAGCTCTCTCCAGAACAGAGAAGGCAGGTGTATGACACTTCCCCAGCCCTCCGACAGAGCAGCTGGTTGGGTGGCCCTGGAAACCAGTGTCAAATGCTCCATTGCCCTTGAAGGCAGCTCAAACACAAGGCACTACCTTGAATACCTGTGAGCCTGCCCAGCCTGCCTGGCCCAGCAGGGTTCAGACTTTGCTGCCTGACAGGCAGAGGGAGATTTTGCTCACTGGCATGCAGGGAGAGGCTTTCCAAGATTTCTTGGTCCTTACTCAGATCAACTTAGAAGATGCATGTGGGACCCAGTTCCAAATGCTCCTTCCTATTTGATGGTGGCCCAGCACCATGTCATGCTCTCCTGTGCAACCACCCTACCCATACGAGTGGCCCAGGAGCTCTGCCATCTCTGCAGGGCAAGAAGGCAGCCCCACCCACAATGATCCCAGCAAGAGCAATGCAGCATGACTCACAAAGTGCCAGCTGAGGTGATGTGCCAGCGCAGTGAACTGAGATTGGCCACTGCTGTCAGACAGGAAGAATGGCAGCCCCACCCATAATGATCTCAGCAGAAAGAACAAGTTTCAAGGCTCACAAAGGTTTTTTGCTGACAGATAGACCACTGCCAAAAGACAGGCAGAAAAGTGGCCACATCCATAGCACATCAACAGCAACTGGGGCTCCACCAAAAAGGAGAATCAAGCCCTGGATCGTAAAGAGTCTTGAGATTCTGACCACCACAGGATGCCTTCTTCATGAAGACATTACTCAGTATACCAGGAGACATAAAGGATCTATCTAATGCAAAGGAAGAAACACAAATTCAGCCAGAATAAGGAGGGAGAAGACTATGGTCCAAACAAAAGTACATGATAAGACACCAAAAGGGGGCTAAATTAAACAGAGATCACCAATCTTCTTGATAAATATTTCAAAGTAATAGTCATAAATATGCTCACTGATCTGTGGAAAAGTATGGAAAATCTCAGGGAGGATTTCAACAAGATGAAGAGTTGAAAACGATCCACTCAGAGCTTAAGAATAAAGTAACCGAAATGAAAAATACAATAGAGGGAATGAATAATAGATTGATGTAAATTGAGATAATAAATGAGATGGACATTAGAGAACAGGAAAACAATGAAACTGCAGAAGAGAGATAAAAGAATCTCTAGAAATGAGAGGATGCTAAGAGAGCTGTGTGACAACTCCAAATGGAATAATATTCACATAATAGGGGTACTAGAACGAGAAAAGCAAGGCAAAGGAGTAGAAAGTCTCTTTGAAGAAATAATTGCTGAAAACTTCCCCAACCTGGGGAAGGAAATAGACACCCAGATCCTGGAAGGTAAGATTGTCCCTAACAAAAGGAACTCCAGGAAAACAAGTCACATAGTAATTGAAATGGCAAAGATTAAAGATAAAGAGAGAATCTTAAAAGCAACAAGAGAAAGTCAGACAGTTACATATAAGGCTATCAACAGATTTCTCAGCAGAAAGTTTACAGGATGGTAGTGAGTGACGTGAAATACTTAATGTTTTGAAAGAGAAGAGCCTGCAACCAAGAATACTCTACCAGCAGGTTATCATTTAAAATTGAAAGAGAGATGAAAATTTTCTCTGATAAATGAAAGTTAAAAGAATTCACCACCACTACACTGACCTTGCAGGGACTTCTGTAAATGGAAATATTCTTAAGCCTAAATAATTTTCATCACTTAAAACAAACCCACAGTAAAGGTAGTAGAGCAATGACTTACCAAGCAAGTATGAAGTTTGAAAATAGTAGTAAAATCAATGATACAAAAATATCAGTAAAGGATACGCAAAAAGTGCTTATTATGATATCTGATACATAAAGTGTGGAGGAAGAAGAAGAAAAAATAAGTACTTTTAGGTTGTGTTTCAAATAGAGCAACCATGAAATTAATATAGACTTATATATTTAGGAAACTATCCATGAACCTTATGGTAATCACAAACCTAAACCCTATAATAGATAAACAAAAAACTTTAAAAAAGAAATCCAATCACAACACAAAAGAAAACAAATACACAAGAGAAGAGTATGAGAGGATAAAAGAGCAAAAAGGAACTACAAAAACAACCATAAAACAATGAATACAATGACAATAAGTACATACCTATCAATAACTTCTGTAAATGTAAATGGCCTAAATGCAAAAACAGACACAGAGTGGCAGAATGGATAGAAACATGACCCATCTACATGCTGCCTAAAAGAAACTCATTTCAGACCTAAAGACATCCACAGACTGAATGTGAAAGGATGAAAGAAGATATTTCATGCAAATAAAAGGGAGAAAAAAGTAGGCGTTGCAGTACTTGTATCAGACAATACAGACTTCAAAACAAAGAAAGTAAAAAGAGGCAAAAAAGGACATTATATAATGATGAAGAGATAAGTCCAACAAAAGGATATAATCATTATAAATGTCTATACATCAAACACAGGAGCACCTAAATATGTAAAACAAATACTAACAGAACTAAAGTTAGGAATAGACTGCAACTCAATCATATTAGGAGATATTAACACCTCACTTACATCGATGGACAGATTATCCAGACATAAAATAAATAACAAAACAGTAGCACTGAACAACACACTAGATCAGATGGATTTAACAGATGTGTACAGATATTTCCACCCAAAAGGAGCAAGATACACATTTTTCTCAAGTGTTCATGGAACATTCTTCAGAACAGATCACATTTTAGAACACAAAAAGAGCCTCAATAAATTTAAAAATATTGAAATTTTGTCAAGCATCTTTTCAGATCAGAAAGGTTTGAAATTAGAAATTAATTACATGTGAAAAAAAAAAGAAAAAACTCCCACATACTCCTTGAGGCTAAAGAACATGCTTCTAAATAATCAATGCATCAATTAAAAAACAAAGAAGAAATCAGGCAATAGATGGAGACAAATGAAAACAAAAATACAACAGTTTGAAATATGTGGGATTCTACAAAAGTAGTTCTAAGATGGAAGTACATAGAAATACAGGCCTACCTCAAGAAACAAGAACAATCCCAAATAAATAGGTTAAACTTACAACTAAAGAACCTAGGAAAAGAACAAATGAAACCCAAAGTTAATAGAAGGATGGACATGATAAAGATCAGAGTAGAAATTAATATAGAATAAAACAATAGAAAAAAATCAATGAAACTAAGAGCTGGTTTGCAATGGTGTCTTTTCCTACATATATACAATAGTAATAGTATTATAAACAGCAGTAATTGTAGTATAACTCCTTCTGGGTTCCAATACCTGATTCCAATATATGTAAATATGTGGGTGAGTGTCTCCCAACACATAACAACAATTCTCAAACACCAGCAGTGTCTGAGAACTCAACTCAATTATGATGCAATCTGCCTAGAGACAGTACAAGATTCCCCAGGATAAGGACTACATCCTACAAGGCTGCCCTATTCTCCCCACTCCAGATGCCCCACACAAGCCCCAGGCAGTTGCCCGAGCTTCTGACCTACTGGCTACAGATTGGAGGTTCCAGTGACCTCCCCCTTATGCTCAATTAATTTGCTAAAGTGGATCAAAGAACTCAGGAAAACACTTATGCTTACCAATTTAATAAAGGATTTCATAAAGGATACAAGTTAACAGTCAGATGAAGAGCTACATAGGGCAAGGTCCCAAATAAAGGAGCTTCTATTCTCGTGGAGCTTGGGGCCTGGCTCAGTGGACTGTAGAGGCATTCTGGTTCCCCACGCATAGAACCCCTCCCAGACTGAGAAGCAGGATCCAACAGAGCAGAACACTATAAGCTCTTCTCAGGAGTTTTGTGAGGCCTTTATTGCATAGTTATGATTGACTAAATTGTTGTCCGTTGGCTGATTCAGCCTCCAGTCCCGGCCCTTGGGCGGGGGGGCCCAAAAGTCTCTCATTAATATGACAAAACAGGAATTACACCATTAAGATGCTGCAGTGTTTTCAGGAACTGTGAGTGAATACCGAATATACCTGGGAAATATATATTTGGTCATTTGGATGACCAAATATGTATTTCCTAAGACTCATTATGTCACATGGTTGTTTGAGAAAATAAATAGACAAACCTGTAGCCAGACTTATCAAGAAAAAAAAGAGAGGACACATATAAATTCAGAAATTGAAAAGATATATTCACAACTCATACCACAGAAATATAAAGAATTATTAGAGAATACTATTAAAAATTCTATGTCAATAAATTGGACAACCTAGAAGAAATGGACAAATTCCTAGAAAAGTACAACATTCCAAGACTGACCCAGGAAGAAACAGAAAATCTGAACATCCCAGTACCAGCAACAAAATTAAATTGGTAATCAAAAAATTCCAAAAAAGAAAAATCCAGTTCCAGATGGTTGCACAAGTTAATTCTATCAAACATTTAAAGAAGAGCTAACACCCACCCTTCTTAAAATATTCCAAACAGTAGAAAAGGAGAGAATATTTCCAGATTCATTCTATGAGACCAGCATCTCTCTAATACCAAAACTATACTACAAAAAAATTATAGATCCTATCCCTGATGACCATAGGTGGAAAAAGCCTCAGCAAAACATTAGGAAACCAACTTAAAAATAAATCAGAAGTATTATACATTATGACAAAGTGTGATTTATTCCAGTGATTCAAGGATGGTACAATGTTCATGAGTCAATCAATATGATACAACATATTAACAAAAAAAGGACAAAAACCATATGACCATTTCAATAGATGCAGAAGAAGCATTTGACAAAATTCAACATCCATTTTTGATAACTCTCAACAGAATGGGTATAGAGGGTATGTACCTAAATATAATAAATGCCATATATGATAAATCCACAGATAACATCATACTCAGTGGCAAAAAGCTGAAAGCTCTTCCTCTAAGATCAAGAACAAGGATATTCACTGTCACCACTTTTATTCAACATAGGAGTGGAAGTCCTAGCTATGGCAATCAGTCAACATAAAAAGATAAAAGGCATTCAAACTGGTAAGGAAGAAATAAAATTGTCAATCTTTGCAGGTGATGAGATATTACATATAGAAAACCCTAAAGACTCCAACAAAAGACTATTATAACTAATAACTGGATTCAGCAAATTCATGGGATACAAATGAATAGAAATTTGGGGCTTTCCTATATACTAACAACAAACTAGCAGAAAGGAAAATCAGTGAAAAAATTCCATTTACAATTGCATCAAAAAGAATAAAATACTAAGGAATCAACCTAACCAAAGAGGGGAAAGACCTGTACTCTGAAAACTATAGGATATTGATGAGAGAAACTGAAGAAGACACAAGTCAATGGAAATATGTTCCATGCTCATGGATAGGAATAATTAATGTCAAAATGGCCATCTGCCCAAAGTAATTTATATATTCAATTCAAAACACAAATGAGTTTTCAATGAAATAAAGCAAACAATCCTAAAATTCATATGGAACCACAAAAGACCCCAGGTAGCCAAAGCAATCTTGAGAAAGAAGATAAAAGTTGTAGGTATCACTCTCACTGAATTCAAGGTATACTACAAAGCTACCATAACCTAGGCAGTATGGTACTGGCACAGAACAGATCCATAGATCAGTGGAACAGCATAGAGAACTCAGATATAAAACCACACATTTATGGTCAATTAATATGTGAGAACAGAGCCAAGAATATACAGTGAGGAAAAGACAGTCTCTTCAACACCTGGTTTGGGGAAACTGGACAGTTATATGCAAGAGAATAAAACTGGATTCCTGTCCAACTCCACACACAAAACTAAAGTTGAAATGGATTAAAGACCTAAATGTAAGACACAAAACCCTAAAACTCTTGGAAGAATATATAGGCAAAAATCTCTTGAACATAAGCATGAGAAATTTTCTCCTGGACATCTCCCCAGACAAAGGAAATAAAATAAAAAATTAACAAGTGGGAATACATCAAAGTAAAATACTTCTATATAGCACAGGTCACCATCAGTAGAACAATAAGGAAACCTACAGAATGGGAGAATATATTTGTAAATGATTCATCCAATTTTGAATATATTCATCCAAAATATGTAAAGAACTTATATGTCTCAACACCCAAAAAACAAATAACATGGTTAAAAAATGGACAGAGGACCTGAACAAATATTTCTCCAAAGAAGAAACACAGAAGGCCAACAGGCACATGAAAAGATGCTCCACATCACTAGTCTAGTCATCAGGGAAATGCAAATCAAAATCACAGTGACATAATCACTTTGCACTAGCTAGAATTTACATTAGCCCAAAGACAAAAAATAACAAATCTTAGCAAGGTTGTGGAGAAAAGGGAGCCATCGTACATTGTTGGTAGCAATGTAAATTGCTGCAGCTACTTTGAAAAGCAGTATGGAGGTTCCTCAAGAAACTAAAAATAGAAATACCATACAACCCAGTAACTCCAGTTCTAGGAATTTACCCAAAGAGAACAAAATCCCTGATTTAAATAGATAAATGCACCCCTGTGTTGCCACATTATTCACAATAGCTAAGATAAGGAATAAAAAAGTCCATCAATAGATGAATGGATAAAGAAGTGGTACATCTATACACAATGGAATGTTACTCAGCTATTAAAAAGAAAGAAATCCTGCCATTTTCAACAACATGAATGCACCTAGAGTATATTATGCTAAGTGAAGTTAACCAGGCAGAGAAAGGCAATTACCATATGATTTCACTTATTGGTGGAATCTCAAAGCAAAGCAAAACAAAATGAATAAAAAAGTAGATTCATAGACACTGAGAAGTGTCTGGTGGTTATCATCAGGAATGGTTTGGGGGATAAAAGGGCACAAAAGTCTCAGTCATAATATAAATTGGTCATGGGGATGGAAGTGCAACATGGAGAATATAACTAATGATTCTGCAACACCTTCCTATGTCAACAGTAACTGTACTAGTTGGGATTTAATAATGTGTGTAACTGTTGAACCATTGTGTTTTATCCTTGAAAACAAAATAAGATTGTATATCAACTATATTTCAATAAAAAAGATTCAATATGATAAAGCAGTGAAAAAAAATCTTGTATACTTAATGGCTTAGAAAAAGAGCAATGGTGAATTTGATAATTGTTAAGCAAAAATACTTTTGGTGAATTGACTGAATTCCATAATTTCTTGCTAAGCAACAATGAAGATACAAACATTCCCACAAGTATATAAGGATGCCTTATATTTTATTATTTATATGTGTACAAAATGATTATTTATGACCAGGGCCATCTATAGGTTTATGGGAGTTAGTGTAAAACATGTGAGGGGAGGATGCTCTGTCTATAAAAACAACTTCATTAAATTGTTATTATAAAACTCATGGACTCAGATACAATAATTTATTAATAAAGATTTAGAATAATGGAAAGAAAAATCAGTTCTGACATATTTTATTGTACAATCACTGCATGTGAAGATTCTTCATAATGTTGAAGCACCATCTCTTTCTGATCAGATCCAAAAACCATCTCTTCATGTTCATTGTTGAATACACAGTTCCTGCCTAGTTTCATACCTATCACTATGAGGAAAAATTAGCAATACTTTTATTACAGAACGTTTGTATTTAAATAATGTCAGTTTCCTGCCTCACTATCCCTAATCATGTTTATTTAATGCTCTGTATATTATTTTACTTGATGGTGCATCAGTCACCACAATGCATATGAATACTGCCTTTCAGTGGTTCTTTGAAAGGTTGCCACCATGCTAAGTTGATGATACTCAACAGTGTAAGTCTTGTTCAGAGTACTGAATAAAGTGTGAATAATAATTTTTTTCTAGCCATGTTAGATGTACCATTGGGAATTTTTAAGAAAAATTGTAGAACAATACATCTTCCAACGATGTCTTCTCCTCATTTTATTAGGCTCCAATCACTATGTTCCTAGAATGTCATTCCTTTTAATGGTGATCAAACCTCTGTCTTCTACATACCATCAGAAACAGGCCTATGGGTGGTGTGCGAATGGCCGTCCTATTATATAAGGAATGTCCATATTTTATCCAGTGTAGATTAATACTAATCTGGGAGAAAACAGCCTCACTATATCAAGGAAATAGAAGACATTGATCAGAAGGGCTCATTGGCAAAAGGAAGCAAATATCTTGACAAACCTCAGATAAGACAGAAACAGCCTCACTTGGAAGTCTGTCTGACATGCTATGCAAGGCCTATGGAAAAGGTAAGGTTAATGCCATGGGTGCCAGCAACAGGAGGTGCCCCTTTCACCCCCCTGACTTCAAGTGCTATGCACAAAACCTCACGATAGGACTATAGAGGAATAAGAGCTAATGCATTAGGTCACACATGTTGTTCAAGCCCAAGGGTCAGTGGTAGATTTTCAGTAGCCCAGAATCCTAACTTGCCCTGTGTTCGATATGAAAATTAGTTAAGCTCAGAATATCATCATCATTCTGGACTTCCCTAGGGCCATTTTAGTTAATGTTTCTTATTTCATTACTCCTGTTACTGCATCATCCATTGTGCTATAAGTGAATATTTAATTCCAATGATTCTCTCAAATGTTGATACTGTACTGAGTTAATGAGGACCACAAATGTAATTGCACCAGACTCTCATAAAATATAATAAAAGAAATACCACTCCATCCAGCAAAAGATAATCCACTTGAAGACCAGATGCATTCTTGGAACCTAGGCCTCGCTTCATGACCCAAGATGACCTTGGGACACTTCAATGATCACTCCTTTGAGTGTAGGTCTATAGAGTCAACCAAAAGATAGGTAAGGATTGAGGTATAAATGGTCCCTATCTGAACTCAGGGTGCTCCACCCATAGAATACTTTTGGCCTGGCTGGTCCCAGACACCATAAAAGACCTAAAATTTTGAGGAAAACACTGCAAAGCATGGTGCCCTAGAGTCATAGGGCCCCAAGCACAGACTTTGCTTCTCTGGCTCTAAGGGCAGTAATGCCTATCACATACTGAGCAATATGAGCTACATCATGATAAATTTTCAAGAAATTTTCAGAAGAGATGAAGTAAATTCCAAAACAATTAAAATATCTGCCAATTCATGTGTGGCACAAGATTATTGTTCAGAATTCTTTTTGTCTTAGTGGCACATAAAATAAATGTGCATTATAAATCAATGGCAGTGTATTAGAATTCTACAGGAAGGCAGAATTAATAGGATGTATGTATATATATATATTAACTGCTTTAAGATGCATTTAATAAAGGATATATAAATATGTATTATCTCTCTCTAGTATGTGTGTATATATATATATATATATATATATACACACACAGATAACATACACACACAGAAATTGAGAGAGAGAGAAAATATACTATGAGAATTTTGGAGTCTGGCAAGAATGAAGTTCTTTAATTAGCAAGCTGGAGACCCAGGAGAGCCAATGGTGCAGCTCCAATAAGGAGACCTGCAGACTCAAGACCCACTAAGAACAGACGTATCAGTTTGAGTCCAAAGTCAGGAAAAACCAATATCCCGCCTCAAGGCAGTCAGGGAGGAGCAAATTTTTTCTTACTTATGGGAAGGTTGGCCTTTTTTCTATTCAAACGTTGAACTAATTGTATGAGGCTCACCCACATTAGGAAAGACAATCTACTTTACTCAGTCTACTGGGTCAAATGTTAATCTCACCCAAAAGCAGCCTCATGTATGCACCCAGAATAATGTTTGACCAAATGTCTTGGCACCTGGTGTCCCAGGCAAGTTGACACATAAAATTAAACATTGAAGGCAGATTCCATAAAATATAGTAATAGTCTTGTCCTTTATATATGCTATTTTACACTTCACACTGTGGGAAAGGATTGTGTGTTAAAGTCAAGAGCCTAGGGGAGGAGAATTAAAAGCTGGCTTCATGTTCAATTTATAACATATATTTTAAGACCCTAAGAAAAGCACATCATAGTGCTAAGCCATAATTTATTTAAGGTAAGATAAAAGCAACATTCCTTTTTCTACATAATTGTTGTACAGATCTTTGGGATAATGCATGTAAAAGTCAGTCATAGATGTAAAGCAAATTACTTATGCAATGAAAAACTTCCCCATCATTTCATTTCAGCTCTTCACTAACCTCAAAAATGCAACATTTCTTGGATACTTTAATTCATTATATCAGTTTTGCAATAAACACAGGGTCAAGTACAATCCTTGACACATGGTATATATTCCATAAAATTTGTCAAATGAACTAAATAAACTGACTCTCCCTTCCACAGTTTAACCTTATCCTTTGAAATAATCAAGTTCATGTGTTGCAGAATATTTTAACTAGGAAGGAAAAAAAGTTCATTTTCATTAGGTGGAAGTATAATTAGATTATCTTTTGTATATATTCTGTGTACTGAAATTGCATTGTTTTAATCAGGCTATTCCTTCTACATGTCCAAAATAGTCTTGATATAACTTTGATAATCTTTAAAAGGATATCAATTCCATCCTTTATTAAATACATCTTAAATGTGAATTCAGTTTTCCAGATCAAGCTAAAAAGATTCCTTTGGTATTTATACTACAACACATCAACCAACTGATTGTGCTGCTTTCCAATATTGATAGAAGGGAACATCTAATGACTTCACATTTTAACAAAGAGAATAATAATTATTTTTTATGACTAAAAGGTGACAGATAAGCATAGTGGGTATACTTCCAAACCGCCATGTCCTTGAAAGGAATGCTAGAATGTGTGTCCTTTGCTATATGAGATTTGGAGCCAAATAGACCCGGGTTCAAATTTCAGTTCAACAATGGTGTCTTTAAAGCAAATGATATCACCTCTTTGAGTTTATACAATTATATACTGCCTCAATAGTGTTACATAATAAATGACCACAAAACTTCAGTTGTATAAGACAATAATCATTTATTCAGCTCATGGGTTTGTGGGCTCTGGCTGAACCAGGCTGAGCTTCACCTAAATTGGCACTTGTTGACCTGTAGTCAGCTGTGAGTCCTCTCTGCAGCTCTGCTGATCTTGGCTAACCTTGCTCACATGTCTGGGCATCAGCTGGATGTTGGTTGATCAAAAATGGCCTCAGATGAAATGACTGTAATGACTAACCTTTGTGTCGTGTGGCTTCAAACCTGAATTGATTTAGACTGGGCATGTTTTCATGGCAATGAAAGGAGAGAAAGTGAGCAAGCCCAATTATTCCATTGTAGGTTAAACCTCTGGTTACATCTTAGAAGACAACATCCTATTAGCATATCATATGGTAATGCCCGTATTCAGAGTGGGAGGGCACTAAACTGTTACTTGGCAAGGGACATGGGTACAGTGAAGAAGGAAACTGGGACTGATACTTCAATAAGCCTATCACAGAATTCATTTACCTCCATAAAACAGGGAAAAGAAAAATACTTCATTTTGTTATATGACTTGAATGAAATAACGTGTATACGGATACACTAATTGCTTCTCTTGCAAAGCAGTGACATACTATTTATATAAAAACCAAAGGAAATATTAACCTCAGCAATAAAAAATTCTGACACTATTTTAAATTGGTAAGGATCACCGTTACTAGAGGAGGATGTGGATAAAAATGAAAGTTCTTGTGGTCAGTATTCTCACCTGGCCCTGCTTGCCTCTCTAATTGCACACGTGTGGGCAATATGTTGCTATTGACTTTATATAAAAAGCTCTGCCCAGAGCTCTGGGCGACACGGTGGCATGGCTGCAAGAGAGCAGAGCAGAGGCTGGAGTGGTGGCAGGGCCGAGGACAGAAGGCCAGAGGATGGCTGTGCGGGCAGGGAGGCCCAGAGGCAGAGACCTGCTTGCTGCATGTAGACTCGCTCTGAGTGAACAGGATTTTAATGATTGACCTGCCACCGTGGAAATAAAATTGGGTATAACCCTTTCACCCCAAGAACGTTCTACTGTCATTTCTTTGGACACATTGAATCCATAGTGAATTTTCCAGGGGCTTAAACCATCTGGCAAGACAGAGGGAAAAAGAATAATTTTGTTAAGCAACTAGTCTATATCAGGGCTTTCACATAATATAGCTCAGTTAAGATTCAAATAACCCTGTCATGTGAGTATTACTCTCTAAGATCATACAGTTAGTAAGGGGTTTTAATGGTATTCTGATTCCAAAATTCATGTATTTTCCAGCATGCAAAAGTGCCAACAAAGAAGAAACATTTTACTAGCAGAAGATTAATTGTTCTGGTGTATCACAACTGGCATTGTGTCCACCAGGTATATAGTGTCTTCCACAGTAGTATTTTACACACTGAGAAAAGAAAACATGATTTACCTATCCTTGTTAACCCACAGAATTTTGCACATGTTGTGTAATAATAACTGTTAAACACTTTTAGAGTACTTCAGGCATTATTTTAAGTGCTGTGAATATATTAATTCATTTAATTCTCAGACTACCCTTTTGAGGCACATGCTATTATTACTTTCCCCATTTTACAGGTGAGGAAACTAAGGCACAGTTCAAGAAGCAGAATTTAAACCCAGACAATCAAGCTCCACACTCATACACTACACTGCCTTTCATGGAAGATATATTTCTCTATGGCTTTGGAACTATGTAAATTCTGGCTGTGTAAATTTTAATGCTGGCTGTCTTCATTTTCTTGAAAACACCAAAGAAAAGTTAAGATCTGGTAAGATGCAGGCCATTTTACATCTTAATATCCATGCAGTACATATTGAATACGCAATAAAATCACTTCTTAGGGAGCTGAATCTCTGGTGTGAAGTGAAAAGCATTCTCCTGCAATGTTGTTGTGGATGTGTTCTTAATTTTTCCTTCCACTCTTCAATCACAATGGCCTACTGAGGAAGCTGATATGAGAATACCTCACAATGCACAAAGCTTATTTGGATGTCATCTCATAATTGATATAATTATTGGGAACTAATCACACACTAATGAGTATGGGCTTTTTACCAAAATTTATTTTGTGACAAATTTATTCATCAGATATCCTAATGTCTAGATTAGGTATTTATCAGCTAACACAATGAAAAACATATTGGTGTGAATATGTATATATCCATGATCTCACCAGGTCTTACTATAATTTGTCTGCAGCTGTAGTTTTATTTTCTGAAGCAAAGTGGTGTTTCAGTTAAATTTTGAGGGTTTTTTTACATTTAAAATATCTCCAATAAAGAATAATTAGGTTTCAGGAAACCATATCGTTTTTATGGCTATAAAACTTACTGCCATAAAAAGAATTGCTTGCTCAAATGTGGGTGTGATGATTTTTTTCCTCACTCTTGACCACTAATTTTATGACTATTCAACTGATAAAATTGATATGAATTATTATGTAATTGGTTTCTTCATTTTATAGTCTGCTTCTAGTCTTGCTTTTATTGTTTATTTTTGGATTAGAGACAGGTGTGGATAATGGTCTGCTGAGCTGAGGGAAAGAGTGGAGTTAAAAATATTAAATGCCAATACCAGCTGTCAGTGTCCTGATAGGTAGCTTTGGGAAAGCTGATTAACTTCACCATCTTTCAGGTTCTTGGACACAGCACTCTCATCCATTAGAGTTGTGGCTTAGTCTCTTCTCATGCCAAGAAGAAAATGAGAATTGATGAGAATAGATATTACAGCAACATATGTGTGATATACTGCCAAGGTGCTTCACTTTGATAATTTTGTATTCATTTGATCCTCACATCAACTCAATATGTAGGCAGAACAGGGATTATTAGTCTTGTGTTACTGTTGAGAGAACTGAAGTGAAAGGCAGTTAAATGACTAATTATGGGTGATACAGCACATGAGTTGGATCTGTTCCTGGTACCTAGCAGTTTTCCATTGTATGCAATGTTCTTCATTAAATTTAGGATGCTCAGACTAAGTCTTGACAATATTCAGTTGTGGGTTCAAGTACTGATTATTGAAGAAAGGCAAAAAATATTTCTTTCTTGCTATCAAATTTGAAAATGTTTAAAAAATTACTCAGGTTACGTGAAGGTGCAAAAAGACACATATATTGCCTGTAGGTTTTAGATAAATACAGTTCTTTTAGAGATCATATGGTAAGTATGTATCAAGAGTCTTTAAAATAGGTATACATTTAATTATTGCAACAGAAGTGTGTGTAAGGCATATATATATAATCTCATTAGTGGTTCTTTTAGCCATGTGGGATTATGGGGTGGTGAGTTATCTTTGTTTTCTCATTTTTGTGTTCTGTATTTTGCAACTAATACAAACACATATTACATGATAATAAAAATACTAAAAAATTATCATATTTTGAAAGGGTAGAGATATTTTTTCTGTAGTGGAACTTCAATTTTTGTGTTTATATCATAAACTGTGCAAAATTTTAATTACCAGGTTTTGGACCTAATGTATTGTGAAAGTCAATATTCTGTTACACAGATCAGGAACCAGTTTTTTCTTCCTTGATACCTCAGATAATTTTTGTTTTATGTCAGCTGTAAATGTTTAAAATTCAATATGTCTGTTTACAATTTGCATCTGCTACATGTCATTCTAAAAGTAGATTTTGAAACTAATTTGGATACTTTCAAATAAACACTGAGAAATATTCCTTACTGTCTATTATGCCTATGGGCTACACCATTCTTGGTCATACTGGGTTATGTGATCACAAATGTGCTTATACCACAAATAAATGCAATTTTCTTGATACTCTTTTTAATTAAGTCCATAAGGAGGATTAATAATTGAAAGAAAAAGTAAATGATATTTGAAGAATTTCTAGTTCAACATAACTGGTGATACATTCAGTAATTTAATTTTAAGAACAATGGCTCACTTACTGAATTTGTAGTTTGTGTGTGTGTGTGTGCATATGCATGCATGTGCTTGCATCCATGTGTGTATTTACTAGACCTGTGGGAGGCACTGAATAGTGGCAGAACATAAAACAAGAATTATAATTTGTATGGCTTTTTATTTTACAGTCCTTTTAGTGACATTTTAAAAGCAAAGTTCTCTAAAGGTAAGTATTTGAGACCCCCAGAAAATATTTTGGGGAGGTTAGAAGTGGTGACCAAGATAAAAAATGGTTAAAAATGTTTGTGGTTCCATTTTTGTTAAGCAGAAAAGTAGATATGAGCAGGTGGAGGGAGAATAAGCCAGGAAAGCATACTAAAAGAGACTCAAAGAGTTAACCAGATAAAACTGGAGATCCAGAAAGGACTCACAGAGTTAATGAGTTAATAGTTCAAGTTCCAAAGGCCCGGAGTAACTTTAGAGTGTCCAAATATTCCCCAGGTAAAAAAAAACAGTACCTTAGTGCAGCCTCTGTCTTCACAGTATCAGCTACATCATGGCATTGTAAAATTTACTTTAGTTTGCTAAAAGGCCCAGATAATTCTTTAACTTAACCTATATGCCATTTTTCCCTCTTCCTCCAGCCCCTAATAAAGTAACTTTGTAACCAGGGCAGTAGACAGACCTTGAAAGTGTAAATAAACCTATGTAGACAAACAATGTTGAAATCCAGGCCAGCATAGTCACCTAAATAACCCTATTCTTAAGACAAAACATCAAAAGAATTATGAATCACCTGTATACATCATGCCTTATGCTGACCCTTACCCAAAAAGCCCTATAAAACTCCAGACCCTACACCCTTAAGCATGTCTCCTTTATGAGGTTGCCCACACTCACCTTTCTTTCAGTGTGTCACTCTTTCTTTCCTACTTCAGATAAGTAGGGAGGGGCTGCTGAGAGCTCTGATTTGGCCTTGCATGTTCTCATTGATAGGGAAAAATTTACAAGGACAGCAATTTACAAGGACAGCAGTCTAGCCCAGGTGGCTCCTTCTGTCTCCCCCTCCTCAACACAAACAACAAAAATACTCCCTTCACTTCCCCCTCCCCTTCACTCCCCGCTCTGCCAGGCACTTACTCCCTAAACTCACTCCCCCTTGCCTGCTTGCTTGCTGTGCATGTAGGAATGTTACAGATACAGAGGCAGAAAGGTATAATTTGCTCCCTTTGCTTTTGTACCGGGCTCAGACCTTGGGAGATTACTCCCCTCTGAGCCCGCCAGTGGTAAACCTCCAAACTCCAAGTCCTCCGAGTGCTCCTAGGTTCTTCTGCCAGTGATCCAGTTCAGGATTTTTCAGTATTTTCCATAACACCATCACCTGGGTAACCTGGACAGGACTGCAGCTGTAGAATCATGCTCCTTAGCCTACCTGAAAATCTCTTTTCTTTGCCTTCGGAAAGTTCTCAGGACATAATCTTACTCTATCCAATGCTCTGTGGCTCCCTCATATCCTGTGGTGGTAGGACGTTAGTTCCGCACCATGCAGATCCAAGAGGACACAGGACACCAGGTGACCCTGGCTATAGGAGTGGGCAAGGGATTATGCCCTACACAAAGCAGTTCAGTGAGCTTCCCTTTCCTGTTTTTCCTTCCACTCTGTTTTTTTTCAAGTAAACTTGCCTTTGCCTACCTTGACTCTGGCCCACTCTTCCCTTGGTGTGTATTCAAATAAAACCTTAACTCTGCTTCACTACTGTATCTCTGCCCTTCAATTCTTTGTTGTGACAGGGACAAGAACCAAGGAGAACAAACTCAACCCCCGCCCAATATTTTGACTCATTATCTCATATTTCCTATCCCCTGATGACTGCATCTAGTAAATCTTTGCCCTAGTACTGGATAGAGCCCCTAAGTTTGGTTCTATTTATTTTCCTACTTTCTTATCAACCCTGATTGCTACCATATCTACAACCCTTTAATATTATAACCATATATCCCCTAATAAAAAAAAGATGTTACTTAATTAACATAGTAAATTCATTCAAAATAACAGATGAACTGTTTTGAAAGACCATATGCAATTTTAAATGGTTCCTTTTGAGAGTAATCATGTAAATTTAATGGTAAAATTTTCAATCCAAAAGTTAAGTGTGGGGAGCCATGTTTGGCTACTGCTTGACATAAGTGAAGCCATTTTATGAAATTCCTCTATATTGTAGAGAGAACTTGTTTATTCTGCAATTTTATGCTTGTACAAGCTGTTTTGAGACATGAATGTCTGGGAACACAGTGACCATTCCTTAGCCCTGGGAACGGGGAACCTGTTTAAGAAAACAACTCTTTGTATGATAAGAAAGTGCTTTTGTTGTGATGCCAATATGCTTTGGATAGTTTCATAGCGGGATTGTATATATACTAAGGAAAAATAAAGCTTAGTGCAGCTGCATTGACAGTTTGCCCTCCCGAGTCTTTTCTTTCTTTTTTTTTCCTTGATCCTCTTTCCCCCCTTCGGGTACTGTTCGATTACTGATGGCTGAGTCCGTGAGTTAAGCTAGTCGTGTTTGCAATTTTACCCACATCCCTGAATCATAATGTCCTTAAATTGCCTGACTACTTCTATACTTTAAGGATGCAACTTGAATGTGGATGAGCATTTTTTCCTTATAAGGGGACCTCGATATTGGCTATATCTGATAAACTATAATACAATCAATTATGAGAACATAAGGAACATCTGCCAGAAATTTAGTAACAGACTTTAACAATAATTGATCTTTCCCATGGAAGAGAGTTCAGTAGTACAATGTTAATGTTCCGGTGTTAATGCAACCCTAAACAAAGACCTAGGCTATAAATCCTGAGGTCAACATTATTTTATAAATCATTGGATCAAAAGAATTATGAATGTACCAGTAGTATGGGAAATTATGAAATACTAGCTCCCACTAAATGAAGCTCTGATAAGTGACAAGGGCTTTACCTGCATTATCTGTCATAATTTCCAAAATGACTGAGACAAGGACTGCGGGTGTAGTCAGAGTAGGGGGAGGGCCTCTGGAAAAAGCAAGGCAGGATATTTGCAGTCTGAGCAATGTAACTACATGCAAGGAAACCCCCTACCAAAACTCTGTGTTAAACATTAAGCTCTAGGGTCATTCTTCAGTAATATCAGTTAATATACCCCAGATAAAGAAGAGCAACCTGTTTTTATTACGCTAATCATGTGTAAGATTCACTTTAGCATGCTAAAAGGCCCAGGCCTATGTGCTGTCTTTCCTCTTTCAGATCTGATGGAGTAGTTTTGCAAACTGGGCAACTAATTTAGCATGCAGACCCAGCTGTAAACAACATAGTAAAAGGCAAGAAAGATTCCACCTTAAAGATGAGATTGTACTTAATTTACTCTTTAGCAAACAATGCCTCAGCCCACCTTAGGGTTAGGCTGAGCAGGTGGCCTTGTTTCATATGCCCCCAGACCAAGATGCTGGTATCTCGGGGAGAAAGTAACAGAGCAGGATGTTACTTGTATGAAGTTATTGTAAATATTCTAGGACCGCTTAATAAGTCCACACCCCTAAGCTTTTTTCATGTTCTCGAAAATCTTCATCTGCCTATAAAATCCCTAGACAATGCACCACACCAGACTCTCTTGTCCCCTTCTGGCATGAGCCGGGAGCTCTGTCTTTTCACTTTATTTCTAAATAAAAGCCTGTACCTTGCTCTCCTACCTTGAGTGTGTTTGCTAAGCTCATTCTTCGGCTTCGTGAACAAGAACCCCAGCATCATAACCACACAATGAAAAACTACTATTACCCCAGTTTAGAAATGAGAAGAGTGGAATTCTAAAAGTTCCTGCAAATTGTCCTAGAATGAACATCTAATAAACCCTTGAGCAAAAATATAACTAAGGTCTGTGTTGATCAAGAGGTTATGTATGGTCTTATTCCTCATAACCTCCTAACCATAAGAGTCATGAGACTCAGATTGTAGTAAATAGTATTTGTAGAAATGGTTTTGTGTAAAGGTTGACAAAAGCCTTATGACAAAGCTGAAAACGTCTATGAGTCAGATGATGATGCTGGGGTTCGTGTTCAAGAAGCCAAAGAATGAGCTTCATAAACACTCAAGGTAGGAGAGCAAGGTACAGGCTTTTATTTAGAAATAAAGTGAAAGGACAGAGCTACCGGCTAACGCCAGGAGGGGAAAAGAGAGCCTGGTGTGGTGCATTGTCTAGGGGTTTTATAGGCAGATGAGGATTTTTCGAGAACATGAAAAAAAGGTTTAGGGATGTAGACCTGACCAGTGTGTCTGAACACCCTGAATTAACTTAACACAAAGAATTCTACCCCCACACCCCGCTTTCTCTCCAGAACACCTGCATCCTGGTTTAGGAGCATATCAAAAGGCAGCCGGCCCAGACTCCAAGGTGGGATGAGGTATTGTCTGTTTGCTAAAGAGTAAGTTAAGAATCCAGCTTCGAACTTCGGGGAAGATGGCGACGTGAACAGAACGACAGAAATTTCCTCCCAACATTATATTTATCCACAAAAACACAGTAAATATAACTATTCCTAAAAGAGAGACCAGAATACACAGGAAAGCGCACAGTGTGCAGCTACACCTGAGAGGACTTGGCACCTGGCGAGACAAGTAAGATAAAGAGCATCGACCCGGCGGGACCTGAGCAGTCACCGACCCCAGTGCACCAGCGGGCAGCTACACCTGAGAGGATTCGGCACCCAGCGAGGTGGGTAAGATATGGAGCTGCGACCCGGCGGGACACAAGCGCTCCCCCACCCCAGTGCACCTGCGGGAGGAGAGGATTCAGAGTTGGGAGGGAGTGGAAATCTGCGCTGGGAGCGCTGACACACAGCGCATGGTGTACCGGAGATTGGAGAGACAGAGGGCGCAGGGTATCAGTGGGGAATTATCCAGTTGCTTGCAGCAGGCTCCGGGAAGGAAGAAGAAAGGAAAAAAAAAGAAGAAAAGCGTGTGCTTTTTTTTTCAGCGGTCTTAAAGAGACAGGAGCACAGCAGAGGACCACATCACCCTGGCACACTCAGCCCAGAAGGCTTGGAGTCATGGGGAGCTTTGGACCCCTCAGCTGGCAACTGGGAAAGGGTGGCCGAACTTAAGACTCCCACAGAGATCAACAGCCTCCTATTCGTTCTCACGCTGGCCAGAGCTATAAAGGGCCTTACGGAGCAGCGTGGCCACTGCTCTGGAATAGTGGAGCAAAAGCGCCACCTACAGCATTCACACAGAACCCACTCCCGGTGGGTGTTTTTTGTTTTATTTATATTTTTTAGTTGTTTTTTCTTCCCTTTCATTTCTTTTTTTCTTTCCCTTTTTTTATTATTATTATTTTTTCCTTTCTCTTCTTTTTATTTATTTTTTTCCTTTTTAAAGTCATAAAGAGCCCAGCTGACATACGTGGCAACTACCAGCAAAAAATTCTATAGCCATGAAAAGACAGAGGAATATGGTACAGACAAAGCTTGAGACCCAGACAAACCCAGAGAGGGAACCTGAAGGGATGGACATGCACAGTCTTCCTGAAAAAGAATTCAGAATAAAAGTCATAGCCATGCTGACAGAGCTACAGAGAAATGTGCAAGAGCTGAGAGAGTAAGTGAGGGAAGTGAGGAAAGAATATGCAGAAATGAGACAAGCCATCGACAGGCTGAATAGCAGACTGGATGAGGTCTCAGAAACTGTTAATGGATCAGAAAATAGAGAACAGGAATACAGAGAAGCTGAGGCAGAGAGAGATAAAAGGATCTCCAGGAACCAAAGAATATTAAGAGAACTGTGTGACCAATCCAAACGGAACAATATTCGCATTAACGGAGAACCAGAGGAAGAATAGAGAGAAAAAGGGGTAGAAAGTGTCTTTGAAGAAATAATTGCTGAAAACTTTCCCACACTGGGGAAGGAAATAGTCTCGCAGTCCACGGAAGCCCACAGATATCCCAACACAAGGGAACCAAGGAAGACAACACCATGGTATTTAATAATTAAGATGGCCAAGATCAAAGATAAAGACAGAGTATTAAAGGCAGCTAGAGAGAGAAAAAAGATCACCTACAAAGGAAAACCCATCAGACTATCATCAGACTTCTCAACAGAAACCTTACAGGCCAGAAGAGAATGGCATATTTTTAATGTAATGAAACAGAAGGGCCTTGAACCAAGAATATTGTATCCAGCACAATTATCATTTAAATATGATGGAGGGATTAAACAATTTCCAGACAAACGAAAGTTGAAAGAGTTTACCTCTCATAAACCAACACTACAGGATATCTTAAACGGACTGCTCTAGAGGGAAGCACCCCTAAGGCTAAAAAGATGTCACCAGAGAAAATAAAATCATAGCAAAGAAAGCAGACCATCCAAATTCTAACTAAACGCAAATAATAAAACACCCAATATATAAAGAATGGAGGAGGAAGAATAAGAAGGGAGAAATAAAGAAACATCAGACGGCATTCACAATAACTTAACAAGAAAGTTAAGTTAGTTTCTTAGACAGTAAAGAAGCAACCCTTGAACCTTTGGTAACCACGAATCTAAAGCCAGCAATGGCAATAAGTACATATTTATCAATAATCACCCTAAATGTAAACGGACTGAATGCACCAATCACAAGACACAGAGTAACAGAGTGGATAAAAAAGCAAGACCCATCTATATGCTGCTTACAAGAGACTCACCTCAAACCCAAAGATATACACAGACTAAAAGTGAAGGGATGGAAAAAGATATTTCATGCAAACAACAAAGAGAAAAAAGCAGGGGTTGCAGTACTTGTATCAGATAAAATAGACTTCAAAACGAAGAAAGTAGCAAGAGATAAAGAAGGACATTACATAATGATAAAGGGGTCAGTCCAAAAAGAATATATAACCATTATAAATGTATATGCACCCAACACAGTAGCGTCAGCATATGTGAAGCAAATACTAACGGAAGTGAAGGAGGAAATAGACAGCAATGCAATTATTTTAGGAGATGTTAACACACCACTCACTCCAAAGGATAGATCAACCAGGCAGAGGATAAGTAAAGACACAGAGGCACTGAACAACACACTAGAACAGATGGACCTAACAGATATCTACAGAATTATGCACCCAAAAGCAGCAGGATACACATTCTTCTCAAGTGCACATGGAACATTTTCCAGAATAGACCACATTCTAGGCCAAAAAAGAACCTTAGTAAATTCAAAAATATTGAAATCCTACCAACCAACTTCTCAGATCACAAAGGTATAAAACTAGAAAAAAATTTTAGAAAAAAATCAAAAAGGCTCACAAATACATGGAGACTTAACAACACTCTCCTAATTAATCAATGCGTTAACGACCAAATCAAAACAGAAATAAAAGAATATATGGAGACTAATGACAACAACAACACAAAGCCACAACTTCTGTGGGACGCAGCAAAGGTGATTTTAAGAGGAAAGTATATAGCAATCCAGGCCTATTTAAAGAAGGAAGTACATTCCCAAATGAACAGTCTAAAGACACAATTATTGAAATTGGAAAAAGAACAACAAATGAGGCCCAAAGTCACCAGAAGGAGAGACATAATAAAGATCAGAGAAGAAATAAATAAAATTGAGAAGAATAAAACAATAGAAAAAAATCAATGAAACCAAAAGCTGGTTTTTGAAAAAATAAACAAAATAGAT
>JAQQAC010016209.1:73067603-73238838 GCA_029783875.1 Phataginus tricuspis
TGGGAAAGTTTCTATTAACTGCTTTTTTTCTCTGTGTATGGTCCATATTTTCTTTATTTTCATGCATTGTATTTTTTATCAGAAATTGGACACTTTATATATTGAAATGTGGTAACCCTGAAAATATGATTCTCCCTCTGTTGGAGGTTAAGTTTGTTCTTCTGAGTTCTTGTACCAGCTGCAACAAAAATATTGAAGGGCAGAGACACATTAGAGAAGCAGAATGAGTTTTATTCAAATACACTCTAAAGGAGGAGCAGGCTAGAGTCAAGGTAGATAAAGGCAAATTTATCTGATTACACTCCAAAGGAGGAATGGGCCATAGTCAAGATAGACAAAGGCTGGTTTACTTGAATAAAGCAGAGAGGAAGGAAAAACAGAGGGAGGAGAAGGAAGCTCATGTAACTGCTGCTTTGCATAGGGCATAATCCCTCACCAACTCCTAAAGCCAGGGTCACCTGGAACCCAGTGTCTGCTTTGATCTGTATGGTGTTGGAACTAACTCCCTACCACCACAGAATCTAGGGGAGCAACAGAGCACTGGATAGAGTGAGATTATATTCTGAGAACTTCCCAAAGGCAAAGAAAAGAGATTTCCAGGCAGGCTAAGGAGCATGATTCTACACCTGCAGTCCTGTCAAGGTTACCCAGGTGATGAGAAATTGTAAGCCCCACATCAGAGCTCAGTAGCCCTTCCCTACTTACCTGAAGTAAAACATAGAGAGTGACACACTTAAAGAAAGGTGAGTGTGGGCAACCTCAGAGAGGAGGCAGGCTTAAGGGTGCAAGGTCTGGGGTTTTATAGGGCCTTTTGGGTAAGGGTCAGCATAAGGCATGATGTATACAGGTGATTCATAATTCTTTCAAAGTTTTTCTTTAGAATAGGGTTATTTAGGTGACTATATTGGCCTGGATCTCAGCATTCTTTGTCCACATAGCTTTATTTACACTTTTGAGGTCTTTCTCCTGCCCTGGTTACAAAGTTACTTGATTGGGGGCTGAAGGAAGAGGAAAAAAACAAAATATAGGTTAAGTTAAAGAATAAACTGGGCCTTTTAGCAAGCCAAGTAGATTTTATAATGGCATGATCTAACTGATACAATGAAGACATGGGCTGCACTCAAATACTTTTCTTTATATGGGGAATATCCAGACATTCCAAGTTACTTCTGGCCTTTGGAACTTCAACTAATTAATTCACTAACTCTTTGAGTCCTTTCTGGCTTTCTAGTTTTATCTGGTTAAATCTTTGAGCCCCTTTCAGTGGCTTTACTGGCTTTATTCTCCCTACACCTCACTCATGTCTATTTTTCTGCCAAACACCTCCATCCCCTGATTTACTGCTGTTTGTTGTGGTTGTTATTACTTGGCTTATATGTTTAGTGATTTTTCATAACTAATTTTGCAATGTCTGTATTCTTTGTCCTCTGTAGATACTGGTTTATGCTCCGTTATATTAATAGCTAATGATTTGACAGAGGTTTCCTTAAATATGTGAAACCAAATAACATCTCCCAGTCTGTTCAGCTGATCTCTGGTTGTTTATTCACTATAAACTATAAGTTCAACACTTAGCCAGAGAGTATATGATGTGCTTTATCTTTCATGGTGTACTTGCACAGAACTTGAAGGTTAGTCAGAGGTGACCACTTAGGGCCTTCTCCCATCTTTCCTGAGCATGTGAAAAACACTGGCCATGTCTGTGGCCTTCTACATTACTAGGAATATTTCTGAGCTTTTCAAAGCCATGATTACCCAAGGCTTCTCATTCTAAGCCTTACCTTCCAAGTTTTTTGGTTATTGTTTTCCCCCAACTGTTATCCATTGCCCCAGGCAGCATTAACTAATACATTTAACTGCAAATGTTTTCTGGATATGTCCTCCTAGGAGGCCGCTCCATCACTGCAAGATTCTGAGTTAGGCAATAGTCTTACTCAGATTCATCCAGGTTTTATTTTTATTATTGAGCAGTCTCCTGCTTGCCGCAGCTGTTGGCTAGCTTCCACAGACTGAAAAGGTTGATTCTGACAGGGGCTTTTGCCAATTTGTTATTACTTTTATTGAAAGGCAGAGTCTTGAAATTCCTTACTCTGCCATTTTCTCTGACATCATCTCTGATGAAGCGTAGTAGTGCCTTTCCATATTTTTCTTAACTTCATAAATTTCATCTCCAAACTCATTTTCAGTATCTATGTTACTGATCTTGTTAGGAATGTTAGGTAGAAAGACAGACACGAGCAGCTGGGGAAGGGAAAGATAAGGTTCAAAGGAAAAAACACCCAACATTTACCCAGGTAGAGGGTACCATGTGAAGACAACAAATGCTTTGCAGGGAGATAACTTCCTGCCTATCAGGACCAGGCCAAACCAGTCCCAACCAGGTCCCAATGTGGGCACAGTCCAACAGAAGTAATTACTGCCCTAATCATACCTCATCATAGTGAAGGACATGCTTGCTGAGCAGTATGGCTATATAGATGGACCTGTAAATCAAATAACCGCACCTTGTCAGTCAAAGAGACACCTCTCAGCCAGAAGGTAATATAAAAGCCTCCTGCCTAACAGATCAGGGCCTTTATCTGCCTTGACTCTGGCTCACTCCTTCCTTGGTGTGCTGTCAAATAAAACATTTACTCTGATTTGCTATTGTGTCTCTGCCTTTCAATTCTTTGTTGCAGCTGGGACAAGAACCAAGGAGAACAAAGTCAGCCTGGTAATATATTTGGTGCCATGACTCAGGTCACTGCTCATTGTAAGCTGCATGCACCTCATCCCCGGGCTGGAGGTACTACCTACCTACCTTTTCCCTGGGAATCCTACCCTGCCTTCTATGTCTCTCAGACAAAACAGTCACAACCTGTGGGCACAGGTTGATCACTTAAATGCCTTTAGGATGTTCACAATAAGAAGGTTCCTGTGACAGGAGATGTTGATGGCAGATGGGGAAATACTGCCTTAGGCACCATGATGACTTGCAAAACAACTTCTGTGCAATGGAGGCACACTGTAAAAACACCCAGTTTCAACACGGCATTAAATCCCCACGCAGTATTTAATATGTCCTTGCAAGAGACTTCCTTTTCTGTGTTCTCGAATTTCTCCTACTTGCCAATTTTCTCTTTCTCCTCACTTTTTTTGTTATCTGCATTTTGGCTAATCAAACCCTTATCATCACTATCAAACACTCAGGCATGGGATGACAGTTAAAAGTTAATAGGATGGCCACTGATCATAAGACTTCCATGATAGATTTCCCTCTGACCTGTTTGGAGGCAATCTCCTGGATACCCTCTTCTCATGATCCCCTTGGCCACAAGATGTCCACCAGACCCAGCCAGAGGTAGTACCAACTTGTGCTCAACTTGCAAGGAACCCTCCCTAGGAAGCAGGTCATCATTGGGTCTTCAGGAATGTCACCCAGAATGGCCTGAGTATCCTCCCCTTACTCTCTTCTTCACCAACAGGTCCCTGTGGGAGCTAAGAACCCTCTCACTCACCTTGATTCCATGGCCCTCTGTCCTTTTACTGTTCAGAATTATTTCTATTGTCAAGTCTGCTCTATTTTCCATTAAGAGGGGAATGGAGATGTTTACTCTTGATGGGATCTGCAAGTCCAACTTAACTCAAACTTCCCATTATGAACCCGCCTTACCTGCCTATGCAGGCATCTGTGGGAACAACATAGCCTAGAAACAAAACCTGTTCCTCATCACAGAAGCTTATTTTTCTCATGGCTGCCTTAGCCTTTTGGTGACTGGAGATGATCTTTCCCAACTAATTGACTGGTATATATAGGTCCAGAGCTTGACACCGTTCTCTTCATCTTGGTCCCTGAAGAGGCTTTCAGACCTCCAAGAGGTTTGTCTGGGCAAAATCTAACCTTTATGCCTTTTGCTCACTCTGGGAGCTCATTGACAGCTGCCTCCCTCCTCTCTTTCCTCCTTTATCCTGGCACCTGTAGCTGCTGCCAAAACTTTGTTCAACAGAGACCCAGCAGGTATAGACATCAAAGTCTGCTGGATGATTACTTTCCTAGTATCCTATTCTCCTATTTCCCTGCATATTATTGGAATTGCTCTACCCCCTGTCCCTTCTTATAAGGGTAAAAAGTCACAGTGAACAACCACTAAATGCAATGTTACTGCTCAATGTGTGAGGTCACTAGGAAATCCTGGAGCCAGGAGCATTGCCACTTGAAGATGTTGTCCCTTCAGCAAGGAGTAGGATATGCCAGATTATTTTAATGGCCACAACCTACCCAGGGATCTCTGAAACGTGTTGCTTGGACTCTCCAGCTTTGATGGTTGAGCCTTGGTAATTGAGTGCTAAGGCTTCCCCTTAAGGCTGGATTTAGATACACAGGAACTGATGGCAGTGAAAATATACCATTTCACTGTCTTTCATGACTGTGTCAGATATAGACATCTATCTGGAGCACTGTCTGGTACAAATGTACACTTGACCACTGAGCATGACACTAAGACATCAAGATATCTTTACTCACTAGTCCTTCTTCCCATTTATTCTAGATGGAGAACCAATACTTGATTCCCTGTGATTACAAACTCCCCATTGGGGAAACTTGGCCATCATAAGGAATCCTAAATTATAACACCATATTGCAATTAGACCTATTCTGCAAACGATAGGGTAAATTGCCAGTGGTTCCCTATATCCAGGTCTCTTTTTTCCTCCATAGTATGGATATCTACTCCACAAATGCAAACTAACAATGCTGGCTCTACTCTCCTCAGGACTCTTCCAAGAAACCCTGGAACCTAAGCCTTCTATAGAGGGTATAGGTCTAAACAAGCCAGTGTCCTCCATGGGGGCAACACCCAGAACCTAAGCCTCCTATAGAGGGCAGTGGTCCAAACAAACCAATGCCCTCAGAGAACCCTCTATACTATCTTACTTTGCCCCCATACCCTTGGCCCCCTCCACCAGACTGCAACCACCTGGAATCTTCAGCCCCCAAACACCCTGCTACCCCTAAATCTCCCAAAATTCCAGGTCCCCCTTCTGTCTCCAGATGTCCTCTTCATTTGGAGGGCCTCCCAGCTATGGGGCAGTAGCCATTTCCTCCACAGATGGTCTGCCCCCTTTTGGAGGCAACAGGGAAATTCAGCCCCCTTGTACTTAAGCCCTTCTCTCTCACAGAACTTAAATAACTTAAAATACACCTGGGAAGCTACACTGACAATTTGAGAGTTATGTAGAGAATTGGCAACATGTAACAACAGGTGCCTATAATCTGACTTGGAGAGATGTACAGATCATCCTGACTCAGACTCTCATGGATGCAGAACTAGAGAGAGTGACTTGGGAGGCAATGCAATTTGCAATTGGATTATACCAAAGATCCTAATTATCCCATAGGGGACACAATTATCCCCTCCATGGATCCCGGATTGGACTATAATAAGTCTGGTCAGGGCCATTATTTTATTTGCATAAAGGCTGGGCTTAAAGCTGCAGGCAGGTCATCAGTTATATGTAAGTCTATGCTGTGACCCAACAGCATGCTGAGAACCCAGCTGCCTTTCTAGACAGGCTTAAAGAGGCACTCAGAAATACCAACCTGGACCTGGACTAATGTGAGGGTAGGGTCATCCTAAAAGACAGATTTCTAACACAGTCAGCACCAGGAATTAGGAGGAAACTACCAAAGGTGGTTCAGTACTCTGGGGCCACCATAGATGACAGGCTTACCACAGCAACCTCAGGTTTTACAACTGAGTAAGTTGCAGAAGGCAGGGTTCAGGAGAAGGAAAGGAAGATGAAGTCGAGGCACCGACTGGAAGAATGGAAAAGCAAGGTTAAGCATGCCCAGATGACAGAAGCCCTACAGGGCTGAGCGCAGTTCACTGGTACCCCAAACACATACATGTATGGCTCTACAAGTGCTATATCTGCCACCAAGCAGGACATGGGGCAAAATAATGTCCCCAAAGGGACAGGCCACCTGTAACTGCCTGTCCCAAATGTGGAAATGCTGGGCACTAGGCTGTGCTCTGCCCCTTGAATCAAAGGTATCAGGGGTCTGAGGCAGCCCCAGGCCTACAATTGCTCAGCAGGAATGACGCAGCCCCCTCCAGTTGGCCCCACTCTTACAGGAACTGTGGGAATTATGAACAAGGAGTTGGGACACCGAGGCAGTTGGCAAGAAGTTTATTAGTGCTGGCACTGTCTCATTGGATTTATATCCAAAGGCTGAGCCAGTTCTGGCACAAATAAAGTGCTTCTTACCAAACGTCTTGGTGTCCTAACTCCTTGTTCATAGCTTCCACAGTTCCTGTAACATTTCCTGGGGACTCATCCAGAATTTGGAGATGGTTTATTCACCTCCTTTGTCACTGGGAGACTGTCTCCAGGATGCCAGAAGGCGTGATTTCACCTGGTGCCAGTGGACAATTGTTCCGTAGGGGATTTTCCCTCCTGACGGATTGGGGATGTAACCTGAATGCACAACAGAACCCAGTGAGATATGAGAACCAGTGGGAGCCTTCATCCGACTGACTGCTAAGAACCCGGGTTCAAGGTAGACCTGTCTTAAGAGACAGAAAGGGAGCCAGATCATCTCCCAAAGACACTCAAGTAGACCCATTTGGGGGTGAAACCATGACCCAAGGAAAAAGGGCAGAGGGTGGAAGCAAGTGTGGTGAAAATAGTGAATGGTGAATGTGTAAGACGTGGCCTGGTTACAAAGGGAGTGTGATACCTGATCTGTGATTCTGTGGCAATCCTCATACGGTTAAGGGTGGCCCTCCTTGGAGGGATCCTGACTGGGAATTATACAGTTCCACCAATGCCAAGAGGTGCATGAAATATCTCTATAGGGAGAGCAGCTGGAGATGGATGAAGTATGTAAACAATCTAACTACATCATTTTTCTACCTCATTTCCCCAACCTAAATAATCCTTTTTGTGTGAGTTTAGGCAAATAGAAGTATGAATGGCCAGCAGGGTAAGCACACCCCCTTAGAGAGCATGCTGAGAACTTCAAGAAGAGTTTCAACGATAATTATGGTGTCAAACTTAGTCCTGAGAAACTCTGGATGTATTGTGAAATAGATTAGGTCTCCTCTGAGGTTGGATGGCCATTTGAGGGAATCTCTAAATAGACAGATAATTGGCAAAGCCTTTCGGTTAGTCACAGGGAGCCGACACCCAGACCACTTACAACCATCTACTCTCAGGACCCACAAGGGAGGAATGCCTTAAGGGAACAGAGAGACTCCTCCAGTTAAAGCTAAGCTAGATATAAAGATTCAAAGAAGAGGGCTGAAACCTGCTAGAGAAAGTTAAGTACCTGGGCTTTCACCTCTCACACGGACAGCAGCAACTTGGACGAGAAAGGAAATGGACTGGTTTTGCAATCCCCACCCCCCGAACCTGGTGTCAGGTTTAGGAATTCTTAGATGCTGCAGGATTCAACCAGATCTGGATTCCCAACTTCTCAGTTATGGTGAATCCCCTATATGAAGCCACAAAACGGGGTGAATGACAGCCACTACTTTGGGAAAAGGAATATGAGAGGGCCTTCCAAACCATAAAACAGACTCTCACCAACGCCCCAGCTCTGGGAATCCCAAATCCCTCAAAACCATTTTTCTTGTATGTGCATGAGTGGCCAAGATCAATGGTTGGATTACCCAGATGTTGGAGTCCTGGCACTGGCCCATGGCATATCTATCAAACAGTTAGATCCTGTGTTTCAAGTATGGCCCCGTGCCTCCAGGCATTGGATGCCACCCCTACCCTTGCTGCAGAAGCTGACAAGTTGACTCTGGGGCAGGATCTAATTATCAGAGTGCTACATGCAATACTGAGCTTAATAGACTGTGAGGGACAATAGTGGCTCACAAATGCTTGTATGGTCAGATACCAGGGAATGCTGTGTGAAAACCTCCACATCCACCTTGAGGTAATGAGGACTCTAAATCCAGCCACCCTACTTCCAGTCAGTCCTGGGGCCCCAGATCATGATTGCTGTGAAATAATGCATGAAGTCTTCTCCAGTAGGCCAGACTTACCAGATCAGCCTCTCTCTGACCCAGAGGTAGAGTACTTCACAGACGCAGCAGTTTTGTTTAAGATTGGAAGTGACTGGCAGGTTACTTGGTTGTTACTGTAAATTCCACAGGGTTTTGCCCGCAGGCACCTCTGCCCAAAAGGTGGAACTAATTGCTCTTTCTGAGAACTCCAATTGGCAGCAGGAGTTCGAGTGAATGTCCACACTGATTCCAAATACACCTTTACTACTGTTTATGTACACAGAGCCCTACACAGAGAGAAAGGGATAATCAACTCAGGAAGAAAAGACATTAAATATGGCAAGAAAATTTTTGTACTGCTAGATGTTGTGTGGGCTCCTAAAAAGGTGGAGGTCATACATTGCTGAGGGCACCAGAAGGGGCATGCTCTAATTGCCGCAGGGAAGAGGAGAGCTGACCAGGAGGCAAAATGCACAGCCTGAGAATGTGACGTGCGACTCGCAATCCTAACAAGTGCTCTATTTCCGACTCTACTGCCTAACTGGGACCCACACTACTCTCAGCATGAAAAGGTGTGGTTTGAGATGGAGCCCGGAGAATACCTCACTGGAGGGTGATGAATGTTAAAGAATGAGAAGATAGTCATTCACGAATCCCTGGCACCTACTTGCATAAAACAGTTTCACCAAGAGACTCACCTGGGCCTGACCTCCTTAGAGTCCTCCCTAGACAAGCACTTCTATGTTCCAAGGTTAGCCAGCATTGCTTGGGCTGTGTGCCAGAGATGCAAAGTCTGCAATGAGACAAACCCAAGACAAGGACTGAGAATGCCCCTGCAGATTCAGAACACAAGAGGCACTCCCTTTGAAAACATAATATTAGATTTCACTGAATTGCCTCGTGTCCATGGGTGTTGGTACCTGTTGGTGTTTGTGGGCACCTACTCTGGGTGGGTAGAAGCATTCTGCACTTGCACTGAAACTGCCTGGAAGGTGACTTGAATCCTCCTGAGAGAAATTATTTCCATGTTTTGGGATTCTAATTATTATTGGGTCTGACAATGGATCAGCATTTGTCACCAAGATAGTAGAGCTGGTGGCAGGGGAGCTCAAAATTATCTGGAAACTTCACATGGCATATCGACCCCAAAGTACTAGGAAAGTAGAGAGAATGAACCAGACCCTAAAAAAGAAAATTATGCCAGAAGACTCACCTCCATTGAGATCAAGTACTGCCAATAGCTCTTTTAAAAATAAGATCCAGCCCCAATAGGCAGACAAGATTGTCCCCTTTTGAAAGCATCTATGACTGTACCCCTCCTCTCATTAAAGGCATTAAGGGAGACCTCAGGGAACTAGGTACCCTCCCCTTAAAGCAACAAATGGAGGCACGAGGCACCACCCTATCCTCCCTAAACCAGTAGGTCAGGGAAAGGTTGCCAGTAAGCCTCACTGCAGAGGTTCATCCCTTTAAGCCAGGGGATTCAGTATAGGTTAAAGAATGGAATTTACAACCCTTAAAGCTCCGCTGGAAAGGACCTTTTACTGTTATTTTGTCCACCCCTACCGCAGTCAAGGTGGCAGAAGTCACTCCCTAGATACATACAGCCAACTGTAGCCTGCCAGCAGCCAGTGGGAGTGCATTCCTGACACAGTGTCCCCCTGCAAACTAAACATCTGGAGACAGGCCCCCACCATCCAAAGGAACCAGAGGACCTCAGCCCTGCTTTGGTCATTCTGGAAGCACGCCATAAGTTTGAGGAATTGGCAGCGTGAAGATGCATAACCTGTTACTGTTATTAATAACTGTGGGTACACTACTCCTAAAATCCGGAGGCATCCTGGCAGGAAATTCTTGTGACAAATGTATACAGGCTACAATGTCAAGTCAGGACTTACAAAAACCTTGCTTTATCACACTTATTTCTCCTGCTCTACAGAAACTGTCATAGGATGGTACAGTCACAATAAGACCACTTACTCTGTTTGTCAACAGGGTGATCAGTATGAAAGAAAAGTTATAGAAGAAATTTCTGAAAGAATGAGGAAAGTAGTTTATGTCCCAGTTCAAACCTGGCAGGGCTAGATTCCAAATGAACCTTTTAGAGGCTAGTTCTCAATCTTTGGGGATTCAAAATCCTGATAAGTATAATACTCTTAATCTTAGGAATCTGCCTCATCCTTCCTTGTCTCACCCCCTTAGTGCTGCGGTCTACCACCACACTCATTGAAACTTTAATTGAAAAGAAAACAGAATCCCAGATACTGTTATAAATATAAACCCCTAAACCAAGATGAGCAATTTAAAAAACCCAGATGATGCTCTGTAGCATCTAAAGAGGTATGAGCATCAAAGGGGAGAATGTGGTAGGAAGCCAAGAAAAGGGATAATGTTTCTTTAAGGCTTTAGGAATGTATAGGAATACCAGGGTGCTTGAGGTTGAAGCAATGTAACAATGTACCCCCACCAGGACCCAGTGATATGAAACAGCTTGTTGATCATAGTCATGTAGGTCCATTAGTTTACAATAGGGTATCTGGGTAACCTTTACTGAGATGGGTTAAAACATAACTAGCATTCTGTCTGAACCTATAGTACACTAACAGCTTCCACTGCAACAATCCTGGGGGCTGACTTTCCTGTACCCTTGTAGTGAATGTATAAAAGGCATGGCCCTTCTGCTCTCAGGGCTCAGCCTTTGGATATGAATCTGCTGAGACAGCGCTAGCACTAATAAACTACTTATTGCCAAACGTCTGTGTCCTGACTCCTTGTTTGGATTTCCCGCAGTTCCTGCAATACCACCACAGGAAAGAGCTAGCACTGGACTGGAGCCAATGGTACGAATGGATGTAGCAGGTAGGACAGTAATTTTCCTTTTGGATAGTGGGGCCATCTACTCTGTTTTGACTTCCTTCTCCAGACCTCTCACCTCAAAAGCCTATAGTGTCTTGAGAATTAACTGGTAAGCCAACTTCTCTCCCATTTACTCCCCCTTTGTGCTGTCTTTGTGAAGGCTGTACCTTTTCCCACAGTGTCCTGGTAATGCCTGAATGTCCAAGCCTGTTTGTAGGTTATTCTACAAAATACGTTGTTGGTATGTTCTACAAAAACTGGGAATTCAAGTCACTCTGTGAGAATGTCCCTCCTGTGAGTCTCTCTTACAAATGCTTGTGCTGACTGATCAAGAAAACCCAGGACAGAGCCCAGAAATTTGAGATTTGGGAGAATGCTATCAACCCTAATGTGTGGGACCAAGGTATCTACTGGAGTGCCATTATGGCCTCCCCTGTGATAACTGAAATAAAGGATTCTACCTGCTAAGCTCCCACCAACCAGCCTGATTTTTGTAAAAGGCGGCCCACTACCAACAGATTTGTCAGTCTGTTATTAAATCAGTAATCTACCAACTATTCCATCTTGTTCATTTGAGCAGGCCACCAGTTACTCTGGAAACCCAGCATGAGGCACTCTCTTTTCCAGACCCATGGGCCAACCTGATCAAACCATACCCCACCACCCAATGGTTTTCTCCCCTCATAGCAGCCAATTTAGCTGCCCAGACTACTCAACTTTGAGGGCAAATATTTACAAATAGTTGGGGATGCCTCAGAACCATAACTTCCCTTTTCATTACCTCTTTCACTGCCCACATGTTCCTCTCTTTGGGACTATACTGGATGTGTGGAAGTTGAGTAGTTCTATTTTAGTAGGCTCTATTTTAAACTCCCTCCCAGGTGAATTGGAGGCTGCTCTTTGGGTTTTATAGTAACAGACATGTCTGTAGCTATGGCCAATATGTCCTTCCCTTTTCCAGTGTATCACCAGTCAAATTTGACCAAATGGACAGGACCCCTTCTCTCACTGGCAGCGGGGCTCAAAGGTCTCCTTGGAATTGTGGGGCAGCCACTAGAGGCTCCTCCCTCAGGTTCATTCTCAATTATCCCAGAAAATAGCTGAGAATTTCTGGTTAACAGCTGCTTGACTTGACAGGGCTTCATTTAGACTCACTTTCTGGGGTGGCTTTTCAAAGCTGCAGAGCATTAGACCTCCTCACTGTGAGTGAGGGAGGAACCTGCCTATATCTAAGAAAGGAATGCTGTTTCTGCATCAGTCACACCAAGTACAGGAAGACATCTACAGGATCCTAGACTCCACAGATTAGACTCCAACTTTGGGCACAGGAAACTCAAGTTGGAAATCGTGGATAATGTCCTTACTTCTACCCTTGGCATTTCCCCTAATTTTACTAGTCATAGCCCTTGCCACTGGACCCCCTTTACTTAACGGCTTCATTCAATCTCTCTTTCTGGCTTCAGGCTCCACATCTACAAAAGATGATTCAATATGACTATGGGCCAGTTCAGACATCCTTAACCTTCATCTATACGGAACCTCTGGATCAGGCAGAACCTTCTTCTGGGCATAGTCTTCCAGATCCCGGGCCCCACAGGACTTAATCAACCAGTCATAAACCTCAAACCCCAACTGAAAGAGAGCAAGCATTCAGACTCAGTCTATGTCCACTGTCCCTCCATCAGCAGGAAGCATCAGGAGGGGTCGTAGACCAATACCCCAAAGAATTTGGTCCCAGCTGCTTGGGGGAGAATGTTATTTAAAAAGATAGACATGAGTGGCTGGGGAAAAGGAAGATGAGATTCAAAGAAAAAAATACCTAAACTCCGCCCAAGTAGAGGGTCCCATGTGAAGACAAAAAAGGCTTTGCAGGGAGATAACTTCGTGCCTATCAGGACCAGGTCAAACTGGTTCCAACCAGATGCAAATGTGGGCACAATCCAACAGAACTAAGAACTGCCCAAATCATACCTCAGCATGGTAAAGGACATGCTCACTGAAAGGGATGGCTATGTAGATGGACCTGTAAATCAAATAACTCCACCTTGTCAAAGAGGTGCCTCCTAGTTGGAAAGTAGTATAAAGGGCTACCACCTAATGGATCGGGGCCTTTGTCTACCTTGACTCTGGCCTGCTCCTCCTTTGGAGTGTATTTAAATAAAACATTCTCTCTACTTCCTTATTGTGTCTCTGCCTTTCAATTCTTTGTTGTGACAGTGTCAAGAACTGAGGAGAGCCAACTAAGCCCCAGGAACAATCTGACTTTTATTTGCCCCGTAGCATGAGGAACAACCTTGACAATACTTAGGACCCAAAGCACCTACAATAATTTGCCATTTTTATACTAGAAGAATTTTTACCTGAAATTTTCAGTACTTATATTCAACAAAGTGACATGTGAGAAAGATACAACAGCATATTTTGGAGGTGCCTTGAATTTCACCATATATTCAGCTATTTGGTGTTTTCACAAAAAGAATTAGGAATTGTGTTAATACTTTCTGAATAATTTATATAAAGAACTTTATATATGTGATATCATACAATAAACTTGAGGTTACTGTTATCATTCAGAGAGTAGTTATATTAGTTTTCTATTGCTTCATAACAATTTACCAAAACCTTATCAGCTTAAAATAGCACTCATTTATTATCTCATAACAATGTAAGTCAGAAGTCCAGCATAGTGTGGATAGTTTTTGTGCTCAGAATATCCAAAGACTAAAATCAAATGAAAATAGCTGTCAGGTGTTGAGGTGGTCATTTAGGACAATGAGCTAAATCAAAGAAATAATCTAGCTTTAAATTATTTACTGTGATAGCATAAGCAAGATGCCCAAAAGGAAACTAGTGTTGGCTCCCCCCATTTCATTTTTCTGTGTAGAACTGCAGTGGGTAAGGGTCAAGTGACATCAGCACAAGTAGGAAAATTGTCATACTGAAGAAGGCCCTGAATAAAAGGCTTCTGCTATTTTATGGGTCCAGGGAATGAGGGAGAAGAAAAGGGAAAGGGCTAGGAGTGGAAAAATACTGAGTTAGCTTGTTCAAGGCCCCCTGATAAGGAGTTCTTAGTGGAAAATACTCAACTGAGGCTTCCCCCAGAAAGGAGACTTCTGAACGGAGGTATCTGGGCTAGGAATGTAAATATGTATATGCACATGGTGAGCTCAGGAGGCCTCAGCCATTTACTGAAACTAAGTCTCTCTTACTCTACAAAGTGTAATATGTTGGCTATGCACCAAGTTGCAGGTGGAGAGTGCATCTCTTGCCCTGTAAGACCTTCCAGTAAAGTCTTGTAATTGCCTATGGTCAGATCTGAAAGATCACATTTAGGATTTTAGCCTGGAGTCAGACTCCTCATCAAGGTGTCAGCCAAACTCAGTTTTCATGTGGAGGCTCAGGAAAAATATGCTTTCAAGCTCATTCTTGCTAGCAGAATTCATCTCCTTGCAGTAGTAGGACTAAGATTCCTGTCTCTTTGCTGTCTGTTTTTACAGTAGCAAACACCATCAACAAAATCCGTGGTAAAAGATGCTGCTGCATATAAATCAATTAAAATTACAATATTGAAATTGATTATATAACTTTTACCATATCTAGCAAAGTATTACTATTAAAAGAGAGTGAAATTGAAAAGTTTAATGAAGGAGTTATTTACAAAGTTAAATTAAGGTTTAAGAGAAACTAACAAGAGATGATCGGCGTGCTGGCACCAAAAACGTTAGGAAGCCATTACCTGAAGGTGCAAGGGAGAATTTTATAGAGCCTGGAGAGAGAGAGCTATAGCTAGAGGAAAGAGTCACTCAACAGAAGCTATGTTCATTGACTGAGGGAAGCATCTTGCAGCCATTTGGAACCTTGCATGAGGAACTCTTGCTTTAGTGATGGCACAGAGCTTTCATCACACGTAGGGAAGACAGTGGTTACTGGTATGCAAAGATAGACTCAGAGGAAACATTTTATAACAGAATAGTTGGAGGTTGGAGTTGAGACTTTACCTCTGCAGTAGGGTTGAAAAAATAACAATCTGGTTGCTGAGGCTGATGGAGCACTGCCAGGAGAGAAATGAAATGTGAAGTGCTTTATTTATTTATTTATTCTGAGTAAAATGTTATGCACAGTGTGATGAAATATGTATCCCCTATGGTCCCTATAAAAACATACACTGGAAAGTTACATATTTTTACTGATGTTTGAAAAGTGAATATTTTTGAGGAGTTATTATATCACTAGATCTATACTTCAAGGTTGTTTTTTGGTATAAACAGAGGTGGCATGTAGAGATAACTAACATTTATTAATATCTCTACATTATATGCTTTCTACACTGATCATACAATTAAATGTAATACATAGTACAGGTAATGCTATTAAGCATAAGAATGACTATTCATATTAAATGGCATCATCTTGAACTGGAAGCTAGATATGAAAGCAGTTCCAGGTCAACTCGAAGAGCTCCCAGTGAGCCAAAGCTGGAATAATTCAAACCAAAATAAAAGTATTATAACTCAAATTATAAAGTAAATATGCATGAGTTCATGATTATATAAATCACAGAATATATTAATAAATGGGGAGAGTAGACAATCTGTTCAGAAGAATTCCAAATAACTTATGTAGACACTCTGCCTTCAGGGAAATGAAGCATAATTCTGTACTCCTTAAGTGTAGACTATATATAGTGATTTCCTTCCAATTCATAGAGAATGGAAAGGGTTAAAAAAACAATAAATTTATAGTGGAGAAATCTGGCAATGACTACCTCTGACAGATGACCATGCTTAATATCCACAGTGATAATACTGATAGTGCATAACCTTGCTATGATTTGAGGATAGAAATTCACCTCTGCTTTATTCTTCTGCAAAACTTATAACCCAGTCCAACCAAAAAAAATCAGACAAATCCTAATATAAGGAAATTCTACAGAATATCTGTGCAGTATTCCCCAAAACTATAAAGGTCATCAAAAACAGTAAAGTCTAAGTACCTGTCACATTCAAGAGTAGTCTAAGAAGAGGTGATAACAAATTACTATGGTTTCCCTGACTGTATGTTGGACCAGAAAAAGACATTAGGCATATCTAAGGAAGTATGAGTAGAGTATAACCTTTAGTTGATAATAATGTATCAATTGGTTCACTAATTATGACAAATATAGGATACTAATGTAAGATTTTAAAGTAGGGATACCTGTGTGTTGGTATACAGGAATACTCAGCATTATATTAATAATAATTCAGTAAACCTAAAACTATCTTAAACAGTTAATTTAAAAATATAAAATAAAACAAAATGAAATCATGACCAACAATTCCATTGATAGGTATTTACTAAAGATAAATAAAAACATTTATCCAATCAAAGATTTGTACACAAATGTTCATAACTACTTTATTAATAATAGCCCCTAAATGGACACAGCATAAGTGCTCTTCAAAGTTTAATGGATAAAAGGAAACTTGTGGTATATTCACACAATGGAATACTATCCAGAAATGAAATGGAATAAATAAGCTTTTGATATACACAGCAACATGCATGTATTTCACAGTAATTATGCTGAGGGAAAGAAGCCAGACATGAAACGTTACATATCATATGACTACCTATATAAAAGACTATAATATGCAAAATAATCTATATTTACAGAAATCAGATCACATGTTGAGGAAAGTAATTTGTGGTGTGGTGCAGGAGGGAGAGATTACAAAGTGGCATGAGGACACTTTTGCAGTGATGGGTATATTCATTCTCTTCATTTGGTGATGGTTCCATAAATATATAGATGTAAAAATTATTGAAATGTATTCTTTAGATATGCACCAATTATATTTTAATAAAGCTGTTACGGGAAGAAACAATATCCCTGATGAACATAGATGCAAAAATCATCAACAAAATACTAAAAAACTGAATTCAACTGCACATTGAAAGAATAATGCACCATCATCGAGTGAGATTTATCCCTGGCATGAATGGATAGTTCAATATATGCAAATCAATAAATGTGATACACCACCTAACAAAATTGGAAAACACTGAAGAAACTTCTCTTACTGTAAATGGGGATACTTTGAAGTTTCCAGTTTAAATAATTGCCATGTAAGTTATAGAAGTGAAAAATAGAGTTTTTATGTGAAAAACTCTTGGTTGCTTTGTTTGTGAGTGAATTTATTTGTGAATTTTTCTTATCTTCATTTTTCAAGTTCTCTGAGAAATGTTATATTCAATAATGTTGATTAGATATATTGTGACAAAATAAGGATAAAATTAATACTCCAAACTTAAATACCTACAGCTACAGCAGGATGATTCATATCAAGTGCCCTGAGAAGTCTAGAGTCAGCATGTAAGTTTTTCAGGAGAGAAGAAAAGTTGAAAAAGGAGTAGATTCAGAGATGAACATCTTTCTATGTTGACAGATAGTAACTGCACTAGTTGGGGTGAGAATTTGATAACGTGGGTAACTGTTGAACCACTGTGTTGTATACTTGAAACTAATATGATATTGTATATCAACTATGCTTCAATTAACAAAAGAAAGAAATGTAGTCAATTAGGGGCAGAAAAAGATGGCAGCATGAGAAGTGGGGCAGAAACCTCCTCCCAAAACCATATATAACATGAAAATATAACAAATACAACTAATCCTGAAAGAGCAACCACAAAGAAGATGGCAACAGGTGGCCTACATCTGGGGAAAGAGAAGACCTCATGGAAGAGGGTAAAGTAGCAAAGCCACAATCTAGCAGAACCCAACCACTCCCTTCAACAAAGATCACAGACAAGAGGAAAGAAACAGAGCAGGGAGGTAGTAGAACCCAGGACTGTTAAAGAACCACCCATGGAGAATGGTTCCTGAAGCACAAACCCACATTATGAGGTGCTTGGGAGATTAGTGGGGTTGGAAAGAAAAGACAAGCAGAATACTCAGAGAGATTGAGATTCTAGCTGCTTGTGGATAACAGGTAACCAAAACCAAATGCTCTGGGACAAAAGAAAGGTAGGCACTTTGAAAGACTCCCTAACAGCAAGAGGGCTGCTAAAGGGGCAAGGATTACATAGAGCTTGCTGCTCAGGAGAAAGGAGAGGTGGACAAAATTATCCTGGCACACGCAGCCCTGCAGATTTGGAAATTCCAGGAGCTTCAGGGGCTCTATGTCTCTGGCTGACAAAGCAGTGCAGAGGGACCCCATTGCAATAAGCAGCCTGCAACTCAATCCTCCCACCTGGCACCCGTTCAAAAATTGCTGCACTTTCCATCGAACCAGGCCAGCTAGAAGGCAGCCCTGCATATGATAGCTACAGGGGCATAATGCAGAGGCTCCTACCGGTGTGCTCTGAACACTGGCCCTGGCAGTGGAGAAAGGCACTGAAGCCAGGAATCAGGAAAGAGCTCTTTCCTCCCAGCAGGCACCAGAACTGCTTACCTATGATGCCTGCCATCACTCCAGGTGCTGGGAAGCTCCAGAGAGTAGAGCTTCCAGGCACTAGAGGGTGCCACCGACACAAAGTTATTATTGCATAGTAATCATTAGAAATATAAAATGGCAAAAGAATCTTGTACAAACCACAATCCTTCAAACACATGAAAGAGCACTAAGTGAAACTGAAATCACCAATATACTTGGTAAATATTTTTAAATAAAAATCATAAACATGCTCATGGAGCTACAGAAAAATATTCAAGATATTAAGGAGGACTTCAGAAAAGAGAGAAACTTTGAAAACTATAGCATCTGAAGAGAAACATACAATGGAGGGATTTAAAAGCAGATTAGATGAGGTAGAGGAGATGGTAAATGAAATAGAAATGAGAGAACAACAATACAAAGAAGCTGAGGCACAGATAGAAAAATGGATCTCTAGGAATGAAAGAATAGTAAGAGAACTGTGCAACCAATCCAAACAGAACAATATTCACATTATAGTGGTATCAGAAGAAGAAGAGGGATAAAAAGGGATAGAAAGTCTCATTGAGGAAATAACTACTGAAAACTTCCCGAATCTATGGAAAGAAATAGACCCTCATGCCATGGAAGTGCACATATCTCCCAACACAAGGGAATCAAGAAAGACAACACAAAGACATATAACAATTAAAATGGTAAAGATCAAGGACAAGGACAGACTATTAAAAGCAGTCAGAGATAGACAAAGATCAACTACAAAGGAAAACCCATCAGACTACCATCAGATTTCCCAGCAGAAACCTTACAGGCCAGAAGGGAGTGGCATGATATATTTAATGCAATGAAACAGAAGGGCCTTGAACCAAGAATATTCTACCCAGTAAGATTATCATTTAAATTTGAAGGAGGGATTAAACAATTCCAAGGTAACCAAAGTTGAGTGAATTTACCTCCCACAAACCATCTCTAGAGTGTATTTTAAAGGGACTGCTCTAGATGGAAGCACTCCTAAAGCTAAACAGCTGTCACCAGAGAAAATAAAACCACAGTAAAGGAAGTGACAAAGTAATTTACACAGTAAATTAATTACTAAGCAAATGCAAAATTAAATCAGCTACCCACAAAGTCAGTCAAAGTATACACAAACAGTACAAAATATGATACCTAACATAGAAAGAGTGGAGGAGGAAGAAAAAGAAGGGGAAAAATAAGAATCTTCAGGTGTGTTTGAAATAGAGTAATAAGCCAGTTAAGTTTGACTGTTAGATAGTAAAGAAGCTGCTCTTGAACCTTTGGTAACCAGAAATCCAAAGCCTGCAATGGCAATAAGTACATATGCATTGAGAGTCACCCTAAATGTAAATGGACTGAATGCACCAATCAAAAGACATAGAGTTACAGAATGGATAAAAAAAAACAAGATCCATCTGTATGCTGCCTACAAGAGACTCACTTCAAACCCAAAGACATACACAAACTAAAAGTGAAGGGATGGAAAAAGATATTTCATGCAAATAATAGGGAGAAAAACACAGGAGTTGCAGCACTTGTATCAAATAAAATAGACCTCAAAACAAAGAAAGTAACAAGAGACAAGGACATTATGCAATGATAAAGGGATCAGTCCAAAAAGAGGATATAACCATTATAAATATCTATGCATCCAACACAAGAGCACCTAAATATGTGAAACAAAAACTAACAGAATTGAAGGGGGAAATACAATGTAATGCATTCATTTTAGGAGACTTCAACACACAACTCACTCCAAAGGACAGATCAACCAGACAGAAAATAAGTAAGGACACAGAGGCACTGAATACCACATTAGAACAGATGGAGCTAACAGACATCTACAGAACACTCCATCCAAAAGCAACAGGATACACATTCTTAAAGGAACATGGAACATTTCCAAGGATAAGTCATAGGCCACAAAAAGACCCTTAGTAAATTCAGAAGGATTGAAATAGTACCAGCTAGCTTCTCAAACTACAAAGGTATGAAACTAGAAATAAATCATGCAAAGGAAAAAAATCCCACAAACACATGGCAGCTTAACAATTGGCTCCTCAATAATCAATGGATCAATGACCAAACAAAAATAGAGATCAAGCAATATATGGAGATAAATGGAAACAGCAACTCAACACCACAAAATCTATGGGACAGAGCAAAGGCCATTCTAAGAGGGAAGTATACTGCAATACAGGCTTACCTCATAAAAGAAGAAAAATCCCAAACGAACAGGCTAAACTCACAATTTATGAAACTAGAAGAAGAAGAACAAATGGGGACCAATCAGTAGAAGGAGGGACATAATAAAGATCAGGGCAAAAGTAAATAAAACTGGAAGAATAAAACAATAGAAAGAATCAGTGAAACCATGAGCTGGTTCTTTAAGAAAATAATAAAAATAAACACCTAGGCAGCCTTACCAAGAAAAAAGTAGAATGAACAAACATAAACAGAATCAGAAATGAGAAAAGAAAAATCACTATGGACATCGCAGAAATGCAAAGAATTATTAGAGAATACTATGAAACATTACAAGCTAACAAATTGGAAAACCTAGAAGAAATGGACAACTTTCCAGAAAAATACAACCCTAGAATATTGACCCAGGAAGAAACAGAACATCTGAACAGACCAATTACCAGCAATGAAATTGAATTGGTAATCAACAAATTACCTAAGAAAAAAAAACCCTTGACCAGATGGCTCACTGCTGAATTTTATCAAACATTTAGAGCAAACCTAATATCCATCCTCCTTACATTTTTCCAAAAAGTAGAAGAGGAGGGAATACTTCCAACCTCATTCTATGAAGCCAGCATCACTCTAATACCAAAACCAAGCAAAGACACCACAAAAAATAAAACTACAGACTAATATCCCTGATGAATACAGATGCAAAAATACTCAACAAAATATTAGGAAACCAAGTTAAAAAATACATCAAGAGGTTCATACATTATGATCAAGTGGGATTCATCCCAGGTATGCAAGGATGGTCCATCATTTGAAAATCCATCAACGTCATCCACTATATCAATAAAAAGAAAAACAAAAATCACATGATCATGTCAATAGATGCTTGAAAAAGCATTTGACAAAATTCAACATTCATTCATGATAAAGACACTCAACAAAATGAGTATAGAGGGCAAGTACTTCAACATAATAAAGGCCATATATGACAAACCCTCAGCCAACATCATACTTAACAGAAAAAAGCTGAAAACTTTTCCTCTAAGAAGAAGGAAACAAGACAATGATGCCCACCCTCCCCACTTCTATTCAACATAGACTGGAGGTCGTAGCCACAGCAATGAGACAATACAAAGAAATAAAAGGCATCCAGACTGGTAAGGAAGAAGTTAAACTGTCACTTTTGGCAGATGATGTTATATTGTACATAAAAAACCCTAAAGAAGGCAAACAGTGAATCTGTGTCATCTTACTACAGTGATGGACAGTGACTGAATGGAGGTATGAGTGGGGACTTGGTAATATGGGTAAATGTAGCAACCACATTGTTTTTTCATGTGAAACCTTCATAAGAGTGTATATCAATAATACCTTAATAAAAAAAAAACCTAAATAATCCACCCCAAAATGACTATAACTAATAACTAAATTCATCAGGATAGAAAGCTAATACACAGAAATATGTTTCATTCCTACTTACTAACGATGAGTTAGCAGAATAAGAAATGAGGAAAACAATTCCATTTACAATTGCATCAAAAAGAATAAAACACCTAGGAATAAAGAAAATGAAGGAGGTGAAAAACCTATAATGTGAAAACTGTAATACATGCATGAGAGAAATTAAAAAACACACCAAAAAATGGAAATACATCCCATGCTCATGGACAGGAAAAAATTGTATTGTGAAAACAGCAATCCTTCCTAAAGCAAGCTACACTTTCAATGCAATCCCTATCAAAATACCAGCAGCATTATTCAACAAACTAGAGCAGATAGTTCTAAAATTCATATAGAACCACAAAAGACCCTGAATAGCCAAAGCAATCCTGAGAAGGAAGAATAAAGTAGGGGGGATTATGCTCCCCAACTTCAAGCTCTACTACTAAGCCACAGTAATCAAGACAATTTGGTACTGGCACAAGAACAGACCCATAGACCAATGGAACAGACTAGAGAGCCCAGATATAAACCCAAGCATATATGGTCAATTAATATAAGATAAAGGAGCCATGGATATACAATGGGGAAATGACAGCCTCTTCAACAGCTGGTGTTGGCAAAACTGGACAGCTACCTGTAAGAGAATGAAACTGGATTACTGTTTAACTCCATACAAAAAAGTAAACTCGAAATGGATCAAAGACCTAAATGTATGTGATGAAATCATTAAACTCTAGAAGGAAACATAGGCAAAAACTCTCTTGAATATAAACATGATCAACTTTTTCATGAACTATCTCCTCAGGCAAGGAAACCAAAAGTGAAAATTAACAAGTGGGACTATATCAAACTAAAAACCTTCTATATAGCAAGGAACACCATCAGTAGAACAAAAAGGCATCCTACAGTATGGGAGAATATATTCATAAATGACATATCTGATAAGGAGTTGACATCTAAGATATATAAAGAGGTCACATGCCTCAACAAATAAAAAGCAAATAATCTAATTATAAAATGGGCAGAGTATTTGAACAGACACTTCTCCGAAGAATAAATTCTGATGGCCAACAGGCATATGAAAAGATGCTCCTCATTGCTAATCATCAGGGAAATGCAAATTAAAACCACAATGAGATATCACCTCACACCAGTCAGGATGGTCAATATCCAAAAGACAAACAACAACAAATATTGGTGAGGATGTGGAGAAAGGGGAACTCTCCTACACTCCTGGTAGGAATGTAAATTAGTACAACCATTGTGGAAAGCAATATGGAGTTTCCTCAAAAAACTAAAAATAGAAATACCATTTGATCCAGAAATTCCACTACTTGGAATTTACCCTAGGAAAATAAGATCCTTGACTCAAAGAGACATGTGTACCCTTATGTTTAGTGCAGCACTATTTACAGTAGCCAAGATATGGAAGCAACCTAAGTGTCCATCAATAGATGAATGGATAAAGATGTATATATACAGAAGGGAATATTATTCAGCCATCAGAAGAAAACAAATCCTATGATTTGCAATAACTTGGATTTAGGTGGAGGGTATTATACTCAGTGAAATAAGCCAGGAAGTGACAGACAAGTACCAAATGATTTCACTCATTTTTGGAGAATATCATCAAAGCAAAAGTGAAAAAATCAGCAGCGGACTCACAGACTCCAAGAGGCTTGTGGTTACCACAGGGAAGTGAGTGTGGAGGGTGGGTTGAGAGTGAGTGAGAAGGGGATTAAAGGGCATTATGATTAACAGACATAATGTAGGAAGGTCATAGAGAATGCACTATAGCAGAGAGAAGACAAATAGTGACTCCATAGCATCTTAGGACACAGATTGACAGTGACTGCAGTGGGGTGTGGGGGTGTCTTGGTAATATGGGTGAATGTAGTAACCACAATGTTGCTCATATGAAACCTTCAACGGTTGTATATCAATGATACCTTATTTAAAAAAGATAAAAAGAAAGAAATGCATCACCACTTAGAATAAGAAAACATGAATAAAAATGAGGTGAATTCTATTCTATTTCTTGTTCTACGATTGGCATAGGCACTTTTGTTTTTAGGCATCAATTTCATTATTTGAAAAATAGAGTTTGGACAAATGGTATATTAGTTATACTATTTTTTTTGTTTAACAATTTTTCTTGAGCCAGCTGTAATCAGCCTGAACTCATTTTATAATCAAAATGTTCAAATTATAGTATTTTTTAAAATCATGATCCACTAACTGTTTCCAGCATACCCTTACACACAATGCCTTCTGGTCTCAGAGAATTAATCTCCTGGTAAAATATAGTATTGTGTGTTAAAATAGGTGAATACATTAGAAAAATTACATCTTAAAGATTGGGTACATGATTTACATCATGTTATTTTATTAAAAAAGTCATTATGTTTTTTGTCATAATTACATTTTTTATGTTTATTACAATATATACAAGAAAGTAAATGCTGAAATACTAAAAAATGTGTCTATATTTTAAAAATACCAGTTGTACTTTGGTTTTAAAAACAAATGGTTTTAAACATGAGAGTTGAAAATGTATTTATAGAAAGTTTAAAAAATTTCACTTTGCATTTTGATTATTTTCCCTTTTTCAGATCTTCATTTACCATTTTTCCAAAGGCTGCTCATTCTTTTGTATATGGAAGCCAAGAGTTCTTCCTGTCTTTCATTTAAAATAATTGGCATACTAAGAACTGAATGATTTATTTTTTCTAAAACATTTGTTTTCTTTATTATGTTTGGGAGCAAATATATTTACAGGAATGTAACTAGTACCAAAGTTAGGCTATTACCATTAAAAATATGATCATCATTCAGTAAAATATAAATATTTCATGACTGAAGAGTTTCTTATAATCCACATTATTCAAAGAATAAAGTAATGAGATAAATTATTATTTTTTTTTAATTCTTTTATCTTTGTCCTGAGATATTTAAAGGAGTTTTGAAAATACGGCATAAGAACACTGTAATAACAGACTGGGTTATGAGTAAAAAGTATTTTTCTGTGTGCATATAGTATGCATCAGAAGTTAAACTGGACAAAAGGGATAATTTATTCAATATTGTGTAGGTCACCCTACACTGATTTTTCAGTGTTAAGTGATTTATCACTTTTTAAAAAAGTTATAATGACAGATTTTATTCTTATTATCATAAACATTAAAATTCACACAACAAAATTAGGAATGCTATTTTCAAAAATACTTTTCTAAAGTTATCACCCCAAAATCATAAAAAAGCAAAGGTAATAAAAGCCTCCATGTAGGATTAACAAAGGAGGGAAAGGCATTAACTACCACCAGTCATACTCAACTATTCTTTCAAATGGGATGTCGTTCCATTCCAATTATACTGCCAGTTCTCTTACTAGGTGGGCAAATTACCACGGATAACTTAAGTTTGGGGTCCCATTCAGGATAGAATTTCTGGGCAAAGTAGAATTAGTAGAGACAAGTTGGGTGAAAAATAGAGCAATAATATATATTCTCACTTTGGATTTATACTTAAAAGAATAATTTTCAAGGCTCCAGTTACAATCAGATGTATCATCACAAATAGGCAATATCCATTAAATCTAGTTAAATACATTTCTTTCTAGGATTTTAGCAGTACATGTTTCATTAATATATATGCTTGCATCTTGAAATCTACAGAGCAACAGTAATTGGGAATGTGATCTATATGCAGATGAGTTCCATATAGACTACATATAAATTGTACATTATGGGGAGGGTAAATATATTAAGTCTTGGACAGATGAGTTCTCATAAATCTTTAGTATTAAACATTGGCCTTATATCTATAAGGTTTGCATTCTTATAGCAAATAAACACTAGAGACATTTTGACAACAATTTGGTTTATCATTTGAAAAGTTCAGATTTATCATTTGGAAATGCTAAGCTAATAAAAATCAATCTAGGAGACAGAAGGTATTAAAATATGAAACAGGTATTATTAACAACATGCTAAGCAATCATTTTTGGTATTAGTTCTGAATAAGGTTGCATTAAATGAGAGAGCATGCCAGATGGCATTTATTATATCATATACTGTTATTTGTGATGTACAGTGGTTGAATTCTAACTGATGCACTCACTCACCCTTTATCAGCTCAAACCATCCTTGAAATAGTGCATAGGTGGATTTTACATTAAGCAAACAAAATTGTGGATACTGGTAGGAGATGTTATTCTTGTTACAGAGGGATCCTTCATTTTACAAAATGCTACATTGTAAGGTTCTAGTTTTAAATTGTCAGGTCCTTGGCACATTAACGTGTTTATTTCTGGGTCATTAGCTATCTGAAAAAATAGCTACCAGGCAGAGCAATTGAAGATTTACAGGACACTTCCAATCAAATGTGATTAGAAATTAAGATTAAGGTTAGAAATGATAATGTGTGGCCTAATTAACCAAAGCTTGGTTTTGACACAATCTGCTTAAAAACTCAACTATTGTATAGAAGAAGGCCTACCTAAAATATTGAAGTTGCTTTTTATGAAAGAATTTGTATTTGTTTATATTTTAATGATTAAAATATGCTTTAGATTAGTTGTACATACACCAGAATATTTACTCTATGATGGATAGAAAATAAATTCACAGGAGCTACTGTGAACACATGTTCTAGACCTAATAATCAACTTGAGAGCTTTTTCCATGTATCTATAACCAACAAATTGCCAAGCTTCCATCCCATTCTTTTCAACATCATCTATTGCCTGGAGAAATTATTTTTTTTATATTTTCTTTTACATTATGTATTTTAAATAAGGATTGAAACGTACAATTTTCATAAATAAAATTCACCCTATTTATGTGTATAATTTTATTGGCTTCAACAAGTATGTATAAAGTTGTGAACAAAATGGATTAGTTTTATTACTTTAAAAGCAGTCCATTTTGTATTTAGTTAATTTCTGGCTGATTATAATACATATAGCCTAGTTTTAAAATCAAACAACATGAAGATTGGTTTCCAATCTCTGAAGTAGAGAATATCATTCTTTCTGGTATGCATTCATTCATTCAGTTACAATGTATTTTTAAATAGTTACAGAAAGCAAACTAGAAAATGCAAAGTAAATTATTTCATGCTTACCTGCATAAGCAGTTTTTCCATAAACTTTTAATGACTAGATGAAAATTAATATGTCCCTCTTTTTGCCTCAGCTGTTTAGACCTTGAAGCCATCCACAAATCTCAGGAGTCTAGAAGTAGCCATTAGTATCTATTCATTGGCTTCCTTTAGAGCACATGGCTGAGCAATAATAGTTTCCACATGAGGGTAAGTTCAGAAATATAAAAATATTCACCATCTTTTTTTCATTCAAAATAAAATAGCTTTATTAAGCCTTACATAAAAATGCATATTATTACAACTTAGATTGCATAATATATTAAAGGAAAATGCCAATGAGAGTAAGCACTGCATCACAGTCACTGAAATATTAATGTGAAGGAATAGATGACAAGACATAAAGTGGACATAATGTTCTATTCTTTAATCTTGAAATTAGGTGGTTAAGCCACCAGCAGTTTTCAGGCCATAAATTGCTCATCATAGCTTCACAGAGTCTTTTACTGTTTGTACCAATCTTGCTGTGCACCATATTTTAACCTGTAAGATATTTATATGTCTTTTCAGGCTAATAAGAGCTATAAATTTCAAAACAAGATAACATAGAGAGGTTGATAAAGAGAAAGAGATGGTGAAAAAGAAAGTTTAGCTGCATTTTCTCTGACATCTTCTAAGGAACAAAAATTCATGTGTTCTGGCAATGTTTATTTTTGAAGACATGAAATATTCTTATTTCTTCTTTGCACTGTCTTAGTAGCAGCAAAATAAGAGAAAATTCTTGATAAAGAAAGGTTCAGTGGTATTCATTCTTTTTATTAGATCACATATATTAAAAGGGGTCTTTTGGAGTTGATTATTTTGGGGCAGGAAGATAATTATTTCTTAAAATTATAGTTTTGAGCTTTAAAATAAAAATTGAAACTGAATTTTGCAATAAAAACAAGAAAAAATGAATTTAATATACTAAGAAATAAAAATATTACATCCATCAAAGAAAAATAGCACACTGAGGGAAATGAGTAAAGAATAAGAGCAAGTATGCATAAAATATATTTATATTATAAAATTTTACCTTAAGAAATTTTTAGTGAAAGTTGTTTTACAAACTATTAAATTGTCACTGAAAATTTCTTAAGCTAAAATTTACACATCTCCTAGAAACTAGAACCAAAACACTAAGATGAAAATTGCAAATAATAAACAAAGGACTGAGAGGATCAAGTCAGGATATTTGATGTTTGACTAATGACAGTTCCTTTCAAAGAAAACTTAGAAGTCAGAGGGGAAACATTATCACGGAAATACTATAAGAATTTTCATAACCAAAGGGCATATTAAAATCCTAACAAAATAAACAGAAAAAAGTATTCAGCAAACAAACTAAAAAACATCAACATAAACAATAACAAAATAATACAAATAAACAGAAAATCTGGTATAGTAAGGTAAGAAAAGCATAATGACATGGGACTTCTCAAAAGTCACATTATATAGTAGGACTCAATAAAGCAACACACTTATTTTATAATACCTGGAGTTTAAAACATCCATTCCAACTAACACTTTGGTATAATGGTAAAATACACATATTTTTAAACGAGCAAAGACTCACAAATTTCGCATCCCACAAAAGCTTCCCTTCAGAATTTAGGGTGGGTGATCACCAAAATGACAGAGTAAACAAAGAAGGAGAAAGACATTGAATACAGAAAACTGTTCAGCAGTGAAACAGGATAACAGCAATGTAACAGGTCTAGAAAGCAAATAGCTTAGATTGGAGCAAGAAGATAAATAATTACAGGAATGAGATCTTGAGATAATAAAGGGAGTTAATAGATTTTTTGACATAATATATATGAAAAATCATATTTATCACAGTTTGGTGAATCACTTAAAATATAAATATATATTGGAAATATGTAGATAAACAAAAAGAAGGGCAATTATTAACTTCAGGATAAAAACTTGTACAAGAAAGGAAAACCAATCATAGAACTCTAGTAGGCTCTGTGTGGGTAAAACTGCAATATTTCCTGAATCTCTCACCTGGCTTTAGTGCATCTCCATGCAATAAGTGGAGAGAAGTAGTCCATCTCCATGTCAATAGGTAATTACAAGGGTGAGCAAGGGTTTATCCGAACCAAAAAGGTGGGGTGGGGGCCTTTTCATCTGCAGCCAGGTTGTGAGGGATACGGATGAGCAGAAGTGGACTGCTTGTAAGAAATAAACTGATTTATCCCACTTTATTTCTCACTTTGATTGATTTCAGTTTCAAAAATATTTTGTCCCAGGATTTTTCCCCCCAGAGTTACATGTGATGGTAATTGGCAGGATTTCTGAAACCAAAATCTACATGGGTGCAACCCTTGGGTGGGCTGCCCCTAGACATGGTGGTGAGATGCCTGGAACCCCCCTGTGGATAGTGGGGAGGGTCCCAGTGGCTGCAGCAGTAGAGTGTATAGGTTCACCCAGGAGCCACCTATCTGTCGGGCTTCCAATTGGGAGACCCTAGAGGGGAATTGGTCTACGTCAAAGTACCACCTAGAGGGATGGGGCCTTCCCCAGAATTGGGGATTGGTAGGGAGACTGAAAGCTGCAGAATTAGCCTTACATGACATAGATGACTGCTCAGAGGCCCTGAGTGGCTGTGAAGCAGCTGGGATTGTAGGATCTGTTTTCCTCAAGATAGTGGAAAGTGTTATTGAGCAGAGACAGAGGGTTATCAAGGAGAGAAAGAGGGTTATGGAGGAGAGACAGAGACTTTGACAGGAGAGAGACACACTTTGGCATTGCTTGGAGGAGATGGGCAATGACCTATGAGATACCCTTAATAAAGAGAGATAGTTACTGAGAAGATGGGTCATGCTCCTGGAAGATACATTAGAAGCCAGGGAGAAGGCAGACGGAGAATCCTCATTGCAGGAGGCTGTGGGAGAAGGAGAGGAAAGAGCAGTGCCTTCAGCCCTGGAGATGGTAGAGGAGAGGTTGAGAGAGGATGAAGGGGTGGGGCCGAGGGCTGATCTGTTGCCAAGGCCACCAGCCAATGCACCAGCCTCTTCAGTATTAAAGGCCCACCCAGTTGTAAATGAGAAAATAAAAATGCAACAGCTGGGAGCTGTTAAGGGAGGGGAGCTTCCCCTTCCACATGTTCTGGAGGACTCCATGCTCTGGCCTTATACTCAGGATGAGCTGGTGGACATTACTGTCCTGTATAAGAGGAAGCCATCAGAACCTCTGCCTACATGGCTTTTGTGTCTCTGGGACATAAGGGTAGAAAACATTGTTATGCTGGGTTCTGAAATGGGTAGAGTGCCTTCCTGACAACTCACCATTCCCTCTGGCAGTGGTTGCAAAGTGCCCATCACCCCTCAGGGAATCAGGTACTTCTAGATTGACTGACAGCAGCCATCAGGGCAGTTTGGCCTAATCAGGGAAACTTACCACATTTACCCACTAGCTGGAAAACATATGCACAGCTCCAGCAGGTATTATGGGAGCTGGGCAGAAAAATATCATCTGTAGTATGGACACTCAGGGCCCCAGAGAGGAGTAGCTCACTATAAGAATGAGAAATATGGTGCTCCATAGAGCTCCCCCATCTCCCTTTGGGTCCCTAGTGACAATTCTTAATCCCCACATAGGGCAACCCATAAGTGGGGCTACTTGTACTTTAGCAGATCTGGGGGAGGTTGAAACAGTAGGAGGACAGAAGGAAGTATGGTCTATGACTGAAAGGAGAGAAGAAAAAGGCTCCATGAAGGTCTCAAGGACCCAGATGGAGGTCGATTTGATAAAGGCCAGGTAACTGAAAGAAAAACTTGATGGGCAGCATAATAGGATCTTGTTAGAACTGTGGCACCAATTAAAACCAAAGCAGCAGTTCCAGTTGCTAAGGTGTAAGACACGGAAGCTGGAGTCAAAGACCCATGTCTGGCCCACGTCCCTGCAAGACTTCCTGGAGGACAGTACTCAGGCTCTGCCTGGGGCCTCACCCCACAGGATGATGATTGGGCATCATGGTTCAACTGGGAGGGTCAACGTCCCCACTTTGGGGGACATGGTAGTGACCAGAGGCCACATGTAGAGTTAGCAATTCACTGGTAATAAATGTACAACATGTCCTGGCACTGGTGGTCACAGGATCTGAATGTTCTCTGATTTATAGCCACCCTGAGTATTTTCCTGAGCAGCCTGATGTGATAGATGCCTATGGGTATAAGGCAATTAGAGAGAAGAAGGCCAAAATCCCATTGGGGATAGGGAATTTACCCCCAAGGAGTAAACTGTGTACATTTCTCCCGTCCCTGTATTTATTTTGGGATTGGATATCCTGCAGGGCCTCTGGTTGCAGACCACTGAAGGTGAGTACAGACTGAGGGTACACGTGGTAAAGGCAGTTCTTAGGGGACATGCTAAGCACCCACATGTATCTCTGCCTGCACATCAGCAAGTGACAAATACTAAGCACTATAAATTGCCTGGGGGGCACAAGGAGTTTGGAGAAACTCTACAGGAGTTGGAGAAGGTGGGCATCATAAAGCCCACTCATAGTCCTTTTAATTCCGCAGTGTGGCCAGTTAAAAAGCCAGATGGCTCCTGGTGTATGACTGAGGACTACAGGGAATTGAATAAAGTCTCACCAGGCTACAGGGAACTGAATAAAGTCACATCCCCTTTGCTTGCTGCTGTCCCCTCTATAGCAGACATTCTGGACACACTCAGCCATGAGCTGGAAATGTACCATTATATTGTAGACGTTTCTAATGATTTCTTCTCTATTTACATAGCACAGGAAATTCAGGAACAGTTGCCTTCCTGGGGGAAGGCCAGCAGTGAAAATTCACTGTCCTTCCACAGGGATACCTCTACAGTCCCACCATTTGTCACAGACTTGTGACCCAGGACTTGGAAACATGGAAGACACCACAAATGGTGCAGCTGTATCACTACATTAAAGGTATCATGCTCACGTCTGATTCTCTTACAGATTTAGAAGGGGCAGTCTCTAGACTGCTGCAATGTCTACAGGATAAAGGATGGGCTGTGAACAGCACCAAGGTTCAAGGACCTGGTTTCTCAGTAAAGTTTTTGGGGGTTGTCTGGTCAGGTAAAACTAAAGTTATACCAGAAACAGTCATAGACAAAGTCCAGGCTTTCCCTACCCCTACTGCTGTGGCAGTCTTACAAGAGTTTTTGGGTCTTTTGGGCTACTGAAGAGTGTTTTCCCATACTTTTCACAAATTCTGAAGCCCTTATACCAGTTGGAACAAAATGGCATCAGGTGGGACTGGAATGAAACATGTGAAACTGCTTTTACTGCCACTAGGCAAGCAGTCAAGGTCATACAGTTCTTGAGTGTAATGGATTTAATCAAGGCCCTGTAAGCTAGATGTTCACGTAACCAAAGATGTCTAGGGATGGGGCCTTTGGCTGCTTCTTGAATGGACATGACAACCTATTGGATTCTGGTCACACTATGGAAAGGAGCAGAGGTACGGTACACCTTGACAAAAGAAGCAACTGGCTACTGTGTATCTTACCTTGTTGACTATGGAGTCCATCACCAGAACAGCTCTGAACAAGGTAATAACTACCTATACCATCGCGGTGTGGGTGTGAGATTGGAACCAAAAGCCACAGATGGCATGGCACACACACCTACACTGGCCAAATGGGGTGCATATTTACAGCAGCATAGCACCCGACTAGAACCTTAAGTGTAGATATCCAGTGCTTACTGGAGCCAGTGTTGTATACCAGTGGAAAGCAGGAAGAACTGGGTTTTGAGCCATTGGTAGCTGAGAGTCCTTATCAAGAAGGAAAAGCCCCTATAACCTGAAGTTGCTTGTTATACAAATGGCTCTAGTTTTGGGCAGACCCAAAGTGGAGAGCTGTAGCTTTCTACCCTAAGATAGACAATATGGATTGAGGATGGAGAGGGGAAGAGCAGCAAATGGGCTGAGTTGTGGGCAGTATGTTCCATGATAAACCAGAAGCCCTCCCCTGTAATTTTCTGCACTGACAGTTGGGCCATCTACTGGGGCTTGACCCTGTGGCTAAGACATGGTATCATGTGAACTGGATGGTTGGTCACTGACCCCTCTGGGGCAAGAGTTGTGGCAAGACCTATGGACCTCTGGTCAGACTAAGACAGTTTCTGTATATCATGTGACTGGCCATTTGCCTTTGGCAACCCCAGGGAATGATGAAGCAGACACATTGGCCTATGTGTGCTGGCTAGAAAAAAAGCCTGCTTCTGATGTAGCTGAATCGTTACATCAGCGTTTGTTGCACGTGGAGCAAAAGACAATGTGGGCTGTATCCATCAGTAGGGCTTGCCTTTGGCCTTTGAAAAAGTCATTAGAGCCTGGAAGGAGTGGCTTGTGTGCCCTAAAAGGGACTTACACCAAGTCCTGCAGCAATGTGGGATGAGAGTAAGGGGGCCAATACACCGTGTCAGGTGGCAAATAGACTATATTAGACCTCTGCACATATCAGAAGGATATTGGTATGCCATGACTGACTTGTGTGGACACAGCTATTGGCTTGTTGGTTGCTTTTTCTTCATGTCATGTAGATCAGAAAATCACCAAAAGGGGTCTAGAGTGTCTCTTTGGAGCCTATGCCTGGCCAGAGTGGTTGAGAGCAATCAAGGCACATGCATTTCAAGAATGGGTGTAGCAATTAGGAATAAAGTGGAAGTTTCATGTTCCATATAACCCTACCATGGCAGATATGATAGAGAGGTACAATGGTTTGTTCAAATCTGGTCTGAAGTCAGACACCAATATTCTATTGGGCTCATCAGTTCTTTTGTGGACAGTGTTACAGCATTTGAATGAGATGCCCTGAAAAGGAGCCTTGAGCCCTGTGGACATGCTAACTCACATTGCTGTCTGTTTTGTACAACTGTATGTGCAAACCAATGAGGAGTTATTGAAGAAGAATATGGCCAGCAAAGCAACATCTGGCTGCTACGCCCTACTGCATTAAACCCTGGAGACTCTGTTGAGTGGATGTGACCCTGGACATTTTGACACATGCACCAGTGATGGCTGGCCCTTCTGGTACCTTGGGGAAAAGGTCTGGAAGCTGGCCTCCTGTGTATACCTGGAGTAACAGCAGAGTGGCCCCCCCCAAAGATCACAGTAATGTTCCCAAAACATCTGGGATGTAAGAAGATTTTATGGGGAAATTTTGTTTTATCTTTATGGCCAGTGCACATACCATCCATAGACCTATATATTGACCCATATTTAACTCCTACAGGGAGGGGGATAAAAGTCTGGTGTACTAGACCAGGATGAGATCCCATTCCTGCCTCTATCCTATCATCACAGGACCACTCTCTTGCATGCATCCTACCAATGGACAAGACTTACTTATGCTGGTGTCATTAAAATGTGTATCTTATTGCCCTTAAGGTTATTTTCTTCTACAGTCCCTGAGGCCTGGACATGCCCCCTGACTGCAGCTAGCTGAGTCATTATTGATCTGAACTCCCTACCTGTTCAGTTACTTCCTGCCTGTGGAATGGGCGAGCTATGAACTTATTCTGCATAGGACCTTACACCTAGCTGAATCCTCCTACTGGAGGATTCTGGCTACAATGCTCCAGTTTTCTCACAGAAAGGCCATTGTGGAACATGGGGAGAAAGTAGATTGTAAGGCGAGATTTCTGGAGGGGTGGGCTATGGGTAAAACTGCAATATTTCCAGAATCTCTCACCTGGCTTTAGTGCCTCTCTATACAATAGGTGTTTCCAAAGGGTGATGAGAAATAATTCATCTCCATATCAATAGGTAATTACAAGGGGTAGCAAGGGATTATCTGGACCAGAAAGGTGGGGTTGGGGCCTCTTCTTCTGCAGCCGGTTGGGTCGTGAGAGACACCGGGGAGCGAAGTGGATGACTGCTTGAAATAAATAAATGGGTTTCTCCCACTTTATTTCTCCTTTTGACTGATTTCAGTTTCAGAGCAATTTGTCCTTGGGATTTTCCCCTCAGGATTACACTCTGCCATGAGCAATACTTATGTAAACATAAAATGATAAACAGTATGTTATTATAATTTTTTCTACATCTAAATTTAGAAGATGAGACAGAAAATTACATAGTAGTTTAAAATACAACAATCCTATAACTAAAAGAAGACAACTGATAGTGGATAAAATTAATATATTAAGAAAAAGCTATGTTAATATGATATTGCAAAATATGTTTTTCAACATATACAAATACTATTGAAAGAATCTGCATGATTTTTTAATTGAGGGATGATTCAGCAGAGAATCACTCTCTCCCTCCCTTTGACTATTTCAACACAGTATCAGTTTCTTTTAATATTTCTTGAGGTAATTGTATGGTCTCATGCAGTTATAAGAAATGATACATAGAAGTCAGGTGTGGCTTTTACCTTGCTGTAAAATGTATTCCCAATGGTAAATTCTTTCAAAATTTAAATACAATATAACTTGTTATTGATATTAATACAGTCCAGATACAAAACATCACCACAAAGATTCCTCTTGCTACTCTTATATTGCCACCATCATCTTTCCTTCCCCTAACTTTATCCCTAACCCCAGGTAATTACTTATTTGTTCTCCAAATTAATCTTTTCCTTTAGGTAAGATCTAAACTCTTATCCTTTCAAGAATATTATTCAAACAGAGCCAAGTGGTGTGCAACCTCTGTGGATTAATTTTTTCCACTCAGTGTAATTTCCATGAAATTCATTCAACTTGTGAGTATCAATGGTTAAATATATATTAAAAGCCTTCATTTTTCTTTTTGATAAGTGGTATTTCCTTATTTACATGTAGCACAGTTTATTTAATCATTCACCCATTGGGCTGCTACCAGGTTGTGGCTATTATAATGCTGCTAGGAACATAAGTGTTAATATATGTTTCCATTTCTCTGGGATAAATACCAAGTAATGTAATTGATGGGTCATGTGGCAATTACATACTTAGTTTTATAAGAAACTGCAACATTTTATTTTTTAATTACATATATTACTTTAGAATAAAAACCTTTAAAAATGCAGAAGCTCTCAAGAATAATTCTTTAACTGGCAAAATTCCATGTTTCCATAGTTCTGAGGCAATGCCACCCTTATATTCTCTTGAAGATTTTGCAAAAGAGAAAGCAGAATAAAGTAGAAGATATAGTGAAATTGAAGTGTGGTTTTGACATTTACTCCATTTTAACCTCCAGCAATTAACTTATTTCTCTGCCTTGCCCTATTCATAACACAGTTCTTCAAAATATCTATACTTGGTGTCTTCATATTTTCCAAATATATTTTGAATCCAATCCATTTATGGTTTAATCTTAACCATACTCCATTACGTTTGCTCTTTTCAGGGTCATGACCTCTACATTGCTAAATCCACTGGTCAGTCATCACTCTTTCATCTGTATATATCAACTTACTTAAAATAAAAAGGGGGATAAGTTTGAGATTTAGCGTTCTTGCCTTCAGTTTAGTTCTTCACCATGGACTTTTAGAAGCAATGTTCACACAGTAAATACCTGATTGTGAATACTTTTTATAGGAGGAACTGACAACCACAGATTTAAAAACAAACAATTTGTCTTGAAATGCAGTCAAACACTAGGAAAATGTAGATGTGTATATGTGAAAAAATACAGCTTGCATACCTTGGTGCCAATCTATCTCTGAGCCTTAGGAGATTACAGACTGGTATATATTTTGACACAGATTCAAATATGCTGTTGTGTATTTTGTCCCTGGAGTTGGGGTTTACTTTTTCTTGGCCTAATGGTCTGCCTTGTATTAGTTGAAGACTTCTTATTCTTTCTGTGGTATTTTTCTTCACTTAAAAAAAATGAGTTAAAGAGTGCCACAAGCCGGATTTTCACCGTGCCCTTCTAAAAATGAAAGGGGTTACCTGAGCTTTTGATTAAATTCATGCTGTGTTCCTTCTTCCCACCCACACACCTTCTGTGTAAGTGACAGTACCTATTAGAATTCAGTCAGTTTGGTGAGTTGCCTGACGTGAAAAAGCTGAGGATTATTTATCCCATGAGCACACACTCAATACATGGAAAATGGAAAGTGTTGTCAGGACAAATTGATACCTTTGTGGAGTAAACTTAATACTTATAAGCAGAAAATAGGCAATTTTCTAAAGGCTGTGAACAAATAAAACTTCATTGAAATACAGCTTAATAAATGTTGCTTCAAGATGTTACAAAAACTGCAAGAAATATTACGTATCAAAACTGTAATGATTAAAATGAACCAAAATAATCACCTGTACTTACCATGCATTCATTAGAAACAAAAGGACTATTGAAATTATGAGCATGATAAACAATCTAACTTTGGAATTCTTATAAAAACTACACATTTTAAACATAAATCTCAATTATTGCTATTGTCATTATGATATAATAACCACTTTAAAAATAGTGATTTTCTTGGGTACTATAACCTGAAAATAAATTCAAAGAAATGTTTGATTATGTGCTTGGTTTTATATTATGATTCATTTTGTTTTACTTTCTCTGTATATAATATAGGCAACTTTCAACTACTCCATGGTAATGGAGGAGCAGGTTAATGGGAATTCTAAAAAATATCCTAAAAATACTCTTTATTATATATTATTAATGAAGAATATCATCTTTCTCCCTTACCAAACATTTTAAAGTAAAAGTATTAACTTTAATCTCTTCCATGTTTATAGACAAACAGTACTTTGGACAGATACTATGCATGATGTAGAAGAAGCAACATTTTAGGATTTATCCTTTTTTTATTTTCAGTTTAATTAAAAAATAATTGACATACATCACTGTATAAGTTTAACATATACAGCATTGTGCTTTGATTTAAATATATTGTGAAATAATTACTGTGGGTAAAATTGTAATATTTCCAGAATATCTCACTTGGCTTTAGTACATCTGCATATCAACAGGTGCACGCTCAAGGGTGGAGAGAAGTATGGCATTAGAGCATTTGCATCATTCCTCAGGGGTTGAGAGAAGTTCATCTCCATATCAATGGGTAATTGCCTAGGCAATGGAGGGCTTATCTGTATCTGAGAGGTGAGGGGGAGGGCTGGTTTTGCTTCTGCTGGAGCACGAAGGAGAGACTGCCTGGGACTGCAGTTTATGAGCAACAAACGGATTTTAAACTTTAATTCTCCCTTTGACTGATTTTGATTTTTACAGGTATTTTCCCCTGGGATTTCCTCTCCCTAGACTTACAATTACCACAGTAGGTTCAGCTAACATCCATCTTCTCATATACACACAATAAAAAGAAAAATAGAACAAAAGGGAAAAACAGTCTCCTTGTCATAAGAACTGTTAGAATTCATTCTCTTAACAACTTTCCTATATACATACAACAGGGTTAGCTATAGTCATCATATTGTACATTACATGCCTACTACTCATTTACCTTGTAACCGCAAGTTTGTACCTTTTTTCAGAATTGTGGTTTGATAGTTTATTGTAAAAAGGGACTTTAGATACCATCTATTAATGCTATACTTACATGGGTGAAAGAAGTGAGTCCTAACAGGTTAAATGAATTAAAAATCACACATCTTAGTAATTGCAGACATAGTATTAAGGACTCAGGTCTTCTAACTTCTAGTTGAATATATTGTTTGTTTCTACCTTACAGCTCCTAAAAGTATCTTGAACATTTTTTGGACAAAAATTCTGGTGATCTGAATATGTTACCCAAAATCAATTAAAAAAACACTACTTTTTAAAGCAATTTTAGGTTCACAGAAAACTGAACGGAAAGTAGAGATATCCCATACACTTCTTGCTACAGCATATGTATAGATTCCCAAAATACTTCACCCAGCACAAGAGTACATTTGTTACAATCAATGAATGTATACCGACATATCATTATCATCCAAAGTCCCAAAGTTATCATTAATATCATCATCCGAACTTTACATTAGGGTTCATTCTTGGTAGTGTACATTCTATGGACAAGTACCCAATATCATAGTATCACACAGAATAGTTTCACTGCCCTAAAAATCCTCTGTGCTACACCTATTCATCTTTCTGTCTTCTCTAACCAATGATCCACAGAACCTTTTTCTGTTTCCATACTTTTGCCTTTTCTACAATGTGATATAGATGGAATCATACAGTATGTAACCTTATAAGATTGGCTTTTATCACTTAATAATATGCATTTAAGTTTCCTCAATATCTTTTCATAGATTGATAGATAATTGTTTATTAATATTGAATAATATACCCTTGTATGGATATACCTGCAGTTTATTTGTCCATACATCAACTGAAGGAAATCTAAGTTGATCCCAAATTTGTTAATTCTGAATAAAGCTGTTATAAACATTCATGTGCCAGTTTTTGTGTGGACATAAGTTTTCAAATTATTTAGGTAAGTACTAAGAAGCATAACTGCTGGATCATATTTTAAGAGTATATTTAGTTTTCTAAAAAACTGAAAAACTGTCTTGAAAAGTGACTGTATCATTTTTCATTCACACAAGCAATGGATGAGAGATCCTGTGGGTAAAATTCAATATTTCCAGTCTTTCACCTGGACTTAGTGCATCTCCATATCAATAGGTGTTCCAAAGGGGTGGGAAGAAATAGTTCATCTCCATATCAATACGTAATTACAAGGGGGGTGGAGAACAAGCAAACACCTGGACCAGGGAGGTGTTTTGGCTTCTTGAACGCCCGGGTGGTGAGAGACACAGGTGAACAGGAGTACATGACTACTTGTAGGCAAACAAATGGATTTCTCCCACTTTATTTCTCCCTTTGACTGATTTCCACTTCAAAGGATTATTTGCCCTGGGCTGGAACATATACCCCCACAGAGTTACAACTGGCAGTATTCAGCAGGACCTCTGAACCTGAAATCTGTCCTGATGGGTGTGATTCTTGAGTGAGCTGTCACTAGAGATGGTGGAGAGATACCTGTAAACACCCCCGTGGATGGCAGAGAGGCCCTGGTCGCTGCTGCAGTAGAGAGTGATGACACACATTTCGTCCAGCAAGAGTGGGTGGTGCAGTTTCACCCAGGAAATGCCTACCCATGGGGCTTCCATTTGGCAAACACCAGATAGGAAATTGGTGTATAGTGAAGCACCTCATAGATGTGTGGACACTTCCCCAGAATTGGGGCAGGGTGGAGACACAAGAAGCTGTGGAATTAGCTCTCCATGAGATAGAAGAGTTCTTGAGTGGCTGTGTGGCAGCCAGCATTGTGGGATGTTTGTTTCTCCAGATATTGGAAAGGGTTATCAAGGAGAGAGACACATTTCAGTGTTGCATGGAGGAGCTGGGCAATGACCTATGGGATGCCCTTAAGAAATAGATTCAGTTATAGAGAAGTCATGCCTCACTACTAAAAGATATGTTAGGAGCAAGGGAGGAGGCATCAGGAGAATCTGCATTGCAGGAGGCTGTGGAGGACAGGGATGAAGCATAGGTGCCTTCGGGCACAGAGATGGTAGAGTAGATGTCAGAGAAGGATGAGAGGTTGGCACCAAGGGTGAAGAACTGTTGACAAGGCCACCACCCAAGGCACCAGCTCCTCCAGTATAAACTGCCTGGTTGTAACTAAGAAAACAAACAAAAAAAAATCTGTGGGCTCCTCAAGGTGAAAAGAGCCTCCACTCCAGGTTGTGGAACACTCCATTTTCTGCCCCTATACCCAGAATTAGCTGGTGGATATGAGCATCTGATGTTGGCAGAAGCCATTGGAACCTCTGCTTACATGGCTTTTGTGTCTTTAGGATATGGGGGTGGAAAACATTGTTATGTCAGGTTCTGAAACGGGTATACTGACTTCACTGATGATTCACCCTTCACTCTACCAGCAGTAGCAAAGTGCCTGTCACACCTCAGGAAAGGAGGCAGATCTGGATTGGCTGAAAACAGTCATCAGGGTGGTTTGGCCTAATCAGGGTAATTTATTATAATTAGCTACTAGCTGAAAAACATGCAGAGCTCCAGAAGATGTTATAGGAGATTGGCATAAAAAATATCATCTATAATATGGACCACCAGCGTTCCTATTGATGCTAGGGTTCTTGTTCACGAAGCCGAAGAATGAGCTTAGCAAACAGGCAAGGTAGGAGATCGAGGTACAGGCTTTTATTTAGAAATAAAGTGATAGGACTGAGCTCCCGGCTCAAGTCAGGAGGGGACAAGGGAGTCCGGTGTGCTGCATTGTCTAGGGGTTTTATAGGCAGATTAGGATTTTTCGAGAACATGAGAAAAAGGTTTAGGGGTGTAGACCTGTACCACTTGCCCTGCCCTCAAGGTGGGCTGGGTTGTTCTCTGCTTGCTAGGATTGTTTACAGTAAAGTCACGGATTATGCTGTGATACCCTTCCCTATTTGTTAAACCACTCAATCATTCTAGGCCAAGTTGCTCCTGGCCTTTTGACTTTTAACTGACCTTACTGAAGATGCCTATATTCTTAGTCTGGTATCTTGTTCCTAGAGGATTAGTGTGACCTTGACTTTGCATAGTGCTTAACACAGAGATTCAAAAGGGACTTCTTTGCCCACTGTTATATTGCTGACTGTAAATATCCCACCCTGCTTTTTCCAGAGGCCCTCACCCTACTCTGACTACAACCATGGTCCCTGTCTCATTGCCCCCTCTACAGATGGAAACCCTAGCTGCTGCTAGGGAAAGGGGGCGATGACTGCTCTGGCTGCTTCCTGCTGAGAAGGGGCACAGTAAGGGGTGCAGCTAGGTCTCCATCAATGGTCAGTCAAGAGGGCCTCGGAAGATGGGCATTTCCATCCTGGGTGCTATTTCCATCATTATTTGCAGTCGTGTGGCTTCTAGGCGAAATAGAATAAATCATGTCATTAGGTTAAGTATACAGGGAACCTTCAGAGTTTAAAAAGTTTCTTTCCATATGGCTGCATGGGCATGCAGCACTAGGTATGCACACTTAGAGTCAGTATATATATCGACTCTCTTTCCTTTCCCTATTTCAAGGGCTCTAGTGAGGGCTCTTAATTCTGCCAGCTGGGCACTCGTGCCCAGTGGAAGTGGGTGGCACTCGATGGTCGCCCACAGAGTGACAACTGCATAGCCAGTTTTTCTCTGGCCCTGCTCAATAAAGGCGCTGCCATCTGTGAAGAGCACAAGCTCTGGATTTTCTAATGGGGTGTCTTTTAGGGTTCCATTAATTGCCCAGACTTCAGGATTAATGTCTACTTCTACTAAGGGAAGACATCGCTTATCTCTTACTGTATTCATATGTATAGAGGCCTGTACTTTAGAAAGTATATCACGACCTAGAAGCGGCGTCGGACTTTCTGGGACCACTAGGAAGGCATGGGAGAACAGGACTGAGTCCCACTCACAGCTTAAAGGCTGAGTAAAATATTTGCTCATGGGCTTCCCAGATACGCCTCTAACAGTAGCTGACTGGGAGGAGGGGGGGCCAGGATTATGGAGGAGGACCGAATAGGCGGCTCCTGTATCAAGCAAAAAATTGGTGGTGTGCCTCCTACAGAGAGAATCACCCGGGGCTCCTGTGGGGCTATGATGGTGACAGGAGCCAGCATGGGCAGCCCCGGGTCCCTTCAGTCCTGACCACATTGTTGCAAGTCTGACCCCAGGTGCCTACGCCTCTGAGGGCAGTCTCCCTTCCAGTGTCTCCTTGACAGAGTAGGCAGGGCATTGGTGGTTTAGAGCGCCTACCCCTAGGGCAGTCTCACTTAAAATGCCCCTCTATGCCACAGAGGAAACAAGCCACCCAGGGCCCAGTCCCTCGGGCTGGTCTCCCTTTCTCCAACTTTGGAGGCCCAAAGTTGATTTTCTGCAAGGCCATTGCTAATGCCTCTGCCTTTCGGTTATCTCTCCTCTCCCGGTCCCTCTTTTCCTCCTCATCTCTATTATAGAAAACTGATGTGGTGACCTTCAGGAGGCTCTCCAGATTTTGCTCTGGGCCAAATGCCAATTTTTGTAACTTACTCCTGATATCTGGGGCCAACTGGGTGATGAATTTATCTTTGAGAATAATTTGGCCCTCTGGGGGACTCTAAGGACATATAAGTATGCTTCACCAATGCCTCCCTGAGCCGCTCCAGAAAGGCTGAGGGGCTTTCTTTTCCTTCCTGCATCAAAAAAAATTTAGCTGCATAACCTTATATTGTATACTTCTCTCAGGGACCAAGCCTCTCCATTGGAGACTTTGTATTTAGGCCAGGCTTGTGTGCAGAAGAAGATAAGGCACTTCTTCTTCAGGGTCTGGGGGTCAAATTGCTGCAGTTCTTCAGAATGCATGCCAGAGGCACGTCTGGCTTTAAACTTGAAGAGGCTGCTCCCTTCTGGAAGAGAGAGAAAAAAAGACTGGTGTCCAGCACCTGATCAGCCTCTGTCTCTGTGAGGGCGTCCCCTCGCCTTGGAGCCTAGGTGACAGTGGTTAGTCACCCCCTCTGCGAGGCCTACTGGACTTAACCACTCTTTACCAGCGTGGCCTGCACCTTGTCTTGATTTCCCTCTTGCCTTCCCACTCAGCAAGAGTTGCTTCAGAGCCCTGGATCTAGTGGGAACCTCACCAGTATGCTCTGACCTTACACCTTTTGGGAGTTTTAATCTGGATCCTAGTTTGCACTACACAAGCTTTAGTCATTCCCTGAGAGTCCCCTGCCTGTCTGATAAGGGCAGGGACTGTGTGAGCTCTCACTGCCTGAGCCTAGGTCAGAGTCACAAGCCCATTTTGCTTCCCTGGGACTGCAGAAAAGGAAATGCCAGCCCAGGATGACTGCCTCTAAGAAAGGGATATCAATAGAATAGAGCAGTGGCTATAATTCAAATGGAGTCATTTACATATACAGCTACGGAGGAGGGTCTATACTCAAGCGCTAGTTTCTGCCACTGCCTGGAAATCATTTAGCCAATCACCCACTATAACAAATCTGATCTGTGAGACAAGAGGTCGGGGGTGATCTGCGACTCTCGCATAGGCAGCAGCCTATCCAGAGGTTCACTCAGCACCGTCAGATCAATCGGCTGGAGCCGAGACCCAAGGACCACTGTCTACTAGTCCGGTCTGCCCTCGGAGTCTGCAGATTAGGATAGGAAAGTAGGAAATCGGCTTGGACACTCCCCGACATTCCCGTCCATCCAGAGGCGGGGGATCAAGGAGTGGCAGACACAGGGAAAACTTTCACCCAAGACTTGAAGGCTGGTAGACGACACTAATTGTCTTTTAAGTGGCTAACGGGTGCCCAGACACATTTTTCATGAGATAAAAAAAGTGCAGTATTAAGTCAGGAATAAGAGCGAAGCGTAGATCTCCTACCTATGGTGGTGAGCATCGGGTTCCGTGAAATTGATGAAGTTAGGAGAGAGTTAGGAGTGCCCCCTACCTCATTCAGAGACTAGGGCAGCCTGGAGAAGCAGGCTGGAAGTCAGAGAGAGAAAGAAAGAGAGACATTCCTCATGGATATCCATTTGGGCTGTTGGGGTCTGATTCCAGACACCCGGACCTTTGAGAAGCCGCTGAAGTGTAGCCTCAGCCTAGACTCTCGCAGTTCCCCACGGCTTTCCTCAGTCCCTTGCATCCAAGGGGATGCCTCTGAAAGGGAATCCTGGCCTGCACTCAGGTGACATTCCCGGCTCCCAGGGGAGACGGGGGAATCCACTGAAGGAGACACAGGGGAACCTGTCACTTGAGACTTGAGATTGGCACCCAGGCTAGTCCCATTTAAGTGGCTGACAAGCGCCCGATTTGTGCGCCATAGACGGCTTCCTTCTATAAGGACAGCGAAAGAAAACGCAGGCTTGGATGCCTGATACTCACCTCCGAAGCTATCCCGGACGAGCCCCCAAAGATGATGCCGGGGTTCTTGTTCATGAAGCCGAAGAATGAGCTTAGCAAACAGGCAAGGTAGGAGATCGAGGTACAGGCTTTTATTTAGAAATAAAGTGATAGGACAGAGCTCCCGGCTCAAGCCAGGGGGGGACAAGGGAGTCCGGTGTGCTGCGTTGTCTAGGGGTTTTATAGGCAGATTAGGATTTTTCGAGAACATGAGAAAAAGGTTTAGGGGTGTAGACCTGTACCACTTGCCCTGCCCTCAAGGAGGGCTGGGTTGTTCTCTGCTTGCTAGTGTTCTTTACAGTAAAGTCACGGATTATGCTGGGATACCTTTCCCTATTTGTAAAACCACTCAATCATTCTAGGCCAAGTTGCTCCTGGCCTTTTGACTTTTAACTGACCTTACTGAAGATGCCTATATTCATAGTCTGGTATCTTGTTCCTAGAGGATTAGTGTGACCTTGACTTTGCATAGTGCTTAACACAGAGATTCAAAAGGGACTTCTGTGCCCACTGTTATATTGCTGACTGTAAATATCCCACCCTGCTTTTTCTGGAGGCCCTCACCCTACTCTGACTACACCCATGGTCCCTGTCTCACAATGAGGAGTTGTTCACCATGGGAATGAGAAATCTTGTGCTTCATACAGCTCTCCCACCTCTCTTTGGGTCCCTGGTGACTATTCTTGCCCTTCACTTAGGGCAACCCATAAATGAGGCTGCTTGTACTTTAGCAGATCTAGGGGAGTTTGAAATAATAATAACATGGAAGTATGGGCTACAACTGAAAGGAGAAGTGCAATAGGCCCTGTGAAGGTTTCTAGGACCCAGATGTGGGTTTATGTGATAAAGGTGGGGGTAAAGAGAAAGTTTATGGGCAGCTCAATAAGATCTTGTTAGAACTGTGGCACAAATTAAAGCCAGAGCATCAGTTCCAGATGCTGAGGTCCATGACACAAAAGCTGGAGGTAAAGCCCCATGTCTGGCCTGTGTCACTACAGGGCTTCCAAGAGGAGACCACACACTCAGGTTCCACCTGTGTCCCATACCCACAGGAGGACGATTGGCCGTTGTGTTTAGGCTGAGAGGAGGGTTAAGGCCCCCACCTTGGGGAATGTTGTGGGGACTTGAGGCCACATGTATAACAACAATTCATTGGTTCTCTGTGAATGTACAACATGTCCTAGCACTGATGGACATAGGAGCTGAATGTTCTCTTATTTATGCCAACCCTGAGTGTTTTCCTGGGCCCCCTCCTATGATAGATGGCTATGGGGGTAAAGTAATTAGAGTGAAGAAAGCCCAAATCTCATTGGGGATTATAGGGCATTTATCCCCAAAGGAGTATACTCTGTACATTTATCCCATCATATTTCTGCATACATTTTGGGGGTATAAGTCCTTCAAAGTCTGTGGTTACAGACCACTGCAGGTGAGTTCAGGCCAAAGATACATATGGTACAGACTTTTCTGAGGGGACATGCTTAGCACTGACATGTAGCTCTGCCTGTACCTTAGCAGGTAACAAATACTAAGCAATATAAATTGCCTGGGGTACATGAGGAAATTGGAGAAACTCTGCAGGAGTTGGAGAAGGTGGACATCACAAAGCCCACTCATAGTCCTTTTAATTCCCTGGTGTGGCCAGTGAAAAAGTCAGATGGCTCCTGGCATATGACTAAGGATTACAAGGAATTGAATAGAGTCACACTCCCTTTCCATGCTGCTGTCCCCTCTATAGCAGACATTCTGGAAACCCTCAACCATGAACTGGGAATGTGTTATTATGTAGTAGACCTTGCTAATGCTTTCTTCTCTGTTGACATAGCACAGGACACCCAGGAACAGTTTGCCTTCACGTGGGAAGGCCGGCAGTGAACATTCACTGTCCTTCCACAGGAATACTTCCATAGACCCCATCATTTGTCATAGACTTGTAGCCCAGGACTTGGCCATATGGAAGAAACCACAAATGGTGTGGTTGTATCACTGAATTGATGATATCATGCCTACATTTGATTCTCTTGCAGATTTAGAAGGGGAAGTTCCTAGACTGCTGCAACATCTGCAGGAGAAAGGATGGGCTGTGAGCAGCACCAAGGTTCATGAACCCGGTTTGTCAGTAAAGTTCTTTGGGGTTGTCTGGTTGTATAAAACTAAAGTTATCCAATAAGCAGTCCTAGACAGGTCCATGCTTTCCCTACCCTACCACTGTGGCAGTATTACAAGAGTTTTTGGGTCTTCTGAGCTACTGGAGAGATTTTAACCTGCAGTTCCTACAAAGTCTGAAGTCCTTATACTAGTTTGTACAAAAGGGCATCAGTTGGGACTGGGATAAAACATGTGCAGCTACTTTTACTGCTCCTAAGCAAGCAGTCAAGGCCACACATGCCTTGAGTGTAATGGACTTATCAAAGGCCCTGTTAACTAGATGTTTATGTAACCAAAGATGGGTTATAAAGAGGTACCAGGAAAACACTCAGGGTTGCCATAAATGAGAAAACATCCAGCTCTTGTGTCCACCATCATGAGGACATGTTTCACATTCACAGGGGAACAATTAATTGTTATTCTACATTGGTGACCCTTTTGTCACCTTGGGGAAAAGTTCTGGAAGCTGGCCTCCTGTGTATTCCTGGAGTAACAGTAGAATGGCCTCCAAAGATTACAGTAGTGTACCCAAAATGGCAGGGTGGTAAGAGCATCTTATAAGGAAGCTTGTTTTATCTTTATGGCCAGTGCATGTACCTCCAATAGCCCTATATATTGACCCACATGTAACCCCACAGGGAGGGGTTGAAAGTCTGGTATTCAGATAAGATCCCATTTCTGCCAATGAATTCCAGATGCTTGAATGGACATGCCAAACTTTTGGATTCTAGTCACCACTATGGAAAGGAGCAGAAGTCCAAAGAACGCTGGTAGAGTAGCAACTGGCAGCAGTGTACCATATCTTGCTGGCTAAGAAGTCCATCATTGGAACAGCTCTGATCAAGGTAATAATCACCTATCCCATCATGGGGTACATATGAAACTGAATCCAAATGCCATGGAGTGGCATGGCATGGATGCCTACACTGGCCAAATTGGGTGCATATTTACAGCATCATAGCATGCTCTCCACTAGCTCCCTAAGTGGACAATTCCAACGCTTATTGGGGACAGTGACATATATCAAAGGAAAGCAGGAAGAACTTGCTTTTTAGACTTTGGTATCCAAGAGTCCTTATCAGGAGGGAAAATCCCCTATACCTGATGATGATTGGTATACAGATGGCTACAGTTGTGGGGAGACCCCAGTGAGGAGCGCTGTGGCATTCCATCGTAAGACTGAGACAATATGGATGAAGGACAGAGAGGGGAAGAGCAGTCAATAAGCTGAGTTGTGGGTAGTATGTCTTGGGATCACCCAGGAGCCCTCCCCTATAGTTGTCTGCACTGACAGCTGGGCTATCTATTGGTGCTTGACCCTCTGGCTAGTGACATGGTACCATGCCAACTGGATGGTTGGTCACTGGAGCCTTTGGGGGCAAGAGTTGTGGGCCTCTAGTCATACCAAGACAGTTACTGTATATCATTTGACAGGTCATTTGCCACTCGCATCTCCAGGGAATGATAAAATATACATATTGGCTAGAAGGAAAGCCTGCCTCTGATGTAGTCCAGTAGTTACATCAGAATTTGTTGCATGTAGGCAAAAGACAATGTGTGATGTAGCCCATCAGTGGTGCTTGACATTGACTTTTGAAGAAGTCAGCAGAGCCCAGAAGGAGTGCCTTGTGTATTTTAATATGTATTTACACCCTGTCCCACAGCAACATGGGGTAATAGTAAAGGGGCCAATACCCCTTGTCAGGTGTCAGACTATATTGGGCCTCTGCCCATATCAGAAGTATATCAGTATGCCATGATTTGTGTGGACACAGCTACTGGACTGTTGGTTGCTTTTCCTGCACATCATGGAGATCAGCAAACAACTGGAAGAGGCCTAGAATGCCTCTTTGCAGCCTAAGGCTGGCCACAGGTGATTGAGAGTGGTCAAGGCACCAAATTTACTGGACATGTACTACAAGAATGGGCACAGGAATTAGAGATGAAGTGGACATTTCACGTACCATATAACCTTACTAGGACAGGCATAATAGAGATATACAATGGTTTGCTGTAATCTGGCTTGAAGTTGGACACGAATAGTCTCCAGGCCTGTCAATTCATTTATGGTCAGTGCTATGGTATTTGAATGAGAAGCCATGAAAATGAGTCTTGTACCCTATAGACATGCTAATGCACATTGCTGCCTCTTCTATACAAATGTATGTGCAAACCAAAGAGGAGTTATTGAAGCCAAGGTATGACCAGTAGAGCAACATCCTGCTGCCAGCCCCAACTGAATTAAACCCTGGAGACTCTGTTGAGTGGACGTGTCCCTGGACATTTTGACACATGGACCAATGATGGCTTGCCCTTCTGGCATCTTGGGGAAATGACCTGTAAGCTGGCTTCCAGTATGTTCTTGGAGTAACAGCCGAGTGGCCCAAAATATCATGGTATTATCCAAAAAACATCCAGGAATTAAGAGCATCTTATGGCTAAGATTTGTTTTATTTTTATGACCAGTGCATTTACCTCCCATAGCCTTATATATTAACCCATCTGTAACTCCCACATGGAGGGGATGAAGGTGTGATATTGTAGACCAAGATGAGATCCCATTCCTGCCACTGTCCTATCACAGGATCACTCTCGCATGTGTCCTACTTGTTGGACAAGATTTGCTTATGCTGGTGTCATTAAAACATGTATCTGATCACTCTTAAGTTTACTTTCTTCTACAGTCCCTGTGGCCTGGACCTGCGTCTGGCAGCAGCTGCCACATGATGAGGGCACTGAACTCCTTACCAGCTCAGCTACTGGCCTCCTGTGGAATGGGTGAGCTATGGACTTAATTTGAACAGGAATTTGAACCTAGCTGGTCCTTCAGACTGAGGATTATCATGATTTTACTGCTGTTTCTATTGTATGTTATTAGTCTGGTTACAGTGCTCCAGTTTTCTCATACAGGAGCCATTTCAGAAGATGGGGAGTGAGTAGATTGTGAGGCAAGATTTCTGGAGGGGTGGGCTGTGGGTAAAATTGCAATATTTCGATAATCTCTTGCCTGGCCTTAGTGCACCTCCATATCAACAGGTGTTTCCAAGGTGGGTGGAGAGTGAACTGGCACCTGGACCAGTGAGGTATTTTTGGTTTCCTGGCAGCCTGGTCAGGAGAGGCATGGGCGAGCAGGTGTAGACGACGGCTTATAGGCAATAAATAGGCTTCCCCCACTTTATTTCTCCCTTTCACTGATTTCCACTTCAAAGGTTTATTTTCCTCAGGCTGGGAACATATTTTGATCCTAGAGTTGCAGTTCCTTTTGCTCTTGGTGGTTGTGTCAGTGTTGTGAATTTGGGCCATTCTACTACTTGTGTAGTAATATTTCATTATTGTTTCAATTTGCTTTTAACGTACGAGGATTACCATTTTTCATCTGCTTATTTGCCATTTGCATATCTTCCTTTGTGAGGTGTCTGTTCAAGTTTTTTGCCTATTTTGTACTTAGGTTTTTTATGTTCTTATCATTGAGTTTTAAGCGTTCTTTATATATTTGGATAGCAATCCTTTATGAGATATGTCTTTTACAAATATTTTCTCCCAGTCCATGGCTTGTCTCCTTATTCTTTTTGCAGTGTCTTTCACAGAGCACAAGTTTTTAATTTTAATTAAGTACAGCTTACCAGTTCATTCCTGGACCCTTCTTTTGGTACGGCATCCAGAATGTCGTCTCCATCGCCATGTAGATTTTCTCCTGTTATCTTCTAGGAATTTTGTAGTTTCTCATTTGAAATTTAGGTCTGTACTCCATCTTGAGTTAATTTTTGTGAAGAGTGTAATGTCTGTCTAAATTCTTTTATTTTTTCATGTGGATATTCTGATGTTCCAGTACCATTTGTTGATAAGACTATTTTTATACCATTGTTTTGTCTTTACTCCTGTGACAGTCTGCCTATATTTATGTGTGTCTATTTCTGGGCTCTCTATTTTGTTCTAATGATTAATTTGCCTATTCTATCATCAAAACGAAAGATTACTCTAAGTTTATAGTACGTTTTGAAATTGGGCATTGTGAGTACTCCATAATAGTCTTTCTCCAATATTTCTTTGACTATTCTTAGTAATTTGTTTCCATACATAAACTTCAGAAAGAGTTTTTCAATATCCACAAGGTAATTTCCTGGGATTTTGACTTAAACTGCATTGAAGCCATAGATCAAGTTAGAAATAACTGACGTCTTGACAATATTGTCTTCTTATTCATGATCATGGAATATTTCTCCAATTATTTAACGTGTCTTTGATTTCTTTCATGAAAATTTTGTTGCTTTCTTTATATAGATCTTGTACATATTTGTTAGGTGTATACTTATAGTTTTCATTTTGGGGGATGCTAATGTGAGTGATATTTTGTTTTTAATTTCAGATTCTACTTATTCATTCCTGGCATATAGGAAAGTGATTGACTTCTGTGTATTAACATTACATCTTGCTACCTTAGTATAATTGCTTATAAGCTGCAGGAATTTTTGGTCAATTCTTTTGGATATTCTATATAGATAATCACATCATTTGCAAAACTAAAGGTACTTTCTTCCTTTCCATACAGTAATACATTTATTTTATTGTCTTTTAGTTAGTGGGACTTCGAGTTTGATATTGAAAAGCAATAGTGAGAAAGGGCACCCTTGCTTTTTTGCTGATATTAGTGGGAAAACTTTGGGTTTCTCATCATTAAGTATGATGTTAGCTGTAGGTGTTTTGTACATGTTCTTTATCAAGATGAGGAAGATCTCCTCAATTATTAGATTACTGAGAATTTTTCATGAATCGGTGCTAGATTTTTTTCAAATGTTTTTCTGAATCTATTGATATGATCATGTGGTCTTTCTTTTTTAATCTGTTGATGTGATGGATTACATTAATGATTTTTGATTGTTAAACCAGCCTTGAAAATTGGAACGAATCTTACTTGGTCTTAGGGGATAATTCTTTTTATACATCTTAGATTGAATTTTATAATATTCTGTTGATAATTTTTGTATCTCTGCTCTTAAGAAATATCAGTCTATAATTTTCTTTTCTTTCAATGTTTTTGATTTTAGAAAATTATGGCTTCATAAAACAAATTAAGTGTTCCTTGCTTCCAGAAGAGGTTGTAGAGAATTGGCATAATTCCTTCATTAAATGTTTAGTAGAATATACCAGTGAACCCATCTTAGCCTGGTACTTGTTTTGTTGCGAAAGATTGTGAGGTTGTGAAAAGACTGATTCAATTTCTTAAATATCTATAGGCCTATTCACATTGTCTATTTGTAGATTTGGGAAGATTGTGTCCTTTAAGGATTGGTCCATTTATCTAGGTTATTAAATTTGTTAGCATTGAGTTTATAATATTTCTTTATTATTATTTTAATGTGCAAAGGATCTTAGTGATTTCTCCTTTTTCATTTGTGGTATTAGTCTTGTCTCTTCTTCCTTTTTTAATTAGCCTAGCTAGAAGCTTGTGATTTTTTAAAAATCTTTTCAAGGAATTAGCTTCTGGTTTTGTTGACTTTTTCTATTAATTTCCTATTTTCAATTTCATTGATATCTTCTCTCATTTTTATTATTTATTTGTTCATATTTTTCTAGTTTCCTAAGGTATAAGCTTAGATTATTGATTTGAGATACAACATAACATTCAAAGCTATAAATTTCCCTCTAAGTGCTGCTTTTTCTGCATCCCACAAATTTTGATGAGCTGCATGTTCATTTTCAATTAGTTCAAAATAGTTTTTTAATTTCTCTAGACATTTCTTCTTTGACCTCTGTATTTTTTAGTTCCCAAGTAATTGGGGAGTTTTAATCAATATTTCTGATATTTATTTTTCATTTAACTCCACTGTAGACTGATTGGAGCTATTGCATTGTTTTTATTTTGTTTAATTTGTTAAGGTGTGTTTTATGGACAAAAATGTCATGTCTTGGTAGATGTAGCATGTGTGTACCTTCTCAAAATCTTCTGAGTTTGAGAAGAATGTGTACTTTTGTACTGGATGAAGTAGTTGAAATATGTCAGTTATATCCAAGTTGATTATGAATTCAGTTTTTTGTCTGTGTATTAACATTTGTCTGTGGATCTGTCCATTTCTGAGAAGGACGTTTGTGGGGAACTGCCTTTGCATCTCAGCCTCGCCACGAGGGTGGCCGCTGAGAACTGCCTTTGAATCTCAGCCATGCCACAAAGATGGCCACTGAGAACTCAGCCGCGCTGCAGGGGTGGCCGCCGAAAGACTCCTGAGGTTTAGCTGCACCCATTCCGGTCCGCTTCTTACATCAGAGACAGCTGCGCATGTGCACAACTCTGTGCCTGATTTGGAAAAGTGAAAGTTGCCTTATTAGCATAGGTGACCGATCAGGAGAGAATTCACCATATATCCCATGCCCTGAGCCCCAATAAACGAGTTCTTCCTTCGAGTGAACTTCCTGTCGCGTCTGATTGTCTCCGGCGAAAGGAGTGGCCAGCAGCGAGTGGCCAGCGGCCAGCGGCCAGCGGTGGCGGCAGCAGAGGCTGGAGCGGCTGCAAGCGGCAGCGCCGCCGAGCGCCGGAGGCTGCGGGAATGGGCGGACAGCGGCGCTTACCTCCCTTGCTCTGCCTATCGGGGCGAGCCCCTCTCCCTCCCTTCCTTAGAGGGTTATGGAAAGAGCTTGCAACAGAAAGAGCTTGTAACACAAAGAGCTGTAGTCCTGACCGAGAGCAGGACCGGTGGGAGAGAGGCTGAAAAACCCCGATAGACGTTATAATATCCATCTCTGATAATGGATTCATCTAATACCGCTATGTTTCTCACAGTGTTTCTACTCATGTATTTCGACACTCTGCTATTAAGCACAAACATGTTAAGGTTTATTATTTCTTGGTGGATAATTGACCCTTTTATTATTGTGCAATGCCCCTCATTTGATCCTGGATAACTTTCCTTACACTGAATTCTACTCTGAAATTAATCTAGTAAATCTATTCTTTTGATTAGTGATAACATAGAATATTTTTCCCAATCCTTGTATTTTTTTTTGGTATTGTTAATCTACAATTACATGTGCAACATTATGGTTACTAGACTCCCCATATCAATAAGTCCCCACATATACCCCATTACAGTCACTGTCCATCAGTGTAGTGAGATGATATAGAATCACTACAAGTCTTCTCTGAGTTGTAAAAACCTCCCGTGCCCCTGCTACATTATGTCTGCTAATCATAATGCCCCTTTTTCCCCCTTTTCCCTACCTTCTCACCCATCCTCCCCAGTCCCTTTCCCTTTGGTATCTATTACTCAATTCTTGGGCTCTCTGAGTCTGCTGCTGTTTTGTTCCTTCAGTTTATTTTTCTTTGTTCTTATACTGCACATATGAGTGAAATCATTTGATACTTGTCTTTTTCCGCTTGGCATATTTCACTGAGCATAATACCCTATAGCTCCATCCATGTTGTTGCAAATGTCTAGATTTGTTTTTTTCCTATGGCTGAATAATATTCCATTGTGTATAGGTATCACCTCTTCTTTATCCATTCATCTAATGATGGACACTTAGGTTGCTTCCAATTCTTGGCTGTTATAAATACTGCTGCCATAAACGTAGGGGTGCACATGTCTTTTTCAAACTGGCCTTCTGCATTCCTAGGGTAAATTCCTAGGAGTGGGATTCCTGGGTCAAATGGTATTTCTATTTTGAGTTTTTTGAGGAACCTCCATACTGCTTTCCACAATGGTTGGACTAATTTCTATTCATACCAGCAGTGTAGGAGGGTTCCCCTTCCTCCACATCTTTGCCAACATTTGTCGTTGTTTGTGTTTTGGATGTTGGCCATCCTTGCTGGTGCGAGGTGATATCTCATTGTGGTTTTAATTTGCATTTCTCTTATGATTAGCAATGTGGAGTATCTTTTCATGTGCCTGTTGGCCATATGAATTTCTTCTTTTGGTTTTAAATTGGATTATTTTATTTTTGTTGAGGTGCGTGAGTTCTTTATATATTTTGGATGTCAACGCCTTATCAGATGTCAATTATGAATATATTCTTCCATACTGTATGATTTCTTTTTATTCTACTGATGGTGTACTTTGCTGTACAGAAGCTTTTCAGCTTGATATAGTCCCACCTGTTCATTTTTGCTTTTGTTTCCCTTACCCGGGGAGATATGTTCATGAAGAAGTTGCTCATGTTTATGTCCAAGAGATTTTTGCCTATGTTTTTTCTAAGAGTTCATGGTTTCATGACTTACATTCAGGTTTTGATCCATTTTGAGTTTACTTTTGTGTATTGGGTTAGACAGTAATCAAGTTTCATTCTCTTACACGTAGCTGTCAAGTTTTGCCAACACCAGCTGTTGAAGAGGCTTGCATTTCCCCATTGTATATCCAGGGCTCCTTTATCATATGTTAATTGACCATATATGTTTGAGTTAATATCTGGGCTCTCTATTCTGTTCCACTGGTTGTGGGTCTGTTCTTGTGCCACTATCAAATTTTCTTGATTACTGTGGCTTTATAGTAGAATGTGAAGTCTGGGAGCATAATTCCCCCTGTTTTATTCTTCTTTCTCAGGATTGCTTTGGCTATTCAGGGTCTTTTGTGGTTCCATATGAATTTTAGAACTATATGCTCCAGTTCATTGAAGAATGCTGTTGGTATCTTGATAGGGATTGCATTGAATATGTAGATGGTTTTACTTAGTATAGTAATTTTGACAATATTAATTCTTCCTATCCAAGAGCATGGGATGAATTTCCATTTGTTAGTGTCCTCTTTAATTTCTCTTAGGAGTGTCTTGTAGTTTTCAGGGTATAGATCTTTCACTTCCTTCGTTAGGTTTATTCCCAGGGATTTTATTCTTTTTGATGCAATTGTGAATGTAATTGTTTTTCTGATTTCTATTTCTGTTACCTCATAGTGTATAGGAAAGCAACAGATTTCTGTGTATTAATTTTATATCCTGCAACTTTGCTGAATTCAGATATTAGTTCTAATAGTTTTGGTGTGGAGACCTTAGGGATTTTTATGTATAATAGCATGTCATCTGCAAATAGTAATGGTTTGACTACTTCTTTACCAGTCTGGATGCATTGTATTTCTTTGTTCTGTCTGATTACCATGGCTAGGACCTCCAGTACTTTGTTGAGTAAAAGTGGGGAGAGTGGGCATCCCTGTCTTGTTCCCGATCTTAGATGAGAAGTTTTCAGCTTCTCGCTGTTAAGTATGATGTTGGCTGTGGGTTTGTCATATATGGCCTTTATTATTTTGAGGTTCTTGCCCTCTATACCCACTTTATTGAGAGTTTTTATCATGAATGGATGTTGAATTTTGTCAAATGTTTTTCAGCATCTATGGAGATGATCGTTTGGTTTTTTCCTTCTTTTTGTTGATGTGGTGGAAGATGTTGATGGATTTTCGAATGTTGTACCATCCTTGCGTATCTGAGATGAATCCCACTTGATCATGGTGTATGATCCTCTTGATGTATTTTTAAATTCGATTTGCTAATATTTTGTTGAGTATTTTTGTATCTAAGTTCATTAGAGATATTGGTCTGTAATTTTCTTTTCTGGTGGGGTGTTTGCCTGGTTTTGGTATTAGAGTGATGCCGGCTTCATAGAATGAGTTTGGAAGTATTCCCTCCTCTTCTATTTTTTGGAAAACTTTAAGAGAATGGGTATTATGTCTTTTCTATATGTCTGATAAAAGTCAGCTCTAAATCCATCTGGTCCAGGGGTTTTGTTCTTCAGTAGTTTTCTGATTACAAATTAATTTTCGTTGCTGGTAATTGGTCTGTTTAGGTTTTCTGTGTCTTGCTTGGTCAGTCTTTTAATGTTGTATTTTTCTAAGAAGTTGTCCATTTCTTCTAGGTTTTCCAGTTTGTTAGCATGTAGATTTTCATAGTATTCTGTAATAATTTTTTGTATTTCTGTGGGGTCCATCGTAATTTTTCCTTTCTCATTTCTGATTCTGTTTATGTGTGTAGATTCTCCTTTTCTCTTAATAAGTCTGGCTAGGGGTTTATCTATTTTGTTTATTTTTTCAAAGAACCAGCTCTTGGTTTCATTGATTTTTTTCTATTGTTTTATTCTTCTCAAATTTACTTCTTTCTTTTGTAATCTTTATTATGTCCCTCCTTCTGGTGACCTTGGGCCTCATTTGTTCTTCTTTTTCCTATTTCAATAATTGTGACCTTAGACTATTCATTTGGGATTTTTCTTCCTTCTTTAAATCGGCCTGGATTGCAGTATACTTTCCTCCTAGAACTGCCTTTGCTGCATCCCACAGAAGTTGGGGCTTTGTGCTGTTGTTGTAATTTGTCTCCATATATTGTTTGATCTCTGTTTTAATTTGGTCATTGATCCATTGATTATTTAGGAGCATGTTGTTAAGCCTCCATGTATTTGTGAGCCCTTTTGTGTTCTTTGTACAATTTATTTCGTGATCTGAGAAGTTGGTTGGTAGTATTTCAATATTTTTGAATTTACTGACTTTCTTTTGGTGGCCTCCTATGTGGTCTATTCTGGAAAATGTTTCATATGCACTTGATAAGAATGTGTATCCTGCTGCTTTTGGGTGTAAAGTTCTATAGATGTCTGTTAGGTCTATCTGTTTTAGTGTGTTGTTCAGCGCCTCTGTGTCTTTACTCATTTTCTCTCTGGTTGATCTGTCCTTTGGAGTGAGTGGTGTGTTGAAGTCTCCTAAAATGAATGCATTGCTTGTTATTTCTTCCTTTAATTCTGTTAGTATTTGTTTCCCATATGTCAACGCTCCTGTGTGGGTGCATATATATTTATATTGCTTATATCCTCCTGTTGGACTGACCTCTTTATCATTATATAATATCTTTTTTTATCTCTTGCTACTTTCTTTGTTTTGAAGTCTATTTTGTCTGATACAAGTACTGCAACACCTGCTTTTTCTCCCTGTTGTGTACATGAAATATCTTTTTCCATCACTTCACTTTTAGTCTGTGTATATATTTGGGTTTGAGGTGAGTCTCTTGTAAGCAGCATATAGATGGGTCTTACTTTCTTATCCATTCTATTACTCTGTGTCTTTTGATTGGTGCATTCATACATTTACATTTAAGGTGATCAATAGATATGTACTTATTGCCATTATGGGCTTTGAGATTTGTAGTTACCAAAGGTTGAAGGGTGGCTTATTTACTATCTGACAGTCTAACTAAACCCTCTTGTTAAGGTATTATATACACACTCGAAGTTTCTATTTTTTTTTATGTTGTTTCATTTTATTTTATTTTTTTAAATTTCTTTATTATTTTTTTTATTTACAATTTATTTTGGTATCATTAACCTACCATTACATGTGCAATATTATGGTGATTAAACTACTCTCTTCATCAGGTCCTCCCCCACCAACCCCATTAAAGTCACTGTCCATCAGCGTAGTTAGATGCTATAGAGTCACTACTTGTCTTCTCTGAGTTGTACAGCCCTCCCCGTGCACCTGCTACCTTACGTCTGCTAATCGTAATACCCCTTTTACCCTCTTATCCCTCCCATCCCACCCATCTTCCCCAATCTCTTTCCCTTTGGTAACTATTAGTCCGTTCTTGGGTTCTGTGAGTTTGCTGCTGTTTTGTTCCTTCAGTTTTTTTCTTTGTTCTTATATTCCACATATGAGTGAAATCATTTGATACTTGTCTTTTTTGGCTTGGCTTATTTCACTGAGCATAATACCCTCTAGCTCCATCTATATTGTTGCAAATGGTAGGATTTGTTTTCTTCTTATAGCTGAATAATATTCCATTGTGTATATGTACCACTTCTTAATCCATTCATCTACTGATGGACACTTTGGTTGCTTCCATTTCTTGGCTATTGTAAATAGTGCTGCAATAAACATAGGGGTGCATCTGTCTTTTTGAAACTGGGCTGCTGCATTCTTAGGGTAAATTCCTAGGAGTGGGATTCCTGGGTCGAATGGTATTTCTATTTTGAGTTTTATGAGGAACCTCCATACTGCTTTCCACAATGGTTGAACTAATTTTCATTCCCACCAGCAGTGTAGGAGGGTTTCTTTTTCTCCACATCCTCGCCAACATTTGTTGTTGTTTGTGTTTTGGATGTAGGCCATCATCACTGGTGTGAGGTGATATCTCATTGTGGTTTTAATCTGCATTTCTCTGATGACCAGCGATGTGGAGCATCTTTTCACGTGCCTGTTGGCCATCTGAATTTCTTCTTTAGAGAAGTGTCTATTCATGTACTCTACCCATTTCTTGATTGGATTATTTGCTTTTTGTTTGTTAAGGTGCATGAGTTCTTTATATATTTTGGATGTCAACCCCTTATCAGATGCATCATTTATGAATATATTTTCCCATACTGTAGGATGTCTTTTTGTTCTACTGATGGTGTCCTTTGCTGTACAGAAGCTTTTCAGCTTGATATAGTCCCACTTGTTCATTTTTGCTTTTGTTTCCCTTGCACGGGGGGATATGTTCATGAAGAAGTCGCTCATGTTTATGTCCATGAGATTTTGCCTATGTATTTTTCTAAGAGTTTTATGGTTTCATAACTTACATTCAGGTCTTTGATCCACCTTGAGTTTACCTTTGTGTATGGGGCTAGACAGTAGTCCAGTTTCATTCTCTTACATGTAGCTGTCCAGTTTTTCCAACACCAGCTCCTGAAGAGGCTGTCATCTCCCCATTGTATACCTAAGGCTCCTTTTTCAAATATTAATTGGCTGTAAATGTTTGGGTTAATGTTTGGATTCTCTATTCTGTTCCACTGGTCTGTGGGTCTGTTTTTGTGCCAATACCAAATTGTCTTGATTACTGTGGCTTTGTAGTAGAGTTCGAAGTCAGGGAGCGTAATTCTGCCTGTTTGATTCCTCCTTGTAAGGATTGTTTTGGCTATTCGGGGTCTTTTCTGGTTCCATATGAATTTTAGAGTTATTTGTTCCAATTCATTGAAGAAAGCTGAAGAAAGCTGTTTGATAGGGATTGCATTGAATAAGTAGATTGCTTTAGGTAATATAGCCATTATGACAATATTTATTCTTCCTAGCCAAGAGCATGGGATGCATTTCCATTTGTTAGTGTCCTCTTTAATTTCTCCTAGGAGTGACTTGTAGTTTTCAGAGTACAGGTCTTTCACTTCTTGGTTAGGTTTATTCCTAGGTATATTATTCTTTTTGATGCAATTGTGAATGGAATTGTTTTTCTGATTTCTCTTTCTGTTAGTTCATCATTAGTGTATAGGAAAGCAACAGATTTCTGTGTGTTAATTTTGTTTCCTGCAACATTGCTGAATTCAAATATTAGTTCTATTAGATTTGAAGTGGGGTCTTTAGGTTTTTTATGTACAGTGTCATGTCATCTGCAAATAGTGACAATGTGACTTCTTCTTTACCAATCTGATGCTTTGTATATCTTTGTTTTGTCTGATTGCCATGGCTAGGACCTCCAGTACCATATTGAATAAAAGTGGAGAGAGTGGGCATCCCTGTCTTGTTCCCGATCTGAGATGAAAAGCTTTCAGCTTCTTGCTCTTAAGTATGATGTTAGCTGTGGTTTTGTCATATATAGCCTTTATGATATTGAGGTACTTACCATCTATACACATTTTGTTGAGAGTTTTAATCATGAATGGATGCTGAATTTTGTCAAATGCTTTTTCAGCATCTATAGAGATGATCATGTGGTTTTTCTTCTTCTTTTTGTTGATGTGGTGGATGATGTTGATGGATTTTCGAATATTGTACCATCCTTGCATCCCTGGGATGAATCCGACTCGATCATGGTGTGTGATCCTCTTGATGTATTTTTGAATTCAGTTTGCTAATATTTTATTGAGTATTTTTGCATCTACGTTTATCAGATATGTAGGTCTGTAATTTTCTTTTTTAGTGAGGTCTTTGCCTGGTTTTGGTATTAGAGTGATGCTGGGTTCATGGAAAGAGTTTGGAAGTATTCCCTCCTCTTCTATTTTTTGGAAAACTTTGAGGAGAATGGGTGTTATTTCTTCTCTATATGTCTGGTAGAATTCAGAGGTGAATCCATCAGGTCCAGGGGTTTTGTTCTTGGGTAGTTTTTTGATTACCGATTCAATTTCGTTGCTGGTGATTGGTCTGTTTAGTTTTTCTGTTTCTTGCTTGGTCAGTCTTGGAAGGTTGTATTTTTCTAAGAAGTTGTCAATAACTTCTAGGTTTTGCATCTTGTTAAATGCAGATGCTCATAATATTCTCTTATAATTCTTTGTATTTCTGTGGGGTCCCTCGTTATTTTCCTTTCTCATTTCTGATTCTGTTTATATGTGTAGATTCTCTTTTTCTCTTAGTGCTTCTATCTAGGGGTTTATCTATTTTGTTTATTATTTCAAAAAACCAGCTCTTGTTTTCATTGATTTTTTCTATTGTTTTATTGTTCTCAATTTTATTTATTTCTTCTCTGATCTTTATTATGTCCCTCCTTCTGGTGACTTTGGGCCTCCTTTGTTCTTCTTTCTCCAATTTCAATAATTGTTTCTTTAGTCTGTTCATTTGGGAATGCTCTTCATTCTTTAAGTAGGCCTGGATTGCAATATACTTTCCTCTTAGAACTGCCTTTGCTGCATCCCACAGAAGTTGTGGCTTTGTGTTGTTGTTGTCATTAGTCTCCATATATTCTTTGATTTCTGTTTTGATTTGGTCGTTAACCCATTGATTCATTAGGAGAATATTGTTAAGTCTCCATGTATTTTTGAGCCTTTTTTATTTCTTTCTAAAATTTATTTCTAGTTTTATACCTTTGTGATCTGAGAAGTTGGTTTGTAGGATTTCAATATTTTTGAAATTACTGAGGTTCTTTTTGTGGCCTAGAATGTGGTCTCTTCTGTAAAATGTTCCATGTGCACTTGAGAAGAATGTGTATCCTGTTGCTTTTGGGTGCAGAGTTCTGTAGATATCTGTTAGGTCCATCTTTTCTAGTGCGTTGTTCAGTGCCTCTGTGTCTTTACTTATTCTCTGTCTGGGTCATCTATCCTTTGGAGAGAGTGATGTGTTGAAGTCTCCTAAAATGAATGCATTGTTATATATTTCCTCCTTCAATTCTGTTAGTATTTGTTTCATATATGTTGGCACTCCTGTGTTGGGTGCATATATGTTTATAATGGTTGTATCTTCTTGTTGGACTGACCCCTTTCTCATTATGTAATGTCCTTCTTTATCTCTTGCTACTTTCTTCGTTTTGAAGTCTATTTTGTCTGACACAAGTACAGCAACACCTGCTTTTTTGTCTTTGTTGTTTGCATGAAATATCTTTTTCCATCCCTTCACTTTTAGTCTGTGTAGATCTTTGGGTTTGAGGTTAGTCTCTTGTAAGCAGCACATAGATTGGTATTGCTTTTTTATTCACTCTGTTACTCTGTGTCTTTTGATTGGTGCATTCAGTCCATTTACATTTAGGATGATTATTGATAGATATGTTCTTCTTGCCATTGCTGGCTTTAGATTCGTGGTTACCAAAGGTTCAAGGGTTTCTTCTTTACTATCTAAGAATCTCACTTAACTTTCTTGTTAAGTCATTGTGAACGCCGTCTGATGATTCTTTATTTCTCCCTTCCTATTCTTCCTCCTCCATTCTTTATATATTGGGTGTTTTATTCTTTGCCTTTAGTTAGTATTTGGATGGTCTGCTTTCTTTGCTATGATTTTATTTTCTCTGGTGACATCTTTTTAGCCTTAGGGGTGCTTCCCTCTAGAGCAGTCCGTTTAAGATATCCTGTAGTGGTGGTTTACGAGAGGCAAACTCTTTCAACTTTCCTTTGTCTGGAAATTGTTTAATCCCTCCAGCATATTTAAATGATAATCGTGCTGGATACAATATTCTTGGTTCGAGGTCCTGTTTCATTACGTTAAATATATCATGCCATTCCCTTCTGGCCTGTAAGGTTTCTGTTGAAAAGTCTAATGATAGTCTGATGGGTTTTCCTTTGTAGGTGATCTTTTTTCTCTCTCTAGCTGCCTTTAATACTCTGTCTTTACCTTTGACCTTTGCCATCTTAATTATTATGTGTCTTGGTGTTTTCTTCCTTGGGTCCCTTGTGTTGGGAGTTCTGTGGGCTTCTGTGGACTGCGAGACTATTTCCTTCCCCAGGGTGGGAAAGTTTTCAGCAATTATTTCTTCAAAGACACTTTCTATCCCTTTTTCTCTCTCTTCTTCCTCTGGTACTCCTATAATGCGAATATTATTCTGTTTGGATTGGTCACACAGTTCTCTCAATATTCTTAGAGATCCTTTTTTTCTCTCAGTACGTCAGCTTCTTTGTATTCCTCTTCTCTAGTTTCTATTTCATTTATCGTCTCCTCCATCATATCCAATCTGCTTTTAATACCGTCCATTGTGTTCTTCAAGGATTGGATCTCCGACCTGAATTCATTCCTGAGTTGTTGAATATCTTTCTGTACCTCCATGAGCATGTTAATGATTTTTATTTTGAACTCTCTTTCAGGGAGAGTCATAAGGTCCATATCATTTAAATCTTTCTCAGGAGTTGTATTCATAATTTTACTCTGGACCAGGTTCCTTTGGTGTTTCACATTAGTGTATGGAGCCCTCTAGTGCCCAGAAGCTCTGCTCTCTGGAGCTGCTCAGCCCCTGAAGCAATGTCAGGGATTGTAGGGGAGTGGTATTGGTGACTCGGGGGAGTAAAGGGCTGTTTCCTGATTCCTGGCTGCTATGCCTGTCTGCACTGTCTGAACCAGTGGGCTGAGCACACAGGTATAAGCCTCTGTGCTTTGCATTTTTAGTTGCTGTAGACAGATCTTCCCTCTGGCTGGCCTAACAACAGGGAAGGGTTTCCAGGTTTGCAAGCCCGGTGGTCCTGGCCAGGCAAAAGGTGCACTAGTCTGCCTGTCACAGAAGGGGTTCTTGGAGCTGTGTAGGCAGCCAGGGAGCTGGCACACCTGAAGATCAGAAAACTCCCAATCTGCTGGGCAGAGTACACCCAGACAATTTTGTCTACCTGTCCTTTCTCCTAAGCAGTAAGCTCTGTGCAGTCCTTGCCCCCTTAGCAGGCTTCTTGCTAAGGTCTTCTTTGTTAGGAAGTCTCTCGGACTGCCTGCCATTCTTTTGTCCCACAGCAGCTGGGTATGGATACCTGATTTCAAAAGCAGCTAGAATCTTAGTCTCTCCAGGAATTCTGCCTGTCTTAGCTTTCCAATCTCCTAATTACAAGAGTATCATGCATGCACCATGAAATGTAGGTTTGTGCTCCCAGTGTATATCTCCAGAGTTAGGTATTCAGCAGTCCCAGTTCTCCACTCTCTCTCTGCTCTGTTCCTGTTCCTCCTGCCAGTGAGCTGGGGTGGGGGTAGGGCTTGGATCCCGCAGGACCACAGCTTTAGTACATTACCGTTTTCTGTGAGAGCTGCTCTTGTCTCCAGGTGTATGCATTTTGTTGTAGTCCTCTTTCCCATTGCTCTTTCAAGAGTAGTTGTAGTAGCTTTATTTTCATATTATATGCGGTTTTAGGAGGAAGCCTCTGTCTCACCTCTCATGCCGCCATCTTTTGTCTCTGATGTTTCTTTATATCTCTCCCTTCTTATTTGTCCTCCTCCATTCTTTATATATTAGGTGTTTTATTCTGTACTCTTTTGCCTTCCTTTGACTGTTATTGTGGAAAGTTTATTTTATTTTTTGCCTTTAGTTAGTATTTGGATAGTCTGCTTTCTTTCCTATGGATTTATTTTCTCTGGTGACATCTTTTTAGCCTTAGGCGTGCTTCCCTCTAGAGCAGTCCATTTAAGATATCCTGTAGTGGTGGTTTATGAGAGGCAAACTCTCTCAACTTTCATTTGTCTGGAAATTGTTTAATCCATCCATCATATTTAAATGATAATTGTGCTGGATACGATATTCTTGGCTCAAGGCCCTTTTTTTTTTCATTGCATTAAATATATCATGCATTCTCTTCTGGCCTGTAAATTTCTGTTGAGAAGTCAGATGTTAGCCTGATGGATTTTCCTTAGTTGGTAATCTTTTTTCCTCTCTCTAGCTGCCTTTAATGCTCTGTCCTTGTCTTTAGGAATAGTTGTATTTGTTGTATTTTCACAAATATATGTGGTTTTGGGAGATTTCTGCTGCCCTACTCATGCTGCCATCTTCCTGGAAGAAGCCCATCCATGTATTTTTAATATATATCTTTATATTTCCTGTGGGTTTTTGTTCATTAGATATAGTTGGATCTCACTTTTTGATCCATTGTGACAATCTGTGTTTTTAATTAGTGTATTGAAACCAATGACATGTAAATTAATTATTAATACATCTGATTAATATCTAAAATAATTGTTACTATTTTCTATTAATTTCTGTTGTTTCTTGTTCTTTAATTTTGTCTTCTATTCTTCTTCTGCCTTTTGTGGTTTCAATTGAGCATTTTATACAATTTAATTTGCCATTTTAACTATGTCTTGGTGTTGTCCTCCTTGGTTCCTTTGTGTTGGGAGATCTGTGGGCTTCCATGGTCTGAGAAACTATTTCCTTTCCCAGCTTTGGGAAGTTTTCCTCAATTATGTCTTCAAAGACACTTTATATCCCTTTTTCTCTCTCTTCATCTTCTGGTACTCCTATAATGCAAATATTGTTCTGTTTGGATTGGTCACACAGTTCTCTTAATATTCTTTCATTCCTAGAGATCCTTTTATCTCTCTCTGCCTCAGCTTCTATGTACTCTTGTTTTCTGATTTCTATTCCATTTACAGTCTCTTGCACCTCGTCCTATCTGCTCTTCATCCCGTCAATCAATTTTTTCATTTATGCAATCTCTCTCCTCACTTCCTCCCATAGCTCTTGCATATTTTTCTGTAGGTCCATCAACATGGTTATGACTTTTATTCTGAATTCTTTTTCAGGAAGATTGTTTAAATCTATCCCACCTGGCCCTCTCTCTGGGGTTGTCTGGGTGAGTCTTTACTGGACAATATTCTTCTGTCTTTTCATGGTGATAGAAGTGGTCACATGCAGGTGGCACATTTGTCAGCTGGGAGAACAAAGTCCCTTCCTGGTTGTTGTTTTCCTTGCCCTTCTCCATGGCCTGTGCCAGTTACCTACACATGCAGAGGCAGTCTCAGGGATAATCCCCTAAACTGCCATGGACAGGGCTGCTGTCAGGCTAGCCTAGAGTACAGCAATGGTTTGCAGCAATGCTGGGTGCGTTCTGCACTCCTTGGTGCCTTTCAGCCCTTGCTCTGCCTTCTGGGGCGCCTCCTGGTTAGCTGTGCACCTGCTGGGATGTGATTCTGTGCAGCCCTTCCTGGTTAGCTGCGCACCCGCTGGGAGGAGATTCTGTGCAGCCCTTCCTGGTTAGCTGCGTGCCCGCTGGGAGGAGAGTCTATGTTGCCCTTCCAGGTTAGCCGCACGCCCACCGGGAGGAGATTCTGTGTAGTTGTTGTGGGCCAGGCCCCTCTCCCGCTGTTCTGCAGCTGTGGTGGTTCCACTGCAGCACTGGCCGGGGGAAATGAATGGCAGGCTGCTTATCCCCATGAAGGGTTTTGGGGCTGCTCTCCCCAGCAGCCGGTTAGGGGGCTCAAAGTTCCTCAAGATTCCCAGCCTGCTGGGTTGAGTGCCCTGGGACAATTTTGTTCTGTTTTTGGGCCCTTGTCTGTTTAAGACTTTTAAGAAATCACCTGCTTTGTTTTTGTCCCAGGGGAGCCAGCTGTGGGGCCCTGCTTGCAGTCTCCGTCTTGGATCCTGCCCTTCCATTTCTCTAATCTCCAGTACACCATGCGATGTGTGTCTGTGCTCCCAGTGCAGATCACTAGGGCTGGTTATTTAGCAGTCCTGTGCTTCCACTCCCTCTTCACTCTGATTCTTTTCCTCCCGTGGGTGCACTGGGGTGGGGGAGTGCTTGGGTTCCACCAGGTCATGGCTTTGTATCTTACCCACTTTGTGAGGCACTGAGTTCTCACATATGTAGCTGTAGTCTGGCTGTTGTACTGTATTTTCTGGTCTCTCTTTTAGGAATAGTTGTATTTGTTGTATGTTCACAAATATATATGGTTTTGGGAGATTTCCGCTGCCCTACTCATGCCGCCATCTTCCTGGAAGCAGCCCATCCATGTATTTTTAATATATATCTTTATATTTCCTGTGGGGTTTTGTTCATTAGATATAGTTGGATCTCACTTTTTGATCCATTGTGACAATCTGTGTTTTTAATTAGTGTATTGAAACCAATGACATGTAAATTAATTATTAATACATCTGATTAATATCTAAAATATTTGTTACTATTTTCTATTAATTTCTGTTGTTTCTTTTTCTTTAATTTTGTCTTCTATTCTTCTGCCTTTTGTGGTTTCAATTGAGCATTTTATACAATTCCACATTTTACTTTCTGAACATGTTACATTTCTTTTTTAACTTTTTTAGTGGTTGACATAGAGTTTGCAATATACACTTAGAACTAATCCAAGTCTACTTTCAAATAACACTAGTACACTTCACAAATGGTGCTAGTACTTTATAATTTAAAAATAAGAATCCCTCCTTCCTGTTCCTTATATCACTGCTGTAATTTATTATATGTTTGTGTGTATTTACATAAAACAAATACATATATTTTTAAGCATATTGTTATGTTATGAAGAAAAAGTAAAAGTTTTTATTTATATTTATTCATTTCTTCTCCAATGCCCTTCATTTATGCAGATCTGAGTTTCTGACATACGTGATTTAACCTTTCTGAAGAACTTTTAACATTTCTTGCCAATCAAGTCTACAGGTAACACATACCATCATTTTTGTTTCCCTTAGATCCTTACTTTACTTTTGAAGGATAATTTCATGGAGTACCGAATTCTAGTGTGTTTTTTCTCAACATTTTCAATATTTAGCTTTACTCATTGTTTGCATTGTTTCTGAGGAGAAATTACGTGCAATTCCTATCTTTGTTCCTCTATAGACAAGGTATGTTTTTTCCTGGTTTTGTTGCATTTTTTTTCTTTTATTTTCTGCAATTTGAATATAATATGTATGCTTATGTATAATTTTGGGGATTTTTCTTTTCTTTTTTTTTGGCATTTGTCCTGCTTGTTTTTCTCTCAGCTTCCTGGTTCTATGGTTTGGTGTCTAACATTAATTTGGGGAAAATCTCAGTCATTATTGCTTAAATATATTCTGTTCATCTCTTACTATATTCTCCTGGTATTCCCATTACATGTATGTTATATCTTTTAGAGTTGTTTCACATTCCTGGAAAGAAAAATTTTTTGCTTCATTTTTTTTCAGATTGTTTTTACTTTGCTTTTCAGTTTTAGAAAAAGTTTTAATTGTTAAATCTTTAAGCTCAAAGATTCTTTCTTCAACAGTATTCAAACCACTAATTAACCTCTCAGAGACATTCTTCATTTGTGTTGTGGTGTTTTTGACCTCTTGCATTTCCTTTCATTTTTTTCTTAGAATTTCCATTTCTATGTTTAATTGCCCATCTGTTCTTGTATGCTATCCACTTTATCTAGTGGAGACTTCAAAATATTAATCATAGTAGTTTTGAATTCATGGCCTGACAATTCCCAAATCTTTGCCATATATGAGCCTGTTTCTGATGCTTGCTCTGCCTCTTAAAATTGCACTTTTGCCTTTTACTGTGTCTTGTAGTTTTTTTCTTGACAGTCATACATTATGTAATGCATGAAAGGGACCCTGGTGGTGTTAATGTTTGAGAGGAGAAGAACATTCTATAGTTGTATGATAAGGTCTGTTTTATAATAAGCTAATGCTTCTGGACTATGAAGTTAGCAAGTATTTCCCAGTCTTTCCCCTCCTCAGAATGGCTAGTAGGGTTTGTAGTTGGGTATTTCCCTTCTATCATGTAAGGCTAGAGTAGGCTTGACATTTTTTCTCTTCATACATATGGAAGAATAGAAGAGACTGGAGTTTGGTATTTCATTTATTGGACTCCTCAAGTTTGGTTCTGAAAAAAACCTAAAAATAATTTAGTCTCTGGTAAATGAGTTTCTCTTGAGTGCAGACCTTGCTAAGAAGAACAAAATGTTGTGACATATTTTTAAATGGTTACTTTCTCCTCTCTCATTGCTGGAAACAGGAGGAAATTATTTTCTGATATTAATTGTGAGATCCTGGTCAAGCTCCTGGAAGTAATACAGAAATGAGGGGGGCCCTTGCACAATTGGGTTTCCCTGGAGATTTTAACTTTCACACTTGTCCAGACTGAGCTACCAGCTATTCATCTATTACAGTTTAGAATTTCCTACCCTCACTGGTTCCCATGGAGATTTCTGCTCATAGGTTTCTGCTCCAGAAGTTATTATTTTCTGTATTCACTTTTCTGCCTCTATAATTGTGGAGGCAATGGTTTGTCCTGGGTCCTCTCTTCTCTGATGGATCTAAGAAGAGTCGTTTTTTTTTTTACAATTTTGTTCAACTTTTTATTTGTTGTTAGGTTAGAGTTACAACTTCTAAACACTTTATATATGTTGGCTCAGAAACCAGAGTCCCTAAAGCAATTTTTGATTTGAATCAAAGTCTAAACATATAGATACTTGTAAGTTTCAAGTGTTTTGTGTCCAAGCAGTTGTGATTTAGCAATGCTGTGAAGTTTAGCATTTTCATATGTAGAAGAACATTAATAAGTAGTATTTGGGAAAATACACAGGATCACATGTTAAGGTATTTTAAAGTTCTCTGAAAATGTTAAAATGCATTTCATATAATATAGTATTAGCCTAAAATAAATAGTGATTTGTAATAGGAAAAATGTGATCTCATCTAGACAAGTAAACAAAAAAACAGACACAGAAGAATAGGATCAAATGGCTAATTATACTTCAGTGCCAAGCTTGTTGTTAGGGAGCAAAATTACCCTTAGGTAACTTATCTACTGATTTGTTATTGCTAGACCCAGTTGGCATCCACAGACCTTAAATGGAGCTCCAGAAACTTGGTACCAGGGGGAAAGTTTTTTTGACAAATGTTGGGTTGTTTTTAATTAGAGTAATACAAAACCATTCACTGGAAAGGTAAATAGTGTCAACCACCATATCAACAGGGTAGAAGGCTTTGCCTTAACAGAGTTTGATGCCTTGAAATTATCTTAATTTCTATTTCACCTTTATTTGTAACTAAATATTTACTGCTTAGAAAATACCACAAAAATACATCCCTATAGAATTGTATAAAGTAATTACATAATATATAAATCTCCATTTCATATGATTATAAAAGTATTACAGATTGTTAAAACATCTGGAAACCATTCTGCTTTACAACTACATTTATACAACCAAATTTTTTCCTTCTTTTAGATTTGGAAATGCAAAGGTAATCACTTTTGTAATTTGTATGTGTTAGAATTCCAATAAATTCAAATTCAATGGAAGCTAAAGAATGAATGAAGTAAAGGATACAAAATTACTAACTGGATTGAAATGAAACATTTGCTATTACCATGTTTGAAGTGCTTTTAAAAACAATTTGAAAGGAAAAAGTAGTGAGCACTTAGCAAGCTGACATGCTTTAGACAGATACTAAAGTAAAGCAGCACATTCATTTCTGATATATGTGATAATTAGCCTCAATCAAATAAAAATAAAATAATGTGTAAAAGAATGAGACATAATTTAGGGTGGGGAATTAAGAAAAACCTAAATGGATAAACACAGGAAATCAAAACATCATATGCAACATAGTATTGATAAAGATATTTTTATATTCCTTTTAGAAATCAAACATAAATAGTTATATAGCAATATATTTTTATCTTTCCAAATACGAAATTGTATCTTTAGAGTTGTTTTGCAAATTTAAATAAAATAATTGGGTATCGTCCACTTGGTTCAGATTTCCAACTAAAACATAAGATACTTAATAGTTTAGAAATTTCAGCTTATTTTACTCATAAACCCTTTTATCTTCAGAATAATAGTACTAAAAAGTGGAATCAATACAGTTAAATGCTCAAGTTACCCACAGACTTACTGTTTCATTGTGAAACAACTTTAAAATGACATTATAATAGAAATTCAATAGAGAATTACTTAAATCTGTATTTAATTGATATGTTCTGCTAAAATTGCAACTTGTCTGAGATTCTGCATGACAGTTTCCTTAGCTGAAATAATTTTCATTATTTTTATGCTGCCAAATCAAAGAAGATAAAAGTGAATAAAATAATTGAAGATCAAGAATATATATTTTGCAAGATTTTTAAATGGGAAAGAAACATTTGGATGCTGCATATTTAGAAACTTGCATGAAATCTGAACTGAATAAATGCAAATTTACATTTTATTGTCAAAATAAAGATAGTTAAAATACATATTCAGGATTTTGAGTTGCTTTTTTGTGAACACTCTCCTTCTGAAGGCTTAATTATATTTTTACCTGTTTGTATGTAATGTGCAGGTGTCAACTTTATAAAGGAAATTATAAAATCAACAATAAACAAATTAGCAATAAATATTTGCTGACATAAGGAAGAAGTTGCTTACATATCTTCTTTCTAAATTAATCACAGTGAAACCAAGCACTTAAAAGTTTATCTCATGAGGTATTAATTTCATTCATTTCTATAGACATATTTTTCCTTAAAATAATTTGTATGTGAAAGTGTTTTAATTATGCAACATTTAGATATTTTTACAAAATATTTTTAATTCTGTTTTCTTAAAATACACACATTGGTAAAACAAAATCAAAATGGTATCTGTATAGCTAAATGCTTCATTATATTGTGTTTAATATTTTTCTCAACACTCCCTAGTAGATTTATTTATTCATTAATAATGATCAGTAGAAGACTTTTTTTTCCTACAAAATGTTGTAATTTCATACACCTGAGGTTTTCACCTTTGGGTGAGCCTCAAACTTGAACAAGTTCATTTTAACAGTATACTCTCCACAGTAAGAGATTTTTGGCATAACAGGGCAATAACAAAGCTTAATTTAACTGCTTAATGTTGTCAATAATCATCTTCATGATTGTGAAAGTGCTCACCTTCATAAAGAAAAAAAAATTTCAGAATTTAAAAGGATGAAAAATATTAAAATGACACTCATAGAATGCAAAAATGATCTAGAAACTTTGGAGTTGATGAATGTAACTGAGAGCTATTTTTTTAAACACATTTGAAGTAAATTTTAAAAGGCAAATAAAAATGAAATTAAACAAATGCATTGCATCAGATTGATAAGAGGAATAGTATTACACATCTGAAGGGAATAATTAACATATATAAGAATGCTATGAACAAAAGTTCTGTCAAAAACTTGGAAATATATTCTAAATATAAAAATGAATCATTGAAAGTAATTCAATAACAATAAGATAATCATGAGAATACGCTAATCATAAAAGAACATAACAAAATGTCAAAAATATTTGCTTGACAGAATACACTAAAGCAAAATAGCTTTATGGGAAAATGGTACTTAAGCCTCAAGGAAAAATTCATGCCAATTTTTTTGTTTCCAGAATATAGAAAAAAAGAACATAGAAAAACACTAAACACTTCTCCATTCAATTGATGAAGCTACAGCTCTAATAATAGTAAAACTTAATCAATAAAACAATTTCATTTCTCAATGCTGTGTACAAAATCTGAATATAATGTTAAAAATCAAATCTATCCAATTAATCTGAACATAATACTATATTACAAATAGTTAATATTAATGCCAGAATTGATATAATTCATTTAACTTATTACATGAGAAATATGTCATTTTTAATAGTATAGAAAAGATTAGAGACAATACTAACTATCGATTTAAAGAATGGATTTGTAAACTGTGGCTAGAAAAAAGTTTTTTTTAATCTGTCTTAATGATCATGATTAAAGCATTCTTGTTAATGTCAGGAAAAGGAAGAATTACAGCTCTTGTATCTAGTATTTAAGTATGCTCTGTGAGGCATATCATTTATAATAAGACAAAGTTAGAGGTGAGAATATTAGAAAGGCAACATCAAAATACCATTATTTTTGCAGATAATATGATTATCTTTATTTTTAACAAGAAACCTTATAGTGCACTTTTCTTAAGACAAACCAAACCCACATCTAAGAATGAATGTCATAGTTATATTCACTTAAGTACACAAAGGTGCAGTAAAGGGAGAACCTTATTAGGGGTGGATAGGGGAACCCAACAATTAGGCTCATGGAAGAAAGAATCCTCTCTTTGATTCTCAATATACTGAAAACCAGATAAGGCTCTAAACTGTTTATAATCACATTTTCTACTTGAAATAATTTTCAAGGTCACACCTAAATTCAAGATATTAAGGAAGTGCAACCCTACTGTGTAGCCAGAAGTAGATTACAATCAGATATTAGTGAATATAGATAATACAGATCTCACAGTTCCAGAAAGGCATTTCCTCCAAGGTTATCCAGAAATTTACTTGTAAGATTTTGTCAAGTAAATCAAAAGGTGTAAAATGCTTCATTTAAATATTTGCTTAATCTAGAATTTACTTTGCTGTGAATTATGAAATAGGATAAACTTTGTTCTAAAAAGAATTTATGTTTTGACACCATTTACTGACTATATTTATTTTCCACACTGATTTGAAAGCCCTTTTTATCAAATAAAATTCCAGTTTCCATTTGTGTCTATTTTTTCACATTGACTATTCATGTTTCAATAAATTCTAAATATTTTTGTTGAAGTTTTATAATATGCAAATATATTATAACTTTCAATAAGATAATTAGTCTTTAAAAAAATAAACATAGAATTACTATGTAATCCAGCAACACAACTTCTGGGTATACATCCAAAAGATGTTAAAGAAAGGATACAAACAGATATATGGACACTGATGTTTCCAGTGGCATTATTTGATAGGTAAAAGGTGGCAACAGCTCAATGTCCATCAAAAAATGGATGGATGAACAAAATGTGGCATATGCATAGAAGGAGTGTTATTTATCCTTCAAAAGGAAACAAATTATGACACACACTACAATGTGGACAAACCTTGAAGATATTATGGGGAATTAAATAAGCCACTCACAAAGGACAAATACTGTATGATACTCATAGGTATTTGAGGTACCTAGATGAGTCAAATTCATAAAGACAAGAGAACAATGGCTACCAGGGACTGGGAGAAAGGGGAACAGGAAATTATTGTTTAATGGGCATAGTACAGTTAGTGGCAGTTTGGGAATACAAAAAAAGCTCTGGAAATGGATGATGGTATTGCTTACACAACAATATGAATGTACATAATGCCACTAAAACCGTGCATTTAAGAATGGTTCAAATGGTACATTTTCTATCATATATAATTAGCCACAAAAATATGGCAATTATCTCTCCTCACCAATTACTTTATTTGTTTGCATTCAAATTTTCATAGGGTTTTTTTTCAAACTTACTTTCCCAGAACTTTGTAATAGTTATACATTTCTGGCTTCTTAATTGTTTGACGGGGAGAAGTAAGGAATGGATTCTCCCTGATGACACCTGAGATAAGTCCAGTGATACTGATTTTGGACTTCTGGACTGCAGAACTGTAAAAGAACTAATTTTGGTTGTTTTAAGCCTCCACTTTGGTGATAATTTGTTATAGCAACCACAGAAAATAATACTATAATGTTATATATATATAACTAAAAAATGTTGCTTCCTTAAATGTGGTGCTTCTGTGGCAAATAACTGAAAATATGGAAGTGGTTCTGGAATTGTATACTTGATTGAGCCTGGAAGAATTCTGAGGTACATGATATAAAAAGCCTATCATGCCTTAAACAGAATGTTGGTAGAAGTATGTATATTAAAAATGTTGATGGTGAAGGCTCAGAAGGAAGGGAAGAACATGGAAAAGAAAGTATATATCATATTAGAGACTACATATACCATCATAATACAATGATAATGAAATATGATTGTTAAAGGCATTACTGGTCACGAATCAGAAGTAAATAAACATGTTTTAGAAACAAGGAAAAACAGCTTTTCTTGTATAGTGGCAGACTGCATAGCTGAATTGTGTCCTACAACTGTGTGGAAAGCAGAATTTGTAAGTGGAGAATTTGGATATTTAGCTGAAAAGGTTTCTAAGCAACGTGTTGCAGGAGTTGCCTGATTTCTTCTTACTGCTTGTAGTAAAATGTGAGAAGAAAGAAATAAGTTGAGGGGAGAACTATTAAGTAAATAGGAATTGAGAAGTGATGAATTGAGAAATTCTCATCTTAACCAGATTGGGAAAAGATGCTAAAATTAAGAGAGTCACTGTTAGGAAAGTGTGCACTGGAGTGAAGGCCACTGGTATGACATAACAATGTTTGCTAGTGCTGAAGAGATTAAACATGTAACTCACAGATCCCCTCAAATATCTCAGCAAAAGCTGACTATATATGGGATTATCCAAGAAATATCTGTTTATAACCCTTTTGTCTAATGGCATGAATCTCCATGCCATTAGACAAGGGACATACACAGGAAATGCACAAAGTTTTCAATTATATTCTATCGGCTGAAACACTGTCAACTTAGACTAAAAGGGACAGAGAAAGGAAGAAATGAAGGATGCTATTAAGATCTCAAAAATTCTATAGGCAGGAAATATGCTGATAAAATCATTCAGCTACAAAAGTTTGATACCCTTCAAGAAAAAGGAAGAATAATTCAGTGGTGGAACTATGGATCCAGAAGGCAGAACTACAGGCACAGTGAGTAGAGACTCAAGCCACAGAAGATTATTCCTAGACCTTGAAATCAAATGCCATCTTCCCTGATATCAAAACTGTGGAAATTAAACACCACAAACCTGAAAAACCAGTGGTCAAAGAAGAAATAAAAAAATAAATTAAAAAAATTAAAGTAAGCAAAAATGGAAACACACCCTAAAATTTATGGGATAGAGAAAAATGAATTTTAAGAGGGGAGTTTATAGTGATAAATGCTAACATTAAGAAAGAAGAAAGATCTCAAGTAAACAACCTAACTTTATACTTCAAGGAACTTGAAAACAAAAACTAAACCCAGGCCAAAGTTAATCGGCGGAAGGAGGTAACAAGAGAACACATAATGAAACAGAAAACGAAAAATAATATGAAAGAACATAGGAAAACTGAAAGCTGCTTTTTTGAAAAGAAGAAGAAAACTGACAAACTTTTAACTAGATGTATCAAGGAAAAAATTAAAGGACTCAAATAAATTTTAAAATAAAAGAGGAGTCTTTAAAACTGGTGCCACAGAAATATAAAGGGTCATGAGCCTACCATGAACAGTAATACACAAACAAATTGGATAGCCTAAAGGAAATGGATAAATTCCTAGAAACAGACGTTACCAAGACTGAATTATGAACAAATATAAAATCTCAACAGACCAATAATGAGTAAGGATATTGAATCAGTAATAAAATAATACCCCAAAAAAGAGCATAGAACAGTAAGGATTCATTGGGGATTTCTATCAAATATTTAAAGAATTAATGCCAATCCTTCTCAAAGTCTTCCAGAAATCTGAAGAGGAAGAAACATATTTTACAAGGTCTGCATTCCCTTGACACTAAAATCAGATAAGGATACTACAAGAAAAGAATATAGATGTAAAATTCTCAACAAATACTAGCAAATTGAATTCAATAGCACATTAAAAGAATCATATATACATCATGATCAAGTTGGACTTTTCCCTGGGATGCAAGGAGGTTCAACATGTGAAATTCAATATGATACATCACAAATAATAGAATGAAATATAAAAATGAATACAAAAAAGAAATATAAAAATCATATGAATATCTAAATAGATAAATAAAAAACACTTGACAAAATTCAACAATTTATATGCTAGACATCTTCAACAAAGTGGGTATAGAAAGAAGAGAACTCAACATAATATAGGCCATATATAATAAACCCATTGTTAATATCATAATCAATGTTGATGTTTAAGAGATTTCCCTCTGATATCAGGGACAAGAATTTTCACTATCACCATTCCTGTTCAACATAATACTGGAAGTTGTAGTCAGAGCAATTAGGCAATAAAGAGAAATGAAAGGCATTCTAATCAGAAAGGAAGAAGTAAAATTTTCTGCTGATGTCATAATTTTATATGTAAAAAATACTAAAGATTCCACCAAGAAAAATCTTTTACAACTCATTAACAAATTCAGTAAAGTTGCAAGGTACAAAATCAAGGTACAAAAATAAGTTATGTTTCTACATAACATTGAACTATCTGAAAAATAAATAAAATAATCCCATTCACAATAACATCAAAAATAATAAAATACTTAGGAATAAATTTAACTAATGAAGTGAAATACCTATACACCTAAACTACACAACAGTGATAATAAAAAATTGAAGGTAATACAAATAAATAGAAAGATATTTCAGGTTCATAGATGGAAGAGTTAATGTTTAAATATCCATACTACCCAAAACCTTCTATAGATCCTGGGCAATCCCTGTAAAAATCCAATGGCAAGTTCCGGGAATATGGCGACGTGAACAGACCAGCAGAAAAATTCCTCCCAACATTATATTTATTCACGAAAATACAGCAAATACAACTATCCCTAAAAGAGAGACCAGAATACACAGGAAAGTGCACAGCGTACAGCTACACCTGTGAGAACTTGGCAGCCGGTGAGGCGGACGGGATACAGAGCAGCGACCCTGTGGGAACGAGCGCTCCCCTCCCCCAGAGATCCGGCGGCCAGACACTCCGGAAAGAGGACTCGGCACCTGCGGGATGGAAACATGATCCAGGGAGACCAGAGCACCCCTCCACCCCAGCACTCCGGAGGGAGTCCCGGCAAGGCGGGTAAGGTATAGAGACGCGACCCGGCGGACCGAGCGCTCCTCTCCCCCACCGCTCCAGCGGGAGGAGAGGACTCAGAGCCGGGAGGGAGTGGAAGTCTGCGCCGGGAGCACTGACACACAGCCTGCGGTGTAGCGGAGATAGGAGAGACAGAGGGCAAGGGTCCCAGCCCGGAACATGCAAGTTGCCCGCGGCAGGCTCCAGGAAGGAAAAAGAAAGGAAAAAAAAGGGAAGAAAAGCACGCGCTCTACCTCAGTGGTCTTAAAGAGACAGGAGCTCAGTAGAGGGGCCGGATAGCCCCGCAAACTGAGCCCAGCACGCTGGGAGTCCTGGGGAGCTTTGGACCCCTTGGCTGGCAACTGGGAAAGGGTGCCTGCCATTGAGACCCCCACGGAGCTCAATAGCTTCCCATTGTTCCCAACCCAGCCAGAACTATAGAAAGGTGCTGGAATAGTGGAGCAACAGCGCCACCTACAGCACTCACGCGGAACCCACTCTCAGTGGCTTTTATTTATTTATTTTTTTTGTTATTGCTTTTTCTCCCCTTTCATTTTCTTTTTTTCTTTCCCTCTCTTTCATCAGCCTTCCATTCATTCTCACCCTGGCCACAGCATTAAAGGGCCGTGTGGAGCGACGTGGCCACTGCTCTGGAATAGTGGAGAAATAGCGCCACCTACAGCATTCACACAGAAACCAACCCCGGTGGGCATTTTGGTGTTTTTTTCTGTTGTTGTTGTCGTTTTTTTTTTTGTTGTTGTTGTTGCTGTTTTCTTTTACGTGTTGCTGCTTTTTCTTTTTCTTTCTTTTCTTTTCCTTTCTCTCTCTCTCCTTTTACTTTTTTATTATAAGTAGAAATTTCTTTTTTTTTTCCTTTCTCTCCTTTCTTATCTCTCCTTCCTACCAACAACCAATTCTATAGTCATGAGAAGACAGAAGAATATGATACAGACAAAGCTTCAGACAAACACCACCCCAGAGAAAGAAGCTGAAGAAATGGGCATGCACAGTCTTCCAGAAAAAGAATTCAGAATAAAAGTCATAGCCATGCTGACGGATCTACAGAAAAATGTGCAAGAGCTAAGGGAGGAAGTGAGGGAAGTGAGGAAAGACAATGCAGAAATGAGACAATCCATCGATGGGCTCAACAGCAGATTGAATCAGGTTCAAGACACGATCAAGGAATTACAAGACAGGAAACAGGAATACAAAGAAGCTGAGGCAGAGAGAGATAAAAGGATCTCTAAGAATGAAAGAATATTAAGAGAACTGTATGACCAATCGAAACAGAGCAATATTTGCATTATAGGAGTACCAGAGGAAGAAGAGAGAGAAAAAGGGATAGAAAGTGTCTTTGAAGAAATAATTGCTGGAAACTTCCCCACGCTGGGGAAGGAAATAGTCTCACAGTCCACGGAAGCCCACAGATCTCTCAACACAAGGGACCCAAAGAAGACCACACCAAGACACATAATAATCAAGATGGCAAAGATCAAAGACAAGGGCAGAGTATTAAAGGCAGCTAGAGAGAGAAAAAAGATCACCTACAAAGGAAAACCCATCAGACTGTCATCAGACTTCTCAACAGAAACCTTACAGGCCAGAAGAGAATGGCATGATATATTTAACATAATGAAACAGAAGGGCCTCGAACCAAGAATATTGTATCCAGCACGATCATCATTTAAATATGATGGAGGGATTAAACAATTTCAAGACAAAAGAAAGTTGAGAGAGTTTGCTTCCCATAAACCACCACTACAGGATATCTTAAACGGACTGCTCTAGAGGGAAACACCCCTAAGGCTAAAAAGATGTCACCAGAGAAAATAAAATCATAGCAAAGAAAGCAGACCATCCAAATACCAACTAAAGGCAAAGAATAAAACACCTAATATTTAAAGAAAGGAGGAGGAAGAATAGGAAGGGAGAGATAAAGAAACATCAGACGGCGTTCACAATAACTTAACAAAAAAGTTAAGTTAGATTCTCAGATAGTAAAGAAGCAACCCTTGAACCTTTGGTAACCACGAATCTAAAGCCTGCAATGGCAGTAAGTACATATCTATCAATAATCACCCTAAATGTAAATGGAATGAATGCACCAATCAAAAGACACAGAGTAACAGAGTGGATAAAAAAGCAAGACCCATCTATATGCTGTTTACAAGAGACTCACCTCAAACCCAAAGATATACACAGACTAAAAGTGAAGGGATGAAAATAATATTTCAAGCAAACAACAAAGAGAAAAAAGCACGTGTTGCAGTACTTGTATCAGATAAAATAGACTTCAAAATGAAAAAAGTAGCAAGAGATAAAGACGGACATTACATAATGATAAAGGGGACAGTCCAACAAGAAGATATAACCATTATAAATATATATGCACCCAACACAGGAGAATCAGCATATGTGAAAAAAATACTAACAGAAGTGAAGGAGGAAATAGACAGCAATGCAATTATTCTAGGAGACTTTAACACGCCACTCACTCCAAAGGATAGATCAACCAGGCAGAGGATAAGTAAAGACACAGAGGCACTGAACAACACACTAGAACAGATGGACCTAACAGATATCTACAGAACTCTGCACCCAAAAGCAGCAGGATACACATTCTTCTCAAGTGCACATGGAACATTTTCTAGAATAGACCACATTCTAGGCCACAAAAAGAACCTCAGTAAATTCAAAAATATTGAAATCTTACCAACCAACTTCTCAGATCACAAAGGTATAAAACTAGAAATAAATTTCAGAAAGAAATCAAAAAGGCTCACAAATACATGGAGACTTAACAACATTCTCCTAATGAATCAATGGGTTAACGACCAAATCAAAACAGAAATCAAAGAATATATGGAGACTAATGACAACAACAACACAAAGCCACAACTTCTGTGGGATGCAGCAAAGGCAGTTCTAAGAGGAAAGTATATTGCAATCCAGGCCAACTTAAAGAAGGAAGAGCATTCCCAAATGAATAGTCTAAGGACACAATTATTGAAATTGGAAAAAGAAGAACAAATGAGGCCCAAAGTTACCAGAAGGAGAGACATAATAAAGATCAGGGAAGAAATAAATAAAATTGAGAACAATAAAACAATAGAAAAAATCAATGAAACCAAAAGCTGGTTCTTTGAAAAAATAAACAAAATAGATAAACCCCTAGCAAGACTCATTAAGAGAAAAAGAGAATCTACACACATAAACAGAATCACAAATGAGAAAGGAAAAATAACGACGGACCCCACAGAAATACAAAGAATTATAAGAGAATATTACGAGCATCTATATGCCAACAAGCTGCAAAACCTAGAAGAAATGGACAACTTCTTAGAAAACTAGTCTTCCAAGACTCACCAAGCAGGAAACAGAAAAACTAAACAGACCAATCACCAGCAATGAAATTGAATCGGTAATCAAAAAACTACCCAAGAACAAAAGCCCTGGACCAGATGGATTCACATCTGAATTCTACCAGACATATAGAGAAGAAATAACACCCATTCTCCTTAAAGTTTTCCAAAAAATAGAAGAGGAGGGAATACTTCCAAACTCTTTCTATGAAGCCAGCATCACTCTAATACCAAAACTGGGCAAAGACCTCACTAAAAAAGAAAATTACAGACCAATATCCCTGATGAACGTAGATGCAAAAATACTCAACAAAATATTAGCAAACCGAATTCAAAAATACATCAAGAGGATCAAACACCATGATCAAGTGGGATTCATCCCAGGGATGCAAGGATGGTACAACATTCGAAAATCCATCAACATCATCCATCACATCAATAAAACGAAGAACAAAAACCACATGATCATCTCCATAGATGCTGAAAAAGCATTTGACAAAATTCAGCATCCATTTTTGATTAAAACTCTCAACAGAATGGGTATAGATGGCAAGTACCTCAACATCATAATGGCCATATATGACAAACCCACAGCTAACATCATACTTAATAGCGAGAAGCTGAAAGCTTTTCATCTAAGATCGGGAAAAAGACAGGGGTGCCCACTCTCTCCACTGTTATTCAACATAATACTGGAGGTCCTGGCCACGGCAATCAGACAAAACAAAGACATACAAGGCATCCAGATTGGTAAAGAAGAAGTCAAATTGTCACTATTTGCAGATGATATGATACTGTATATAAAAAATCCTAAAGACTCCACTCCAAAACTACCAGAACTAATATCTGAATTCAGCAAAGTTGTAGGATATAAAATTAACACACAGAAATCTGTTGCTTTCCTATACACTAATGATGAGCTAACAGAAAGAGAAATCAGAAAAACAATTCCATTCACAATTGCACGTAAAAGAATAAAATACCTAGGAATAAACCTAACGAAAGAAGTGAAAGACCTGTACTCTGAAAACTACAAGACACTCCTAGGAGAAATTAAGGAAGACACTAACAAATGGAAATGCATCCCATGCTCTTGGCTAGGAAGAATAAATATTGTCAAAATGGCAATACTACCTAAAGCAATCTACAGATTCAATGCAATCCCTATCAAACTACCAACAGCTTTCTTCAATGAACTGGAACAAATAATTCTAAAATTCATATGGAACCAGAAAAGACCCCGAACAGCCAAAACAATCATGAGAAGGAGGAATCAAACAGAGGGAATTACGCTCCCTGACTTCAAGCTCTACTACAAAGCCACAGTAATCAAGACAGTTTGGTACTGGCACAAAAACAGACCCACAGACCAGTGGAACAGAATAGAAAATACAAACATTACCCCAAACACCTACAGTCAATTAATATTTGATAAAGGAGCCCTGGATATACAATGGGGAGATGACAGCCTCTTCAGCAGCTGGTGTTGGAAAAACTGGACAGCTACATGTAAGAGAATGAAACTGGACTACTGTCTAACCCCATACACAAAGGTAAACTCAAGGTGGATCAAAGACCTGAATGTAAATCATGAAACCATAAAACTCTTAGAAAAAAACATAGGCAAAAATCTCTTGGACATAAACATGAGTGACTTCTTCAAGAACATATCCCCCCGGGCAAGGGAAACAAAAGCAAAAATGAACAAATGGGACTATATCAAGTTGAAAAGCTTCTGTGCAGCAAAGGACACCATTAGTAGAACAAAAAGACATCCTACAATATTTGAAAATATATTCATAAATGATGTATCTGATAAGGGGTTGACATCCAAAATATACAAAGAACTCACGCACCTTAACAAACAAAAAGCCAATAACCCAATTAAGAAATGGGCACAGGACATGAATAGACACTTCTCTAAAGAAGAAATTCAGATGGCCAGCAGGCACATGAAAAAATGCTCCACATCGCTAATCATCAGAGAAATGCAGATTAAAACCACAATGAGATATCACCTCACACCAGTGAGGATGGCTAACATCCAAAACACAAACAACAACAAATGTTGGCGAGGATGTGGAGAGAGGCGAACCCTCCTACATTGCTGGTTGGAATGCAAATTAGTTCAACCATTGTGGAAAGCAGTATGGAGGTTCCTCAAAAAATTCAAAATAGAAATACCATACGACCCAGGAATCCCACTCCTAGGAATTTACCCCAAGAATGCAGCAGCCCCGTTTGAGAAAGACAGATGCACCTCTATGTTTATTGCAGCACTTCTTACAATAGCCAAGAAATGGAAGCAACCTAAGTGCCCATTAGTAGATGAATGGATTAAGAAGTGGTACATATAAACAATGGAATATTACGCAGTCATAAGAAAAAAACAAATCCTACCATTTGCAACAACATGGATGGAGCTGGAGGGTATTATGCTCAGTGAAATAAGCCAAGCCAAAAAAGACAAGTACCAAATGATCTCACTCATATGTGGAGTATAAGAACAAAGAAAAAAAAAACTGAAGGAACAAAACAGCAGCAGACTCACAGAACCCAAGAATGGACTAACAGTTACCAAAGGGAAAGGGACTGGGGAGATGGGTGGGAAGGGAGGGATAAGAGGGTAAAAGGGGCATTACGATTGGCAGACATAGGGTGGGGGGGCACGGGGGGGACTGTACAGCTCAGAGAAGACAAGTAGTGATTCTCATCTCACTACACTGATGGACAGTGACTGTAATAGGGTTGGTGGGGGGGACCTGATGAAGGGGATAGTTTAATCATCACAATATTGCTCATGTAATTGTAGGTTAATGATACCCAGATAAAATAAATTGTAAAGAAAAAAAATCCAATGGCAATTTTCACAGAAATGGACACAAAATCCTAAAATACCTATGGAACCACAAAAGACCATGGGTAGCCAAAAGAACCCTGAGAAAGGAAACCATACTCAGATATCATGTTTCCTTATTTCAAATTATATTACAAGTCCACAATAATCAAAACAATATTGTACTAGCTTAAAAATAGACATAGGACACATAGGAAAAGATGGCAGTATGAGTAAGGTGGCAGAAATCTCCTCCCAAAACCATATATATTTTGAAAATACAGCAAAGACAACTATTCCTCAGAGTGACCAGAAGTAACAGTATGCCACCCAGTCTACATGTGCAGGAATACAACATCTTATAGATAAGTGTAAGATACAATGCCGTGACCCAGCAGGAGCCAAGCACTCCTCCCACCCCAGCTCACCAATGGGAGGAAAAGAATCAGAGTAGGGAGGGAGTGGAAGCACAGAACTGCTAAATAACCAGCCCTAGTAATCTGCCCCACGAGCACAGACACACATTGCATGGTGCTCTGGAGATTAGAGGAGCAGAAAATCAAAGTCCAAGACTAAGACAGCAAACTGGTTCCCACAGCCAGATGCCCTGGGACAAAAGAAAAGCGGGAGGTTTAAAAGTCTTAAAGTGACAAGGGTTTAACAGGTGGAAAAAATCATCCTGGCACACTCAGCCCAGCAGGCTGGGAACTTTAAGGAGCTTCAGGCACCCTATTGCCTTAGTTGGCAACGCAGTTCCAAGGCCCCTCACCATGATAAGCAGCCAGCCATTTCTTGTTCCACACCGGCACCTGTATGCAAATTGGCTGTCCATACCATTGGTACAGACTAGCCGGAAGGCAGACCTGCCCACAGCAGAAACATAGCTTAACACAGAGGCTTCATCCTGCATGTGGCTAAGTGACCCAGACCCAGAGGCTGCTCCCTTCGCACAGTTGATCAGAACAGGTAGCTGACACGGGCGCAGAGACTGGGAGACGTAAAGCATCTTTGTTCTCACGGCAGAACACACGCCATGGGCCTGCGACCTGTGCCAGTGCTGTAGGCCATACCTAGGGCTACCCTGTCCATGGCAGCTTAGGGGATTAATCCAGAGGCTGCTCCCTACATGTGGATGACTGGCACAGACAGTGGAGATGGGTGTGGAAACCGGGAGGCACGAAGGGGCTCTGTTCTCCTGGAAGAATATGTGCTGCTGGCCTGCGAATCCCACCATTGGCCCTTGGCCATCCCAAGGGACACCCCACCCATGGCAGCTTAGGGGATCAACCCAGAGGCTGCCTTCTGCATGTAGTTAACCAGCACAGACAGCAGAGACAGGCACTGAGACCTGGAGCCATGAAAAGGCTTTGTCCTTGAGGCAGACACACATGTTGCTGGCCTGCAACCCCTGCCAGGGCACTAGGCCATCCTGAGGGCTTCCCCACCCATGGAAGCTAGGGGATTAACCCAGAGGCCACACCCTGTGCACGGTTAGCTGGCACAGACATTGGAGACAGTAAAGGCAACTGGAAAGCAAGAAGGGATTTTGTTCTCCCAGCTGACACATGAGCCACACACTGGCAACCACTCCAATCACTCCAGGAGCCTTAAAAATTCAGAAGAATCTTGTTCAATCCAAAATCCCTCAAACACCAGAAAAGGGTCTGAGAGACTGAAATCAACAATCTTCCTGAAAAAGAATTCAACAGAAAAGTCATAAGCATGCTGATGGATCTACAGAAAAATATTCAAGAGCTAAGGGATGAATTCAGGAGGGAGATAACAAAAGTGAAACAAACAATGGAGGGATTTAGAAACAGATTCAATACAGTGGAGGAGACTATTAATGCAATGGAATGCAAGAACAGGAATACAGAGAAGCTGAGGCAGAGAGAGAAAAACGGATTTCTAGGAATGAAAGAATATCAAGAGAACTGTGTGACCAATCCAAATGGAACAATATTCACATTATAGGGGTACCATAAGAAGAATAAGAGAGAAAAAAGGGAAGAAGGAGTCTTTGAAGAAATAATTTCTGAAAACTTCCCCAATCTGGGGAATGAAATAGTCTCTCAGGTCACAGAAATCCATTGACATACCAACACGAAGGACCTAAGGAAGACAACACCAAGATATATAATAATTAAAATGGCAAAGATCAAACACAAGGACAGAGTATTAAAAGCAGCCAGAGAGAGAAAAAGATCACCTACAAAGGAAAATGCATCAGGCTATCATCAGACTTCACAACAGAATCTTACAGGCCAGAAGGGAATGGCTTTATATATGCAAAACAATGAAGCAGGAGGGCTTCAAACCAAGAATACTCTATCCAGCAAGATTATCATTTATATTTGAAGGAGGGATTAAACAATTCCAAGCTAAACAAAAGTTGAGGGAAATTATCTCCCACAAACCACCTCTACAGTTTATTTTAAAGGGACAGACCTAGATGGAAGTATGCTTAAGGATAAATAGCTGTCACCAGAGAAAAGAAAACCACAGCAAAGGAAGTAGACCAACTAAATACTAAATGGAAAATTAAATCAGCTATCCACAAATTCAGTCAAGGGACACACAAAAGGCACAGAATATGACACCTAACATATAGAGTGGAGGAAGAAAAAGAAGGGAGAGAAAAAAGACTCATCAGACTGTATTTATAATAACATAATAAGTGAGTTAAGTTAGACTGCTAGATAGTAAAGAAGCTGCTCTTGAACCTTTGGTAACAACAAAAACAAAGCCTGCAATGGCAACAAGTACATATCTATCAATAATCACCCTAAAAGTAAATGGACAGAATGCACCAATCAAAAGACACAGAGTTACAGAATGGTTAAAAAAGCAACTATATGTTGCCTACAAGATACTTCAAACCCAAAGACATATACAGACTAAAAGTGAAGGGATGGAGAAAGATATTTCATGCAAACAATAAGAAGAAAAAAGCAGGTGTTGCAGTACTTGTATTGGACAAAATAGATTTCAAAAGAAACAAAGTAACAAGACATAGAGGACATTACATAATGATGAAGGGGTCAGTCCATGAAGAGGATATAACCATTATAAATATCTATGCACCCAACACAGGAGGACCTACATATGTGAAACAAATACTAAAAGAATTAAAGGGGTAAATAGAATACAATGCATTCATTTTAAGAGACTTAGCACACAACTCACTCCAAAGGACATATCAACCAGACAGAAAATAAGTAAGGACACAGAAATACTGAACAATATATTAGAACAGATGGACCTAACATCTATAGAACATTCCACCCCCAAAGCAGCAGAATACACGTTCTTCTCAAGGGCACATGGAACATTTTGCAGAATAGACCACATACTTCCCACAGAAACAGTCTCAGAAAATTAAAAAAGATTGAAATTAAACAAACCAACTTCTCAGATCACAAAGGTATAAAACTAGAAATAAATTGTACAAAGAAAACCAAAAGGTTTACAAACACATGGAGGATTAACAACAATGACCAAATTAAAACAGACATCAAGAAAATATGGAGACAAATGACAACAACAGTACAAGGCCCCAACATCAGTGGGATGCAGCAAAGGCAGTTCTAATAGGAAAGTATATACCAAACTAGGCCTATTTAAAGAAAGAAGAACAATCCCAAGTGAATAGTCTAAATTCACAATTATTGAAACTGGAAAAATAAGAACAAATGATGCCCAAAGTCACCAGAAGGAGGGACATAATAAAGATCCGAGAAGAAATAAATAAAATTGAGAAGAATAAAAGAAAAGAAAAAATTAATGAAACCAAGAGCTGGATCTTTGAGGAAATAAATAAAATAGATAAACCCAGCCCGATTTATTAAGAGAAAAAGAGAATCTACACATCTAAACAGAATCAGAAATGAGAAAGGAAAAATCACGACAGGTGACACGGAAATACAAAGAATTATTAGAGAATGGTATGAAAATCTATATGCCAACACACTGGATAACCTAAAAGAAATGGACAACTTTCTAGGAAAATACAACCTTCCAACACTGACCAAGGAAGAAACATAAAATCTAAACAGACCAATTACCATCAATGAAATTGAATCAGTAATCAAAAAACTACCCAAGAACAACCCCCCGGACTAGATGGGTTCACCATTGAATATTATCAGATATTTAGAGAAGACATAATACCCATTCTCCTTAAAGGTTACTAAAAATTAAAAGAAGAGGGAATACTTCCAAACTCATTTTATGAAGCCAGCATCACTCTAATACCAAAACTAGGCAAAGACAACACAAAAAAAGAAAACTACAGACCAATATCCCTGATTAACATAGACGCAAAAATACTCAACAAAATATTAGCAAACGAAATCGAAAAATACATCCAGAGGTTCATACATCATGATCAAGGGGGATTTATCCCAGGATGCAATCATGGTATAATATATGAAAATCCATCAACAAAATGCAGTATATCAATAAAAAGGACAAAAATCACATGATCATCTCCATAGATGCTGAAAAAACATTTGACAGAATTCAATACCCATTCATGATAAAACTCAACAAAATGGGTATCAAGGGCAAGAACCTCAACAGAATAAAGGCCATATATGACAAACCCACAGAAAACATCATACTTAACAGTGAAAAGCTGAAGGATATTCCTCTACGATCAGCCACAAGACAAGGATGCCTACTCTCCCCACATTTATTTAACATAGTTCTGGAGGTCCTAGCAAGGCAATCAGATAACACAAAGAAATAAAATGTATCCAGCTTTTAAAGGAAGAAGTAAAACTATCTCTCTTTGCAGATGACATGATATTGCACATAAAAAAAATAAAAGAATCCACTCCAAAACTACTAGAACTAATATCCGAATTCAGCAAAGCTGCAGGATACAATATTAATACACAGAAATCTGTTGCATTTCTATACACTAATGATGAACTAGCAGAAAGAGAAATCAGGGAAACAATTCCATTCACAATTGCATCAAAGAGAATAAAATACCTAGGAATAAACCTAATCAAGGAAGTGAAAGACCTATACACTGAGAACTACAAGACTCTTAAGAGAAATAAAAGAGGACTCTAATAAATTAAAATTCATTCCATGCTCTTGGGTAGTAAGAATTAATAGTGTCAAAATGGCCATCCTGCCTTAAGCACTCTACAGATTCAATGCAATCCCTATAAAAATACCAGCAGCATTCTTCAACGAACTGGAGCAAATAGTTCTAAAATTCATATGGCACCACAAAAGACCCCAAATAGCCAAAGCAATCCTGACAAGGAAGAATAAAGTGGGGAGAATCTTGTTTCCCAACTTCAAGCTCTACTACAAAGCCACAATAATCAAGAAAGTTTGGTACTGGAACAAGAACCATAGAGCAGTGGAACAGAATAGAGAGTCCAGATATTAATCCAAGCATATATGATCAATTAATATATAATAAAGAAGCCATGGATATACAATGGGGAAATGAGATCCTCTTTAACAGCTGCTGTTGGCAAAACTGGACAGCTACATGTAAGAGAATGAAACTGGATTACTGTCTAACACCATACACAAAAGTAAATTGGAAATGAATCAAAGACCTGAATGTAAGACATGAAACCATAAAATTCTTAGAAGAAAATATAGGCAAAAATCTTTTTTTTTCTTATGTATGTGTGTTTATTTTCACTTTTTTAATTTTTTATTGTTTTACTATACATATATATTTTTATTAAGGTATTATTAATATACACTCTTAAGAAGGTCACATGAAAAAACAATGTGGTTACTACATTTACCCATATTATCAAGTCCCCACCCATACCCCAGTGCAGTTACTGTCCATCAGTATAGTAAGGTACCACATATTCAGTTTGCCTTTTCTGTGCTACACTGTTTTCCCCATGACCCCTCACACCATGTGTACTAAACATAATACCCCACAATCCCCTTCTCCCACCCTCCCCACCCGCCCTCCCACAACCCTCCCCTTTGGTAACCACTAGTTCCTTCTTGGAGTCTCTGAGTCTGCTGCTATTTTGTTCCATCCGTTTGCTGCATTGTTATACTCCACAAATGAGGGAAATAATTTGGCATTTGTCTTTCTCTGCCTGGCTTATTTCACTGAGCATAATGTCCTCCAGCTCCATCCATGTTGTTGCAAATGGCAGGATTTGTTTCCTTCTTATGGCTGAATAGTATTCCACTGTGTATATGTACCACCTCTTTATCCATTCATCTACTGATGGACATTGAGGTTGCTTCCATATCTTGGCTATTGTAAAAAGTGCTGAAATAAACATAGGGACACATACGACTTTTTGAATCTGAGTTGTATTCTTTGGGTACATTCCAAGGAGTGGGATTCCCGGGTAAAATGATATTTCTACTACTAGTTTTTTGAAGAACCTCCATATTGCTTTCCACAATGGTTGAACTAGCTTACATTCCCACCAGCAGTGTAGGAGGGTTCCCCTTTCTCCACATCCTCGCCAGCATTTGTTTTTCTTAGCCTTTTGGATGGTGGCCATCTTTACTGATGTGATGTGATATCTCATTGTGGTTTTAATTTGCATTTCCCTGATGATTACTGATCTGGAGCATCTTTTCATGTGTTTGCCATATGAATTTCTTCTTTGGAGAACTCTCTCTTCATATCCTCTGCCCATTTTTTAATTGGGTTATTTGCTTTTTGAGTGTTGAGGCATGTGAGTTCTTTCTATATTTTGGATGTTAACCCACTGTCGGATATGTCATTTACAAATATATTCTCCATACTGTAGGATATCTTTTTGTTCTTTTGATGGTGTCCTTTGCCATAGAGAAACGTTTTAGTTTAATGTAGTCCCATGAGTTCATTTTTGCTTTTGTTTCCCTTGCTCGAAGAGATGCGTTCAGGAAGAAGTCACTCATGCTTGTATTCAGGAGATTTTTGCCTATGTTGTCTTCTAAGAGTTATATGGTTTCATGACTTACATTCAGGTCCTTGATCCATTTTGAGTTTACTTTTGTGTATGGGGTTAAACAATAATTCAGTTTCATTCTCTTGCATGTAGCTGTCCAGTTTTGCCAACACCAGCTGCTGAAGAGGCTGTCATTTCCCCATTGTATGTCCATGGCTCCTTTATCATATATTAATTGCCGATATATGGTTGGGTTTATATCAGGGCTCTCTAGTCTGTTCCATTGGTCTATGGGTCTGTTTGTGTGCCACTACTAAATTGTCTTGAGTACTGTGTCTTTGTAGTAAAGCTTTAAGTTGGGGAGCATAATCCCCCCAGCTTTATTCTTCCTTCTCACGATTGCTTTGGCTATTTGGGGTCATTTGTGGTTCCATATGAATTTTAGAATGACTTTCTCTAGTTTGTTGAAAAATGCTGTTGGTATTTTGATAGGAATTGTATTGAATCTGTAGATTGCTTTAGGCAGGATGGCCATTTTGACAATATTAATTCTTCCTATCCATGAGCATGGGATGTGTTTCCATTTATTGGTATCTTCTTTAATTTCTCTCATGAGTGTCTTGTAGTTAGATCTATTAGTATTGGAGTGGATTCTTTAGGGTTTTTTTTATGTATAGTATGTCATCTGTGAACAGGGAGAGCTTAACTTCTTCCTTTCCAATCTGGATGCCTTTTCTTTCTTTGTGTTGTCTGATTGCTGCAGCTAGGACCTCCAGTACTATGTTGAATAGAAGTTGGGAGAGTAGGCAACCTTGTCTTGTTCCCGATTGTAAAGGAAAAGCTTTCAGCTTCCCTCTGTTAAGTATAATGTTGGCTGTGGGTTTGTCAGATATTGCCTTTATTATGTTGAGGTACTTGACCTCTATACCCATATTCTTGAGAGTTTTTATCATTAATGTGTGTTGAATTTTGTCAAATGATTTTTCAACATCTATGAAGATGATTATGTGGTTTTTGTCCTTATTGTTGATGTAGTGGATGATGTTGATGGATTTTCAAATGTTGTACCATCCTTGCATCCCTGGAATAAATCCAACTTGATCATGGTGTATGATCCCTTTGATGTATTTTTGAATACTGTTTGTTAATATTTTGTTGAGTATTTTTACATCTACGTTCATCAGTGATATTGGTCTGTAGTTTTCTTTTTTTGTGGTGTCTTTGTCAGGTTTCGGTATTAGAGTGATGCTGGCCTCATAGAATGAGTTTGGAAGTATTCTCTGTTCTTCTACTCCTTGGAATACTTTAAGGAGGATGGGTATGAGGTCTTCATTAAATGTTTGATAAAATTCAGTGATGAAGTCACCTGAACCAGGAATTTTGTTCTTAGGTAGGTTTTTAGTTACCAGTTCAATTTCGTTGCTGATAACTGGTCTGTTCAGATTTTTGTTTCTTTCTGGGTCAGCCTTTGAAGGTTGTATTTTCCTAGAAAATTGTCCATTTCTTCTAGGTTATCCAGTTTGTTAGCATACAATTTTTCATAGTATTCTCTCATAATTCTTTGTATTTCTGTGGTGTCTGGCGTGACTTTCCTTTCTCATTTCTGATTCTGTTTATTTGAGTGGACTCTTTTTTTTCTTGATAAGTCTGGCTAGGGGTTTATCTATCTTGTTTATTTTCTTGAAGAACTAGCTCTTGCTTTTGTTGATCCTTTCTATTGCTTTATTCTTCTCAATTTTATTTATTTATGCTCTAATCTTTCTTATGTCCCTCCTTCTACTTACTTTGGGTCTCATTTGTTCTTCTTTTCTAGTTTCGTTAATTGTGAGTTTAGACTGCTCATATGGGATTGTTCTTCTTTCCTGAGGTAGGCCGGTATTGCAATATGCTTTCCTCTTAGCACAGCCTTCCCTGTGTCCCACAGATTTTGTGGTGTTGAATTATTGTTCTCATTTGTCTCCATATATTGCTTGATCTCTGTTTTTATTTGGTCATTTATCCATTGATTATTTAGGAGCATGTTGTGAAGCCTCCATGTGTTTGTGGGATTTTTAATTTCCTCTGCATAATCATTTCTAGTTTCACACCTCTGTGGTCTGAGAAACTGGTTGATACAATTTCAATCTTTTTGAATTTACCGAGGCTCTTTTTGTGGCCTAGGATATGATCTATTCTTGAAAATGTTGCATGTACACTGGAGAAGAATGTGTATTCTGCTGCTCTTGGTTGTAAGGTTCTGTAGATGTCTGTTAGGTCCATCTGTTCTAAAGTGTTGTTCAGCGCCTGTGTCTGGTTGGTCTGTCCTTCAGAGTGAGTTGTGTGTTGAAGTCTCCTAGAATGACTGCATTGCATTCTATTTCCCCCTTTAATTCTGTTAGTATTTGTTTCCCATATGTAGGTGCTCCTGTGTTGGGTGCATATATATTCATAATGGTTATATCTTCTTGTGGGATTGACCCTTTTATCATTATGTAATGTCCTTCTTTGTCTCTTGTGACATTCTTTGTTTTGAAGTCTATATTGTCATATAAGTACTGCAACTCCTGCTTTTTCTCCCTATTAGTAGCATGAAATGTCTTTTTCCACCCCTTCACTTTTAGTCTGTGTATGTCTTTGGGTTTAAATTGAGTCTCTTGTAGGCACTATATGGATGGGTCTTGTTTTTTTATCCATTCAGTGACTCTATGTCTTTTGAATGGTGCATTCATTCCATTTTCATTTAGGGTGATTATGGATAGGTATGTACTTATTGGCATTGCAGGCTTTAGATTTTTGATTACCCAAGGTTCAAGGTTAATTTCCTTACTATCTAAGAGTTTAACTTAAATCACTTAATATGCTATTACAAACACAATCTAAAGGTTCTTTTTTTTTCCTCCTACTTTTTCTTCCTCCTCCATTTTTATATATTAGGTATAATATTCTGTACTGTTTGTCTATCCCTTAATGACTTTGGGAATAGTTAATTTAATTTTGCCTTTGCTTAGTAATTATCTGTTTTACTTCCTTTACTGTGCTTTATTACCTCTGATGAAAGCTATTAAACAGTAGGGACACTTCCATCTATAGCTGTCCCTCCAAAATACACTGTAGAGATGGTTTATGGGAGGTGAATTCTCTCAGCTTTTGCTTATCTGGGTATTGTTTGATCTCTCCCTCAAATTTCAATGATAATCTTGCCATATAAAGTAATCTTGGTTCAGGCCTTTCTGCTTCATTGCATTAAATACATCATGCCACTCCCTTCTTGCATGTAAGGTTTCTGTTGAGAAGTCTGATGATAGCCTGATGGGCTTGCCTTTGTATGTGATCTTATTTCTCTCTCTGGCTGCTTTTAATAGTCTGTTCTTATCCTCAATCATTGCCATTTTAATTACTATATGTCTTGGTGTTGTTTTCCTTGGGTTCCTTGTGTTGGGAGATCTGTGCACCATCATGGTCTGAGAAACTATCTCTTTCCCCAGATTGGGGAAGTTTTCAGCAATCACCTGCTCAAAGACACTTTCTATCCCTTTTTCTCTCTCTTCTTCTGGTACCCCTATAATGTGAATATTGTTCCGTTTGGATTGTTCACATAGTTCTCTCAATATCCTTTCATTGTTAGAGATCATTTTCTCCTTCTGTGCTCAGCTTCTTTATATTTCTCTTCTCTAGTTTCTATTTCATTTATTGTCTCCTCCACTGTATCCAATCTGCTTTTAATACCATCCATTGTGATCTTCAATGATTGGATCTCTGACCAGAGTTCATTCCTGAATTCTTGAATATCTCTCCGTACCTCCATAACCATGTCAATGACTTTTATTTTGAACTCCCTTTCAGGGAGAGTCATGAGGTCGATATCATTTAAATCTTTCTCAGGAGTTGTATTAATAATTTTACTCTGGACCAGCTTTCTTTGTTGTTTCATATTTGTGTATTGCACCCTCTAGTGCCCGGAAGCTCTACTCTCTGGAGCTGCTCAGTCCCTGAAGCAATGTCAGGGGTTTCAGGGTAGTGGTATTGGTGCCTGGGGGGAGGAAAGATCTGTTTCCTGCTTCCTGGCTTCTATGCCTGTCTCCACTGCCCTTCCCTGTTTGCAAATCCAGCGGGGCTGGCCAGATTAAAGGTGCAGTAGGCTTCCTATCACAGAACGGATTTTTGGAGCTGTGTAGGCAGCCAGAGAGCTGGAGCACCTGAAGATCATGAAAGCTCCCAACCTGCCAGGCAGAGTGCATACAGGCAATTTGGTCTACCTGTCCTTTCTCCTGAGAAGTAAGCTCTGTGTAATCCTTGCCCATTTAGCAGCTCTCTTGCTAAGAGCTTTTTTAGGAAGTCTCTCAGACTGCCCACCTTTCTTTTGTCCCAGAGCAGCTGGATATGGATCCTTGCTTTCCACAGGCAGCTGGAATCTTAATCTCTCCAGGAATTCTGCCTTCCTTAGCTTTCCAGCCCCCTAATTACGAGAGTATCATGCAAGCACCATGAAATGTAGTTTTGTGCTCCCAGAGCAGATTACCAGAGTTAGGTATTCAGCAGTCCCAGTTCTCCACTCCCTCCCGGCTCTGTTCCTATTCCTTCCACCAGTGAATTGGGGTTGGGTAAAGGTTTGGGTCCTGCAGGCCAGAGCTTCAGTACATTACCCTGTTCTGTGAGGTCTGCTCTTGTCTCCAGGTGTATGCAGTTTGGTGCAGTCCTCTTTCCTGTTGCTCTTTCAAGAGTAGTTGTAGTAGTTATATTTTCATATTATATGCAGTTTTAGGAGGAAGCCTCTGTCTCTCCTCTCATGCCACCATCTTTAATTATCGGGAAAAATCTCTTTAATATAATCATGAGCATTTTTTCATGAGCATATCTCCCCGGGCAAGGGAAACCAAGGCATAAGGAATAAGTGGGACTATATCAAACTAAAAAACTACTGTACAAGAAAGGACACCATCAGTAGAACAAAAAGTCATCCTACAGTATGGTAGAATATATTCATAAATGACATATCCATTAAGGGATTGACACCCAAAATATATAGAGAGCTCACATGCCTCAACAAACTAAGAGCAAAGACTCAGATTAAAAAATGGACAGAGGATCTGAACAGACACTTCTCCAAAGAAGAAATTCAGATGGCCACCAGGCACAATAAAAGATGCTCCACATCTCTAATCATCAGAGAAATGCAAATTAAAACCACAATGAGATATCACCTCACACCAGTTAGGATGATCAATATACAAAAGACAAACAACAACAAATGTTGGCATGGATGTGGAGAAAGGGGCACCCTCCTACACTGCTGGCGGGAATACAAATTAGTTCAACCATTGTGGAAAGCAGTATGGAGGTTCCTCAAAAAACTCAAAATAGAAATACCATTTGACCCAGGAATCCCACTCTTAGGAATTTACCCCAAGAATGCAGCAGCCCAGTTTCAAAAAGACAGATGCACCCCTATGTTTATTGCAGCACTATTTACAATAGCCAAGAAATGGAAGCAACCTAAGTGCCCATCAGTAGATGAATGGATTAAGAAGATGTGATACATATACACAATGGAATATTACTCAGTCATAAGAAAAAACCAAATCCTACCATTTGCAACAACATGGATGGAGCTGGAGGGCATTATGCTCAGTGAAATAAGCCAGGCTGAAACAGACAAGTATCAAATGATCTCACTCATATGTGGAGTATAAGAACAAAGAAAGAAAAATACTGAAGGAACACAACAGCAGCAGACTCACAGAACCCAAGAACGGACTAATAGTTACCAAAGGGAAAGGGACTGGAGAAGAAGGGCGGGAAAGGAGGGATAAGAAGGTAAAAGGGGCATTACAATTAGCAGACATAGGGTGGGGGGCACAGGGAAGACTGTACAGCTCAGAGAAGACAAGTAGTGATTCTCATCTCACTACGCTGATGGACAGTGACTGTAATAAGGTTGGTGGGGGGCACCTGATGAAGGGGGTAGTTTAATCATCACAATATTGCTCATGTAATTGTAGGTTAATGATACTAAAATAAAGCAAATTGTAAAAAAAAAAAATGGACAAAGGACCTGAGTGGACATTTTTTCCATGAAAAATGTCAAATGGCCAACAAATACATGAAAATGTGTCCAACATTCCTAATTATCAGGGGGATAAAAATCAAAAGCCACAATATCACCTCATACCTGTTAGAATGGTTAGATTCAGAAAGACAGTTAAATGCCAGAGAGGATGTGGAAAACTCGAACCCTTGTATGCTGTTGGAATATAAATTAGTATGGCCACTATGTAAAACAGTGTGAGGGTTTGTTAAAAAAGTAAAATTACACCTACATTGATATGTCAATCCCACTCGTGGGTATTTACCTGAGTGAAATGATATCTCATAGATAATCTGCACCCCTATTGTAATTGCCGCATTATTTATGGTGGACAAAAGATGGGAAAATCCTCAGTATCCACTGATGAATCAATGAATAAATAAAATGTGAATATGTATATGTGTGTGTTTTTGTTTATGTGTGTGTGTGTATATATATATATATATATATCAATTATACATTTATATATTTCAGACCAAACATAATTTTCAGTTGAAAATTATTCAGGCATAAAGAAGAAGGAATTCATGACAACTGCAAAATAAGTGATGAAACTTCAGGCATTATGCTGAGTGAAGTATGTCAGAGAGAGAAAGACAAATACTGTGTGATTTGACATATGATGAATTAAAAAAAGCCAAACTCCTAGAAGTAGAGTATATTGGTTGTTTCCAGGATCTGGAGGTTGTGGGAAATGATAAAATGTTGGTCAAAGGGTACAAACTTCGAGATTTAAGATGAATAAATTCTGCGGATCTAATGTACAGCATGGTGACTACAGTTCATAACACTGAATTGTATATTCGAAAGTTGCTGAGAGTAGATCTTAAATGTTCTCACCACAGCAACAACAAAATTCTAATTATGGGAGATGAAGAATGTTAACTAACCTTATTGTGGTAATCATTTGCAGTATACACTTGTATCAAATCATCACCTTCTACACCTTAACCTCATCTTAAATTTACACAATGTTTTATGTCAATTATGTCTCAAGCTGGAAATAAAGAATTCCAAATTGATTAAGTCACCTGCAGAAAATATTAGTGCGAAGTTTCCTTTCGACCTTGCTGTGTCTCAAATATGCTGGAAAAAAAGAATTCCAAAACAAATCACCTGCAAAAAAAAGTTCAGTGTCAAATTTACTTTCCCTCTTGTTCCACACCACTGTTCCCCTTCCTAGAGGTAATCACAAGTACCTGTGTCCATATATTTTTCCAGATATATAATAGGTTTAAGCTAATCATATGAGGTATGTATAATACACATTCTAAAATAAACACATACAGTGTTTCAACATACAAACTTTTCTACACTTGGCATTTTTTACTTAAAATATATGAAAAATAATTCCTTATCAGTTTTTATAAGTTTGACTATTTTTATTGGCTACATAGTTTTCCATTGTTTTTATGTACCATATTTATTAAACCAATTCCATCATCATGGACATTCAGAATGTTTCTAATCTTTTGTTACTGTAAATAAAGCTGCAATTAATATGTTTTATACACATACTTTCACATATATATGGATGTATTCATAGGATTAATTTCTAAACTTAGACTTGGCTGTGCAAAGAGTGAACTTTAACTTTGATAGTCATCACAAAATAACTCTCTGTGAAATTTACACCTATTTATTCTCCTGAATCGACTGTAATACAGTGCCTGTTCATCTACAACCTCATGACATAAGTTTTATCATGTTTTCAATATTTCCAATCCAATAGGAGCAAAAGTGGGGTAACATTATAGTTTTAATTTGTGTTTTTCTTACTATGATAAAATAACCTTTTTCAAATACTTGAGTAATCTTTATTTCCTTTCCTGTGGCTGCCCATTTAAATAGCCTATGCTTTCATTTCTTTTCCCTTTTAAGTATTTTAGATATAATATTAGCCATCTGATTTTGCAATATGTGCCATTAAAAAATTGTTTTGACTTACTGTTTTCTGCTACACATTGTTAAAAAAGTAATTAAATGTCAAAAAAAATTAAAAAACAAATGAGGAAGAAGAAATAAATCTCCCATGCACAAAAATTCGAAATAATTTATGTATATACCTCACCCTCAAGGTGGTGGAGCATCACTACCCACTCCTTGTGTATGGGCTGAGAACTGTGACTTCCTTAAAGAGAATACAGTATAGAAATGAAGGAAAAGAGTAAGTTTATCATGGTGATACCAGGTAAACAATATTACCCCAGCTGTATGATCGAGGTTAATATCAAATGTGATGAGTCATATTTGTAGTTTGCACTCTTGATATGATGCAATGAGAATGGTACTTTATGTCTCCACCTTTCCTTCCCAAAACACATTATGAGAAAATTGTCAGACAAATCCCTATAAAAGGATAATCTACATAAAGTACCTGACAAATACGCCTCAGAACCATCAAGGTTATCAAATACAAGAAATGTCTGAGAATTTATCATAACCAAGAGGGGCCTAAGGAGACTTGATGACAAAATGGAATTTCATTTTCTGGATGGGATCCTGCAACATAAAAAGGACATCATGTAGAAAACAAGAAATCTGGATAAAGAATGGACTTTAATAATAGTGCATCAATATTGGCTCATTTGTTGTGACAAATGTGTCAACTGATGTAGGACATGAATAATAGGAAAAAGATGAATGTGGGTTATATGGGACTATCTTTACTATCATCATAATTTTTTACAAATACAAAACTACTCTACAATTAAAAGTTATTTAATAAAAAGAACCATGGATAATTCAGTCTTGTTTTTGTGGGTTTGAGAAGATTTAAGTGTTTCTTTTATATTGTAATGGCAATTTGCATGTAGGTATAAACTTTTGTCCATGTGTGCTCAATTCCTGGTAAATCAGAGTCTTTGCTCCATTGTGCACAGAGATGTTGATTCCAGGGTTCTTGTTCAGGAAGCCGAAGAATGAGCTTCACAAATACTCAAGGTAGGAGAGCAATACATAGGCTTTTATTTAGAAGTAAATGAAAGGACAAAGCTCCTGGCTTATACCAGGAGTGGACAAGAGAGTTTGTAGTCGTGCGTTGTCAAGGGGTTTTATAGGCAGTTGAGGATTTTTGAGTGCATGAAAAAAGGCTTAGGGGTGTGGACTTATTAAGTGGTCTCTGAATATTTACAATTAACACAAGCAACTTCCTGCTGTGATGATTTCTCCCTGAGATACCAGCATCTTGGTCTGGGAGCATATGAAACAAGGCCATCTGACCAGCCCCCAACGTGGGCTGAGGTATTGTTTGCTAAAGAGTAAGTTAAGAATTTCTAACATCTTAACTTCTTGGGTATTAAAATGCAATCTTATCTTTAAGGTGGAATACTTCTTGCCTTTTACTGTGTTGTTTATTCCTGGGCTTACTTGCTAAATTAGTTGCTCAGTTTTCAAAATCACTTCATCAGATCTGAAGGAGGAAGGACAGCACATATGCCTGGGCCTTTTAGCATGCTAATGTGAATCTTACACATAATTATAAATGATTAGCATAATAAAAACACGTGTGACACTACTTATCTGTGGAATATTAACTGATCTCACTTAAGAATGACTCTAGAGCTTAATGTTTACCACAGGGTTTTAGTAGGGGGTTTCCTTGCATGTAGTTACATAACTCTGACTGCAAATACACTGCCTTGCTTCTTACAGAGGCCCTCACCCTACTCTGACTACACCCCCGGTCCCTCTATCAGTATCATTGTGGCTGAACTTTTTTGGTTATATGAATATTTTACACTTTGAAAGTTACATATTTATGTCTGAATGCTATCTACTAATTTGTGCAAAGATAGTTTTCCCATCACATAAACATGTGGTATTCTTAATTTCTAATAATGAATCAAAGAAAGTTTTTGCAACAGCAAAATATAGATATATATATCTTTATTCAAGTGTCCCAATTTCTAAATTTCTTGGAGAATAATTATTTTGGGGACTTCTTTAGCTGATTCAGAGAAATGTACGTGAGAAAATTAATAACACACTTATGTTAAGGCATTAGCTCTTACTGAGACAGGGACCGTGGGTGTAGTCAGAGTAGAGTGAGGGCCTCTGGAAAAATCAGGGTGGGATATTTACCGTCAGAGCAATGTAACAATGGACAAAGAAGTCCCTATTGAAACTCTGTTCTAAGCCTTATGCAAAGTCAAGGTCACACTAATTCTCTAGGGTAAAGATACCAGACTAAGAATATAGACATCCTCAGTGAGATCAGTTAAAGGTCAAAAGGCCAGGAGCAACTTGGCCCGGAATGTTACGAGTGTTTCACAAATAAAGAAGGGTATCTCAGCATAACCCGTGACTTCAGTGTAAACAGCCCTAGCAAACAGACAACAACCCAGCCCACCTTGAGGGCAGGACAGGTGGTACAAGTTCACACCCCTAAGCCTTTTTTTTCACACTCCCCAAAATCCTCAATTGCCTGTAAAACCCCTAGACAATGCACCATCATGGACTCTCTTGTCCCCTCGTGGTGTGAGCCAGGAGCTCTGTCCTTTCACTTTATCCCTAAATAAAAGCCTGTACCTTGCTCTCCTACCTTGAGTGTTTGTGAAGCTTATTCTTTGGCTTTGTGAACAAGAACCCCGGCATCACTACTTCCCCTTAACTTCAAAAATGAGGGAAAATTAAAATTGTAGTTCTCTGGAAGACAAGATTTAAATATTGAAGAAGAAATAACCTTATAACCATATGAAATGAATTTTCCATTTTCCCTCAAGGCAGTTATTTTTAAACTTATATAAAAAAGAACATTTAATCTTTCTAACATTTCAACAAAGTCAGTAACAGGGGCAATTTTTTGAGAATCTTATATAAAATAAGAAGGGACTTGGCATTACATGCAAATATTGGGACCTATTACTAAAGAATTACCTCAGGCAGAATTTTAACAAATAAAGGAAGCACTTAGATAATGAATAACTATGGAGACATCTTGCTTCTTTGCTAATATACAAAATTTCTCTGGGCTGGAATTTTCCATTTTTGTTCCACAAAGATATACTTACACCTGTATTTCTCTCATGTGAAATAACTTCCACTATATGTCATTTAAAGCTTGAGTCTAACAAATTTTCTCTTCCTTTCTGTTCTTGACTTGTATGTTACCAACTTTCAAGGACTCAAATAAACTCATAAAGAAAGCTATTCTTATAGTGGTGTATTAAGGGGTCCTGTGTTAGAGTGATAGAGAATACATGTTAATGAATGAATGGTTGTAGTAATAGTGGCGGTGTTGGTAGGTAGGTGTGAGGGAATAAGAATAAGATGGCGTAAGAGGGAAAGACAATGCCAATAAGAACCTTCTGTACACAAAGGTTATCTCAGACCTTCTACAGATGATCCATATATTTTTTTAATTCATCTACCTCTTCAAAGGATAATTTCCATGTACTGTTTGAACTCTGAGAGAGGACTATATGTACAAACAATGCAAACTGAAATTTCTGGATGGTAAGTTTTAAATATGGTATTAGTATAATATAGCAATTTACTAGGGGTTTCCAATTCCATCATTCCCTACTTTGTGGTTTTGTTTCAAGTTTTCATACTAGAAGGTCTGTTTCTTTTAATTATTAAAATTATTGACTCCATAAGTCTGGAGCTGGCGGCAGACGTTCATGTATTCCTTGAGCCCTTTCATCTCTATTGTCTAATCACTAGCAGCCAACTTGTTAAAGAATTTTTATTTTAAAGAGTGACTGATTAAACAAGTATAGACTTTATGGGAGTAGTAGCTATCCCCTTTGATTTCTTAAAAAGGCATAATATAATCTGCATCCAGAAACAACTGTAGGTTTAAGTGGGGATATAAATGACAAATTATTCACTATCTCATATAATATAACATCTAATTTTTATTAAAGTGCCAATTCTACATGATAAAAAGTAAGGAACTCAAGTCCTCAGAGTAATTGTGAAAAAATACATAATTTCATACTTTTTCTAGAACTGACACTTATTTAAGCATGGTTTTTATTTAAAAATATTATCTTTATAACATCAGGGAGAGTTACTTATGATTTATTTTAACCCACTTATATGATGTTTTCCATTTGCTTTGTTTTGGGAGCAAATTAATGCTCAAAGACTGAGTTTGTCTTTGTCAGCCATTTATCTAACACAGGTTCACTGTTGGAATTTCACAAGCCAATAGCATGCAGAACAATCTCTCCTAGTTAGCCAATAAAGAAATAACATACTCCAAATCAGTGCTAGATTAATCACAATATTTGTCCAGCAAGGGGATTTGAAAAGAATTAAGTCCAAATTTCGTTGTGTACTATTACAGGACTTGGTTCTTGGGAGACATGGCTTAACTGAGAGCAGACATTCAACTGCCAGAACAAAAGTAAGTTTCCTATTGCTACAGCACTTTGCTGGAGAATGACAATGCTGATGTTGATGGGCAAGGGGATCCCCTTCATGAGACTGGTGCAAGGTTTTCACTACTGCGAGTAAAAACTTTTACTTTACTTTACTGTAGCAGAAGTTAATGCCCCAAGATCTTCAGAGAGCTATTTAGATCAGCAAAGCATAGCCTTGCCCAGACTGAACACTCTTGGGTTGTCCTCACAAACTCTCGGTATTTATAGTCTAAATGTTCCCTTGCCATAGTTGCTTCTGTACGTGTTTTTATTGATGATCTACCATTGGGGCCCTTCAGCAGCTGAGCTTCTGGATTCTTATCAGTGAGAACAGATAAGATGATGACATCCTGACACAACCTACTTCATTCTTATATCAAAACAAATTTACTTATAAAATCATTTTTTGTCTTTGTCATAAACAAGTGGATTTGAAATCATATCAAACCAACACACAATTAACTGCAATTAATAAGATTAAATACTTTTTAGCAAATTGAAACATTCAGAGATTAGATAAAATATGAGCATGATAGAATATAAAAATATGTTATTTTACTGCAATGACTGATCCATTTTTTTATAGTTTCATGTGACTTTTATTTTTTTATTTTTTATTTCTTTTTTTTTATTTACAATTTATTTTGGTATCATTAAACTACAATTACATGTGCAATATTGTGGTGATTAAACTACCCCCTTCATCAGGTGCCCCCCCAACCCCATTACAGTCTCTGTCCATCAGCATAGTGAGATGCTATAGAATCACTACTTCTCTTCTCTGAGTTGTACTGCTCTCCCAGTGATCCATTTTTACTATTTTGCAAGCAATTTCAATTTCTCTTACAGGGTAAGCAGGTATCCTAACTTGTCAAATATAGTCATAGCGTTGGGAAGGGAAGGACTTGGCTCGGTGTCGCCGAGAAGTCAGATACAGTGAGACAAGAGACCAAAGTCAAGAAAGCAAAGTAAGTTTTAATACACTCTGCATAGAGTAGCAGAGCTGGCCAGCCTAAGACAAAAAAGGCAGTTATGGATGTTCATTCTGAGGCTTCTTTTATGTGGTTTTGGCAGGGCAGAGAGGTCCTTGATTGACAGCAGTCAGCTATCTTGGCTTGTTCTGATTTGTGAAATGGGGAAAGGGGCTGTGCTGTGCTTGCGCCTCTGATGTTTCTTTTTTAGTTTTTTCTTTTGCTATTATTAATATACAATTACATGACCAACATTATGGTTACCAGACTACCCCTACTATCAAGTCTCCACCATATACACCCATTGGAGTCACTGTCCATCAGCATAGAAGGATGTGATAGAATCACTACTTGTCTTCTCTGTGTTATACTGCCTTCCCTGTATCCCCCGACCCACCACCACACCCTCTACATTATGTGTGCTAATCGTAATAGCCCTTTTTCCCCCTTATCCCTCCCTTCCCACCCATCTTCCCCAGTTCTTTTCCCTTTGGTAACTTTTAGTTCATTCTTGGGTTCTGTGAGTCTGCTGCTGTTTTGTTCCTTCAGTTTTTTTTTTGTTCTTATACTCCACATATGAGTGAAATCATTTGGTACTTGTCTTTTTCTGCCTGGCTTATTTCACTGTGCATAATACCCTCTAGTTCCATCCATGTTGTTGCAAATGGAAGAATTTGTTTTCTTCTTATAGCTGAATAATATTCCATTGTGTATATGTACCACATCTTCTTTATCCATTCATCTACTGATGGACACTTAGGTTGCTTCCATTTATTGGCTATTGTAAATAGTGCTGCGATAAACATAGGGGGGCATGTATCTTTTTCAAACTGGGCTGCTGGATTCTTAGGGTAAATTCCTAGGAGTGGAATTTCTGAGCCAAATAGTATTTCTATTTTGAGTTTTTTGAGGAACCTCCATACTGCTTTCCACAATGGTTGTACTGATTTACATTCCACCAGCAGGGTAGGTGGGTTCCCCTTTCTCCACATCCTAGCCAATATTTGCTGTTGTTTATCTTTTGGATGGTGGCTATCCTAACTGGTGTGAGCTGATATCTCTTTGTGATATTAATTTGCATTTCTCTGATGACTAGTGATGTGGAGCACCTTTTCATGTGCCTGTTGGCCATCTGAATTTCTTCTTTGGAGAAGTGTCTGTTCAGCTCCTCTGCCCATTTTTTTAATTGGTTTATTTGGGTTTTGTTTGTTGTGGTGCATGAGCTCTTTATATACTTTGGATGTCAACCACTTATCAGATATGTCATTTATGAATATATTCTCCCATACTGTAGGATATCTTTTTGTTCTATTGTTGGTATCCCTTGATGTACAGAAGCGTTTTAGTTTGATATACTCCCATTCGTTCATTTTTGCTTTTGTTTACCTTGCCTGGGGAGACATGTTCATAAAGAAGTTGCTCATGCTTATGTCAAAGAGATTTTACCCTATGTTTTTTCTAAAATTTTTATGGTTTCATGACTTACATTCAGGTCTTTGATCCATTTTGAGTTACTTTTGTCTATGGGGTTAGACGGTAATCCACTTTCATTCTCTTACATGTAGCTGTCCAGTTTTGCAAACACCAGCTTTTGAAGAGGCTGTAATTTCCCCTCTGCATATCCATGGCTCCTTTATCATATATTAATTGACCATATATGCTGGGGTTTATATCTGGGCTCTCTATTCTGTTCCACTGGTCTATGGGTCTGTTCTTGTGCCACTACCAAACTGTCTTGATTACAGTAGCTTTGTAGTAGAGCTTGAAGTCTGGGAGCGTAATTCCACCTACTATTTCCTTCCTTCTCAGGATTGCTTTGGCTATTCAGGGTCTTTTGTGGTTCCATATAAATGTTAGAAATATTTTCTATAGTTCATTGAAGAATGCTGTTTGTATTTTTTTTCTTAATTTATTTTGGTATCATTAACCTACAAATAGATGTGCAATATTATGGTGCTTAAACTACCCCCTTCATCAGGTCCCCCCCACCAATCCCATTACAGTCACTGTCCATCAGCATAGTGAGATGCTATAGAATCACTACTTGTCTTCTCTGAGTTGTACTGCCCTCCCGGTGCCCCCCCACCTTACGTCTGCTAATCGTAATACCCCTTTACCCTCTTATCCCTCCCTTCCCACCCATCTTCCCCAGTCCCTTTCCTGTTGGTAACTATTAGTCCATTCCTGGGTTCTGTGAGTCTGCTGCTGTTTTGTTCCTTCAATTTTTTTCTTTGTTCTTATACTCCACATATGAGTGAAATCATTTGATACTTGTCTTTTTCGGCTTGGCTTATTTCACTGAGCATAATACCCTCTAGCTCCGTCCATGTTGTTGCAAATGATAGAATTTGTTTTCTTCTTATGGCTGAATAATATTCCATTGTGTATATGTACCACTTCTTCTTTATCCATTCATCTACTGATGGACACTTAGGTTGCTTCCATTTATTGGCTATTGTAAATAGTGCTGCAATAAACATAGGGGTGCATCTGTCTTTTTCAAACTGGGCTGCTGCATTCTTAGGGTAAATTCCTAGGAGTGGGATTCCTGGGTCAAATGGTATTTCTATTTTGAGTTTTTCGAGGAACCTCCATACTGCTTTCCACAATGGTTGAACTAATTTGCATTCCAACCAGCAGTGTAGGAGGGTTCCCTTTTCACCACATCCTCGCCAACATTTGTTGTTGTTTGTGTTTTGGATGTTAGCCATCCTCACTGGTGTGAGGTGATATCTCATTGTGGTTTTAATCTGCATTTCTCTGATGACTAGCGATGTGGAGCATCTTTTCATGTGCCTGTTGGCGATCTGAATTTCTTCTTTAGAGAAGTGTCTATTCATGTCCTCTGCCCATTTCTTAATTGGATTATTTGCTTTTTGTTTGTTAAGGTGTGTGAGTTCTTTATATATTTTGGATGTCAACCCCTTATCAGATGCATCATTTATGAATATATTTTCCCATACTGTAGGATGTATTTTTGCTCTACTGATGGTGTCCTTTGCTGTACAGAAGGTTTTCAACTTGATATAGTCCCACTTGTTCATTTTTGCTTTTGTTTCCCTTGCCCGGGGGGATATGTTCATGAAGAAGTCACTCATGTTATGTCCATGAGATTTTTGCCTATGTTTTTTTCTAAGAGTTTTATGGTTTCATGACTTACATTCAGATCTTTGATCCACCTTGAGTTTACCTTTGTGTATGGGGCTAGACAGTAGTCCAGTTTCATTCTCTTACATGTAGCTGTCCAGTTTTTCCAACACCAGCTGCTGAAGAGGCTGTCATCTCCCCATTGTATATCCAAGGCTCCTATATCAAATATTAATTGGCTGTAAATGTTTGGGTTAATGTTTGGATTTTCTATTCTGTTCCTCTGGTCTGTGGGTCTGTTTTTGTGCCAGTACCAAATTTTCTTCATTACTGTGTCTTTGTAGTAGAGCTTGAAGACAGGGAGCGTAATTCCCCTTGTTTGATTCCTCCTTCTCAGGATTGCTTTGGGTATTTGGGGTCTTTTCTGGTTCCATATGAATTTTAGAATTATTTGTTCCAGTTCATTGAAGAAAGTTGTTGGTAGTTTGATAGGGATTGCATTGAATCTGTAGATTGCTTTAGGTAGTATAGCCATTTTGACAATATTTATTCTTCCTAGCCAAGAGCATGGGATGCATTTCCATTTGTTAGTGTCCTCTTTAATTTCTCCTAGGAGTGTCTTATAGTTTTCAGAGTACAGGTCTTTCACTTCCTTTGTTAGGTTTATTCCTAGGTATTTTATTCTTTTTGATGCAATTGTGAATGTAATTGTTTTTCTTATTTCTCTTTCTGTTAGTTCAACATTAGTGTATAGGTAAGCAACAGATTTCTGTGTCTTAATTTTGTATCCTGCAACTTTGCTGAATTGCTGTGTGTATTTTGATAGGGATTGCATTGAATCTGTGAATTGCTTTAGGCAGGATGGCCATTTTAACAATATTAATTCTTCCTAATCAAGAGCATCAGATTAATTTCCATTCATTAGTGTCCTTTTTAATTTCTCTTAAGACTGTCTTGTAGTTTTCAGCGTATAGGTTTTTCACTTCCTTTGTTAGGTTTAATCCTAGGTGTATTATTCTTCTTTATGCAATTTTGAATGGAATTGTTTTCCTGATTTCTCTTTTTGCTAGTTTATCGTTATTTTATAGGAATGCAACAGATTTCTGTGTATTAATTTTGTATCTGGCAACTTTGCTGAATTCAGATATTAGATCTAATAGTTTTGGAGTGAATTCTTTAGGGTTTTTTATGTACAATATCATATCATCTGCAAACAAGGACAGTTTGAGTTCTTCCTTGCTAATCTTGATGCCTTTTATTCCTTTATGTTGTCTTATTGCCATTTCTAGGACCTCCAGTACTATGTTGAATAAAAGTGGAGAGAGTCGGCATCCTTGTCTTGTTCCCCATCTTAAAGGAAAAGCTTTCAGCTTCTTGCTGTTAAGTATGATGTTTTCTGTGGCTTTGTCATATATGGCCTTTATTATGTTGAGGTACCTGCCCTCTATACCATTTTGTTGAGAGGTTTTATCATGAATTGATGTTGAATTTTGTTGAATGCTTTTTCAGCAGCTATGGAGATGATCATGTGATTTTTGTCCTTCTTTTTGTTGATGTAGTGGATGATGTTGATGGATTTTCGAATGTTGTACCATCCTTGCATCCCTGTGATGAATCCCACTTGATCATGATGGATGATCTTTCTGATGTATTTGTGAACTCACTTTGCTAATATTTTGTTGAGTATTTTTGCACCTATGTTCATCACGGATATTGGTCTGTAATTTTCTTTTTTTGTGGTGTCTTTGCCTGGTTTTGGTATTAGAGTGATGTTGGCCTAGTGGAATGAATTTGGGAGTATTCCTTCCTTTTCTACTTTTTGGAAAATTTTAATGAGGATGGGTGTTATGTCTTCACTAAATGTTTGATAAAATTCAGCAGTGAAACTATCTGGTACAGGCATTTTGTTCTTAGGTGGGTTTTTGATTACCAATTCTATTTCTTTGCTGGTAATTGGTTTATTCAGATTTTCTGTTTTTTTTTTTCTGGTTCAGCCTTGGAAGGTTGTATTTTTCTAGAAATTTGTCCATTTTTTCCAGGTTATCCAGTTTGTTAACATATAATTTTTCATACTATTCTCTCATAATTCTTTGTATTTATGTGGTATCTGTAGTGATTTTTCCTTTTTCATTTCTGATTCTGTTTATGTGTGTAGACTCTGTTTTTTTCTTGATCAGTCTGGCTAGGGGTTTATCTATTTTGTTTATTTTCTCAAAGAACCATCTCCTGGTTTCATTGATTCTTTCTATTGTTTTATTCTTCTCAATTTTATTTATTTCTGCTTTAATTTTTATTATGTCCCTCCTACTGACCTAGGGCCTCATTTGTTCTTCCTTTTCTAGTTTCATTAATTGAGAGTTTAGACTGTTCTTTTGGGATTGTTCTTCTTTCCTGAGGTAGGCTTGTATTGTAATATATTTGCCTCTTAGCACAGCCTTCGCTGCATCCCACAGACTTTGTGGTGTTGAATTATTGTTGTCGTTGGTCTCCATATATTGCTTGATCTCTGTTTTTATTTGGTCATTGATCCATTGATTATATCGGAGCATGTTATTAAGCCTCCATATTTTTGTGGGCTTTTTGGTTTTCTTTGTGAATTTATTTCTGGTTTCATACCTTTGTGATCTGAGAAGCTGCTTGGTTCAATTTCAATCTTTTTGAATTTACTGAGGTTCTTTTCGTGGCCTAATATATGATCTATTATTGAAAATGTTCCATGTGCACTTGAGAAGAATGTGTATCCTTTTGCTTTTGGATCGAGTGTTCTGTAGATGTCCATTAGTTTCATCTGTTCTAATATGTTTTCAGTGCCTGTGTCTCTTTACTTATTTTCTGTCTGGTTCATCTGTCCTTTGGAGAAGTGGTGTGTTGAAGTCTCCTAAAATGAATGCATTGCATTCTATTTCCCCCTTAATTATGTTAGTATTTGTTTCACATATGTAGATGATCCTGTGTTGGGCACATAGATGTTTATAATAGTTATATCTTCTTATTGGACTGACACTTTTATCATTATGTAATGTCATTCTTTGTCTCTTGTGACTTTCTTTGTTTTGAAATCTATTTTGTCTGATACAAGTACTGCAACTCCTGCTTTTTTCTATTAGTTGCATGAAATATCTTTTTCCATCCCTTTACTTTCAGTTTGTGTATGTCTTTGGGTTTGAAGTGAGTCTCTTGTAGGCAGCATAAAGATGAGTCTTGTTTTTTTATCCATTCAGTGACTCTATGTCTTTTGATTGGTGCATTCAGACCATTTACATTTAGGGTGATTATTGATAGGTATGTAGTTATTGCCATTGCACACTTTAGATTTTTGTTACCAAAGTTTCAAGGGCAATTCCCTTACTATCTAACTGTTTAATTTAACTTACTTTCTATACTATTACAAACACAACCTAAAGGATCTTTTTTTTCCTCCTTTTTCTTCCTCCTCCATTCTTTGTATGTTATGAATCATATTCTGTACTCTTTGTCTTCCCTTCTATTATATCTGTTTAGCTTTAGGAATGCTTCCATCTATAGGAGTCCTTCTAAAATTCCCTGTAGATGTGGTTTGTGGGAGGTAAATTCTCTCAGCTTTTGGTTATCTGAAAATTGTTTAATCCCTCCTTCAATTTTAAATGATAACCTTGCCGGGTAGAGTATTCTCGGTTCAAGGCCCTTCTGCTTCATTGCATTAAATATATCATGCCACTCCCTTCTAGCCTGTAAGGTTTGTCTTGAGAAGTCTGATGATAGCCTGATTGGTTTTCCTTCGTATGTGATTTTTTTTCTCTCTCTAGCTGCTTTTAAAAGTCTGTCTTTTTCCTTGATCTTTGCCAGTTTAATTATTATATGTCTTGATGTCTTCCTTGTGTCCTTGGTGTTAGGAGATCTGTGCATCTCCATGGCCTGAGATACTATCTCTTTCCCCAGATTGGGGAAGTTTTCAGCAATTACCTCCTCAATGACACTTTCTATCCCTTTTTCTCTCTCTTCTTCTGGTACCCCTATAATGTGAATATTGTTCCATTTGTATTGGCCACACCGTTCTCAATATTCTTTCATTCTTAGAGATCCTTTTTTCTTTCTGTGCCTCAGTTTTTTTGTATTCCTCTTCTCTAATTTCTATTCCATTTACTGTCTCTTCTACTGCATCTAATCTGCTTTTAAATTCCTCCATTTTATGTTTCATTTCAGATATGGTATTTCTTAGTGATTGAATCTCTATCCTAAATTCATTCCTCAGGTCTTAAATATTTTTCTGTACCTCCATAGGCATGTTTATAATTTTTATTTTGAACTCTCTTTCAGGAAGACTGTTGAGTTAGGTTTCATTTGGCCCTCTTTCTGGGGCTTGTGATATTTTTGTCTGTACCGTATTCTTTTGACATTTCATTTTTCTGTGTGTTGCCCACTAGTGTGCAGAAACTCCAATCTCTGGAGCTGCTCAGCCCCTTGAGTGAAGTTGAGGGTCATAGGGGAGTGGAGCTGTTACCTGGTGGTAGAAAATATCTGTGCCTGCTTCCCGTCTGCAGTGCCTGTCTCCAGTGTCAGAGGCAGTGGACCAAGCACACATGGGTAAAGTTTTGTGCTTTGCATCTCAACTATTGTAGGTGTGGTCTCCCTCTGGCTGACCTGGTGCCTGTGCAGTGACTGCAGGTTTTCAAGCAGGTACCTGCAGGTCAGTAGGAAGGCTCAGCAGGCTGTGTGTCATAGTGGGGGACCTCATAGCTGAGTAGGCAGTCAGGGGGATGGTGCACCTGAAGCTCCTCAAAGTTCCCAACCATCTCACACAGCAAGCTCCATGCAAACCCAGCCCCTTCAGCAGCCCTCTTGATGGTTGTAAGCCTCTCAGACTCCCTGTCTTTCCTCTGACATAGGGCAGCTGGGTGTGGATCCCCTCCTCCACAAATGGCTGGAATGTCAATTTTCTCAAGCAGTCTGCCTGTCTGAGCTCCCCAACATCCAGAGCACCACACACTATAGGATTCTGCTCAAAGAACAGATGCTCAGGACAAGATGTCCATCAATCCCAGGCTTTCAACCCCTCCTGCACTCTGTTTCTTTTCCTTCCACTAGTGAGCTGGTGTGGGGGAGGGCTTGGGTCCCGCCGTATTAAGGCTTTCATACAATACCCTGTTTCTTGAGGTCTGCTCTGTTCGTGAGGTCTGTATGCATTCTGGTTCAGCCTTCTTTCTACTGCTATCTGGAAGTTAGTTGTATTTGTTAACTATATTTTTGTACTATTTGTGATTTGGGAGGAGCTCTCTGTCTCACCTCTCATGCGACCATCTTGGAAAAGTCCTGATGTTTCTTATCTTGGGGAAACCTGGACATTTCCTGAGTCACCCCTGGACCCTGTGCCTCCATCTGATTAACTCTCTGAGTCATTTCTGGCTTTCTGGTTCCACTTGATCAATACCCTGAGTCATCTTTGGTGATCCCTTTCTCCTTTTCATCCCTCTCATTTTTGTCTTTCTGCCTAATATTGCCCCCTCAAGCAGTTGGGACCCAAATCATTGGGATGAGGGATGATGACCTCTCTGGCTGCTTCCTGCTAGTGAAGGATAGTGTGGTTATTTGGGTCCCTCTGCATGCTGTCAGGATTGTGGAGAGTAGGACAGTAAGGGTGTCCATCCAGGGGTCACAGGAAGACAGATGATTCATTAGTTAGCAAGGGCTTGAATCCTTATGACATTAAGATTTTGGCCTCAATGGACTTTAGTCTGCAAGAAAGAAATTTAGTTAAGAGATTTAATAAGCATGGTCCAAATAGTAGGGATAGGAGAAGCATCAGAAGGGATCCTGTTAAGGGAAGTAACCAGGATGACCAGTCCCATTTCTGGGACCAGTTGCCTCAGGATTCTGATAGTTGTTGGATTCTGGAGGCACGTTCAGAAAGCTTTTGGACAGTGTCTCTATCTAGGCCAGACTGGTTAGCATAAAAACAACATTCTTCTTCTAGAAAGAAGCATAGGCCTCCCTTTTCAGCAGTCAAGCGGTCTAATCTTCTGTTTTGAAACATGACTGCTGCTAAGGAGTCTATCTGATTTTGAACAGTTAAAACATTTTGGGATATTTCTTCTAGGCTGTCAGAAAAATCTTAGGACAGGATTTGGTAATAGGACAGCAAGGTAGTCCAGCTATGCCAGAGCTTCGTCCTGTGGTGATTCCTAAGCCTATTAAGAGAGGAATGAACTATATAGCTCATTTAGCTCTTATGTGAGAGGACAGAGGAATGGTAAGTGATTGGTTATTGTGGACTATGTCAATGTCTGGGGCCAGATGGACTAGCATACAGGTCCCAGTCCTATTACCTGGGAGACATAAATAGGTATTTAATCCACATAAGAAAAATACTCCTTGGCTTTTGAGGCAGAAATTAGTTTCAATGGAAAATAAGTGGGTGAGTTTGTTGTTTTAATTTTCCCATGTAGATAGGGTTCCTGTTAATACAGCTCCAGTTAAGGGTTGAAAAGGGCCCTGACATGTATAGTGGACTGCTCCAGAAGTTTTGTTTTCCCATTGTATGAAATTCCTTTGGTATCTATTAGAACCCACTTGGAATAATTTTTGTAAGTGGGGACTAGTAACTATTAATGTTGAGTAGAATAGGAACATATTTCCTAAGGGAAAATATTTATACAAGAGACATGTCTGCCTTGAAAATATCCTGACTGCTTATTTTTTAACGTATTGACCTGTAAGGAAGGTTTCCATGAAAATCGTACAGGTTTGGAAAAAGGGACTGCTTGAGGGACTTGAAAGTTGGCATGTTTGTTTGAGGGTTTGATCTCTAAGGTGAAGTTACAAAGATGCTCTTCAAGCTCTCCTAACTTTTGGCCTGAAGTTTGAAATCTTTTGATGCACAGTGGTGCCTGAAAACTAAGTTTAGTATGGGAAGTTATTGTTCCCAAGACAGGCAGGTCAGTAGCATAGGCCTGAGTTAAGTTGTCTAAATAGGATCGGAAGAGTTGGGCTGCTCTTCCTGTAATTGTTCTTTTTGTATATTCACTGATTGGGAAGTCATAAAGACTATTTAAGTTTATTAGTTGGATGGGACTTTCTCCTTCGTACTTGGGATGAAGAGTCATAGAAAGGCTAGGCCATAAGTGGATTGGAATTGGAGCAGCTGCATACTTGGTAGAGGACATAGAGAGACATATCCAGCAGTCACGTGCTAGCTGAGGATTGGTAATATTTAAGAGGTGATGTGTTAAGTTTTGGGTTTTGTGAATGTATCCAGTGTCCATGAATTATTTTAGGTGTAGCTCATGGCTTTTTATGTGCCAGGGAATGAGAATAAGTTTGAAAGCAAAGGCCAGTGAGTTTGTCCAAAGGGGAAGTCTTGGGAGATTCATAGCAGAGGTATTGATTATGTATAGAAGTATTGGTTATAGTATAATTAGTTTTACTCCACTTTTGAAAATCTAGGTTTAAGCACAGGGACCAAGCTGTATCTCCACAGACATAAGACAGAAGAGCCCAAGGGAGGGAAAATGCCCAAAGAAGAAAGAATAAGGCAAAGAAAGTTAACTGACAATTTGTGAGCTCAGTCATGAGTGACTTATCTTATTTGGGCAGTTGTCATCTGAAAAGAAGTTTTAAGTCTTCTAGTGGTTCACAGGTATAGCTGTGGTTCCGGGTGATATTGTCCTCTGTGGTCGGTTCTTTCCAAGGTTTCACTCATGAGTGATGTATCCAGCTGGTGACTCCAGGGACCTTGACAGCTGAAGGAGTGGACATAAGGACAGGGTAGGGTCCTTTATAAATGTGCTGTAGCTGAGATTGAGTTGACGTGTCCTTCCAGACTTTGATGAGGACCTGGGTTCTTGGGCTAGACAGAGGCTTGTCCTCTGATTGATTAGAGACTGGGACCTGGGTGAGTCCAAATTCTCTCAAAGCCTGTTGGAACTGGTGTATGGAAGTGGCAAATTCTGATAAGGCACTGGCCTCAGGGTCTAATAAAAGGTCAGTGTATAGGAAAGGCCATCCATTTGTGGCTTCAAATGGACTGAAATTAAGATGGGCTTTTGGAACTACTCGATCTCTTAATAAGGCTATGGGTAGAACTTTGACCCAATTTAGAGAGGTTTCGTGTACTAACTTTTGAATAGTAACCTTAAGGGTTTGATTAGCTCATTCTACTTGCCCAGAATATTGGGGTCTCCAGGCACAATGTAAGTGGTAGGAGATGCCCAGTGCTTGTGAAATAAGTTGGGTAACTTGGGATATAAAGGCAGGGCTGTTGTCACTCTGGAGTGATTTTGGGAGACCAACCCATGGAATGATTTCATGTAGTAAAGTTTTTGACACTTTTCTGGCCTTTTCTGTCCGTGTAGGGAAGGCTTCTATACACTAGGTAAAGGTGTCTATATATACCAGAAGAAATCTGTATCCTTGACATAGAGGCATTTGGGTAAAATCTAACTGCTAGTCTTCTCCATGATAAGATCCTCGCTATTGAATAGGCTGTACTAGGTGGGGTCATGGCTTTCCTTGTGTATTATTAATTGTACAGAGATGACAAACTTTAGCTACTTGTTTCATAGTATTTGTTAGCCCCTTACCAGTAAATGGTGGCTAACTAATGTAGTAAAAGCTGTCTTTGTGAAAGCTATATGGGTGGCATCATGTAGTGATTTGATTATTTTCCATTGTAGACTTTGTGGTATAAAAAGGAGCCTGTCTTTGGTGAGCCACCCATTGGTCTGTAAAGAATATCTTTGCTGCTGACCCCAAGTCCTCTCTTCCTTAGTATACTGAGGTGTTGGGAGATTAGTTGGGGCAAAGAGGCTTCCCTCAAAAGAGTATCCTGAGGCTGAGGGGTCTCAGAGAGCCACCTGCTTGGCAGCTTGGTTGGCTAGATGGTTGCTTTTGCTATTTCAGTATCTCCTTTCTAGTGTCCCTTGCAATGTACTACAGGTACTTGTAGAGGAACTTGTACTTCTTCAAGCAGCCTTAAGATCTGATCTTTGTATTTAACAGGACTGTATTTAATAGTTAAATATCCTCTTTCTCTCCAGTTGGCCGCATGGGCATGAAGAATAAGAAATCCATACTTGCAGTCAGTGTAAAGGGTAAGCTTTTTTCCTGCCGCTAGTTCTAATGCCCAAGATAGAGCACTGAGCTCAGCTAATTGAGCTGAAGTTCTGGGAGGCAGAGAATGGGCCTCTGTTGTTTCATGTAGGGAGACTATAGCATCTCCAGCTTTTCTTTGCCCATTAACAACAAAACTGCTCCCATCAGTGAACCAGATAAGATCTGGGTTATCTAATGATTGGTCTGTAAGGTCAGGCGTAGGGCCAAGAGAGAGTGGTAGTGCTTCTTGACATGAATGGATGGGCTCTTCCTGGGTATCTGGGAGCAAGGTAGCTGGATTAAGAGATGAGCATGTAGCTACTGTGATATCAGGGTTTTCTAATAGCATGGCTTGATATTTGAGGAGTCTATTATCAGATAGCCATCAGAACACACTGTATTGTAAAACGTTATGGATATTGTAAGAGGTATAAACTTGGATGGGACCCCCTAGAGTTAGTTTAAGGGTTTCTTCTAGCAAAAGGGTAAGGGCCCTAATAGCTCTAAAACAGGAAGAGCACCCCCACACTATGGGGTCAAGTCTTTTTGACAGATAGGCCATATGTTGGTGAGTTGAGCCTAATTTTTGAGTTAGAAATCTGAGAGCTACTCCTTGTTTTTCATGGGAGTACAATTGGAACGGCCTGGCTGGGTTTTGGAGTACTAAGGCATGGGCCTGTGTTAACAGGTTCTTATGTAGATCTACAGCTCTTTTCTGTAATGGTCCCCGGTCTAAAGGTTTACGGTCATCCTTTCCTTTTAGGGCTTCATAGAGAGGCTGCGCAATGAGCCCATAGTTTGGGATCCTCAACCTGCAATATCCTGTGAGTCCTAGGAAAGCCCTGAGTTGTTAGCGGGTAGTAGGTTGAGGAAGGGAAATAATGGCCTGAACTCGGTCTAGAGAAAGGCCTCTCTTTCCTGGAGTAAGGATCATTCTCAGGTAAGTGACCTTTTGTTGTACTAACTGAGCTTTGGCTCTTGAAACTTTATATCCGTGCTCAGCTAAGAAATTAAGGGTTTCAATGGTATGATTGATGGAGTCTTGTTTTGTGGGGGAGCAGATTAAAAGATCATCTATGTGTTGTATGAGTGCGCCCCCATTGTTCAGGTGCAGGTGGGCTAAGTCTTGGGAAGAGGCTTGTCCAAATAAGTGAGGACTGTCTCTAAACCCCTGGGGAAGGACAGTCCAAGTTAGCTGTCCAGTGGTGTTTTCTGGAGTGGTCTATTAAAAAGCAAATAGTGACTGTGACTGTTTTTCTAAGGGGATGCAGAAGAAAGCATCTTTGAGATCTAGAGTTGTAAACCACAAGATGTCAGGTGGAATAGTTCCTAATAGAGTATATGGGTTAGGGAACCACTGGATAGAGAGGCACAACTGCCTCATTGATAATTCTTAGGTCCTGGACTAGACGATAAGTCTGATCTTTCATTTTATGGCCAGGATTGGAGTACTGTAAGGTGAATTAATTGGAACTTTCAGCCCATGTATAAAGTATTTGGAAATTAGAGGCTGGAGGCCTTTAAGAGCTTCAGGCTTTATAGGATATTGTTTTTGGCTAGGAAATTTAGTTGAATCTTTGAGCTGGATGACTACTGGAGTGGCATACTTAGCCCTTTCATGGATGCTCATTCTGAGGCTTCTTTTATGTGGTTTTGGCCGGGCAGGGAGTTCCTTGATTGACAGCGGTCAGCTCTCTAGGCTTGTTCTGATTGGTGAAATGGGGACAGGGGCTGTGCTGTGCTTGCACCTCTGATATTTCGTATCTGGGGGACCCTGTGGCTTCATCTGATTAACTCTCTGAGTCATTTCTTGCTTTCTGGTTCTATTTGATCAATTCCCTGCGTCATCTTTGGTGGGTCCTTTTTCCTTTCCACCCCTCATTTCTGTCTTTCTGCCTAAGAGTTTGTGACCTAGGCAACAAATTTAGCATGCAGGCCCAGCCATAAACAACATAGTAAAAGGCAGGAAGGATTCCATATTAAAGATTGTATTTTAATACCCAGGAAGTTAAGAAGTAAGATTATTAACCTACTCTTTAGCAAACAGACAATAACTCAGCCCACCCTGAGGGCTAGGCAGGTGGTCTATTTGATATGCTCCCAGACCAAGAACGCCAGGTATCCCAGGGAGAAATCAGAGCAGGAAGTTCCTTGTGTTAATTCTAAGTATTCAAAGAACATTTAATAGGTCTACACCCCCAAGCCTTAGTCACATTCCTAAAGAATCCTTAAAAGGGGGAACCCCCAACCTTTCCGGGTGCTACTCTCTCTGAGGTTGCCCACACTTTCTAAGTGCATAACCTTTTAACTTTAAACTCTCTCTCCAACCTTTCATAGCGCCTCTCCTTGCTGAGATGGCCTGTACTTTTTCTCTAAGTAACTTTAAATAAAACTTTCACCCTGCTTCACTACTGTGTCTCTGCCCTTCAATTCTTTGCTGCAGCAGGGTCAAGGACTGAGGAAAATACACAATGCTCCCCCAATAGGATACATATATATGTCTGTGTATAATTAAATTATAATATATGTAACTATATATAATATGTCATATATGTGTATGTGTGTCTAAGTATATTTATGTGTTATATATATGTGTGTATATATATATAATTGAACATTATTCAGCCATTAAAAAAAGGAAATCTTGCCATTTGTGACATAGATAAAACTTGAAGGTATTATGCTAAGTGAAATAAGTCTCAGAAAGACAAATACTGTATGATCTCATTTATACGTGTAGTCTTAAAGCAAAAATAGACTCATAGAAACAGAACAGATTGGTGGCTTCCAGGGGAAGTGGGTGGGGGTTGAAGAAAAGTGTGGAGATGGTGAAAAGTTCAAACTTCCAGTTATAAGATGAACAAGTTCTGGGAATGTAATGTACAGCATGGTGACTATAGATAACAATATGATATTATATATTTGAAAGTTGCTAAGAGAATAGATTTTTAAAATTCTAACAGAAAAAAAACAATTGTAACTATGTAAGTGAATTGATTTTGATTTGTTAACTAACCTTATTGTGGAAATAATTTTGCAATATACATATTTAAATACATATATGTCATTGATATGTTGTGCATCTTAAATTTACACAATGTCATATTAATTATATCTCATTAGAACTGGAAAATTTTAAAAAAACGTTTGTTGATTGACTTATTCCTAATTGAAGAAGAGGAAGTTGTGAAGAATTAGTGACAATTTTATTTAAATTTGGAATACAGAATCTTGCTTTAAATGCAAGATTAAATGATCTGTAAGGCCATCAGTCATGCCTTCAGTACAAGAAAATAAAACTTGAGAGAAGCAGAACACCTTGGATATATAACACTAGGCAAATTATCTCTTTGTTTTTGACAGAGAAATGAGTCATGATGGGAAATACTGGACTACTATTTTATGCCACATGAAAAATTACCGAAAATGGATTAAAGGCTCAAATATAAGCCATAAAAAAATTCCTAGAAGAAAACATAGGCAGTAAGCTTCTTAAATCAGTCTTGGCAATGATGTTTTGGTCTAACACCAAAAACAGACAGCAAAAGCAAAAAATTCAACAAGTGGGACTACATCAAACTAGAAAGCAGTGAAGGAAACCATCAACAAAATGAAAGGTGAGCTATTAAATGGGAGAAAATATTTTCAAATTACACATCTGGTAAAGGGTTAAAATCTAAAATATATGAGGAATCAAACAAGTCAATGGAGAAAAAATTAATCCAATTAAAAAACGAGAAGAGGATTTGAAGACATTTTCCATAAAAGATAGATAGATGGTCAACTGGCAAATGAAAAGATGCTCAACATCACTAATCACCAGGGAAATGCAAATCAAAACTACAATTTGATACCATCTCACACCTGTCAAATCTATTACTAATATGAGAGGAAAATAACAAGTATTGATAAGGATGAAGAGAAAAGGGAAACTTTGTGCACTGTTCATGGGAATGGAAATTGGTGCAGCCAATATGGAGAAAAGAAAGGAGGTTCCTCAAAAAATTAAAAATAGAACTACCATGTGATCTGGTAGTTCTACTTCTAGGTATTTATACAAAGAAAAGAAAACATTAATTCAACAAGATGTATGCACCCTATGTTCATCGTGTCGTTATTTTAAAAAGGCAAGATATGCAAGCCACCTAAGCATCCACAGTATATATATATACTACTAAGACATAAAAAAGAATGAAGTTGTGCCATGTATAACAGCATGGATGGACCTAGAGGGTATGAAGCTGAGAAATATGTCATATGAAGACAAATATGATATGATTTCACTTATATATGGAATCTAAAAATCAAAACAAAACAACAAAAACAAAGAAAAAAAAACCAGACTCATAGATAGAAAGAAAAAACTGGTGGTTTCCAGAGGGGTGGGTGGGGTGATGGGTGAAATAGGTGAAAGGGATTAAGAAGTATAAACTTCCAGTTAGAAAATAAATAAGTCATGGGGATGTAATCCACAACATAGGGAATACAGTCAATAATATAGTGACAGATGGTAACTAGACCTATCATGGTGACTGTATCATAATGTATAAAATATAAAATAAATATTTATATACGTGAAACTAATATTGTATGTCAATTGTAATCCAACTTATAAAATGATGTATAAAGGTTGGGGATGAAAAAAGAAAATTTTTTCTCTACCTCATAAGTTTCATCACCCAGGGGCCTGTGAATTAAACTAATAATAGATTAAGAGGAGGAAAGGTACACAATTTTTACAATATATACATTTCATGGGAGTTCACAGAAATTAAATGAAACCCAAAGAAGCTGTTAGACTTTGGGGCTTCTATATCCTTTTAATAAAGGGAAAAGAGTTTGGGATTTAAGTGAGGAGAAACAATGGGGAGGTCATTAAGAAGTATATGAGGGAACTAATAGAAGATAAAAGCTATTTAATAAGGTCTGTTTGAACAAACTCATCTTGATGTCTATTTTACATCTACAGTGATAAGCAATAGCTCTTCCTGGTACATGTGGCAGGTACCTTCATAAAAGGAAATTTGTGTTGTGCTTTTAGGCATATAAGGAAAGGCAGATAACTTTCTTTCATTTATTAATTCTCAATTAACTTCAGGTTAAAAATAATCTTTATGCCAAACTGTTATGTTTCAGGGTGGCATATTATGACCCCCTTCATAGATATAAGAAAATAAAGCTATGGACTAATATCTGTCATAAACAAAAATGAAAAATCTTCAAAAAGTACTAGTAAATAGAATCCTGGAATATATAAAAATGGCAATACATCATGCTCATGTGGGGTTCATTCTCAGAATGTAACACTGATTCAACATTTCTAAGTTACAACAGACAATTAAAAATTGTATGATTACATCAGTTCTATGAAATTTTACATGTATAGATTTGAGTAACCATCATGACAATCAAGATACAGGACTGTTTAACCACCACAAGAAAACTACCTCAAGTTATTCCTTAATTATCATAGTCTACCCAAATACTACCTTTAACAGACACTGATATGGTCTCCGTAACTATAATCTTGTCCGTTCAAGAATGTCATGTAGATTCCTTTTATGTGAGTTATCTAATATAGTCAAATTCATAGAAGCAGAGAGTAGAATGATGGTTGCCAAGGCCTAGTGGGGAGGGAGAAATGGCGAGTTGCTGTCCCATGCATATAAAGTGTCAGTTACACAAGATGAAAAAGTTCTAGAGATCTACTGCAAAATTGCGTTTATTTAACAATACTGTACTGAACCCTGAATTTTTAAGTTGATTTTAAAAATGTAAATGGAATCATACAGAGTGTAAATAATAGACAGGATCTTTTCAACTTGAGATCAACCTATTGTTTGTAGTATCCCATAATTATCCTTTAAGTGTCTACAAGATCTGTAATGATATCCTATTTCCATTCCTGTTATTTCAAATTTGCTTTTCTCTTATTTTCTTTTTCAGTATTGACAAAGGTTTGTTGATTTATTGGTCTTTAAAATACAGCTTTTAGTTTCACTGATCATCTCTCCTTCTATTTTTTTTCTGGTTTAGTTTCATTTATATTTGTTTTAATCTTTATTATGTACTGCTTTTCTGAGGTTTTGTTTTTCTTTCTCCCATTTCTTGACGTTGGAGCTTAGATGACTGGTGTAAATTTTTTCTTCTCTAATATACTGCTCTATATTTTGTTTTAAGCACTGATTTAGGCGCATCCACAAATTTTGATGTTTTATTTTCATTTTAATTCAGGTCAATAGATTTTTTAAATTTCCTTTGAGACACTTTAACTCATTGATTACTTACAAATGTGCTGTTGTATTGTAAAGTGTTTCCTGTTACCTTTCTGTCTGTTTTCTGGTTTCATTATATTGTGGTCAGAGTACATATTCTGCATGCTTTCAATTATTTTGAATTTATTGAGGTTTGTTTTATGACATAGACTACTTTTTTATTTCAGCTTTATTAAGATGTAATTAATAATAACATTGTAAGATGTATAACATGTTTATTTGATATACATACATATTACAAAATGATTACCATCGTAGTGTTAGCTAACACTGACATGTTACAAAATTACCATTTGTTTATTTGTGGTGATAACATTTAAGATTTGTTCTCTTAGAAACTTTCAAGTATATAATATCCTTTCCATATAAACTTTAAAATAATTTTGTTGATATTCACAAAAAACTTGCTGGCATTTTTATTAGGATTGCATTGAATCCATAGATCGATTTGGGAAGAACTGACATCTTGACAATAATGAATTTTCCTACCTGTAAACATGAAGTATCTCCCTATTTATTTAGTTTTTCATTATTTCATTCATCAGAGTTTTGTAGATTTATTCACATAGATCTACATATTTTGTAGACTTATACTTAAGTATTTAATTTTTTGGATGCTAGTATAACTAATATTGTGTTTTTAGTTTCAAATCTACTTGTTCATTTTTGGTATATAGGAAAGTGATTGACTTTTGTATATTAACATTGTATCTTGCAACAGTTCTATGATTTTTTTAGTTCTAGGAGGTTTGTTATCAACTCTTGGATTTTCTACATAGATGCTTATGTTATCAGCAAAGACAATTTTATTAGGTATTAAAGGTATTGGTTTTCTTGTAATGTCTTTACCTAATTCTGGTATTAAGGTAATTATGGTCTGATAGAACAAGTAAGGAAGTATTTTCTGTGCCTTTTTTCTCTGAAATACATTGTAGATAATTGGTGTAATTTTTTCCTTAAATGTTAGGTAGAAGTCACTAACGAATCCATGTGGGTCTGGTGAGTTCTGTTTTGGAAAATTATTCATTATTGATTCAGTTTCTTTAATATATATAGACCTATTTAGATAGTCCATTCCTTCTTGTGTGAGTTTTGGCAAATTGTGTCTTTTAAGCAATGACAGGGCTTTTTAAATTATTTTATTTTTTGACTCAAAATTTCCATTTGTTTCTTCTTTATATCTTCATTTTTTGCTGAGGTTTTCTACTTTTTCATTTGCTTTAAGAATGTTTGTGATTACTCATTTAAATATTTTTTACGATAATTGTTTTAAAATCTTTGTATGATAACTCCAGCATCTGTGTCATCTTGATATGGACGTCTTTTAAAAATTGTTTTTACAGAAAAATTTAACTTAAAATTTTTCTGATTCTTAAAATTATGAGTAATTATTAAACATATTCTGGAACTTTTGAGTATTTTCACATAAACATCTATTTCTAACCTATTTAAGGCTGTTTTAGCAAGTAGCCAACCTAACCAGGTTTAGAATGATTTTCTATTGCACGACAGGTATGGTAGTCACTGCTCCACTTACCCAGTCAGCTGCAGGGGTACCACCTCTTAAATGGTCATGAATGAATATCAGGGTTCCAGTTACAAACTCAGCCAAAGAAGGGCACTGTCTTGTTACCACAGGTCAGGGATGAAAATTAGAGTATTTTAAATGGAATTTACCCAGGATTTGTCTTGCCTTATTAGCACAGGGGGATAATAAAAGTCAGGGTTCTGCCCACAGACTTGGCTTGGCATGGGGTGCTGCTTAGTTATTCAAAGGAGATTATGGGAGGCAAGATTCTGCCCATGAACTCTGATAGGGAGGGACACTACTTCATTACTTAAGGTCAAGGACAGAAGACAGGGCTCAATCCACAGTATCAACTGGGAGAGGTGTCAACTTGTTACTGCATGTCGGGGTGGAAAACAAGGTTCCTGCCACAGACTATGGTGCCACATTGGGAGTGGGAAGGGTGAGATTTTCTTAGTAATCACCTGGAGAATGACAGAAATATTTTTTTCTGTTCTCCCTGGCAGTTCTTTCCTCAGTTCTTTATCTAGAAACACTAAGATTTGTTTTTAATTTATATTTTTGTATGTTCCCATTGGCATTTCCAGGTTGCAGGCTTTGGCAGTTTTCAGTCTAGGGTATTAAGGAAAAACAAAAAACAAACACAAACAAAAATAAAATAAAAATTGGAATTCACTACTGGGTCATACTTTGAGTTCCAATGTCCCCATCCAGTCTTCCTTTATTCTCCACCATTTAAATCCTTCTGATAGCTGATTTACATATTTGTACTGTTTTGGCTGTAATTATGTTAGAAATAAAGTAGAATGTACTTACTCTGTCTTTTCCAAAACTGAATGTCGATTTGCTTTTTAATAATCAATAACATAATTGGATTAAATTCTATCAGTTTATATCTTCTGCTTTGCTCAATTGTGTGATTTTTTTTTCATTTTTCACTCCTTTGGATTAGTTTCTTTCCCTTATTTTATTAATCCCCATTCCCATTGGGAAGTTACACATTTCTGCTTTCATTCTTTTACAGATTAATTAAAAAATTTTAATATGAATTAATAATTTAACAAATTATATAGCTAATAAATATATTTACTCTCCTTTTTTAGTTTATGCAATTTAAAGATGCAGTGATTAACTTAAATTCTCCCTTACCAGAATATGTAAATACCTAGGGTTTATATGGATCCCTGAATTTTCACACCTTTCAATGACAGAAAGATATTAGCCCATTCAATGATTATTCAAAGATGATATGAGTAAAATAAGTATAAAGCAATCTTTTTTCATTGTTTGACTGACCCTTAGATAATTTATCCAGCTTTGAGTGCCAATATTCCCAGTTATTGTCCATCATATATTTTTATCAGCACATGAATCCATTTAGACAGCCTTTATAGTATTCAAGTCATACACAAATGGGATTAGACTTTCATTTTTAGATTTTGTTACTATGCAGTTTTCATTTCCAATTTGTGTTCATTTAAATTTTTTCATCACATATAAATGAGGGTAAATAGCATATCTACTTGAATAGGAGGGAATTTTGTTATTATTTTTAAAGACTAGTAATAATGTCACTTGATATTCTTAATAATGAAGTTAATCATGGGAAACTAATGTGTTCTTAATGAATCTGTGAAATCTATTTTCACCGTAGTTAAGCTATAATTAAAATGAAATTGCTTCATACTTTTAAATATTCTCAATTTTTTTAAAGGAACATTAAAAAATTCATTAATGAAAAATTTTATTTTAGATTAGAGGATGGCATACATTCCTCAGAGTCACCTTTTATTCAAATGAAATCACTGGCAAACTATTTTAAGGATGTTTCTATTGTCTAATCATACCTCCTATCCAATTACTAAGACAGATGTAGTTTGACTGTCACTTTTTAAAAATTATAAATTATTACTTAAGTGCTAATTTCTACTTCATGAGTAGTAAAAGTTTCCCCAGTGAATCCTTGGATCTCTACAAGTGTATTAAAGATTAATATGAATTAAAGGGATTTTGTGTGATAATTAATTCATTTTTAAACTTCACTAAATCAAGATACAGATTGGGGCAGGGAAAAAGATGGAGTAAGGCAAGCCAGAAAAGTCCTCCCAAAAAGAAGAAAATACAGCAAACACAACTAATCAAGAAAATGACCTGAAGACTGCAGAACAGACAACTTACACCTGGGGAAGAAGAGAAGTCCACACAGAAAAAGGTAAAGTGGCATAACCACAATCAAACAGGACCTAAGGCTTCCTTGTACACCAGCCTACAGGTGGGAGAAAGAAGAACAGGCCAGGGAAGGGTTATTAGTCCAGGAATACTGTACATCAGGTCCTGGAGATCTGCTCTGGGAACACAAGTCCACATTGCACTGGGCTCTGGTGATTAGCTGGGATGGACACAAGGGATAGCTGGAACACTCTGGGAAGATGAGACTCTTGCCAATTGAGGAATACAGGCATGCTCTGCCAGTCCTAAGACCCAAAACAGAGGCAGCAGTTTGAAAGAATTTCCAGCAGTGGGAGGAGTGCTAGAGGGGTTAGGGTTGGATGAGCTCTCTCCTCAGGAGAAAGGGCAGGTTGAGGATACTTCCCCAGGCCTACCTTGGCCCAACATGTCTGGAACTCTTGGGAGCTGAGGTGCTCCGTCCTAACAGACTTTACTGCTTGGAAGGTAGAGGGAGACTCCCTGTTTCCTCACACATTTCAGCCCAATTGAGAAGGTAACTGCAGGAGCCAGCCCCGGGAACTCCTTCATCCCAATGGTGTCCTAGCCTGGTACTGTGCATCCCATCTTGCCCCAGAGCCACACAATGGCCCCACCCACCCAAATAACCCTCCAGGCCTACTACATATGCAGGACAGGCAGAGGGTAGCCCCATCCACAGCAATCCCAGCAGAGGTTTCTGCTCAGACCACAAAGGCTGCTGAAGCAAACTAACTGTCCTGCATGCTCAGACCACTACAGAAGAAAGACAGAAATGCAAACTGCTCACTGCACATCAGCAATAGCTAGGGATCCTACAGAGTACAACGATGTACTGGACAGACAGTAAAGATTCTTGAGCTTTTTGGAACCATGAAATGCCTCCTTCATAAATGTATTACTCTTCAGGCAGAAGGCATAGCATATCCATTAAATACAAAGGAAGAAACACAGAAACACTGAAAAAATGAGGAGGCAGAGGAATGTGTCCCAAACTAATGATAGGATAAACAACAGAAAGAGGGCCAAATGAAATGGAGATCACCAATCTTCCTGATAAAGAGTTCAAAATAAGTCATAAATATGCTCGCTAATTAACAGAAAAATACTGAAGATCTCAAGGAGGACTTCATCAAGGAGATAGAAGAGCTGAAAAAGAGCCACTGAGAGCAGAAGAATATAGTAAATGAAATTAAACATAGATTGGTGGCAGTAGAGGAGACAATCAATGAGATGGCAATTAGAGAACAGAAACACAATAAAGCTGAAGGACAGTGAGAGAAAAGTATCTCTAGGAATGAAAAATGATAAGAGAGCTATGTTACCAATCCAAAAGAAACAATATTTGAATAATCGGTGTACCAGAAGGAGAAGAGAGAGACAAAAGGATAGAAAGTCTCTTTGAGGAAATAATTGTTGAAAACTTCCCTGATCTGGGAAAGGAAATAGACACTCAGGTCATGGAAGTTCAGGGAGCCCCTAACAAAAGGAATCTCAAAAAGACAACATCAAGACATATAATAATTGAAATAGCAAATATCAAGGATAAAGAGCGAGTACTGAAAGCAGCCAGAGAGCAAAAAGAGATACTTATAAAGGAAACCCCATAAGGCTACCAGCAGATTTCTCAGCACAAATTTTACATGCCAGAAGGGAGTGGCATAAAATATTTAACACACTGAAACAAAAGGACCTCCATCCAAGAATCCTCTACCCAGGAACACGGTGATTTAAAATTGAAGCAAGATTTAAACACTTTCCAGATAAACAAAAGGGGAAAGAATTCACCACCACTAAGCCAGCCTTACAGGTTATGTTAAAAAGAATGATGCAGACAGAAATGTTCCTAAGTCTAAATAGCTGCCATCAGAGTAAATTAACCCACAGTAAAGTTAGAAGACCAATTATTTACCATGCAAATATGAAATTAAAAGAAAACAAAAGAAACAAAATCAACTGTAGACAAAAACAGTCAAGGGATACACAAAAGGTGCAGATTATGATAAAAAATATATAAAGTGTGGAGGAGGAGGAAGAAGAAAAAACAAGACCTCAGGGCTGTGTTTGAAACAATCAGCAACTTAATATAGACTGCTATATAGTAAGGAAGCTCTCCTTGAACCTTTGGAAAACTCAAGCATACAATACAAAAAAAATTAAAAAAGAGATACCTATTCACAATACTAAAGAAAACCATCAAATAACAAGAAAAGCATGTAAGGTAAGAAGGAACAGAGAGGAGCTATAAAAACATCCAGAAAACAATTAATAAAATGCCCATAAGTCCATACTTACCAATAATTACCTTAAATGTAAATGGACTGAAATCACCAATCAAAACACATAGAGTGGCAGAATGGATAAAAAACAAGACCCACCTGTATGCTGCCTAAACGATACTCATTTGATACCCAAGGACATATACAGATTAAAAGTGAAGGGATGCAAACAATAGGGAGAAAAAAGCAGGAGTCACAGTACTTATATGAGACATAAAAGATTTCAAAACAAAGTAATGAGACAAAGAAAGACATTACATAATGATAAAAGTGGTCAGTCTAAAAAGAGGATATAACCATTATAAGTATCTATGCAGCGAACATAGGAGCACCTAACTATGTAAAACAAATATTAACAGAATTAAACAGGGAAATAGATTACAACACATTCATTATGGGAAACATTAACATCCACTCACACCAACAGACAGATCAAACAGACAGAAAATAAATAAGGAAACAGAGGCACAGAACAATACATTAGATCAGATGGACTTAACAGATATCTAAAGAACATTAGATCAGATGGACTTAACAGATATTTAAAAAGCAACAGGGACACATTTTTCTCAAGTGTACATGGAACATTCTCCAGAACAGATCACATGCTAAGTACAAAAAGACCCTCAATAAATTCAAAAAGTCTGCAATTGTATAAAGTAACTTCTCAGACCACAATCTTATGAAACTAGAAATCAGTTACACAAAGAAAACAAAAACCCTACACAGGTGGAGGCTAAAAAACATACTTCTAAATAATCAACGGATTAATGAACAATTAAAACCAAAATCAATACTTGGAGACAAATGAAAACAAAATTCAATAGCCCAATATATGTGGGATGCTGCAATGGCAGTTCTAACCAGGAAGTATATAGCAATACAGGCCTACCTCAAGAAACAAGAACAACCCCAAGAAAACAGTCTAAACACACAATTAAAGAAACTAGAAAAAGAAGAACAAATGAAAACCAAACTTAGTAGAAAAAGGGTCATAATAAAGATTAAAGCATAAATAAATAAAATTGGGAAGAATAAAACAATAGAAAAAAGTCAATGGAACCAGGAGCTGATTCTTTAAGAAAATAAACAAAATAGATAAACCGTTAGACAGATGTATCAAGAAAATTAGAGCACGTAATCATAAAAAAAATCAGAAATGAGGAAGGAATAATCACAATGGATACAACAGAAGTACAAAGATTTACTAGAGAATACTATGAAAAATTATATACCAATAAATTAGACAACCTACAAGAAATGGACAACTTTCTAGAAAAATGCAAGCTTCTAACATTGATCCAGGAAGAAACAGAAAATCTGAACAGACCAATTACCAGCACTGAATTCAAATCAGTAATCAAAAATCTCCCCAAAAACAGAAGATCAAATCAACAGCTGAATTTTACCAAACATTTAAAGAGCTAATATTCATTCTTCTTAAAATATTCCAAAAAGTAGAAGAGGAAGGAATACTTCCAAACTCATTCTATAAGGCCAGCATACCAAAAACAGACAGACAGAACAAAAAATTAAAAACCAATATCCCTGATGAACAGAGATCCAAAAACCCTCAACAAAATACTAGCAAGCCGAATTAACAAATTCATAAGAAAGATCACCTATTATGACCAAATGGGAATTATTCCAGGGATGCAAGGATGGTACAATACTTATAAATCGATCATATAATATACCATATTAACAAAAAGTATAAAAAACACAGATCATCTCAATAGATGCTAAAAGAGTATTTAACAAAATTCAACATCCATTCATGATAAAAACTCAACAAAATAGGTATGGGGGTAAGTACCTCAACATAATAAAGGCCATATAGGACAAATCCACAGGCAACATCATACTTAACAGATAAAAGCTGAAAGCTTTGACTCTAAGATCAGGAAAAAGACAAAGATGTTCACTTTCATCACTTTAAGTCAACATAGTACTGGAGATAATAGCCACAGCATTCATACAAAACAAAGAGATAAAAGGCATCCAAATTGGCAAAGAAGAAGGTAAACTGTCACTATTTGCAGATTAAATTATATTATACATAGAAAATCCTAAATAATCCACCAAAAAATCTTAGAACTAATAATTGAATTCAGCAAAGTAGCAGGATACAAAATTAATATGCAGAAAACTGTTGCATTCTTATATACTAACAACAACTAGCAGAAAGAAAAATCAGGAAAACAACTCCATTTATAGTTGCATCAAGAAGAATAAAATATGTAGGAATAAACGTAACCAAGGAGGTGAAAGACCTGTACTCTAAAAACCATAAGATACTCATGAAAGAAATTAAAGAAGATATCAAAAAATGGAAATCTAGCCCATGCTCATGGATAGGAAAAATTAATATTGTCGTAATGACCATCATGCCAAAAGAAAGTTACAGATTCAATACAATTCCTATCAAAATACCAACCACATTTTTCAACTAACTAGAATAAATAGTGCTAAAATTCATATGGAACCAAAAAAGACCCTGAATGGGCACAGAAATTCTGAGAAAGAAGAATAAAGCTGGGTGAATTATGCTCTCTGATTTCAAGCCCTACTACAAAGCTACAGCAATCAAAATATTTTGGTACTGGCACAAGAACAAACCCATAGATTAATGGAACAGAATAGAGAGGCCAGATATAAATCCACACGTACATAGTCAATTAATATATGATAAAAGAGCCATGAATACACAATAGGGATAAAGCCTATTCTACAACTTGTGTTGGGAAAACTAGACAGCTACATATAAGAGAATGAAACTAGATTATTGTCTAACTACATACACAAAAGTGAAGTTGAAATGTATCAAAGACCTGGATGTAAGACATGAAACCATAAAACTCTTAGGAGAAAACATAAGCAAAATCTCTTGAATATAAGTATGAGCAATTTATTTCCTGGACACATTTCCTTAGGCAAAGGAAGCAAAATAAAAAAGAACAAGTGGGACTACATCAAACTAAAAAGCTTCTGTATAGAAAAGGACACCATCAGAACAAAAACGCACCCTACATTATGGGAGAATATATTCATAAATGACTCATATGATAAGGGGTTAACTTCTAAATATATAAAGAACTTATATGCTTCATAGCCAAAAAACAAATAACTCGATTAAAAAATGGGCATAGGACCTGAACAGAGATTTCTCCAAAGAGGAAATAGAATGGCCACCAGGAATTTAAAAAGATTCTCCACATTGCTAATCATCATGGAAATGCAAATCAAAACCACAATGAAGTATCACCTCACACCAGTTAGAATGGCCACTATCCAAAAGTCAATTAACAAATATTGGTAAATATGTTGAGAAATGGGAACCCTCCTACACTTTTGGTGGGAATGTTATTTGGTGTAACTGCTGTGGAAAGTAGTATGGAGTTTCCTCAAAAAGCTAAAATAGAAATACCATTTGATACAGTAATTCCACTCCTAGGAATTTACGCAAAGAAAACAAAATCACTGATTCAAAAAGGTATATACACCCTATGTTTATTGCCACACTATTTGCAATATCCAAGATATGAAAACAACCTAAGTGTCCATCAATAAATGGATTAAAAAAATGTGGTACATATATATAATGAATATTATTCAGCCATAAAAAGAAAAGAAATCCTGCCACTTGCAACAATATGAATGTATCTAGACGGTATTATTCTCACTGAAATAAACCAGGTGGAGAAACACAAATACCATATGATTTCACTTATTTGTGCATATAAAAACAAAGCAAAACAGAATGAACAAAAAAGCAGTGGACTACAGACACTGAGAAGTGACAAGTGGTTACCAATGTGAGCAGTTGGGCAGATGGGGGTGTGGGTGGGGGGGTAATGCGGCAAAATAATTTGCAATTGCAATATAAGTTCATCACAGAGATGGTAGTACAGCATGGAGAATACAGTCAAAGTTTCTGTAACATCTTTCTACACTGATAGTAACTATACTTGAGGGTGTGAGGATTTAATAATATGGGTAACTGTTGAACTACTGTGTTGTATCTTTGAAATCAATATAAGTTTGTATGTCAAAGATACTTCAATTTAAAAGATGCACTAGTCACTATGAAAAAAAGTGAGTTAATTAAAATTAAGTGAAACTAAAAAATATAGAGATATATAGATTTAGTAATATTTTTAATGGACAGTCATTTCTGGTTATAGTGAAATAAACATTAGGCACATTTAGAGTAGCAAAAAATGTTTAGGACAAGTAAGTTTCTTTAAAAATTAACACTCAGTCCTATTTTAGTTACCTAGACTAAGTTACGAGTACCAGCTTTATAATTTCACAGCAGTTCCTACAAATATTTACAAGTCTGTAAGGAAATGAAGAATGAAAAGGGTTATGTTTGGTTGCCAGCTACTGACATGAAATGGTAGAAAGAAATGCTACATGAGAATCACTTACTGTTAATTCTTTCTACTGGTCTGCTGCTCTTTACCCAGCCCAGTGAGGTGTGTGTGTGGGGAACTCTCTATAATTTATCTCTATTAGCTTTTATTTTCATTACCTGAAGGCTGTAGAACTTCACCCTAGATCTATTAAGGCTTGGTAATGCTCATTTCAGCACAAATCTTTAAGTGAACCTGCTCCTATCTAACCTTTCCCATCCAGAGGAGAGTTTGCCTTTCCAGACCCACTAGTTCCTTTTGTCAGTTAATTATTTTTAAGATTGATTGAATGGTTTCCTCACAATTTTCAAGTTAACAAGATATAATTGATTGATAATATTAATTTGTATATCAGGATGCACAAGTGGAAGCCATCCTGGTGGCCTGGCCAATGTTACATGTCTAAACCTAAGTCATCCTACACTTAGGGGAAACACCTATCAAGGAAATCTAACATACAGCAAACACAATTCTCCAACTCAGCTGTAGCTAGCTTACTTTATCCCAGAAAACAGGACCTACTAGCCTTATAAGGAAATTCCTGACCTCCTAACCTATCATGCTCTGTTTCCTCACTGCCTCTTCTAAAGCTCTCTAAAACTTGCTCTTGCCACAAATCCCTCAGGAAAAGTGCCCCACTGCTTGTGAGCCATTGTACTTTCCCAACCCATGGATTGCTTTCCCTTGAATAAAGGACATAAAAGTCATTACTAAATTTTATTATTTTTATCATTTGGCAATATCATTCAGGCTGGGGACTGTAAAACCCAGAATAGAATTTTATAATTAAAGGCTTGCATTGACCATTTGATCCCAACCCACTCTTTTATTGATCTAAAGCTGAGCTCCAGATGTAGTGACTTAACAGAGTTAATGCAGTGTTAGTTTCATTGTTATAATACAAAAATGTGTTTCCAAGTACTTCAGCAGCCTTTTACAAACATTATTTTTCACTTTACCAGATAGTAAGTACTATGCATGAACTGAGGTTAATACATTAATAAACTATTTTGCATAGAAGTACATATTTCAAATTACATATAATTTATATACTTTGACATCACTAACTCTTAGCAGTGGCAGATAAGAATCAGTAAAATGAAATCCACATCTAAGGTGTCACAAAATTTGCTTTATTTTTTAAGAATAACTTCCTCCCTTTCTATGGCTCCTGGCCTTTTCTACTGATTGGATTCTCTCTTAAGCAGATGTAGTGAGTGGGAATTCAGTGTGGAAGGGCTCAATTGCTGGCATATTCAGGACGTAATTGGGTACCAATTTATGGAGTCAATTTTTAAATATTATGAGTCACTATCATAGCTTAATATTTTCTTATACTTTGCCAACTTTCATATTGTTATGGGAAAACAATAATATGTGGAAAAATTTTACATAGTTTCACTTTAATTTAGGCTCTTTCTATTCCTTGAGTTCTTCCCCCCCTTCTTTGGCTTTGCATGTATGAAAGAAAATGTTTTGCTCATTGTCCTTCACTACAGTCTCAATTAATTCAAAGGGGAAAATGCATCTTTTCCATTTTATTTCTCCAAAGTGCATCAAATGAAAAGTAGAGATGGTTAAACAGCCTTACATGAATAAGTACTATTTGATAGTTGGATCAAAATGACTTTATAAATGTCTATAGAGCTTAAGATCAGATCCTACTGAGACTTCCTTTCTACCACTCGATCAAAGGAAGGACAGAATTGATTGCTTTAAATGCCATAAGGTCACCTTTTTCTTCCATTACAAGAAAATGCCTGTATAATGATGTCAACACATTATCACCTACAAAACTTCTCAACATATTTGAACAAAGGAGATTCGAAAACATGCAAAATTAATTATCTCCCTGGTAGTTTGACAAGCTTATATCAATTCCTCAAAGTAGTACTAAATTTTACAGACCAGCACTATACCAAAAATCTGTGATTTAATGGCTGATGTCTCAATCAATAGGGCAGTAAAATATACTTAACAGAATTGGGTTCAAAACTGAATTCTGTCAGTATTTTTTATATGACCTTGAACAAGTTACTTTAGTAATTAGGATCTTCAGTTTTCACAGTATGTAAAAAGGGGTTGCATAAGATAAAATTTAAGCCCTTCAAATTTTAAGTTATGAATGCTATGTTTTAAATGTTTGAGAATGCTACTCATATGTTTCTGTTACACTTTATATTTAAAGAAATTCACATGCACTATCTCTTTTCAAACTTCACTAAAATTTTCTTGGAAAAATGTTAATGTTACTTAAGGTAGTTAATTTTAAGTGATTCACATATTGAAGTTTTTTATACCATTTTGTTAAACCTGAATCAAGACAATAAATTGTCACCCTAGAAAAATTTTCAAGTATAGAGATGGAAATTGAGAAATTCAAGATAATATCACAAGCTGTGGCGATACCATTATCAAGGAATACAATACACTCTGCAACAGAGATTTGTACTCCTTTTCCACAGAGTAGAGTGATCACTGGGAAGCAACTACTATGCCAAGTATTGCATTTATGTATCTCCAGGAGTAAGGCAGTTTACCACCCAGGGCAAGTTCTCTGTGAATCCGTTTAAACCACAGTAAGACAAGAGAAATAGCAGGTTGGTTGGAAGAAAGGGGTTTATTTCTCACAGCTTGCTCAGGTTCACTAGCCAGTCCTTGCTCTGTATGTCCATTATGGCCGTGGCACATATTTTCCTCATCCACCCATTCTTTCCAGGAAGAACTCCATGGGCAGGTCCTTGATGACTGGCAAGTACCAGACTAGTTAGGTACCAGAAATGGAGAGGAAGAGAGAATGGCTGTATTCTCGCCACCCCTTACCCCTGTTGGGGCACTGCTGTGGCCTTTTGATATGCAAAAAAGGCAGGAAATTCTGGGTGCAAATTTTCATTTACCCCAAAATCCAATCCTCCAGAATTCTCGTCTTACAATCTATGTGCCCCCAATCTTCTATAATAGCCCCTGTGTGATAAAGCTGGAGCACTGCAACCAGAGTTCAAAATCTAATTAAGATTAAATCCATAGCTCACATGTTCAATAGGAGGCCAGAAGCTGAACTGGCAAGGGGTTTCAGACATACTTAGCAAGCAGCAGCTGTGCTAGGGGGTGGGCCCAATCTGCAAAGACTGTAGAAGAAAATAACCTTAAGAGCAAAAAAATAGATGTTTTAATGTCGCCAACATAGGAAAATCCTGTCCATCAGGTAGAATGGATGCAAGAGACTGGTCCTGTGATAGGACAATGGTAGGAATGGGGTCTCACCCTGGTTTAGTATACCAGAACTACACCCATCTCCCTGTGGGAATTACAGATGGGTTGATATTTAGGGCTATGGGAGGTACATGTACTGGCCATAATGAGAAAACAGAACTCCTCCATAAGATGTTCTTACCTTCTGGCTGTTTTGGGTACACTATCATGATCTTTTGAGGCCACTCTGCTGTTACTCCAGGAACACACAGGCCAGCTTCTGAGACTTTTCCCCAAGGTTCTAGCAGGGCCAGCCATCACTGGTCCACGTGTGGAAATTTCCAGGGTCATGTCCACTCAGTGGAGTCTCCTGGGTTTAGCTGGCAGCAGGATGTTGCTCTGCTGGCCAAATCCCAGATTCATAATTCCTCCTTGGTTTGTAAATGCAGTTGTACAGTAGAGGCAGCAATATGTGTTAGCATGTCCACAGGGCTCAATGCCCCCTTCTCAGGCTTCTCATTCAAATGCTGTAGCACTGTCCATAAGCAGACTGATCAGCCCCATAGACTACTGGTGTCTGACCTCAGGTCAGATTTTAAAAAACCATTATACCTCTCTATCAAATCTGCCCTGGTAGCCTTATGTGGTATATGAAACTTCCACCTTATCCGTAATTGTACTCATTCTTGAAATTCATGTTCAGTAACACGGGTGCTTTGATCACTCTCAGTCACCTGCTGCCGGCCACAGGCTGCAAAGAGACACTCTAGTCCCCTTTGGCAGTTGGCTGATCTGAGCTATGTGCAGAAGAAGCAACCAGCAGTCCAGGAGCTGTGTCCACACAAGTCATGGTATGCCAATAGTCATCTGATATGGGAAGAGGCCTAATATAGTCTACCTGCCACCTGACAAAGAGTATCGGACACTTTACTATTGTCCCATGTTGCTGTGGGACTCACTGTAAGTCCCTCTTAGAGCACACAAGGCACTCCTTCTTGGCTCTGCTGACTTCTTCAAAGGTCATTGGCAAGCCCCACCTACGGGCTGTAGCCCACACAGTCTTTTGCCCCATATGCAACAAATGCTGATGTAACCATTGGGCCATATCAGTGGGAGGCTTTCCTTCTAGGCAATACACCTGGGCCAAAGTGTATGCTTCATCATTCTTGGGTACACTAAAGGCAAATGCCCAGTCATATGATATACGGTAACTTAGTTTGACCAGCTTGCTACACCTCTTGCCCCCGAAGGGGCTAGTGACCAACCATCCAGATGGCATGGTACCATGTCGGTTGCCACAGGGTCAAGCCCCAGCAAATGACCCATCTGTCTGTGCAGAAACCTGTAGGGGAGGGCTCCAGGATGATCACGAGCTATACTGCCTGTAACTCTGCCCACTGATGGCTCTTCCAATCCCCATCTTCCATCCATATTGTCTCAGTTTAGGATGGAAAGCCACAGCCCTCTACTTCAGGTGCTGCCCACAAGTGGAGCCATCTGTATACCAAGCATCTTCAGGTATAGGGGCTCTTCCCTCCTGATAAGAGCGCTCTGTTACTAATGGCTCCAAAGTAAGTTCTTCCTGCTTTCCACTGGTATATGTCACTGGCCCCAAGAAGCACTGGATTTCTACACTTAAGTGGCTAGTGGAGAGTGTGCTACACTGTTGTAAATATGCACCCCATTTGGATGGTGTAGGCATCTTTTCCATGCCACTCTATGGCCTTTGGATCCAGTCTCCCACCCACCCTTTCATGGGATAGGTGGTTATTACCTTCATTGGAGATGTTCTGGTGATGGGCTCTGTAGCCAGAAAGGTGTGATACACAGCATCCAGCTGCTTCTCTAACAAGTTATACTGGACCTTTGCTCCTTTCCATAGTTGCAGCCAGAATCTAATAGGTTGGTGAGTCCACCCAAGCTCCTGCCAGAGGCTCCATGCATAACTACCTTCAGTTACATGAACATCTAGCTCACAGGGCCTTGATGACTCCATTACACTCAAGGCCTGCATGGCCTTGACTGCTCACTTAGCAGTGGTAAAGGTAGATGCACATGCTTCATCCCAGTCCTACCTGATGGCCTTTCCTACCAATTAGTATAAGGACCTCAGAATTTGTGCCAAGTATGGAATAAACACTTTAAAGTAGCCCAAAAGACCCAAAAACTCTTGTAATACTGCCACAGTCATATGGGTTTGGAAAGCCTGGACTTTATCTATGACTGCTTCCAGGATAACTTTAGTTTTACCTGACCAGACAACCCCTAGGAACTTTACAGACAAACCAGGTTCCTGAACCTTGGTGCAGCTCACAGCCCATCATTTCTCCTATAGATGTTGCTGCAGTCTATCTGCTGCACCTTCCAGATCTGCAAGACATACATGAGCATAATGTAATCAAAGTAATGATACAGTCATACTATTGGTGGTTTCTCCCATGATGCCAAGTCCTGGGCTACAAGTCCATGACAAATGGTAGGACTGTGGAGGTATCCCTGTGGAAGGACAGTGAATGTCCACTGCCGTTCTTCCCACATGAAGGCAAACTGTTCCTGACTTTCCTGTGCTATGTCAATAAAGAAGCATTAGCAATGTCCTCGACATAAGGCTATGTCTCTAGTTCATGACTGATGGTGTCCATAAGGATTGCTACAGAGTGAACAGCAGTATGCAGAAGAGGTGTGACTTTATTCAATTCCCTGTAATCCATGGTCATATGCCAGGAGCAGTCCAGCTTTTTCACTAGCCAAATGGGGAATTAAAAGGACTATAAGTGCACTTTAAATGCCTACCTTCTCCACTTACTGGAGAGTTTCCCTAATTTCTTTGTGCACCTCAGGCAATTTAGACTGCTTAGTATTTGTCACCCACAAAGGTGAGGGCAGAGCTATAGGCTGGTACTTAGCATGTCCCCTCAGAACTGCCTTTACCACACATAGCCTCAGTCTGAATTTACCTGCATGGTCTGTAACCACAAGCCCTGCAGGATATCCACCCCAAAATATATACAGTTTTCTCCTTTGGGGGTAAATACCCTATTCTTAATGGGATTTGGGCTTTCTTCACTCTAATTGCCCTACCCCATAGCCATCTATCAGAGTGGAGAGGGATCCCAGGAAACTGCTCAGAGTTACCACAAATAAGAGATCAGTCAGCTCCTGTATCCACCAGTGCCAGGACACATTGTACATTCTGTGGGGACCAATGAATTACTATTTCTACACATGGCCTCTGAACTCCACCATGCCCCTCAAAGTGGGAGCCTTGATCCCCCACCTCAGGCAAACCACAATGCCTAATTACCTTCTTGTGTGGGCAGGGACTCAGGCAGAGTCTGAGTCTCAGGAAGTCCTGGAGACACATGGGCTAAAATTGGGTTTTGCCTCTGGCTTCTGTGTCTTGGACTTCAGTGGCTGGAACCACCACTCTGGCTTTAATTGCTGCCACAGCTCTAGCAAGATTGTTTCTGGCTGCCCATCAAATTTATTTTCACTGCCCCTGCCTTTATCAAATCAACCCACATCTGGGTCCTCTAGACCTTCATGGGGCCTTTGAACTTCTCCTTTCAGTCACACCCTGTACTTCCTTCCATGCTCTTATTGTTTCAACCTCCCCAAGATCTGCTATAGTATGAGTAACCCCTTATACATTGCCTTATGTGTGGGACAATAATAGTCACTAGGGGCCCCAAAATGGGTTTGCAAGCTGTATGGAGCACCAGATTGCTCATTCCTACAATGGACAATTCCTCATCAGGGCCCTTAGAGTCCATATTGTGGATGATATTTTTCATGCTTAACTTCCACAAAACCTGCTGGAGCTCTGCATATGTCTGTCAGCTAGTGAGGAAGTATGGTAAATCACCCTGATTAGGCCATACAGCATGAAGCATTGCTATCAGTCAATCCAAAAGCACATGATTCTCTGGGGCCTGATGGGCATTTTGTAACCTATGCTGGAGAGAGGGGTGAGTCATCAGGGGAGCCAGTTTAGCCATTTCTGACAATGCCATATGCTCCTAAATCCCAAGGATGCAAAAAACAGGTGGGCAGAGGCTCTGACAGTTTCTGCTGAAACCCGTTGCTCAAATTTACCAGCTTGGCCTGGATATAGGGGTGGAGCATGGAGGGATCCACAACAAAGGGAGAGCCTGGTGCCTCAGGTAGCAGCTTGGGAAATAGCTCTGCCCTCAGCCCCACCACCTCATTCTCTCCTGGCTCCTCCTACCCTGATGTCTCATCTAACATTTCTGGAGCTGAAAGCTCCACCCCTTGGTTCACCTCCACAACAGCCTCTTGTAGTCTGCATTTTTCTGCTGCCTTATACCATGCCACTAGTATACCTCTCATCAGTGCAATCTCAGTTTTCAATAGCTTTTGTTCCTTTCTAAGAGCATCCCACAACTCATTTTTTTATTCTGCCACTCGCTGCTAGAGGGTATCTCTCTCCTTGGTAAATCTTTCCAATGCCACAGCCAACATTTCCTGTCACTTTGTGGCCACTCAGTTCCCCTAAGGAGTCCCCTGTTTTTGGAGGGCCAAGCCCACTGCCTCTGGCATCCCCACCTTTCCCCAATTCTGGGGAGGGGCCCACTCTTCTAGGAAGCACTTTATCCCAGACCAAATCCTCACCAGGGAATTTCTGGGTGAATCTCCACCATCCACAGGAAGATCCCCAGGTGAGTCCCCATCATCCTATAGGGGGATTCCCAGGTGAATCCACACCACCCATAGGGGCATCCCCGGGTGTCTCCTCATCCATGGGGAGGTCCAAAGGTATTTCCCCATCATCTACTGGGGCATCCCACCAAAACATCACACCCATGAGGACATATTCTGAGTTCACTGGACCATGCCTACTGTCACCAAAATGTAGCTCCAGAAGTAAGGGGACAAGTTCCTGTGAACCCAATGAAACTGAAGACAAGAGGAAGGGCAGGTTGGAAGGAAGGGGTTTATTGCTCACAGCTTGCTCAGGTTCACTAGCTAGTCCTTGCTCTCTCTGTCCCCTATGGCTATGACACAAGCTCTCCTCTCCCGCCTGTTCCTTCCAGAAAGAACTCCATCGGTGGATCCTTCATGACTTGTGAGCACCAGACAAATTATGTACCATGAAAGGAGGAAGGAGAGAATGGCTGTTTTCTCTCCACCTGTTGCCCTGGCTGTGGCACTGCCATGGCCTATTGATATGTAAATAGGGCCGGAAATTCTGGTTCCACACTTTCACTTACTCCACGATTTACCAGTACCCACCCACCACCTTGCATCTATGTGGAACCATATAACCAGATCTTATTAATAGTTTGACAATGGAAATATTTTATTTATAGGCTGAAATGGTTAAGAGATAGACTACCTTTCTTTATGCTCTTTCACCGCTTCCAATTGCCACGTGCCTGTAGATTCCCAAATAGAACATGGAAAACACTTATTGAAGTCTCATTCAGCTGATGTTGTGAATAGTGACATGGAGCTAAGTAACCCAAACATTTCTGTTTCAACTTTATGAGTCTGAGAAACAATAGTTAATTGTGTTAAACCTTTAAGAACTGGGTTTACCTTTTAAAGAAGTTGGCAATATCTTCAATAACACTCTATCATAACCCATTTGATCATTATTGTTGATGACATCCATATCTACTTATCACAACCTTCTGGTAAGCCTTGATGGCAGGGTGAATCAGAGAAAATAATAATAAGGCAGCGAATTCCCAAAAGTTCCATTATTTTTCAGTCTGGATCTTTATCACATGCAGGAACCAATAAATGTCATAAAGAACAGGCAGAGAAAATTGGACTCACAAAATGAGATTATTTTTACTGACTAAAATCAGGAGGAGAAATGGGCATATTCTATGCAAGGTGGACCTAAGCACACTTTTATTTACATTACACTCTAATTTGAGTCTCATCATTTTCTTGCCCCACAAAACATCCCTTCCTAAACACCATAAGATAGCTTTGCCAATGGCAAACCAGATAAGCCATTTACTACTCTTCTAAATATATTTTATTTGAGCATTATTTCATTCAAATAATCTTTAATTAAAATAATGACAATATATCTAATTAGGCAGCCAAGAATGTTGAAAATTGGTTAAAAATGAACTATCCTTGGCTTACCTTATTATGTGAGCCACAAGTAATTACTCTATAGTTTCCATCTAATTTTATGGTCTGTATTTCCAATGTCTCTGATTTTACTGATTTCACATGCTTTGTATCTTTTAATTAATTATATTGTTAAAAAACAACTGACCCAAAATAGAGTCACCCGTGCTAAGCAATATGTCTCCAAACTGAAACAATTTAGTTTCAGGTCTTCTAGATATGGAATCTTAAATCAGTCAATCAGGAGTTGCCTGATCAGCACTAGTTAGGTAATCTACCTGATAGACTACTTCCCTTCCTAAAAAGTACATAACCTTTCAATGGCCAACCACTTCTTTGGCTTCATTGTGACTGTTCCCTTCTGCCTATAAAAGTCTTTCATTTTATACAGCTCCTTGGAGCTTTTCATATTCTGATAGATTGGATACTGCCCTATTCATGAGTTGTTGAATAAACATAGTAAGATGCTTAAAATTCACTCAGTTAAATTTTGTTTTTTAAAAAATTTGGTGGAAGTTATGGGATTCAAAGGAGACTTATGATGGCTTTAGGGACAAGAAAAACAGGGATTGGTTCCTACTGAACCATTTGAGATTTTTCTTCCCATTTTTGAAGTTATGGTAAGTTCTTCTCAGATCCAAACCCTATTCTCTTTGTGTTGAGCTCCCAATTCAACTGGATTTACAGTTCAGGATTTATGGGTCAGTCTAGAATGACAGGCATCTAATAGAGTACCAGACCTTAGCCTCACTTCTTGCACCCTCTTATGGGTCCATCATAAAAACACAGGCCCAGATTTGGTATTTCATTTGCAGACAAGTGGGACACTGGAAAAAAATTGTTCTCAAAGATTTGTTAGATTCTTCCACACCAATTAGAATACTACCATATTTATCCTTAAACAAGGGCCCATACAGGCCCCTCCCAGGGTTGACAGAACTCTGAGGAATTTCCAGTAAACTTCTACTAGTTATTCCCTTAAATACCCAAGGGAAAACTAAAATTAAAATTAATGGGAAGCCTCACTAATTCTTGTAGATACTGGGACTACACTATTTACTTTTAACGCCACTCATTCTGGAGCCTGCAGATGTGAACCTTGAAAAACTGGCAGAAACCAACAAAGGGTGAGAATTTGTACCAGAGTCTCCTGGATCTCTGTCTATAGTACCCAGTTTAGAGAGGAAGGGAACATTTGATGTTATCCCTTCTTTTCCAAATTCAGGCTATTGTGAATTTGGTTTTGTAGAACCCATGAGTATTGATCCTTTCTCTACCAGGGATAGCTATTGCCTTCCTGTTTGTCTTATTTGGTGTCCTGAGAACTTGGCTTGGCTTTATGCCTGCCTGGGGTGCACAGGTTGTTGATTATTGCCTCTGTAGGCAGCTTAACTGTCAGGTCAGTGGCTCTATAAATATGGCTGAAAGAAGTGTAGGTTGCACCCCATTTGCAGCTAGGGTCCTAGCCACTGTTGGCCAGCTCTCAGGGGAATTATTTAAGTCTTTATTTGGTTACCTTTGAGAATGGCTCTGAAACTTGGGAGGGTAATACCCTTTTCATCCTTTTTGTGGATATCTCTTGCACTCAAGGGATTGTTCAGTACTGCCAGGAATATTTACTGTTTGTCTGAGCTAAAACCTGACAACATATTTAAAATGATTTTTTAAAATTAGTTCTATGGTCAGGAGTTAATCAAATTGGTCAGGAGTTAACCAAATTGGAAGCTCATACTCAGAACCTGATACAAATTCTTTTAGGCCTTCTCCCCTAAGCTAAATGAAACTCTGTACACAGAGAGAAATAAAAACATTTCAAAGACAAAAGTTCTAAATCTAGAACATAGGAATCTTTTGATTTCCATGTTAGTTAAAAATCTTATACCTGATATAAAGAAGCAAGTTGAAAATAATATAATTGGATGAGTAGGTCAGCCCCTTAATATTATTTAGGTTGCAACCAAATTCTTTGAAAAATTAAAACAAAACCTGTTTTTCTTTTAGAAATTGAATTTTTACAAGAACAGAAATACATTTGTAGAAAGAATTCAAAGGCCACTTTCCATTTTGCCAGTTCACAAACCACCCCCATTCAACTCAAAGGCTTGTAAATATTGTAAAACTTCTAGACTTAGGGAGCAAAAGCCCTTCCTGGTAGAACTTACATTCTTTCAGTGTGCAGTTTGGGATGAAAATGTTCTACCTGGCCAATGGGAACCTAGGTAGTTCTTATCTGAAGGAAAATTAAAAATGGAAAGGCTGTTTGAAAACTAGGCCTAGGAAAATTCTTAAAAATATTTTACAGAATTATTAGTAAAAATTTTATCCATCTGAGCTGGTAACCTTAACTTATTCTATCTGCCAAATTATGATTTGGTTCCAACTGTTCTTTTATAAACTAGTGAGTTTTGTATTATCATGCCTGTTTCATGGCTACAATTTTAAAACAAATGCTGTATCTTTTCATGCCTATCTGTATGTTTATGTAAGTCTATGTATATACTCTAGATGTGTGTTATTTTTCTACCACTAGATGGTATTGCCAAAATTAATATGTAAAAGGTTCTATCTGATTGCCTTAAAGATAAATAAACATTTATATAAATCATGTATATTCTCAGAAACATAGGAACTAACTGAAGTGCTTTTCAAGTTCTTGTGATCTAGGATAAACTTTGGTAAATAAAACCTAGTTTAAATCTGTTCATTTAATCAAAATAGGCATATCCTTAGAGTTATCAGCATTAAATATAATTCAGATATGAAAGTTTTATTCTACCTAGGTTTAGTAAGTCAAGCAAGCTCGTATTATCTCTTAAAGAATTTGTTAGCAGGTTAGATAACTTAAGATGATGGTTAGCTGTTTCATGTCTAAAGAAATTTTCATGAATAATCTAAACATAATTGTTAAGAAAAAGTAAATTAAATAGATAAAAGTTAAAAGTTTATAAGTGAATTTTTCAACAATAATTAAACTTAATGGTATGTCTATTTAAAATAGTTTCCTAAATCTTTTTGGTAACTTGAAACCTTAAAGTGATACTAAATTAAGTTAAATGACAGACATTCACTGAACATCTACATTATTTCCAAATTAGATAAAATACAGAAAGATTGGTTACAGAACAAATGTTTATCTACTTTTGGTTTTCTTTTATGGAGGAACTGAAGATATTTGCGTCTTTTAGTAGTCATGTTTTGTGCCACATTGAAAAATTTACTTTGAGGAGGAATATACGTATAGCAATTATAAAATGTATTTGTAAATTTATCAGTCCACACAATGCTGGAGTAATAATCCAAACTGCTTACTTCGTGGTTCCAATAAGAGTTATGGATCATAAGGTTAAAAATTCTAATATATGTAATTGAAACTACTTAGAAATAATAAGGGTGAATGGAAACTGTTTATGAAAAGTAGGTAAGAAAAGTAGAATGACAGGTGTTCCACTATGAGAAAGAGAAAAACACAGGACAAGGTCTGGGTGGATATAACAAAGCTGTAGAAGGTATGTGGAGAAGAAATCTTGGGAAAGGAATTTTATGTGTGTTCCAACTAAGACTGGAATGGATTTATTTAAATTTTTAAATAATTAGTTTTAATATCAAAAGTACACTGGTGCAAAAGTAAGTTTTATGGGATTAAAGATGGTGGCATGAGAAGTCAGACAGTGACTTCCTCCTAAAACCACATATAATACAAAAATATAATTTAATACAACTAATCCTGAAAGAGTAACAGGAAGGAAGGCTGCACCAGACTACATACACCTGGAGATAAGAGAAGACCTCATGGAACAGGGTAACGTACCAAAGCTGTGACCTAGTGGGGCCCAAGCCCTTCCCCCACCCAAGCTCACTGGTGGTAGGAAGAGAAACAGAGCAGGGAGGGAGTGGAGGCCTGGGACTGCTGAACACCTAACCCTGGAGATCTGATATGGGTGCATGAAAATACATTGCATGGTGCTCTGGTGATTTAGTGTGGTTGGAAAGCAAAGACAGGTAGAATACCAGGAGAGATGGAGATTCCATCTGCTTGTGGAAAACAGGGATTCATATCCAGCTGATCTGGGTGGGCAGTCTGAGAGACTTCCTAACAGCAAGAGTGCTGCTAAAGGGGCAAGGATTTCACAGAGCTTACTGCTCAGGAGAAAGGACAAGTAGACAATATTGTCCAGGTGCACTCTGCCCAGCAGGTTGGAAGCTTAAATTATCTTCAAGCGCTCTATCCCCCTGGCTGGCTATACAGCTCCAAGACCCCCAAATATGACATGCAGCCTGCTGTGTCTTCCTCCCGGCTAGCCAGCACTTGGCTCAAGCTTGCAAACCAGCAAACCCTGCCATGGTGTCAGGCCAGCCAGAGGAAAGCCCCACCTATGGCAGCTACAAACACAAAGCACAGAGGCTTACACCTGTGTGTTTGGCCCACTGGTTCTGGCAGTGGAGACAGGCATACCAGCCGGGAAGCAGGAAACAGAACTTTCCTCCCCCAAGCACCAACACTGGTCACCTGAAACCTCTGACATTGCTCCAGGGGCTGAGCAGCTCCACAGAGTATAGCTTCTGCCACTAGAGGGCATCACAGATAAATAATGAAACATGAAAGGAACCTGGTTCAAAGCAAAATTATGAATCCGCCTGAGAAAGTTTCAAATTAAATCTACCTCATGAATCTTCCTGAAAAAGATTTCAAAATAAAAATCATTAACATGCTCATGGAGGTACAGAAAAATATTCAAGAACTCAGGAATGAATTTAGGATGGTGATCCAATCATTGAAGAAAAAAATGGATGGTAGTAAAAGCAGATTAGATACAGTGGAGGAGATGATAAATGACATAGATTAGGGAAGAGGAATACAAAGAAGCTGAGGCACAGAGAGGTAAAAGGATCTCTAAGAATGAAAGAATACTGAGAGAACTGTGTGACCAATGCAAATGGAACAATATTCATATTATAGGGGTACCATAAAAAGAGAGAGAAAAAGTAATAGAAAGTGTCTTTGGGGAAATAACTGTTGAAAAGTTTCCCAATCTGGGGTAGGAGATAGTCTCTCAGGCCATGGAGGTGCCCAGATCTTCAAACACAAGGGACCCAAGGAAGACAACATCAAGACATATAATAATTAAAATGGCAAAGATCAAGGATAAGGACAGACTATTAAAAGCAGCCAGAAAGAGAAATAAGATCACATACAAAGGAAAGCCCATCAGGCTATCATCAGACTTCTCAGCAGAAACCTTACAGGCCAGAAGGGAGCAGCATGATGTATTTAATGAAATGAAGTAGAAGGGCTTCAAACAAAGAATACTTTAAGTAGCAAGATTATCATTTAAATTTCAAGGAGGTATTAAACAATTACCACATAAGCAAAAGCTGAGAGAATGTAGCTCCCATAAACCATCTCTACAGTGTACGGTTAAAGAGCTGTCACCAGAGGTAATAAAAAGGGATAGACAAAGAGGACAGAATATGATAACTAATATATAAAGAATGGGGGAGGAAAAAAGGTGGGAAAAAGAAAGGAACCACTAGATTGTGTTTGTAATAGCATACTAAGTGAGTTAAGGGAGACTCTTAGGTAATAAGGAACTTATGCTTGAACCTTTGTTAAACACGAATCTAAAGCCTGCAATGGCAATAAGAATATACCTATCGATAATCACCCTAAATGTAAATGGTCTGAATGCACCAATCAAAAGACATAGAGTCACTGAATGGTTAAAAAATCAAGGCCCAACAATATGCTGCTTACAAGAGACTCACTTCAAACACATAGAAATTCACAGACTAAAAGTGATGTATGGAAAAAGATATTTCACGCAACTAATAGTGAGACAAAAGCAGGTGTTGCAGAATTTGTATCAGGCAAAGTAGACTTCAAAACAAAGAGTTACAAGAGACAAACAGGACATTACATAATGATAAATGGGTCAATCCAACAAGAGGATATAACCATTATAAATATATATGCACCCAACACATGAGCACCAACATATGTGAAACAAATACTAACAGAATTAAAAGGGGAAATAGAATGTAATGCATTCATTCTAGTAGACTTCAACACTCCACTCACTCCAAAGGACAGATCAACCAGACAGAAAATAAATAAGTAGACAGCAGCATTGAACAACACATTGGAACAGATGGACCTAAAAGACATCTACAGAACTCTCCACCCAATAGAAGCAGGATACACACTCTTTTCAAGTGCACATGGAACATTTTCCAGAATACACCACATACTAGGCACCAAAGAGAGCCTCAGTACATTGAAAAAGATTGAAACTGTACCAGCCAACTTCTCAGATCACAAGGGTGTAAAACTATAAATAAATTGTACAAAGAAAACAAAAAGGCTCACAAACACATGGAGGCTTAACGTGTTCCTCAATAATCAATGGATCAATGACCAAATTAAAACAAAGATCAAGCAATATATGGAGACAAATGAAAACAACAGCACAACGCCCCAACTTCTGTGGGATGCAGTGAAGGCAGTACTATGAGGAAAGTATATAACAATCTAGGCCTATTTAAAGAAGGAAGAACAATCCCAAATGAATAGCCTAAATTTACAATTATTGAACTGGAAAAATAAGAACAAATGAGGCCCAAAGTCAGCAGAAGGAGGGACATAATAAAGATCAGAGAAGAAATAAATAAAATTGAGAAGAATAAAACAATAGAAAAAATTAAAGAAACCAAGAGCTGTTTCTCTGAGAAAATAAACAAAATAGATAAATCAGTAGCAAGACTTATTAATAAAAAAAGAGAATCTACACACATAAACAGAAGCAGAAATAAGAAAGGAAATATCATGACAGACACCACAGAAATACAAAGAATTATTAGAGAATACTATGAAAATCTATATACTAACAAAGTGGAAAACCTAGAAGAAATGGCAACTTTCTAGAAAAACACAACCTTCCAAGACAACCCAGGAAGAAACAGAAAATCTAAACAGACCAATTATCAGCAAAGAAATTGAATTGGTATTCAAAATCTACCCAAGTACAAAACCTCCAGACCAGCTGGATTCACTGCTGAATTTTATCAGACATTTAGAGAAGACATAATACCCATTCTCCGTAAATTTTCCCCAAAAATAGAAGAGGAGGGAATAATTCCAAACTCATTCTATGATGCCAGCATCACTCTATTACCAAAGCCAGGCAAGGACACCACAAAAAAAGAACACTACAGACCAATATCCCTTATAAACTTAGATGCAAAGTCCTCAACAAAATATTAGCAAACCAAATTCAAAAATACATCAAGAGGATCATACACCATAATCCAGTAGGATTCATCCACAAGGATGATACAACATTAGAAAATCCATCGATCTCATCCACCACATCAACAAAAAGAAGGACAAAACCCACATGATCATCTCCATAGATGCTGAAAAAGCATTCAACAAAATTCAACACCCATTCATGATTAAAACTCTGAACAAAATGGGTATAGAGGGCAAGTATCTCAACATAATAAAGGCCATATATGACAAACCCGCAGCCAACATCATACTTAACTAAGCTTTTCCCCTAAGATTGGGAACAAGACAAAGATGCCCACTTTACCGCTTTTATTCAACATAGTACATGGCAATCAGACAACACAAAGAAATAAAAGGCATCCTGATTGGTAAGGAAGAAGCCAAACTGTCACTGTTTACAGATGACATGATATTATATGTAAAAAAACCATAAAGAATACACTCTAAAACTACTAGAACTAATATGTGAATTCGGCAAATTTGCAGGACACAAAATTAATACACAGAAATCTGTTGCATTCATATACACTAATGATGAACTAGCAGAAAGAGAAATCAGGAAAACAATTCCATTCACAATTGCATCAAAAAGAATAAAATACCCACGAATAAACCTAACCAAGGAAGTGAAAGATCTATACTCTGAAAACTACAAGACACTCTTAAGAAAAATTAAAGAGGATACTAATAAATGGAAATTCATCCAATGCTTTTGGGTAGGAAGATTTAATATTGTTAAAACAACCATACTGCCTAAAGCTATCTACACATTCAATGCAATCCCTATCAAAATACTGACAGCACTGTTAATCAAATTGGAACAAATAGTTCTAAAATTCATATGGAACCACAAAACATCCTAAATAACCAAAGCAATCCTGAGAAGGAAGACTAAAGCACGGGGGATCGTGCTCCCCAACTTCAAGCTCTACAACAAAGCCACAGTAATAAAGACAATTTGGTACTGGCACAAGAACAGACCCATAGACCAGTAGAACAGAATAGAGGGTCCAGATATTAACCCAAGCATATATGGCCAATTAATATACCATAAAGAAGCCAAGGATATACCATGGGGAAATGACAGCATCTTCAACAGCTAGTGCTGGCAAAACTGGACAGCTACATGTAAAAGAATGAAACTGGATTACTGTATAACTCCATACACAAAAGTAGACTTGAAATGGATCAAAGATCTGAATGTAAGTCATGAAATCATAAAACTCTTGGAAGAAAATATAGGCAAAACTCTCTTGGACATAAACATGAGCAATTCTTCATGAACATATCTCCATGGGCAAGGGAAACATAAGCAGAAATGAACAAGTAGGACTATATCAAACTAAAAAGCTTCTATACAGCAAAGGACACCATCAGTAGAACAAAAAGCATCGTACAGTTTGGGAGAATATATTCATAAATGTCATATCTGATAAGTTGTTGACATCCAAAATATACAAAGAGCTCATGCACCTCAACAAACAAAAAGCAAATAACCCAATTAAAAAATGGTCAGAGGATCTGAACAGACACTTCTCCAAAGAAGAAATTCAGGTGGCCAACATGCACATGAAAAGTTGCTCCACATTGCTAATCATCATAGTAATGCAAATTAAAACCACAATGAGATATCACCTCACACCATTTAGGATGGCCACCATCCAAAAGAGAAACAGCAACAAATGTTGGGGAGGATGTGGAGAAAGGGGAACCCTCTTACACTGCTGGTGGGAATGTAAATTAGTTCAACCATTGTGGAAAGCAGTATAGAGGTTCCTCAAAAAACTAAACATAGAAATACCATTTTCCTCCTAAGAATGCAGGAGCCCAGTTTGAAAAAGACATATGCACCCCTATGTTTATTGCAACTATATCTACAATAGCCAAGAAATGGAAGCAACCTAAGTGTCCATCAGTAGATGAAAGGATAAAGAAGATGTAGTACATATACACAATGGAATATTATTCAGCCATAAGAAGAAAACAGATCCTTACATTTGCAAGAACATGGATGGAGCTCAGTGAAATAAGCCAGGTGGAGAAAGACAAGTATCAGATGATTTCATTCACCTGTGGAGTACAAGAACCTAGAGAAAACTGAAGGAACAAAACAGCAACAGACTGACAGAACCCAATAATGGAAGAACAGTTACCAAAGGGAAAAGGGACTGGGAAGGATGGGTGGGAAGGGAGGGATAAGGGGAAAAAGGGGCATTATGATTGGCACACACAATATAGGAGGGGCATGGCGAAGGCAGTATAGCAACCACAATTTTGTTCATGTGGGTGTATATTAATGATACCAAAAATAAAAAGATAAAAGCACACTGGTGCAAAATGAGAATTTATTTTTCTTCACTAAAAGGACAAAGTTTTCTTGGACTATTGGTCTGCCTTAGATAAGAGTTTATAAAAGTTTTTTTTTACCGTTGTCTAATCTACATAGAAAACAACAATTTTGAGTCTTATTGAAACAATTCATTGTGGTTCACATTGTCCTTATCGTCTTTGACTACTTAAGAAAACTGTCTTCTCAGTATTAAAAGAGCTGAGTTTTATTCACAATTATGTAACTTTCTACATTTGCCTTCCAAGTCTTTGTCACTTTGCATACATGGATAAGTATTACTTCATAATGATCTGTGATTCTATTTAATCAAATGTTCAAAGCTTTTAACATTTTCTCTACTAAAATTCTAAATGGACCTCAAATTAACTTGGAGATTCCCCAGAGGGTCCAGGAAAATCTCAAAGGATGTGTCTCTCACCTGGTAAAATGCTAAAGTAATTAGGCTTATTTGATATGTTAACTCCATGGGAAGCATTTCAAATAAGTAGTGCTACAGAGAAGGCAAACAGAAAAAAAAAAAAGAAGTAATGCTAAATCTTCCTGGGCTATAGTTGTAAGAATGCATGTTATTAACAGAATTGTTCTAGAAATTTCATAAAATTTCTAGAAATTTGATATTTCCTAGTATAATATTATGTCATAATTTGTTATTTTCTTAAAATGTATGTCACATAAACCAAATATCACTGTCAATTTCATTACAATGAACACTCACCTGATTATCAGCTTTGGGAATTTTTAAGCCTTTTGCCATCTACAGTTACTGTTTTACCCTGATCAGTTTGCAAAAGAGAAATTCATGGGAAGGATCCTACCAACTTATTATGACAACTGATACTGCTCCAAATTACAAGATGTTGAAAACTGGGTGCATATTTACAGCTGACAAAGGTTTCACCTAACATCTGGTCAGGCGCAAAAACACAAGACCTCAAAATCTAATTGATTTGCAAGAGAAATTATTGACATCAAGGTAGACTGCTTCTTCCCAATATGCTAGTAAAGAATGTTTGTTTCATTCCTTTCTCTGTCTCTGATCATTCTTTTCCTAATTTTAACACCAAAAAGATATTTATTATTATTTTGTCCATGTTTTGCATTGCTTTGACCTAGAAAAATAATGCCATTATTCAAAAATCTTAGGCCATTTCAAAGGGGGGTAATCCAACCTCCAAATGACTATCGGATTTGCCACAATACTGTTGATCCTATAGTTAGGCCTTTCACAAACTTATTCTTGATTTTCAATGTCTCAGTTCCTTTGGAACAAACCCAGCTACCTATCATGTCAGACTCCCTAGCCCTGGGGGTCAATTCCCTGTCTCTGGTTAACAACTCCAAACCTGGGGTACCTTGCATCCAGGCTCTGTACAAGGAAAGGGATACAAGGCAAGGATAACCGGAATAAAACCACCTGTGATTGTTACAGAAAGTACTGGAAAGCCTGGACTGGATCACTGATGGAAGAAACAAGTGGCACTTGGAGGTCTTGGAGTGTTGAGGCTTTATTTCATACCGGTGGGCTAAGAGGGGAGTAATCTCCCAAAAGTCTGAGCCCCAAACAAAGGCAAAGGGAGCAATATATATCTTTCTGCTTCTGTATCTGTAACATTCCTATGTGCACAGCAAGTGAGCAGGCAAGGGGGAGTGAGTTTAGAGAGTAAGTGCCTGGCAGAGCGGGGAGTGAAGGGGAGGGGGAAGTGAAGGGAGTTTCTGTTGTCTTTGCTAAGAAGAGCAGCAACACGGAGCCACCTGGACTAGACTCTGTCCTTGTAAGTTTTTCCTTATCATTACCCCCTCTGCTGCGCCTTTGAACAATTCGTTTTAAGGGACATCATCTCCTTGGTTTATGATAGGGTCATAACGGCTCTGCATATACATGAGCTGTATGGAGGAAATGCGTTCCCTGACAAAGTTAATGAGCTAGTTAAAGATGCAGAGTTTCACTAATAGTTCAAGGAATAACAAAACCACTGGCCCAGCAAGGCCAGTTAAAAAGAGTTGTTAGCCATGGATTCTATTTTAACATTTGCAGCCTGAAAGGCACAGATGTCAGAGGGCGTTTGCACAATTGGAGGGTATGGGCAGCTTTTTTAAGGGCCAATTAAAATTAGAAATGAGCAGGAGGGGCATGTGCCCCCAGCCCCCCACCCTCCGCCCCGGTCCTCCTTGGTGCATTTCTTTAGCACAGCTCTCTACCAACTTTGTGCAGTGGTAGTTGAGGACACTCAAGGGATTGAAGACTGACCCTGTAGTAGTACTAAACTGCTTAATATACTGCTTAATCTGTTATGAAAAAACTTGAGAGGTCAATATTTTCGGTAAACTGGCTGTTAAGTTAGTGCCTTTAGGGCCTGCTTGACCTTTTTATCCCTGTCCCTTCATGCTTGTTTCTGGACTCCCCCCTATTAGACATTCTAATGTGGGTGAGGTAGGTCCGGCAGACAGTGGATCTCTTTCTTCCCCTAATTGCACAGTCTGAGTCCCATTTAGATATTGTTCCAGTCCAGTACCTTTTCCCATCTTTAGGGCAAAGGTTGGCCCTATTCTTATAATATTTAGTAAGCATATAGGCATAGGCACTGAATCCAGCCCCCATTTGCTGACTTTATGCAACCACACTGAGGTTCCCGAGGAGTGAGGGGAAGGAAAGGAAGGGAAAGATGGTATAATACAGAGTGGTAGTGGGGAGATGCAGGCTGAGGCTTAAGTATAGTTAGGAGAAACAGGTAAGTACAGCAAAACAACCTACAATTACCTAATAGACAATAAAAAGGGCAACTTTTTGAGGAATAGTCCAGTCTGGGGTGGAGGGGCAACAGCAGAGAGTTCAATGCCCAGGATGAAAGCTCCACCTCCAGCGAGGGCCAGGCTCCACAGCCACAGGCGTTCATTAGTCAGAGGGTGATCATCGGATGCAGAGGCAGAGAGGATTCTGCAGGTCTGCCTGTGCCTTCCACTGATGTATTTTTTTCATCTGGATTATGGGCCTTTTCACTCTGGAATGAGGGACCCACGGAGTAATGCCTGCAACTTTGAGGGCAGTAGGAGTGGTTAGAGCAACATTGTGGGCACCAGTCCACTGAGGTTTGAGGGGGTCCCTTTTTAAATCTTTGACCTAGATTGAGTCCCCAGCCTGGAAGGAATGTACTGGGGTCCCTAAGGAGATCAGGGCTCTTTCTATGGTATATTGTTGTAGCTTATTTAAGGTGACTCCCAAGGCTTGGAGCTGTTACTCCCTTATTTCCTATCTGATGTAGGTCCCCTGGCTTCCTATATACAGGGGAGGGTGTCCATACACTAATTCAAAAGGGGAAAAGTCTTGAGTCCCAGGTGTGCAGTAAGCATGCAGGAGAGCTAGGGGCAGTAGGTCTGGCCATGGGAGTCCAGTTTCTTGGCAAAACTGAGCTCGGTTCCCTTGAGTGTGTATTTCATTCGCTTCACTTTCCTTGAACTTTTTGGCCTGTATGCAGTGTGGAGTTTTCAGGTAATGTTGAGAGATTTACTGCATCTGCTACAAAGACAGGTCTATTGTCACTGTGAATTGTAGATGGTAGGCTAAACTGGGGCACAATTTTTCTCAGGAGGACTTTGGCTACCTCCCAGTTTCATCCTGTCCTTGTTGGGAAGGCTTTGACCCACCCATAGTATGTACACACCATTACTAGGAGATATCTGAGGCTTCCGTGAGGTCTATCTCAAGGTCTTCAAGTGGGGCAACTCCTGCTTTTGGACACTGGGCGGGGGTCATGGTGCAGATCAAGCGTTATTTCTGGCACAAGTCATGCACTGCGCATTTACTGCTCATGCTCGATATAATGCTGGCAACTGGCTGATGTAGTATTGCTTTTTTTTTTTTTAGGGTGGCTCCTTCAGCTATGGCTCAGTCTTTTTCTTTTTTAGTGTGCTTGGGTGGAGGGGCCTCCACTGGGGGTGTTAGGGCCATAGTGAGGGAAGGAGCTTTATCTGTTTTTTATTGGCCGCTTTTTTAGCTGTTTTATCTGCTAGCTGGTTCCCCTGTGTTATAGGATTGTTTTCATTTTGATGTTCTTTGCAATGCAGAATTGATACTTTTTTATGTATGAAGAGATTGAAGGGCCTTTTTATATCTGACAGGCCCAGAGCTGGTGCCTGTTCTGAAGCAGCTTTTATTTCCAGGAAGGTGGCTCTTGCCTCTTTTGTCCAGACAGGGGGCTTTCAGTCTGGCCCCCCCCAGTAGGCTGCAGAAGGGCCTTGCCATTGCTGAGAATCCGGGAATCCAGATTCTTACATAAACTGGCAGCCCCTGGGAATTCTCTAATACCCCCACTTGTCCAGGGCAGGGGGAAAGAGTCAATGACCTTTTTCCTCTCTGGCCCTAGTGCCGTTTCTCCCTGGGTGAGGAGGAAGCTCAGTTACTGGACTCACTGCTGGTAGATTTGTGTTTTTTTTTTTTTCTATGAGACTCAGTATCCTGAGTCTGACAGGAGTTGCAGGAGGGCCTTTAGGCCTTTTGCACAACTTTCCTGGGTGTCACTGGCAAGGAGTAGGTCATCTACATGCTGCAGAAGAGCGCAACATGTGGCATCCCTCAGAAAGCTGGCAAGGTCTGCAGTCAATGCCTCTCCAAAGAGACTGGGTGAGTTTTTGAACTCTTGTGGAAGCCGTGTCCATGTTAACTGCATCTGCTGCCCTGTATCAAGCTCAGTCTATTCAAAGGCAAACAAGAGCTGGCTTTGGGGGGCCAGCCAGAGGCAGAAAAAGCAACTTTAAGTCTAGGCAAGTGAACCATTTGGCAGACTCCGGGATCTGGCTGAAGAGGGTGTGTGTTTTTGGGACCACCAGGTGTAAAGAAACAGTCACCTTGTTAATGGCTTGCAGGTCTTAACAGGCCAGTGCCCTCCTCCTGGATTTTTGACTGGTAAAAGCAGGGTGTTCCAGAGCAACTGACACTCGATTAGAATTCCTGCCTCTCTGAGTCTGATCAGGTGTTCCTGGATGCCGGCTCTCCTCTCTTGTGAGAGAGGATACTGCCACAGTCTTTGCGGCTCCGAGAATAGTTGCAGTATTTTTCACTGAAGGGGGCTACAGGGAGGGTTACTACAGAGTGTTCTGCCCCTGTGTCAACCATAAAGTCATGTGTTGGCCCCCCACTTTCATTTTGACCATGGGCTCATGGGGGCCAAGAGTGAGAGAGCCCGGTCCTTGTCAATCTGAGTCTGTTCCTGCCACACCAGTGAGCCTTTCCCCGTGGGGCTCTTCCCAGTAGTGACTGGGCTTTGGGAATTTGCCTCGATTAGGGAATTCATTCTTCTAATGCTCCTTCTTTTTACTGTAAGCACACTGGTCCCTAGCTGTGGGGGTCCTAGGCTTCCCCCCTTTCAGTGGTCCGCTTTTCTCTGCCTTTTGATCATCTCTCTTTCTTTTAGGGTGGCTGCCAGGAGGCTGGCCTTTTTATTTATTTCCCTTTAAGCCTCTCTGTCAGCCTGAACTTCTATGTTTAGACATACTTTGTTGGCAATTTTAATCAACTGAGTGGTATTCATCCTGGCAAAGCCTTTAAGTTTTGGACCTTTTTTCTGATGTCTGGGGCAGTTTGAGCTATGAATGAGGTGTTGACCATTTATTGGCTCCCTGGTGATTCAGGAGTGAAGTGGGTGTAGATGCAATAAGCTTCCCACAGTCTTTCATAATAGTCCCCAGGAGATTCTCCTGGTTGTTGAGTGACTGAGGATACTTTGGTCATGTTCATAGGCATTTTGGACCTGGCTTTTATCCCCTGGAGGAGGGAGTCCTGATATCAGCGGATCTGGTGCTGTCCCTCAGGGCAGGAGAAATCCGACTTGGGGTGCTCCTTGGGGGCAGCAATTTCAGCCCATGTACCTCGACCAAGGACCAAAGCTGCCTCCTCCATTCCACTGTGAACAAGGTGCAGATAAGCTGTTAACAATTTTTTTATGTCGGCTGATGGATTTGCAAGAGGGATTGTATGAGATCAACCACGGCTTGTGGATTTTCTGATGGGGTTTCAGATTTAGAGAAGGGTTGATAGTAAAACATGGACTGGCTGGGCTGGATGATCTCATATTTATTATGTCTTTCAGGCTCCCACGTCTCTTGCACTGGCATCTGAAGGGTGCCTGCTTGCAGTGGAGGGTGCAGTCTGGCTGCTGGTCTGGGGGAGAGTGGGTTCACTGGTTCTGGAGTTGGCAGGGAGGCTGGCAGTGGCAGGGTATCAGGGACCAGGGGCTGTGTCCTGATGGCCTTGGGGGTGTATAAGGTAGGGGCAATATTAGCTCTCCCTCTAGGTCACCAGCAGGAATCTGCAGGGGCTTAGGCTTCCGTTGATTCTTTGTAGGCTTCTTTGTTGAATCAACTAAGACTCTACCCTGTCCCTGCCTGTTGCAAGTGAATGGCACCCAAGGGGAAGAGTCTGGGCACCTCCTAACCAGGAGTCAATGTATGGGAACTGGTCAGCATGACCTGGAGCTCCAGTGATGACCTGCCAGACCTGGCGGGCTGTGGGGACATCTAGAGACCCTTCCAGAGGCCACCCTACACTAAAGGTGGGCCATTCAGATTCACACAGGGCTTTCAACCTGCCAGGAGTTAATTTCACTCCATAGCCTTCTGAAAATCCCTTCCTGAAATTCTTGATCATAGTGTCAAGGGCTGTAGGTTTACTATGCCCTGACCCCACAACATGTCCATGGACAGTGCTGTGACAACAGACAAGGGGGGGGAGCCTCCCCTAGAGAGGAGACCAGTCAGATGCCCATCCATTTGCACTCCTCTCAGAGACTCTGGTCAGCCTTGACTAAGGTGCGCCAGTAAAAGTCCTGGACTAGGTCAGCCGAAGCTGAATCACCATTATGTTGTGATGGTTGACTGTGAATGCAGTGAAGGGCCCACTCAGATTCCATAGCGCAGGCCATGGAATCACAGATTCAGTGCAGATTGAATGACTTCAGATGCCCTGCACACTCACTCACACACTCAGACCAGAATTTAAACATTCCCCCCCGGGAATGTCTACCTGTGAGACTTCTAAGAAGTCTCTGGGAGGTGATCAGGCTCCCCTTCCACCCAAACGGGTGGGCACTGGCTGGGTCAGGGGCCCTGGGGCCTTACCGAATTCGACATTGGAACCAGGTCCTTACCTGCCAAGCCTCTTTGAGTCCAGCGGGAACAGTGGAGTGGGACCTGCCCAGGGTGACCGGGTGGGGGACTGCCAAAAGATCAGGCAGGGCCCACCTTCTCCGTTGTGATCTCCTTTTCCATCACCGCCCCACTGTTGCCCTAAACCAGTGGCAACAAAGGGCTGGCGTGGTTGGGTTTCCTGGTCAGGGAACCAAATGTTACAGAAAATACTGGAAAGCCTGGACTGGATTACTGACAGAAGAACCAAGCAGCACTTGGAGGTCTTGGAGTGTTGAGGCTTTATTTCACACTGGTGGGCTCAGGGGGGAGTTATCTCCCAAAAGTCTGAGCCCCAAACAAAGGCAAAGGGAGCAATATATATCTTTCTGCTTCTGTATCTGTAACATTCCTATGTGCACAGCAAGTGAGCAGGCAAGGGGGAGTGAGTTTAGGGAGTAAGTGCCTGGCAGAGCAGGGAGTGAAGGGGAGGGGGAAGTGAAGGGAGTTTCTGTTGTCTTTGCTAAGAAGAGCAGCAGCACGGAGCCACCTGGACTAGGCTGCTATCCTTGTAAGTTTTCCCTATCATGTAGTCTACAGACTTAAATTTTACTGGCCCCCATGGCTATCACCTTTCTGTTCCTGAGCCACAGACTCAAACAGGAATTACTAGGAGGCATTCGTGATTCAAAATTGACTTCCCTTGGCAGATTCCTACTGCCCTGGCTAGGAGTTAGTGCAAATGAGGCTATGATCAGAAACCTCTCCTTAACTCTGGAAGACATTACATAATCTAATACTAAGGCAATTAGCTACCCAACAACAAAATCCATAGAGTTTCTGACTTAAATTGTTCTTGATAATAAGAAAGCCCTTGATTATCTTTTGGCTGAGTAAGGAGGTGTTTGTACCGTAGAAATACTTCTTGTTACACTTGGATTGACACTTCTGGGGAATTTGAGATTCAGCTATATAAAATCACTGAACAAGCCAGCTGGCTTGAAAAAGTGACTCCTTCAAGGTGGTCTTTGACTTATTTGATTCTGATTTATTTTCATCTTTGGGACCATCCTCCAAGGTATGCTCCAGACATTGGGAATTATCTCACTTATAATAATTATAGTAATCCTTTTGGAGCACTACATTCTCTCAAAAGCTTTACATGCATGTCTACAGCTCCTAAAGACCCAAGCAAATGATCTTCCTAAGAATAGAACATCAAAAAAAGAACAAAGGGAATGACCAACTTAAAGAACATGAACCCAACACCACCAGCAATCAATAACACATGGAGATTCAGCAAAAATTGTGAGAATTCCAGAGTATTAACTGGAAGTAGTGCTAATTTCTTTTCTTTTCTTTTATCACATCTCTCAGTAGGGTGGCAGTCTAATTAAAAGGGGGGAATTGTTCAAAACAAGGTAACATGCCAAAAGAGTCCCTAATGTTAAGTCACATATCACCATTAAATGTAGTTTTTGGCCCTGGGAAATGGGAATCTTAAATCAATCAGGAATTGTCTGATTAGCACTAGTTAGATAATCTGCCTCAAAGATTCCTGCCATACCCTAAAGGAAAGTAACCTTGAAATAGCCAATCCACTCTCTTGCCTAGTATTACTTCCTTATTCCTACTTTCCTCTGCCTATAAAAGTCTTTTGCTTTGAACAGCTCCTTAGAGCTCTTTTCTATCTGCTACATTTGAATCCAATCAGTTGGGCTCATAGGACTCAACTTCATTTAGATAATACCATTATAATCTGAATTTTCCTTTTAAAAATACACTATGGCTATATTTCCATGTTTTAATATTCACCTGCAACAATTCTTTATTGAACACATAATATCCATCATATGTGTGCAGAATATATTTTAACACCTTGCCTATTGTGGTCAACAAAATCTTTAGGCAGATTCCAAATGCTCACTATTACAAATAATGTAATGAAATCCCTCTCCACCTTCCAGAGTAGTCCATACTAGAGATGCCACTGACATTGTACCAGGACATTCCAAAGAAGTGTGTAAACAAGCCTCATGAAAACCTTCAATCCTTTGAAGCCCTAAACTACCACCTCTTCCTTCTAAGCTGATATGTATAAACCCTTATCCACAACAGTTTGGTGAAGCACTCTATTTGAGTGTTTCCTGTTCCTTAATGCATGTGAAAATAACCTTTTTCCCTGTTAATCATTGTAAATTAATCCACACCTCCCCATCTCACCATCACTGGGACCTAGGTTAATAGAAGAAAAGTTTTCTTCCCAACACTCTTCTAAAGATAAATGCCACACTCATCTAATTATTTTCACTGTATAATGTAGTTCACTTATATTTATTTTGTCAAATTAATATATGCATGTGACTTTGGAATGATACAGGAAGGGCTTATATTTTAAACATTCTCCACTAGTTTTATTTTTAGATTTTCTTGAGAAGGAATCAAAACTATTAGGGATGGGGAATGGAGAGATATGACTGATATTGTTTAAGGGTACAAACATGCAATGAGTAGTAAATAAGCCATGGAGATTTAATGCACAATGTAATGAATTTAGACAACAATATTGCACTATAAATGATTTGATAGGGATACAATAACATTATAATATATAAATATTAAGGTTACATGTACATAATCTTTATATAAATTTTTTTCTATGTAACATATGATATTTCAAATATATTCAAAAAAACAATTTTTTAAAATACTGTTGGCATGAGAATTGATTGTAAACAGGATAGTTGTTACTAGATCTTTGTTAAGTGTTTAATATTCATCTTTATATTAATGTTGCCCTGGATGTATATATGAGGTTTGTTTGACCACATATTTCTTATTATATTTACTTATACATTCACAGTAAGATCAATAGGCAGAGTAAGATTATAACATCAGAACCTCATGTGAAACAACCCTGCAAAGTGACTGCAATGAAAACCATATGGAGAACTCTCCTATTACCAATATGATGAGTTCACTCCATAGGTGAGGAAACAGACAAAAATGAATGTTCTGTGCTTATAAAGAGCAAAGAGTCTATTTTCCCTCTCCCTCTGAAAGTGTCTCTTTGGAGACATAATAGGAAATGCACATAGTTTAGACCTTTAGTATGTAAATAAATCTCTTTAACAGCCAGCTAAGTCCATTGTCTCCAGCTTTTAAAACCCAGAGATGCCTCCAAAGGTACTGCCTTAATCCCATCTTGGAATGTAAACACATACTTCAAGAGTTAGGTTAATCTCTCTGAAGTTCTCACTATCTATAGAGTAATAAATTGTCTTCTAGGGCTTGCTTTTAGACCAAGGATCAAATTACACTAAAAACTGCTGAGAGTTCTGTGAAATGTAAAAATATTTTCTCTATAACCCCACAATCTCTAAACAATATGCTTATATTTCTATTTAAAATATAAACTGTAGGTAACATTTATTAGTGTTCTAGTAATATAGACAATGATTCATAACAATAAATATACACTCTACCTTTTTACCCATTATCTCAATATAATTTCATCATTATTTTAAGTTCTTCCACTACTTTTTTCTATAAAATACAGGCTGTGTCTCTTCATTCTGTGTTCTAAACTGACACTGTTAATGATGCTACCCTTCTCTCCAGCCATCTTCTCTTCACTTCCACTTGCCAAACTGTACCTTTTCTTGTGTTAGAAAGAAACAAGCCCAAAATGCAGTCATTTCTGTTAAGTCCCATCAAGACTTAATTAATACCTAAACTAATTGCCTTTTCATCCTGTCCCTGCAGTGGGATTTTAAACCAACCAGTCTGGAATTTCCTTATTAGTACTAGTGATGCTGGGGTTCTTGATCATGAAGCTGAAGAATGAGCTTCATAAACACGCAAGGTAGGAGAACAAGGTACAGGCTTTTATTTAGAAATAAAATGAAAGGACAGAGCTCCCGGAAAAGGTTTAGGGGTATAGACCTGCTACCTGTGTCTGAACACCCCAAATTAACTTAACACAAGGAATTTTGTTTCCTGGATTTCTCTCTGGAACACCTGCGTCCTGGTCTAGGGGCATATCAAAAGGCAGCCTGCCCAGCCCCCAAGGTGGGCTGAGGTATTGTTTGTTTGCTAAAGAGTAAGTTAAGAATTCTGCTTCACAAACTTCCTGGGTGTTAAAATGCAATCTTATCTTTAAGGTGGAATCTTCTCTGCCTTTCACTATGTTGTTTACAGCTGGGTCTGCATGCTAAATTAGTTGCCCAGTTTGTCCTGGGCCTTTTAGCATGCTAAAGTGAATCTTACAAGTGATTAGCATAATAACAACATGGGCTACTCTTCTTTATCTGGGGAACACTAACTGATCTTACTGAAGAATGACTCTAGAGCTTAATGTTTAACACAGAGTTTTGGTAGGGGGTTTCCTTGCATGTAGTTACATTGCTCTGACTGCAAATATTCTGCCTTGTTTTTTCTGGAGGCTCTCTCCTTACTCTGACTACACCCACAGTCCCTGTCTCACTAGTGAGGCATTGTATGATAAGACCCCTGTTCTTAACCCTAAGGGAAGTGGATTTTGCCAAAACAAATCATTTTTATTTATTTATTTATTTTTCTAATAACTTCCATTCCCTACCCTTTTCCTATAAAAACCTTCCACTTTTGTACAACTACTTGGACCACCTCCCTACTTGCTTGATGGGATGCTATTTGATTCATGAATCATTGAATAAAGCCAATTAGATCTTCAAATTTATTTAGTTAAATTTATGTTCTTTAACACTTATGAGTTGTTAATGTTGAGAGCACTTCTTTCTGCACCTATTTTTGTTTCAATATTTTCCTGACTGAAATTAAAAGTTAATGACCAAGAAAATTACATTTTTTCAATGTTTGTGTAAATATTCCTTACTGTAGAATTATATTTCCTTTGCTGAATGGTATGAAAACTATCCTAAAGCACTGGATAGGAGCAGTAGAATTCTGTTTCCTTCATACCAGGGGCTGCCACCAGCCCTTGTCTTCTGATAGACTAGCATGGTAGTCTTATCATTTGTCTCTGGTTGCTCCCAGTGGCGTAGAGGGGGAAGGGAAATTGATTTGAGAATGTGAATTACTTTGAGAATGTTCTGTCAGCTAAATGTGCAAACTTGGTAGGGATGAAAAGGAATATTCTTCAGGTTTATTGGCTAAGATTTTGGTCATGGTTATGAGTCAGAATAACCAGAAATTTAATGAGGTAATCATGAAAATGAGAGAGGCATAGAAAGCTGAGATAAGGTCTCCACATGGACCAAGCTGTACTAGGAAATATGTGGATGGGTAGGGAAAATGAGAGCCTAAGAAAAATTAAGAGCTATGGGAAGACTTCTGGTTTCAGCTATGAAGTAGCCTTAGTTCTTCCAGGTCCTCATCTTACAACAAAAAATATTGGATGTAACAACAAACAAGCATATGAAGACTCTGAAATATGAAAGAAGGCAGACTACCTAGGGGCCTGGAAACTGGAGGTAGTTATTTCCCAGTTTTCTTAATTGCAACTTATATATAGGACAGGGGGTTGCAGAAGATTCCATCTTGACATTGCCAATAGACAACATAAAAATATAAGGAAAAGCTATTCTTCCCTAGCTAAAGTACCTGGAAAAGGGCAACCTAACAACAGAAAACCTTTCTTTTGGCAACTCAACCAAACACAAATTGAAAAACTACACACTCACCCTATGAATTCAGCAAGGCTTAGGACGAAGTTGATCTTTTAGCCCACTTAAATATTCCAAAAAAGCAAGCTACGACACTCTAATTCACTGGTTCAGTGGTGTTGGTAGGGCTGAGTGGGAAGCTATCTTCAATTTCTTGCTTAATTAAATAAGAGGTTCTAATTATCTTTCTAGGTGGTATGGGTGGCCAAGGTGGGGGTTGGGGGTTTTAATTTCCATTCTACACATAGTGGAGGCAGGAAATGTTTGATTCCCCTTCCTGGATAGTGTCAGCAGGGTCAAGTGGCAGGCTGAGTCTATGTCACTACTTGGCAGCAATGAAAATGAGGTAGTATGAAGCAGGGCTACATACCAATCCACTTTAACCATCCCTCCCCATCGTGGTAAAGCCTGATCCATTAGGTTGCTGAGTTTCCAACCTGACAGAGCAATGAGCTTGAGTATGGATGTGTAAGTTGGGTTAGTAAGCATTCTACTTTTCCCCTACCCCTGGTGTCAGTGGGGGCAGAGAGAAGCTGAAAGTTCATACTTACCTGACAATGATGAAAAAGAATGAGGTAGTTTGAGGCAAGTCTAGTTAGCATAGTGATTCCTCCAAATTCTGGAGTCAGGAGTGTGTAGCTGAACCTCTACCTTCATCTGGTATCAATAAGCCTGAAGTAGGCAATGAAAAATGGGACTTGTTAACACTGCACATAAGTCTCCACTTCATGGTGTCAGTGGGACTTTGTGTTTAGCTGACCTTCCCCTCATGCAAGGTATCAGTGAAGCTAAATGAGGTGATGGGAGGCTGGATTCCTTTAGTAGTTAGAAGTTTGTACTACTCTACTTGTCCCTTCCTCTCCTCTGGTACTCAGCAAGGAGCACAGCATTCACCCAAAGTCTGTGACAACAGGGTGGTATGACTCAGCACTCTGTTCCCTCCCTTCCTGGTATAAATAGTGCCCAGTGAGGATCTGGTCTTATAACCCTAGTTGAAGGAGATAAGAAGTGTGTCAGTGCTCCATTTCTGCTGGAAAACAATTATCAAGGGGAAGGGGATACATGAGCTTCCACCCCACCAGTCATCAATGGGCACTGCGAGTCACTGGTCCACATTTGTCAGGGTGGTGATAATATGGTCCTGTAGGAAGCAGAATATACACACCGATATGCCCTTAATGCTTTATAATGCTTTACCTTAACCGGAGGAATGTTGGATTAAAACAGAATTCCTCTAAATAGGAGTCTCATAATATATACAAAAAGTATAGGATAAACTGGGAAATCATTAGTCATACATACTGAGAAAGAGGAAAATCACAACTTGAATGAGAAAGCAGAGAGGCATTTGCCATCACCAAGAAGAATTAGCTGTTGAAAAGAAAAGAACTGTCAACTGAGAATTCTATCTCTGGTGAAAATACACTTCAGGAATAGTGAGGAAATAAATGCATTCTTAATTTAAAACTAATAGAATTTTTTGATAGCCAAATTACCCTTACATTAGAATGGCTAAAAGATTTTCTCCAAACAGAAAGGAAATGATAATAGAGGAAGGCTTGTGACTTTGAAAGGACAGATGAAGTGGAAATGGGTATAAATAAGGGTATATATAATAAACCATTATTCTCATGAATTTCTTAAAATTATATTTCATTACTGAAGCAAAAATCATATTAGATGTGTGGTTCACTGTATGTAGATAAAATAAGAGAATTCTATTTTAAAAGTAGTGAAGATAAAGGGACTTAAATGGAATTGAGGTTTCTACCCTTCACTAGAACTGGCAACATGTTGATACCAGTAGATGATGATAAGTTTTGCATATAAATTTTAATACAAAGAGCATCCTCAAAGAGAATAATAAACAGAAGTGATATACTCAAAATATACAAATTAAAAAATCTCAAATAAGAAAAAACAGACAATACAAATAAACCTAAAGCTATTATAAGATATTTAATTTGTAATTAAAACTTGAAAAAGAAATCTTTTTGTGATTTAACCAGAAAATTCAATCAAAAAATTTTTAAAAGAACCTTGTCCATATAATAGAAGAGGAGGGAAAATTTCTAAAATAATTTTATTAGGCCAATATTAACCAATACTGAAACTATCAAGGACTTAAGGAAACTTAAACTAGACAATAACTTAAGGAAAATCAACACAAAACACACAAAAAAAACCCTCAAGTTCAATGTTTAACATGAATGTAGATGTAAAATACCTCAGCAAATGAGTGAAAATTGAATCCAAGATTGTATAATGTGAATTATACATGATGACCAAGGGGGATTTATTCCAGATGTGCAAGGCTGCTTCTACATTGAAGGTCATCCATGTAATCCATTATACACTGATAAGCTAAAAGAAAAATCATACAATCATATCAACATTGAAATAGAATTTGGAAAAATTTCATTCATTATAGAAACCCTCAGAAACAAAGAAGTATAGGGGAACTTCCTTGACTTGGAAGTATTTATGCTAAAATTTCAGATAACACTATATTTAAAACACTATTTTCCTTTAAGAACAAGAAAAAGGCAAGTGTGTCTGTTTTTACTGCTCCTATAATACTTTATAGGCTAGACACTGCAATACACAATAAAATAAACACAAACAGCATAGATTGGAAAGGAAGGAAAAAACACCCTTTCTGCAGACACATGAATGTGAACTAGAAAATTTTAAGTGATTATATGAAATTCTTTTTAAGGTAGCTCAGCAAGTTTGTCGGATACAATATCAACATTAAAATCAATCACATTTCCATCTACTAAAAACAAACGTGGCAACCAAAATTTATCAGTGATCCAAAGAAAATGAAATATTTAAGTATAAACCTAAGAAAATTTGCATAGGACCTGTATCCCCAAAATTACAAAATATTAATGAAAGAAATAGAAAAAGATCTAAATAAATGGAGATGCATACCATGTTCATGAATTAGAAGTTTCAAATAATAAATATTTCAATTATCTGCAAGTTTACCCATAAATATAATACAATTCCTATCAAAGTGCCAGTAAGATTTTAGTAAACATAAAAAAGCTAGTTCTAAAACTTATATGGAAAGATACAGGCTAAAAATAGCTAAAAGTATCTTGATAAAGAATAATAAAGTGGGAGAAATCATTCTATCTAATGTTAAAGATTAGTATATAGCTACAGTAAATAAGTGTGTCATTTGCAGAGGCATACACATATAGTTTAATGGAACAGAACATAAAACACAGTAGAGTCACCCAAATATACCCACCTGTTTTTGGCAGAGATACACAATCTAATCAATGACAGGAGGATAGCCTTTACAATACAAGGTACTACAGCAATTGTGCATCAATAGACAAAATAACAAACCTCAATCAGTACCTCAGAATCATTCAGATTTTAACTCAAAATTTATCATAGACTTATGTATAAAATATAAAATTACAAAAATTTGGAAAAAAGACCTTGAAAATCTTTGGGATCTAGGACAAATTATTCCTGAATACCTAGGTCTGGCCCTAAAAACACAATGTATAAAAGGTAAAACTGATAAACTGGACCATGTTAAAAACAAAATATTTTATTCCATGATATACCCTGAGAAAAGGAAGAAAATGCCAGATAAAATTTGGGAGAAAGTATTTGAAAATCACAGATCTCAGACTAAACTTGCATCTAGAATATATAAAGAACTATCCACACTAAACAAGAAAATAATTTTAAAAAACTAGGAAATGAAAAAGAAAAGGTATGAAGAAATATTTCATACAGGAAGCTATAAAGATGGCTGATATGTATGTGAAACAATTTTCAATATTATTATCAATTAGGATAATTCAAATTGAAACCACAAGAAAATATCACTATACTTCTTATCAGAATGTCCAAAATAATGTTAAAAACTGGTCATAACAAGGGGTTGGACTCAAGATGGTAGTGTAACAAGATCCTGAACTTAGCTCCTCCCATGGACACATCAATTCTACAACTATACTTGGAAAATACTCTCTCAAATGGGTATGAAAATTAAATGAACAGAGGCTCCACAACAAAGGATAAAAGGACAGCATAGAGATGGGAAAGAGAGGCAGAGACAAACTTGCCAGGAAAAAAATTCACCCCAGCCATGGTGAATCACAAGTGGGAGGATAATCAAAGGTATGGAGCTTTTTTCTGATGAGTGAGGGATTTGAGCTCCACATCAAGCACCCAAACTCTTAGATCCTATATAGAAAGATGAACCTCCAAAATACCATGCTTTGAAAAGCTATGTCGATTAAGTTCAGGAAAACTATAAAACTATAGGGAACAGAAAACCTGCTCTTAAAGGGCCCATACACAGATTCACTTGACCCAGAAACAAGTCCAAAACCAATTTAAAAAGCACAGAGACCATAAGTAAAGGATACCCATTCACCAGTCTTAAAAGAAGCTGACAAAGAGGCAGGGAAAAGGAGGGACTTTCCCCAGGGCTATAAGACATGGTGGGAGCCATTTTTAAGATTTCAGTTTATATGAACAATACCAGTGCTGGCATGTGCCATTTTGGAATTTCCCTCTAAACTTCTAGCACTAGTGGGCACATGCTACTGAGAGTTCCACTCATAAATTCTGTCTCACACATGCTCTACAACTGGTCCAGGGGCAAGTCCTACTCACCAGTGTGCCAGAGAAGTCACAGACACACCTGGCAACTAGGCTGGGGACCAGAACCACCCACCAATGTGCTTAAACAGTCACAAAACATGACCCATATCTGAACGAGGCACCAGCCCTACCCAACAACACACTGCAGTACCAACAGCCATGTCCCACAGCTAGACCAAGTGTCAGCCCTGCCCACCAATGCACCACAACTACAGCCCTGTCAAAATAGAAGTACTCAAATATCCCACATGGGGACAATCCCTTGAGTGCCTGGCTCTGGTGACCAGCAAAGATTGAACTTCTGGACCTCACAGGATATCTCCAACATAAGCCATTCTTTCATGACTGAGACAGATAGCTAACTTATCTAATAAATAGAAACAAACACAGAGAGTAAGGTAAAATGGGGAGACAGTGGTATATGTTCCAAACAAGAAAACAAGACAAAACCTCAGAAAAATAACTAAAATGAAAAGAGATAAGCAATCTACCTGATAGAGTTCAAATTAATAGTCATAAAGGTGCTCAATGACCTCAGGAGAAGAATGGATGAACACAGTGAGAACTTCAACAGAGAAATATAAGAAACAACTAAAAAGAAACTATAACTGAACTGAAAAGTACATTAGAGGGGTCCAACAGTAGATAGGAAGAAGTAAAAGAACAAATCAGTGAGCGGTAAGACAAAGCAATAGAACTCACTGAGAGAAGCAAAAAGAAAAAAGAATTAAGAAAAGTGAAGATATCATAAGGGACCTTTGGGACATAAAACATCATAATATTCACATTATACGGATCCCTGAAGGAGAAAAGAGAAATGGCCAGAAAAATTTCTTAAAGAAATAACACCTGAAAATTTTCCTTAACCGAGGAAGGAAATAGACATCCAGGTCCAGGAAGCAGAGAGTCCCAAATAAGATGAACCCAAAAAGATCAGCAGGAAGACATATTAACATTAAAACTGTTAAAAATGAGACTTCCTGGAAGATGGTGGCATAAGCAGGGTGGCAGAAATCTCCTCCCAAAACTATCTTTATCTATGAAAATACGGGAAATACAACTATTCCTAAAAGAGAGACCAGAATACACAGGAAGGCGCACAGTGTGCAGCTGCACCTGAGAAGACTCGGCACCCTGCAAGATGTGTGGGATGCGGAGCTGCGACCCGGTGGGACCCGAGCACTCACCCACCCCAGCACACTGGTGGGAGGAGAGGATTCAGAACTGGGAGGGAGTGGAAGTACACACCACAAAATAACTAGCCCTGGTGATCTGTGTGGGGAGCGCTGACACACATCACGTGATGTGGCAGAGATTGGAGAGACGGAGGGTGCAGGATATGAGTAGGGAAGGCACCAGGGTGCTTGCAGCTGGATCCCGGGAAGGAAAATAAAAAAAGGAAAGCATGCACTTTTTTCAGCAGTCTTAAAGAGGCAGGAGCCCAGCAGAGGAGCCGGATCAACCTGGCACACTCAGCCCAGCAGGCTGGGAGTCCTGGGGAGTTTCGGACCCCTTAGCTGGTGACTGGGAAAGGGTGGCTGCACTTAGACTTCCCACAGAGATCAACAGCCTCCCATTCATTCCCACCCAGGCCAGAGCTATAAAGGGCCTTGCGGAGCGGCCTAATGGAGCAACAGCGCCACCTACAGCATCCCCACAGAATCTACTCCCAATGGGAATTTCTGTTTTTTTTCTTCTCTTTCTTTTTTCTTTTCTTTTCTTTCTTTTTTTCTTTTTATTCTTTCTTTCTTTCTTTCTTTCTTTCTTTCTTTCTTTCTTTCTTTC
>JAQQAC010016209.1:73238848-73427509 GCA_029783875.1 Phataginus tricuspis
TTCTTTCTTTCTTTCTTTCTTTCTTTCTTTCTTTCTTTCTTTCTTTCTTTCTCTCTCTCTTTTTCTTTTTTTCTCTCTTTCTTTCTTTTTAAAGTCCTAAAGAGCCCAGCTGACATACGTGGCAACTAAAAGCGACAACTTCTATAGCCATGAAAAGACAGAGGAATATGGTCCAGACTAAGATCAGCCAAGAACCTCAGAGAGGGAGCCGGAAGGTATGGAAATGCATAGTCTTCCCGAAAAAGAATTCAGAATAAAAGTCATAACCATGCTGATAGATCTACAGAGAAATGTGCAAGGGATGAGGGAGGATGTGAGGGAAGTGAGGAAAGTCAATGCAGAAATCAGACAAGTGATCAATGGGCTTAACAGCAGACTGGATGAGATGCAAGAGACTGTAAATGGAATAGAAATCAGAGAACAGGAATACAGAGAAGCTGAGGCAGAGAGAGATAAAAGGATCTCTAGGAATGAAAGAATATTAAGGGAACTGTGTGACCAATCCAAATGGAACAATATTCGCATAATAGAGGTACCAGGCGAAGAAGAGAGAGAAAAAGGGATAGAAAGTGTCTTTGAAGAAATAATTGCTGAAAACTTTCCCACGCTGGGGAAGGAAATAGTCTTGCAGTCCACGGAAGCCACAGATCTCCCAACACAAGGGACCCAAGGAAGAAAACACCAAGACACATAATAATTAAAATGGCAAAGATCAAAGATACATCCAGAGTATTAAAGGCAGCTAGAGAGAGAAAAAGATCACCTACAAAGGAAAAAATATCAGACTATCATCAGATTTCTCAACAGAAACCTTACAGGCCAGAAGAGAATGGCATGATATATTTAACGTAATGAAGCAGAAGGGCCTCGAACCAAGAATATTGTATCCAGAAGAATTTGCATTTAAATATGACAGAGGGATTTAACAATTTCCAGACAAACGATACTAGAGAGAGTTTGCCTCTCATAAATCACCACTACAGGATATCTTAAAGGGACTGCTCTAGAGGGAAACACCCCTAAGGCTAAAAATATGTCACCAGAGAAAATAAAATCATATCAAAGAAAGAAGACCATCCAAATATAAACTAAAGGCAAAGAATATAACACCTAGTATATAAAAAATGGGGGAGGAAGAATAATAAGGGAGAGAAATAACAAGAAAGTTAAGTTACATTGTTACATAGTAAAGAAGCACCCCTTGAACCTTTGGTAACCACGAATCTAAAGCCAGCAGTGGCAATAAGTACATATCTATTGATAATGACCCTAAATGTAAATGGACTGAATGCACCAATCAAAAGTCACAGAGTAAAATTATGGATAAAAAAGCCAGACCCATCTATAGTGTGCTTACAAGAGACTCACCTCAAAACCAAAAACATACACAGACTAAAAGTGAAGGGATGGAAAAAGATATTTCATGCAAACAACAAAGAGAAAAAAGCAGGTGTTGTAGTACTTGTATAAGACAAAATAGACTTCAAAACGAAGAAAGTAGCAAGAGATAAAGAAGGATATTACATAATGATAAAGGGGTCAGTCCAACAAGAGGGTATAACCATTATATTTATATATGCACCCAACACAGGAGTGCCAACATATGTGAAACAAATACTAACAGAATTAAAGGAGGAAATAGACAGCAATGCATTCATTTTAGGAGACTTCAAAACACCACTCACTCCAAATGACAGATCAACCAGACAGAGAATAAGTAAAGACACAGAGGCACTGAACAACACCCTAAAACAGATGAACCTAACAGACATCTACAGAACTCTGCACCCAAAAGCAGCAGGATACACATTCTTCTCCAGTGCACATGGAACATTTTCCAGAATAGACCACATACTAGGCCACAAAAAGAACCTTAGTAAATTCAAAAATATTGAAATGCTACCAAACAACTTCTCAGATCACAAAGGTATAAAACTAGAAATAAAATTTAGAAAGAAACAAATATGCTCACAAATACATGGAGACTAAACAACATTCTCCTAATTAATCAATGGGTTAATGACCAAATCAAAACAGAAATCAAAGAATATATGGAGACTAATGAAAACAACAACACAAAGCCACTACTTCTGTGGGACGCAGCAAAGGCTGTTCAAAGAGGAAAGTATATTGCAATCCAGGCCTATTTAAGAAGGAAAAACATTCCGAACTGAATAGTCTAAAGACAATTACTGAAATTGGAAAAAGAAGAAGAAATGAGACCCAAAGTCACCAGAAGGATGGACATAATAAAGGTCATAGAAGAAATAAATAAAATTGAGAAGAATAAAACAATCGAAGAAATCAATGAAACCAAGAGCTGGTTCTTTGAAAAAATAAACAAAATAGATAAACGTCTAGCCAGACTCATTAAGAGAAAAAGAGAATCTACACACATAAACAGAATCAGAAATGAGAAAGGAAAAATAGCGACGGAACCCACAGAAATACAAAGAATTATAAGAGAGTATTATGAGCATCTATATGCTACCAAGCTGGAAAACATAGAAGAAATGGACAACTTCTTAGAAAAATACAACCTTCCAAGACTGACCAAGCAAGAAACAGAAAAACTAAACAGACCAATCACCAGCAACAAAATTGAAGTGGTAATCAAAAAACCACCCAAGAACAAAACCACCAGACCTGATGGATTCACCTCTGAATTCTACCAGACATATAGAGAAGAAATAACACCCATTCTCCTTAAAGTTTTTTTTTAAAAAACGGAAGAAGAGGGAATATTTCCAAACTCATTCTATGAAAACAGCATCACTCTAATACCAACATATGGCAAAGACCTCAAAAAAACGAAAATTATAAACCAATATCCCTGATGAACGTAGATGCAAAAGTACTCAACAAAATATTAGCAAACCGAATTCAAAAATACCTCAAGAGGATCATATACATGGTCAAGTGGGATTCATCGCACGGGTGCAAGGATGGTACAACATTCGAAAATCCATCAACATCATCCATCACATCAACAAAAAGAAGAACAAAAACCACATGATCATCTCCATAGATGCTGAAAAAGCATTTGACAAAATTCAGCATCCATTCATGATTAAAACTCTCAACAAAATGGGTATTCACGGCAAGTACCTCAACATCATAAAGGCCATATATGACAAACCCACAGCTAACATCATACTTAGCAGTGAGAATCTGAAAGCTTTTCACCTAAGATCGGGAACAAGACAGGGATGCCCACTCTCTCCACTGTTATTCAACATAGTACTGGAGGTCCTAGCCACGGCAATCAGATGAAACAAAGACATATTAGGCATCCAGATTGGTAAAGAAGAAGTCAAATTATCACTATTTGCAGATGACATGATACTGTACATAAAAAACCCTAAAGACTCCACTCCAAAGCTACTAGAACTAATATCTGAATTCAGCAAAGTTGCAGGATACAAAATTAACACGCAGAAATCTGTTGTTTTCCTATACACTAATGATGAACTAACAGAAAGAGAAATCAGAAAAACAACTCCATTCACAATTGCATCAAAAAAAACAACCTAGGAATAAACCTAACGAAGGAAGTGAAAGACCTGTACTCTGAAAAGTACAAGACACTCCTAAGAGAAATTAAAGAGGACACTAACAAATGGAAATGCATCCCATGCTCTTGGCTAGGAAGAATAAATATTGTCAAAATGGCTATACTACCTTAAGCAATCTACAGATTCAATGCAATCCCTATCAAACTACCAACAGCTTTCTTCAATGAACTGGAACAAATAATTCTAAAATTCATATGGAACCACAAAAGACCCCAAATAACCAAAGCAATCCTGAGAAGGAGGAATAAAACAGGGGGAATTACGCTCCCTGACTTCAAACTCTACTACAAAGACACAGTAATCAAGACAATTTGGTATTGGTACAAAAACAGATCCACAGACCAGTAGAACAGAATAGAAAATCCAAAGGTTAACCCAAACATATACAGTCAATTAATATTTGATAAAGGAGCCTTGGACATATAATGGGGAGATGACAGCCTCTTCAGCAGCTCGTCTTGGAAAAACTGGACAGCTACATGTAAGGGAATCAAACTGGACTACTGTCTAGTCCCATACACAAAGGTAAACTCAAGGTGGATCAAAGACCTGAATCTAAGTTATGAAACCTTAAAACTCTTAGAAAAAAACATAGGGAAAAATCTCTTGGATATAAACATGAGCGACTTCTTCCTGAACATATCTCCCTGGGCAAGGGAAACAAAAGCAAAAATGAACAAGTGGGACTATATCAAGCTGAAATGCTTCTGTACAGCAAAGGACACCATCAGTAGAACAAAAAGACATCCTACAGTATAAGAGAATATATTCATAAATGACGTATCTGATAAGGTTTGACATCCAAAATATATAAAGAACTCACACACCTTAACAAACAAAAAGCAAATAATCCAATTAAGAAATGGGCAGAGGACATGAATAGACACTTCTCTAAAGAAGAAATTCAGATGGTCAACAGGAACATGAAAAGATGCTCCACATCGCTGGTCATCAGAGAAATGCAGATTAAAACCACAATGAGATATCACCTCACACCAGTGAGGATGTCCATTATCCAAAACACAAACAACAACAAATGTTGACGAGGATGTGGAGAAAAGGGAACCCTCCTACACTGCTGGTGGGAATGCAAATTAGTTCAACCATTGTGGAAAGCAGTATGGAGGTTCCTCAAAAAACTAAAAATGGAAATACCATTTGACCCAGGAATTCCACTCCTAGGAATTTACCCTAAGAATGCAGCAGCCCAGTTTGAAAAAGACATATGCATCCCTATTTTTATCGCAGCACTATTTACAATAGCCAAGAAATGGAAGCAACCTAAGTGTCCATCAGTAGATGAATGGATAAAGAAGACGTGGTACATATATGCAATGCAATATTATTCAGCCATAAGAAGAAAACAAATCTTACCATTTGCAACAACATGGATGGAACTAGAGGGTATTATGCTCAGTGAAATAAGCCAAGCTGAAAAGACAAGTATTATATGATTTCACTCATATGTGGAGTATAAGAACAAAGAAAAAAACTGAAGGAACAAAACAGCAGGAGGCTCACAGAACCCAAGAACGGACTAATAGTTACCAAAGGGAAAGGAACTGGGGAAGATGGGAGGGAAGGGTGGGATAAGAGAGAAAAAGGGGCATTTCGATTAGCAGATGTAATGTTGGCGGGGCATGGGGAGGGCTCTACAACTCAGAGAAGACAAGTAGTGATTCTGTAGCATCTCACTATGTTGATGGACAGTGACTGTAATGGGGTTGGTGGCGGGGACCTGATGAAGGGGGTAGTTTAAAAACCATAATATTGCACAAGTAATTGTAGATTAATGATACCAAAATAAATTATTTTTAAAATACTTAAAAATTAATAATAAAGGAAGAATTCTAAAAACATCAGGAGGAAAAACTTGTTACACAAAAGAGAAACCCCACAAGGCTATCAACAGATTTTCCATTAGAAACTTTACAGGCCACAAAGGATTAGCATGACACGTTCAAAGTGCTGAGGGGAAAAACCTTCCAACCAAGAATCCTCTACCCAGCAAAATTATCATTCAGAACTGAAGGACAAATTAAGATAAGCTAAGGCTAAAAGAGTTCACCGTCACCACTAAACCAGCTCTACAAGAAATGTTAAAGAGACTTCTTTAAGCCAAAAGGAAATGACACTAGTTAATAATGAGAAAACATATGAAAGCAAAAATCTCACGGGAAAAGTAAATATATAACAAAGGTAGTGAATCAATGATATATAAAGAAGCATGATGATTAAACGTCAAAAACAGTAAAATTAAAGTATAATAAATAGTTCAAGGAAGCATAAATAAAATATGTAAAATGTGTCATCAAAATATAAAACATGGAGGTGTAAATAAAATGTAGAGCTTTGGAATATGTTTACAATTAAGTTTCTACCAACTTAAAACAGACCGCTATTTACATAGGACATTTTATAAAAGCATAATGGTAACCAGAGTAAAAAAAAACAAGGTAAATGCATAAAGAAAATGAGAACAGAATCTAAATATAACACTAGAAAGCCATTAAACGACAAGGAAAGACAGAAGGAGAGGGAAAAGAAACAGAGAGGGACTATAGAACCAGCCAGAAAACAACAATATGGTAATAAGGATATACTTATCAGTAATTATTTTAAATGTAAATGGACCAAACGCACCAATCAAAACACACAGAGTAGCTGATTTGATAACAACAACAAAAAAAACAGACCCATGTATACACTACGTACAAGTTCACTTCAGATAAGGGCGCATGCAGATTGAAAGTAAAGGGATGGAAAAAGATAGTCCATGTAAACATAAACAAAAAGAAAGCTGGGGTAACTACACTCAGACAAAATAAACTTTAAAACAGACTGTAAGAGAAGACAAAAAAGCGCATTTCACAATGATAAAGGAGTCAATCCAGTTTCTTTGATATTTTCTATTTTAGTGTTTCATTTATATAGCATTTATAAATACATATATATATATGTATGTACACACAGGAGCCCTGAACTACATAAAGCAACTATTAATAGACATTAAGGGAGAAATTGAAGGCAATACAATAACAGTAGGAAACTTTGAGACCACAGCATCATGACTGGGTAGATCATCAATACAAAAAATTCATTAAGGAAACATTAGTCAAAAATGACACATTGACAAGATGGCTTTAATAGATATATGCAAAACATTCCATTTAAAAGGAACAGAATACACATTCTTCGCAAGTGCACATGTTACATTCTCCAGGACAGATCACATCTTGGGCTACAAAACAAGTGTCAATAAATTCAAGAATATTGAAATTGTTACAAGCATCTTTTCAAAACAAAATTTTATGGAACTAGAAATTAACAAAAAGAAGAAAATGGGATATAAAACAAAAACACAGAGATTAAAAATACTATTGAACAACCAACTGGTCATCAAATAAAGAAGTTAAAAAAAAACCTAGAGACAAATGAAAATAGAAAGACAACATACTGAAATAAATGCAATGTAGTAAAACTGGTTTGAGGAGGGAAATTCATAGAAATACAGACCTACCTCAAGAAACAAGAAAAATTTCATATAAGCAATCTAACTGTACACCTAAAGGAACTAGAAAAAAATTAAATTAAAAAATTACTAGAAGGGTGGAAATACAAATAATAGAATGGAAGTAAATGAAAGAGAGACTAAAATAACTAGAAAATACCAATGAAACTTAGAACTGGTTCTTTGAAAAGATTAACAATACTGAAGAACCTTTAGGTAGACTAACCAAGATAAAAAGAGGACTCGAATAAAATTAGAAATAAAAGAGACATTACAAAAGATAAAAGAGAAATACAAAGGGTAATAAAAGACTACTATAAAAAATTATATGGCAATAAGCTGGACAATCTAGAAGAAATTGGTAACTTCCTAGAAACATAAAATCTTCTAAGATTGAATAATGAAGAAATAAAAAATCTGAATATACCAGTTATTAGTAAGGACTTTGAAAGAGTAATAAAAACCCTCCCCAAAACTAAAGGCCAGCACTACATGGCTACATTTTCAAATTCTACCAAACTTTCAAAGATTTAGTACCTATCCTTCTCAAGCTCTTTCAAAAAATTGAAGAGGATGGAATGTTTCAAAACATATTTTATGAGGCCAGAATTAAGTTTATACCAAAGTCAGATGACACTCACCCACAAAAAAATTACAGGTAAATATCCTTGATGAGTACACATGCAAAGCCCCTCAACAAAATATTAACAAAATTAATCCAACAATACATTAAAGGGATTATACAGCATGACCAAATGGTATAGCCCAGGGATGTAAAGATGGTTCAACATCTGTAAATCAATCAACATGATGCATCACAAAACAAAAGGAAAAATAAAAATCATATGATCAGCTCAATAGATGCCAAAAAAGCATTTAACAATATATTAATAAAAATTCTTAATAAAGTGAGTATTTAGAAAGTGCAATTTACAATAGCATCAAAGAGAATAAAATAACTGGGAATAAATTTAACCAAGGAGATTAAGTACCTGTACACTGAAAACTATAAGAGAGCAATAAAAGAAATTGAAGAAAACACAAATAATGGAAAGATATTTCATGCTCATGGATCAGAAGAATTAATGGTGTTAAAATATCCATACTACTCAAAGCAATCTAAAGAGTCAATGCAGTATCTACCAAAATTCCAATGACATACTTCACTGAACTAGAATGAATAATGCTAAAAGTTACATGGAACCACAAAAGATCCTTAATAGCAAAAATTCTCTTGAGAAAGAACAAAACTAGAGGGATCATGCTTTCCAATTTCAAACAATACTACAAATCAATAGTAATCAAAACACCATGGTTTTGGTTGGAGAAAAAGTAGATAGATCACTGGAACAGAATTGAGGGTCCAGATATAAACCCACACATATATGGAAAATTAGTCTACGACAAATTAGCTACAAACATACAGTGCAGAAAGGGCAGTCTCTTCAGTAAACATTATTGGGAAGTCTGGACAACCACACTAAAAGAATGAAATTAGACCACTATTTTTCACCATACTCAAAAACTACCTCAAAGAATATTAATTATTTTAACATAAGATCTGAAAACATAAAATTCCTAATGGATTACACACGCAGTAAGCTTCCTGACATCAGTATTAGCAATGTCTCTGTGGATCTGACTCCAAAGGAAGGGAAACAAAACCAAAAATAAACAAATGGGACTACATCAAACTAAAGTGATTCCACATAAGGAAATAAACTGTCATAAAAACAAAAAGACAACCTACTGAAAGGTTGAAGATATTTGCAAATCATATCCAATAAGGGGTTAATATCTAAAGTACATAAAGAACTCCTACAACTCATAATGGAAAACAAATAACCTTGTTAAAAAATGGTCAGAGGACCTGAATAGACATCTCTCCAAAGAAGACATGCAGATGTCCCACAGGCAATTGGAAAGGTTTCTCAATATCACTAAAGTTTAGGGAAATGCAAATCAAAACCATAAGGCTATATCATTTAACATGGGTTAGAATGGCTATTATAAAAAAAAAGAAATAATTGTTGGAGAGGATGTGCAGAAAAGTGAGCCCTCATACACTATTGGTGGTGGTGTAAATTGGTGCAGTCACTGGATTACAATATGGTGATCCTCAAAATATTAAGAATAGAACTACCACATGACCTAGCTATTCTACTTCTGGGTATATGTCCAAATAATAAAAAACACTAATTTGAAAAGTATATGCAGCACTATGTTTATTGCAGCATTCTTTACAGTAACCAGGATATAGAAACAACCTACGTATCCATCAGTAGATAAATGGATAAAGGAGATGTGACATATTTATGCAATGGAATACTATTAGAAGAATGAAATCATAATATTTCAGCCATAAAGAAGAATGAAATCTTGCCTTTTATGACATTTATTGACCCTGTGGGTATTATGTTTAAGTGAAGTAAGTTGGATGAAGACAAAATACTGCATAATGTCACTGCTAAGTGAAATTTTAAAAAAACAAAACAAAGTGAAACAGAAACAAACTCATAGATAAAAAAAATAGACTAGTTGCTACCAGAGAGGGAGAGGGTTGGGTGGTACATGAAATGAGTGAAGGGTGTCAACTGTATGATACTGATGGAAACTAGACTTCTGGTGGTAATAACTTTGTAGTATATACAGATGTTGAGTTATAAAGCTGTATAGTTAAAACTTACATAATAATCAAAAAGAGGTAATAAGTCCTGCTAGAAGATTAGGGCAAGATGAGACAAAACCTAGGATTCCCAAGGCATTATGCTAAGTGAAATAAATCAAAAACAAATACAGTATGGTATCACTTATATGTGGCAACTAAAATATTTTTAAAAAGTCAATCTTATTGAAACAAAGAGTGGAATGGTGGTAGTCAGGGACTGGGGGAAGTGAGGAAATGTTTTGAATTAGGAAATACTGGTTAAAGGGTACAAACTTTCATTTATAAGATGAATAACTTCTGAGGATCTAATGTATAGCATGGTGACTAAGTTAATAGCATTATATGTATACCTCAAAATTTTAAAGAGATTAAGCAATCTCACCACAAAAAAGTTTATATGATGTGATAGATGTGTTAATTAGATTGACTGCAGTAAATATTTCACAATGTATACAAATGTCAAATATTATACTGTAACTTTAAATACATATAATTACATTTGACAATTATACATCACTAAAGCTGGGAAAAAATTGATCATAACATAGAATGTTGGTGAGGATGCAGATAATTTGGATCATTTATATATTACTGATTGGAATGTCAAATGATAAGCCATTCCAAAAAATTATTTCATTTCCTTACAAAACTCATAATTCATTTGATATATGAACCAGAAATTACACTCTTAGGCATTTACCCCATATAAATGAAAAGGTATGTTTACACAGAAGCTTGTACAGTAATATTCAAAGCAGACCAATTAGTAGTAGTCAAAAATTTAAAACTATTCCATGTTCTCCATTAAGTGAATGATTAAAAAACCTATGCTACTAGCATACCATAAAACTTAGATGCATCTTAAGGTATTATTCTGTTGAAAAATTTAATCTAAAGACATAGGCTTCTGTATTAATTGTATTTGTATAGCAATCTTAAAATGACAAAATTATAGACAGAGAACATATCTGTTGAGAAATTATGGATGGGTGTGGAAGTGAGATGATTTTGGTTATAAATGATTAGCATGAGGGAATCTTGTGATAAAGTACACAAAACTACATGTGATGAAATTTAATAGAATTAATAACAGACATACCCACATACATATAAGTGGATATATGCCTGGTGAAATGTACGATTGATAGTATACATCAGTTACAAATGCCTGGGTGTGATATTATACTAGAATTATTCAAGTTGTTATCACTGGAAGAAACTAGGTTCAGCATACATATAATTTTGCTATATTATTTCTTACAAGCACATGTGGATCTATAACAGACTCAAAAGTAAAATTAAAAAAAAATGCAAGTGACTCAGGAAAACTAGCTCTAAATCTGAATGTGTTTAACTCTCATCCCATAGATTAATTTGTATTTGTTAGTTGCCTTGTATGTATGGAATGTTTGAGTACAACATCTGCCAAATCACTGGCTCATCACCAAATTATGTAGACAAAGGTATGAGCCCTAGGAAACAATGTAAAAACATACAAATATGAATTTAATAAAAAGCAGAGACATACATCAGTAGACAGAGTACAGGGAGACAAATTCTCTGGTATAAGTTCTAGGGAATAGACAAAATAAAACAAAAATATAACTCACAGTTGCTTCACTGTATCATATAAAATGTCCAGGCTCAGGAAAAATTATATGATATGATAAGAAACAGCATAGTATACACAAGAAAAGAAACAATCAATAAAGACTGATTCTAGTTGGTCCAGATATAATATTTAGTGGCAAAGTCTTTAGGGTACCTATGAAGAATATTTTCCAAGAGTTAATTCAAAGAATTAAACATCCATATAGAAATTTTAGAGCTTAATGGGAAAATAACTGACAATAAAATTCTCTAAATGGCTCATCAACAAACAATTATACTTGAACATAAATTGAGGGAAATTTATAATTCAAAAATACATAGAAAAAATTGAAGAAAAATTAAGAGACCCATGTGACTATATCAGGTGTAACAATATACATGTAATGAAAATTCAAAACCATATTTTTTAGTAAAGAAAGACATAGGCAAATACATATTCAAAGAAATAATGGCAGAACCTACCCAAATTTCAAGAAAAACATTGATTCTACCCACAAAAATTCAGTAAACCTGAAGTAAGAGAAAACAAAGATAACCACATTTATAAATATCATAGTCAAACTATTGAAAGCTAAAGAGAAAGAAACAACCTTGGAAGCAGAAAGAGTAAAGTGTCTCATGGGGGTGGGGTAGGGGAAGTAACAATATGATTAATGGTTGACTTCTCATAAGAAACAACAGTGGTCAGAAGACAATATTAAGAATAAAACTCTCAGTTAAGATTCCTATATCCAGCTCAACTATCATTAAAAACTGAAGGTAAAATACAGACATTTCCAGATAATGTCTTCCAGAAATTGAACTAATTATTCATGATTAAAATATCTGTCCTGTAAGATATTTTGAATAAATTTCTTTAAGATGAAAGGAAATGTTACCAGAGTTAAGTAACTTCAATCTACAGAAAGGAATGAAGAACACTATAAATTATAAATGGGTGAATGAATGTAAAATATGAGTGCACACATATATGCTTGTGTATATATACATACTATATATGTATATATATATATATATATATATATATATATATATATATTGTGTAAGTAGTGGGTCCAAAATCATTTACTAAAAACATAACTAAAAACAAAGAGCAAAAACACCTGAAAAAGGAAGACAGATATTAAAATCGTAAACTAAAATGTTGGTTAACCACAAAGGTAGGCAATGAATTAGGAACATAGGACAAAAATATGAGATATATAGAAAACAAATAATGAAATGTTAAATTTAAATCCAAATCATGTCATAATTATACTTCAAAAAAAGGGCAAACATTGTCAAATGAATAAAATGAATTAAAAAGCAAGTTCAGGTACATGGTATCTATAAGACACACATTTTAGATTTGGAAACAAAAAGAGTAGCTGAAAATAAGGGGATGGATAAAAGTTATATGAAGGTAAAAGTAAATGTAAGGGAGCTGGATTGGCTATATTAATAGTCAAAATAGAGTTTAAATCAATGACTATTACTAAATTCAAGACACATTACACAATGATAAAAGGATCAGTACATCAGAAAGATAAAAATTGTATTTGTATATAAAAATTACAGCAGATATTCAAACAACATGAAGCAAATACAGAATTATAATAATAAACATACAATTCTGTAATTATACTTTGATATTTTAATATCCCCTCTCAATAATAGATAGAAAACCTAAAGAGAAAATCAGTACAGGTATGAAATAATTGAAAAAGAAGTATCAGTGAACTTAAAATAATTTTAATGACAATGAACAGAAATAAATAATACAGAAAACAATGCAGAAAATAAATAAAAGCAAAAACTGTTCTTCAAAAAATCAAGAAAAATGATAACCCTTTAGCTAGATTGAACAAGAAGAAAGTACAAATTAGTAAAATGAGGAAGCGAAGCATGGGTGTCACTACAAGACCCTGCAGAAATACAAGATTATAAGAAAAGTTTACAGCAAAAAACAATACAACCTAGATAAAACAGATGAGTTGCTAGAAATAAACAAATTACCAAAATTTACTCAAGAATAAATAGAAAATCTGAATTGACATATCAATAGAAAATCTTAAGGGACCTATATCAATAAAGAATTTGAGACAACAATTACAAACTTTCCCATAAAGAAAGGCCTGAGGGTATATAGTTTCATTAGGTATCAAACACATAAGGAAGAAATTAAAATCCAGCTTTTTCATAAATGAGTAAAAGAGGGGACACTCACCCCCTCAACTTTATGGCCTGAATTATCCTGATACTAAAGACAGATAAAGACATAAGAAAATACACAAGTGAACTAAAATGCAACATCTCCCATTAATACACACAGAAAATCCTTAACAAAATATTAGAAGAGCAAGCCCAACAAAATATAAACAGAATTACAAACCATGACTATAACAGTAATGTTTATCTTAGGAATGCATTCACTGTCAGTTTAAAATAAAAGAAATTATTATAATACACCATATTTTTAGAATAATGGACAAAAACATATGCCATCCCAATTGACATAGAAAAATAGTTGATAAAAATCTAATAATCAACTATGATAAAAAATGCACATTAGAAATAGAAGAGAATTTTCTCAATTCAGTAAGACATATCTATGGGAAAAAATGTAAGAAACTAAAGTTAGCATTAATATGAATGATAAAAAATGAAATGCTTTCTACCTAAGATCAAGAACAAGGCAAGGTCCTACCATTTGCAACAACATGGATGGAGCTGGAGGGTATTATGCTCAGTGAAATAAGCCAGGCCGAAAAAGACAAGTACCAAATGATCTCACTCATATGTGGAGTATAAGAACAAAGAACAACAACAACAAAAAAAAAATGAAGGAACAAAACAGCAGCAGACTCACAGAACCCACGAATGGACTAACAGTTACCAAAGGGAAAGGGACTGGGGAGATGGGTGGGAAGGGAGGGATAAGAGGGTAAAAGGGGCATTACGATTGGCAGACATAGGGTGGGGGGGCATGGGGGGGACTTTACAGCTCAGATAAGACAAGTAGTGATTCTCATCTCACTACACTGATGGACAGTGACTGTAATAGGGTTGGTGGGGGGGACCTGATGAAGGGGGTAGTTTAATCATCACAATATTGCTCATGTAATTGTAGGTTAATGATACTAAAATAAAATAAATTGTTAAAAAAAAGAACAAGGCAAGGATGTCTATGCTTACTATTTCAATTTTTTTTATTAAGGTATTATTGATATACACTCTTATGAAGGTTTCACATGAAAAAACAATGTGGTTACTACATTTACCCATATTATCAAGTCGCCACCCATACCTCAATGCAGTCACTGTCCTCGGGTGTATTAAGATGCCAGATTCACTATTTGCCTTCTCGGTGCTACACTGTTTTCCCCATGATCCCCCACACAATGTGTACTAACCAAAATACCCCTCAAACCCCTTCTCCAACCCTCCCCACCTGCCCTCCTACACCCCTCCCCTTTGGTAACCACTAGTTCCTTCTTGGAGTCTCTGTGTCTGCTATTTTGTTCCTTCAGTTTTGCTTCGTTGATATACTCCACAAATGAGGTTAATCATTTGGCACTTGTCTTTCTCCACCTGGATTATCTCACTGAGCATATCTTCCAGCTCCATCCACGTTGTTGCAAATGGTAGGATTTGTTTCCTTCTTATGGCTGAATAGTATTCCATTGTGCATATGTACCACATCTTCTGTATCCATTCGTCTACTGATGGACACTTAGATTGCTTCCACATCTTGGCTATTGTAAAAAGTGTGCTGCAATAAACATAGGGGTATATATGTCATTTTCAAACTGTGCTGCTGCATTCATAGGGTAAATTCCAAAGAGTGGGATTCCCAGGTCAAATGGTATTTCTATTTTTAGTTTTTTGAGGAATCTCCATCTAGCTTTCCACAATGATTGAACTAGCTTACATTCTCAACAGCAATGTAGGAGGGGTCCTCTTTCCCCACTTCCTCACCAGTATTTGTTGTTCTTAGTCTTTTCAATGTTGACAATCCTTACTGGTGTGAGGTGATATCTCATTGTGGTTTTAATTTGCATTTCCCTGATGATTAGTGATGTGGAGCATCTTTTCATATGTCTGGTGGCCATCTGAATCTCTCCTTTGGATAACTGTCTCTTCATATCCTCTGCTCATTTTTTAATCAGGTTATTTGTTTTCTGGGTGTACAGGTGTGTAAGTTCTTTATATATTTTGGATGTTAACTCATTGTCAGATATGTCATGTACAAATATATTCTCCCATACTTTTGGATGCCGTTTTGTTCTGTTGATGGTGCCCCTTGTGGTATAGAAACTTTTTAATTTGGTGTAGTCCCATGAGTTCATTTTTGCTTTTGTTTCCCTTGCTCAAGGAGATGCATGCTGGAAGTTGCTCATGATTATATTCAGGAGATTTTTGCATATGTTGTTTTCTAAGAATTTTATGGTTTCATGACTTACATTCAGGTCCTTGATCCATTTCGAGTTTACTTTTCTGTATGGGGTTAAACAATAATCCAGTTTCATTCTCTTGCATGTAGCTGTCTAGTTTTGCCAACAACAGCTGTTGAAGAAGCTGTCATTTCTCCATTGTATCTCCATGGCTCCTTTATCATATATTAATTGCCGATATATGGTTGGGTTTATATCAGGGCTCTCTAGTCTGTTCCATTGGTCTATGGGTCTATTCTTGTGCCAGTACCAAATTGTCTTGAGTACTGGGGCTTTGTAGTAGAGCTTGAAGTTGGGGAGCATAATCCCCCCAGCTCTATGCTTCTTCTCAGGATTACTTTGGCTATTTGGGGTCTTTTGTGGTTCCATATGAATTTTAGAACGATTTTCTCTAGTTCATTGAAGAATGCTGTTGGTATTTTGATAAGAATTGCATTAAATCTGTAGATTGCTTTAGGCAGGATCGCCATTTTGACAATATTAATTCTTCCTATCCAAGAGTATGGGATGTGTTTCCATTTATTGGTATCTTCTTTAATTTCTCTCATGAGTGCCTTGTAGTTTTCAGAGTATAGGTTTTTCACTTCCTTGGTTAGGTTTATTCCTAGGTATTTTATTTTTTTGATGCAACTCTGAATGGAATTGTTTTCCTGACTTCTCTTTATGCTAGTTCATTGTTAGTGCATAGGAATGCCACAGATTTTTGCATATTAATTTTGTATCCTCCAACTTTGCTGATTTCAGATATTAGATCTAGTAGTTTTGGAGTAGATTCCTTAGGGTTTTTTATGTAGAACATAATGCCATCTGCAAACAGGGACAGTTTAACTTCTTCCTTGCCAATCTGGATGCCTTTTATTTCTTTGTGTTGTCTGATTGCCGTGGCTAGGACCTCTAGAACTATATTGAATTAAAGCGGGGAAAGGGCGCGTCCTTGTCTTTTTCCCATTCTTAAAGGAAAAGTTTTCAGCTTCTCGCTGTTAAGTATAATGTTGGTTGTGGGTTTATCTTATATGGCCTTTATTATGTTGAGATAATTGTCCTCTATACAAATTTTGTTGAGAGTTTTTATCATGAATGGATGTCGATTTTCGTCAAATGCTTTTTCAGCATCTGTGGAGATGATCGTGTGGTTTTTTTTTTTCTTTTTGTTGATGTGGTGGATGATGTTGATGGATTTTCAAATGTTGTACCATCCTTGTATCCCTGGAATAAATCCTACTTGATCATGATGGACTTTTTTTTATGTATTTTTCAATTCAGTTTGCTAATATTTAGTTGAGTACTTTTTAATATATGTTCTTCAGGAATATTGGTCTGTAATTTTCTTTTTTTGTTGTGTCATGGCCTGGTTTTGGTATTAGAGTGATGTTGACCCCATAGAATGAGTTTGGAAATTTCACTCTTTTTCTACCCTTTGAAGATCTTTAAGAAGGATGGGTATTAGGTCTTCATTAAATGTTTGATAAAATTCAGAGGTGAAGCCATATGGTCCAAGCATTTTGTTCTTAGGTAGGTTTTTGATTACAAGTTCAATTTCATTGCTGGCAATTGGTCTGTTCAGATTTTGTGTTTCTTTCTGGGTCAGCCTTCAAAGGTTGTATTTTTCTAGAAAGTTGTCCATTCTAGGTTATCCAGTTTGTTAGCATATAATTTTTCATAGTATTCTCTCATAATTCTTTGTACATCTGCAGTGTCCGTTGTGATTTTTTCTTTCTCATTTCTAATTCTGTTTATATGAGTAGACTCTCTTTTATCCTTTATAAATCTGGCTAGGGGTTTATGTATTTTGTTTATTTTCTTGAAGAACCAGCTCTTGCTTTCATTGATCCTTTCTATTGTTTTATTCTTCTCAATTTTATTTATTTCTGCTCTAATCCTTATTATCTCCCTCCTTCTACAAACTTTCTGTCTCATTTGTTCTTTTTCTAGTTTCATTAATTGTGAGTTTAGACTGCTCATATAGGAATGTTCTTTCCTGAGGTAGGCCTGTATTGCAAAATACTTTCCTCTTAGCATGGCCTTCGCTGCGCCTCAGAGATTTTGTGGTGTTGAATTATTTTTGCCATTTGTCTCCATAAATTGCTTGATCTCTGCTTTTATACGGTCATTGATCCATTGATTATTTAGGAGCATGTTATTAAGCCTCCATGTGTTTGTGGGATTTTTCATTTTTTTTTTTGCATATTTTATTTCTACTTTCATACCTTTGTGGTATGAGAAACTGGTTGGTACAGTTTCAATCTTTTTGAATTTTCGAGGCTCTCTTTATAGCCTAGCATATGATGTACTCTTGAAAATGTTCCATGTGCACTTGAGAGGAATGTGTATTCTGCTGCTTTTGGGAGTAGAGTTCTGTACATGTCTGTTAGGTCCATCTGTTGTATTGTGTTGTTCAGTGACTCTGTCTCCTTATTTTCTGTCTGGTTGATCTGTCCTTCAGAGTTAGTGGAGTGTTGAAGTCTCCTAGAGTGAATGCATTGCATTCTATTTCTCCTTTTAATTCTTTTATTTTTTGTTTCACATATGAAGGTGCCCCTGTGTTGGGTGAATAGATATTTGTAATGGTTATATCTTCTTGTTGGACTGACCCTTTTATCATTATGTAATGTCCTTTGTCTCTTGTGACTTTCTTTGTTTTGAAGTCTATTTTGTCTGATACAAGTACTGCAACTCCTGCTTTTTTCTCCCTATTAGTTACATGAAATATCTTTTTACATCCCTTCACTTGTAGGCTGTGTATGACTTTAGGTTTAAAGTGAGTCTCTTGTGGGCAGCATATAGATTGGTCTTGTTGTTTTATTCATTCATTGACTCTATGTCTTTTGATTGGTGCACTCAGTCCATTTACATTTAGGGTGATTACCAATAGGTATGTACTTATTGACATTGTGGGCTTTAGGTTTGTGGTTACCAAAGGTTCAAGGTTAACTTCCTTACTATCTAAGAGTCTAACTTAACTCACTTAATATGCTATTACAAACACAATCTAAAGGTTCTTTTTTTTTCCTTCCTCCTTCTTCTTCCTCCTCTATTCTTTATATATTATGTATCATATTCTGCACTCTATCTATCCCTTGATTGACTCTTTGGAGATATTTATTTTAATTTTTGCATTTGCTTAGTAATTAGCTGTTTTACTTTCCTTACTGTGGTTTTAGCTATTAAACCTTAGGAACACTGGTGACTACTATTAAACCTTAGGAACACTTCCATCTATAGCAGTCCCTCCAAAATACACTGTAGAGATGGTGTGTGGGAGGTAAATTCTCCATATTTTGCTTATCTGGAAATTGTTTAATCCCTCCTTCAAATTTAAATGATGATCTTGTCAGATAAAGTATTTTTGGTTTAAGGCCCTTCTGCTTCATTGAATTATATGCATCATGCCACTCCCTTCTGGTCTGTAAGGTTTCTGTTGAGAAGTCTGATGATAGTGTGATGGGCTTTCCTTTGTTTGTGATCTTATTTCTTTCTCTGGCTGCTTTAAATACTCTGTCCTTACCCTTGATCTTTGCCATTTTAATTACTATATGTCTTGGTGTTGTCTTCCTTGGGTCCCTTGTGTTGGGAGAGCTGTGAATCTCCATGGCCTGAGAGACTATCTCCTTCCCCATATTGGGGAAGTTTTCAGCAATCACCTCCTCAAAGACACTTTCTATCCCTTTTTCTCTCTCTTCTTCTTCTGGTACCCCTATAATGCAAATATTTTTCTCTCAATATTCTTTCATTCTTAGAGATCCTTTTTTCTCTCTGTGCTCAGCTTCTTTATATTCCTCTTCTCTAGTGTCTATTTCATTTATCAACTTCTCCACTGTATGCAATCTGTTTGTAATACCCTCTATTGTGCTCTTCAATGATTGGATCTCTGACCAGAATTCATTCCTGATTTCTTGAATATCTTTCCTTACCTCCATGAACATGTTAATGATTTTTATTTTGAATTCCCTTTCAGGAAGAGTCATGAGGTCGATGTCATTTATATCTTTCTCGGGAATGGTATTAATAATTTCACTCTGAACCAGATTCCTTTTATGTTTCATATTTGTGTATGGCGCCCTCTAGTGCCCAAAAGCTCTACTCCCTGGAGCTGCTCAGCCCCTCAAGCAATGTTGGGGGTCACAGGGGGGGTGGTATTGATTCCTGGGGGAAAGAAAGAGCTTTTTCCTGCTACCCGGCTGCTATGCCTGTCTCCACTGCCTGAACCAGGGGGCTGAGCACACAGGTATAAGCCTCTATGCTTCGTGTTTATAGTTGCTGTAGACAGATCTTCCCTCTGGCTGGCCTAATGCCAGGGTAGGGTTTGCCAGTTTGCAAGGAAAGTGGGGCTGGCTGGGAGAAAGGCACAGTAGTCTGCATATCATGGAGGGTGTCCTTGAAACTGTGTAGCCAGCCAGAGAGCTGTAGCACTTAAAGATAGTCAAAGGAGGAAGATTTCCTTTGCCTCCTTAAATATGAGAGTCTATATGGAAAAGCTCCCAACCTGCTGGGAAGAGTGCACCCGGACAATTTTGTTTACCTGTCATCTCTCCTGAGCAGTAAGCTCTGTTCAATCCTTGCCCCTTTAGCAGCCCTCTTGCTAATGGCTTATTTGTTAGGAAGTCTCTCAGACTGCCTGCCTTTCTTTTGTCCCAGAGCAGCCAGATACAGATCACTGCTTTCCACAAGCAGCTGGAATCTCAGTCTCTCCAGTTCTGCCTGTCTTAGCTTTCCAACCCCATAATCATGAGTGTGTCATACAAGCACCATGAATTGTAGGTTTGCGCTCCCAGAGAGGATCTCCAGAGTTAGGTATTCAGCAGTCCCAGGCCTCCACTCTCTCACTACTCAGTTTCTCTTCCTCCCTCTGGAGAGCTGAGGTGGGGGAAGGGCTTGGGTCCTGCCAGGCCACAGCTTTGATACCTTACGCTGTTCTGTGAGGTCTGCTCTTTTGTCCAGGTGTATGCAGTCTGGTGCAGTCTTCTTTCCTGTTGCTCTTTCAGGATTAGTTGTATTAATTATATTTTTGTATTATAGGAGATTTTAGGAGGAAGCCTGTGTCTCACCTCTTACACCCCCATCTTTAATCCATATTTGCTTTTTATTTCAATTTAACAGTATATTAGAACTATGTAAAATAAACTGAAGAAAAAAAGGAAGGTGAGAAATAAAATGTCTTTAACCATAGATGACATGACCCCACATGTAGAAGACTGAAATGAATCTATGAAATTAAAGGAAAGAAATCAAAGAAAGATTTGATCACTTCTAGAGTTAGCAATTGGGTTTAGCAATGTCACAGTATACAAATACAATACCAATAAAGAAAAATCAATTGTATTTCCATACATGAGGAAAAAGGAATCTGAAAATGAAATTAAGAAAACAATGCCATTCACAATAGCAAACAAAGAATATAATATTTACAAATTAACTCAAGAAGTGTAAGAAAAATCAAGCCATTACTAAGAAAAATCAAGGAAGACATAAGTGAAAGATGAGAAATATCATGCTCATGGACTGGAAATGTCAATTTTGATAACAAAGCAATTTTCCACAAATTGATATGTGGACTGAAGCAATCACTATCAAAATACGAGTAGGTTATACACTATTTGGGTCAATTGATTTTTTACAAAGAGGCCAAAGTAATTCAGTGAAGAAAGTAGTTTTTTCCCAAAATGGAACTGGAACATTTGGGTATTATATGAAACACAGATAACCTTAAATATTTATGTCATACCATATAAAACAAAATTAAATCAAATTGGTTCTAGTCCTAAATATAAGCAGCAGACCTAAGACATCTAGTAGAAAACATATCAAAGTAATATTAGTGATCTTTGGGTGAGCAAATTTCTTAAATTTGATTCCAAAAATCATAAACCATAGAATTGAAAATATGTTAAACAGGACTTCATCAAAATTACAAACTCTTTCTTTTCAAAAGACTTCATATAAAAATGAAGACAAACCAAAGACTGGAAGAAAATATTTGCATATCTTATATCATATGATAAAAGACTTATATAAAGAATATTGAAAAAAGTCTAACAACTCACAAATCAGAAGCAAAAAAATATAATTTTTTTAAAAGGCAAAATATTTAAATAGACACACCACTAAAGAAGATATAAAAATGACTAATAAATGCATGAAAATATGCTTTATATATTAAGTAAATATAAACTAAAAATGACACCACTATAGAGCTACTAAACTGGCTGTGATAATTAAGGACTGATGACAGTAAGTGTCAGTAAAAATAAGAAACTGGAAGTCTCACACAATACTGGTATAAATGTTAAAGGATATAATCACTTGGAAAAAACATGGCAGTTTCTTAAAAAGTTAAACATTCACCTGCCATACGATGCAACAATTCCATTTCTTCATATTTATCCCAGAGAAATGAGAACATTAGCACAAAAAAATGAACATGGGTTACTTTAGAAGCATTATTTAGAAACAAGCTAATGATATTTGCAATGATATGAATTAACTTCATAAACATTATATTGTGTTAGAAGAAGACATAAAGACATTTATTTTACATAAAATTTCTTGAAAAGTCAAAACTATTGAAATTGAAAGCAAATCAATGATTGCCATGTGTGGGTTGATAGCAAAAGGCAATGAGGGAATCACTGGTTCACAGATGTATTATTCTAAAGCTGAACTGTGGTGAATGATAAACAAATGCATATGTTTCTCAAAACTAATTTAACAGTATACTTATAATGATACACTTTTTTATTATATGAAATTATACCTCAAAAGAGCTGTTAAAATTGTTTCACTATTCCAATTGCTATTCTTTGAAATGTATGCATTATTTTTCATGAAATGACATTTGAAATAGCAATATTTACTTTTTGTATCTAAGAAATAGCATGGTAAATCTGTTTGCTCAATTTTATTTTGTGTACTTAAATAGGGCTTTATATTTTATATACCTGGGTCTTTTGCTTTTTATGTTTAATTTGTTTTCAAATATTTTTGCAGGTATTTTTTTTGCCATTGTGAATTCTTTTAAGTTTTCTATATGATTGTTTCTAATACAGTATAAAATTTCAAATTTATACATTTTTATTATTTGCAGCAAGTTAATTGGTAAATTATCAATTATTAATTTCTTAATTTTTTCTCTTGGATGCCATATGTATGTAACTGTATTATCAGCCTACATGATTTTATCTTCCATTCCAAATTTGTATTAGTTGTATTTTATTGGAGTCACTTAAACTTCCATGACAGTCTTGAATGCTAATGCAAATACTGAGAATTTGTGTCCACATCTTGATATTGTCAAGTAGTTTAATACCCCATAATTTAGGATAGTATTTCTTGATGATCTAGGGTAAACAAAATTTATTATAGTCAAATAGTTCCATTTATCACTGTTTTACTTACTGCCTTTCATTATGAACACTGCTTAATTTTTATCAAATGCTTTTTAGCATATATTTATATGATCAAGTTTGTCCTTCAATTTGTCATTTTTATTATGTGGATAAATTTCTTGAAATTGAACCACTTGTTTATTTCTGCAATAAACCCTTCTTATATTTAGTGCTGGATTCTATTTGCTAATAATCTTATATTCGTGTGAAAAAGTGAGATGGTTCTATAGTTTTTCTTTTGTCCTCTATTCAGAAAATTATAGTGAAACAATTAAGGTCACTTCAAAAACTCAACTGGGGAGCTTTCTGTATTTTTTAAATATTCAGGGATATTTTAAATAACATTGGAATTATCTTTTATGTGATATTATAAAAAACTGAAATATTTAGAAATAACCCAAAGGTCAAAATATTATACAGCCAGATAATTATAGAAAAGATGAACAATACATGCCCAAAATATTTAAAGATTTTGGCAATTGTTCAACCTTCACATTTTGATAGAATCAGGATTGAAGTTATAAATGAAATATGGTATCAGTCATAAATTTAAAAGCACACAAATCATAATAGCACATAAAGATATGTATTCATAAACTTGTTAGCAGGTCTTAATAGGCATTAATAAAATGTGAACATATACTACTCAATGCATATGTCTCATTTTAAAAAATGATATTCTCAGATAAATTTACTACATAATTATTTTACAAAAAATTATGCATGCATTCAATATGTTCAAAATTGATGGCATGTGTTGTTATATATTTTAAATATTTTACTTTTTTAAAGTAAATGGACCACAAACTACATAATTCTTCTAAACCAATGATCTGCTATAGGACAAAAAGAGCTGAACAAATAAAGGGATGTTTCAATTATTCATGAACTTGTCCAACAAATATTTATTGAGTGAAAAACACATTCCAATCAATAGTATAGGTGCTGAGGACATACTAGTAAACAGGATAGAAACAAAAATAACCAAAAAATTTTTGCCATTTGGGGATTTAAAGTGGAGAAGACAGAAAATGATCACAATAATTAAGTAAAATATATAAGTCAAAGTGTTAAGGTGAATAATAAAACAAGGAATGAGGATATAAGCATGCATGTGTATGTATTAGCAGGAATGCAATTTCAGATACCATGACCTCACGGAGAAGCTAACATTTAATTCAAGACATGAATTTGAAAGAAGTTTCACTGATGTCTTGAATGGAAAGTGTTCAAAACCGAATTCATTATCTTTCCACTCAAATAATCTGAAAAATGTCTTCTTTGACTCCTTCCTTTCACACTCAAAGAACTACAAGGTACCATGTTCCATCAATTCAACCTTTTAAGTATCTCCCAAATATTTTTCAATACTGTTCATCTTCATAGCTACTAGAATAGGCTAGGCCACCATTATTTCCCACCTGGATAAATTACAAACAAAACAAAACAAAGCAAAACATAGTAACTGATTTTTTTGTATACAATGTTTAAGTTTTATAGTATACCATTTACTTATTTCACAATTACAAACTTAAAATGTGTTTGTTACAAAAACAGGAAAATTTAGAAAACATTAAAATATAACTTCTTATAATACCACTACATTTTAAGTATGTGGTAGAGAGATGTATACAACCAAAAGTAAAAAATCTCTCCCCTCCAGACACACCAACTATTTATCCTAGAGATAAAGATGGTTAAATGTTCTGTATATACCTCCTGATATGTTCTGTTTATATAAGCATACACACCAAGTTATGCACAACATACATAAAATTTACCCCAAATTGTGATCAAACTATATATATTCTTTGTCATTTAATATTTCATGGAGCGCTTTACAAGTGGTTACATACAGTTATGCATTATTTTAATGGTTGTATAATATAGCATTTTATGGGTATTCCATCAATAAATAATTCCTACTGGTGGACATTTAGTGGCCAATATTTTGTTACTTCAACAATATTTATTATGCAGTATTGCATAACTTTATGACTACACCCTTTCACGTTTGTTTCAGTATTTCTGCAGAGCCAGTTGAGAATTTCAATTTCTGGGTCAAAGATTTCTAATTTTGAAATTCATTGTATACTTCCCTCCAAAATAACTGTTCCATATTATACTCAGTAGAGCCGATTTCCCTGTCATATTCAAAACTTAAAGCTTTATTTTTAATTTCAGTCAACTTGAGATACAAAAAATCTTATTGTTTGTATAATTATTTCATTCACGAATTTAAGCAGCCTTTTATATATTTTCATTTCTGTATATTATGTAAATTTACTAAACATATTTATACTCAACTGGCTATTTGTATTTTTTCTTTTTTTGTAGGAAAATTTTAACATAGATATAAAACTTTGTCAGGTTGCAAATATTAGTCCCTATGTGTGTCTTTATACTGTTTTTTCTTCCCTAGTGTTTTTCTCTCAGTGATTTCTGGATTTTGTATCATGTTTAGAAAAGCATTAGCCACTCCAAGCCACAATATTTGTATTCATTTGCTGTTACTTATATGTGATAAGAAAAACAAGTGTCATGTATTTGATTAAATATTTAAAGCAAAAATGTAGTTATATGATTAACTTTACTTCTCAGTGATCACCCTTCAGTTAATAGACAGTATTGAGTCCATAGAGAGGATTTCTTTCTGTGCATGTGGGGCTCACTGCATCTTCAGGCACTACTGGGATTGATGCTCTGCACATTTTCCCTTCATCTTTCACTCTATCTATTGGATTCTGCCCAAAGGTAGTTTCTTCAAAAATGGATACATCCAGAGACTTATCACTAGGGCAAAAGTTCCATGAACTATAACATCCTAATGTATATTGTCAGAAAAAAAAGAAAATTTAAGAGTATTGATTATGCAGAAATAATGAAATATGTAGATTAGCCTTGTCGTCAGAACAACGGCAATGGTAAATTCTATGCAAAGTGCCTATATTACTTAAATAGGTTCAATAAGGATGTGTCTTCCTATCAGAAAGTAATTGAATAAATCAAACTGTTACTATGACTTGTAAAAGTAATATAAAATATATATTTTAACTAGATAGTATAAGTCCACAATTAAAGAATGGGGAGTACACTTTTCATGTGGCAATAATGGCTATTGGGTCCTCCCAGAAAATGGGCTTGTGTTTCTTTATGGTTAAGGAATCAGTTTTACAGTTGGAAAGTTTGTAACATTCTTATAGTACATGAGCAGTGACAAACATGGGGATCTCAGAGAAGGATGCTATCTTCAGTTGTAGGTATTATAAGTGAAACTTGGTAGAGGTGAATTACATGTTGGTGAATGTGACAAGAGCAATAAATATGCAGATGCATTAAAGTAAATGATAAGTGTAGGGACATTGCAAAGCCTATGAAAGAAGTAAAATTTTAAGCCATAATTGGAAGTGATTACCGGAACAATAAGTCAGTTATTTTTATAAATCCTCAGTTCTTACCAATGTAAATAAAATGGTCAAGTAAAAAGAAACACTGAATTATTGATACTAAATCAGAAAATCATTAAGCAACTTATAAGGACAAATCTGTATCTTAGGAGTTGAAATTGGACTCCAAGGAGAATGTCATAAATATACTGCTTCTGTTATGACTAATCACATCTTATTTTGCAGTTTCTCAAACACACAAACACACAAACATAGATACACACACTTTACATCTTGAAAGAAACCAAAATTAATAGGGTTACTTGGTTTGGGTTGGATGCCCAAAGTAAGCAAACCCTTGAACATTATTGCAAGACTAAATTCCTTAGAAAAAAATAATTTTATCCATAAGATTTCAATGCTAATGGATAAAGATGGGCCAACTATTTTTCCACTAACATTTTATAATTTATGAAAGCATTCCATGTTCATTTTTATATACTCAGTGCCTCACATAGTGTCTAATACATAGGAGTTCCCCAGAAATACCTGTTGAATTAAATTTGATTAAATATAGGAAACAGGGAACAAGACAAGACTCTTCAGAGAAAGAGCTGATGAGTGCAACCTGGAGTAGTGAGAGATTTGAAGTTTTATGGTAGAATTTGAACAGATGGAGAGCACTGAGAAAGAAACTAATATGGTGAACAGCAGGAGTAAAGACAAAGAAAAGGAATTTATTTTACCAAAAAGTAGCTACATCGCCATAGGTAAATTATTCAATTTTTATGCATTTTTGTCAAGCAGAACACTGTGCACCAGTTACCAATACCAGGGGAGGACTCTAAACACTTATGTGCATTGCACCTTGGTATTGAAATTGCCAGGGAAAAGACAATATAGTCCAGCACTGGATGGAATAATGTTTTACTTACATACAGAAGAAATAGAGCAAGATCAGTTTGAGTAGTGGGCCTTGGTCCCCCATCCAAAGAGTGTGTCTCCCCCAGCATCCAATGCAGGGCCATTTGCCTACATGCAACCCCTTCTCCAGCCAGCATGGAAAGGTCCAGTCTATTCCCCATGGAAGACAAATAAAGCAGCTGGGTTGGCCAGGTGCCATATGAGACACACACTTAAGCAGCAACAAAAGAGCACACATTGGTCTTGCAACAGGGAAAGAAATTCCCACAAAGAGTGATAAACCCACCATAGGCTGTGTGTGTGGGCTCTTTATCTCTTGGGAAGGAGGTATTACAGGCCTAAGGCCTGTTCTTATGTGACCAGGGAGGGGTCAAAAGACTGCGTGCAGGAGACTGCATTTCCCAATAATTTCCCTCTCTGTAAAAACAAAAAAATAATGCTACATATTACTGCCATTATTTATAATATGTAATCTCATATATAAATAGCATATTTAAATTGCTCAAAATTGTCAACAAAATAAACATGAATATTTTTATCATTTAATGAGTATTTTATCATAGAAAATTATATGAATGCTCTACTGTTGTATTTTTACTGCTCTACTGTTTGATTACCCCAAAACCTAGTGGCATAAAAGAGCAATACATATTATTTTCACAGCTTCTGTGGTTCAGGAATCCAGGTGTAGCTCAACTTAGTGTCAACCAAATGTCAGGCTTCACAAAACTGCAGTGAAGGTGCCAGGCAAAGCTGTAGTCTTATAAGAAAGTTCAATGGAAAGAAACCACTGCCAAGTTCACTCACATGATTATTGGCAGGATTCAGTTCCTTGAAGGTTATTAGTCTGAGAAACTCATTTCCTGGCCAGGTGGCCTTCTCTGTTAGGTGAAGCATGTGAGAATAGCCAGAGAATGAGAATACCAGCCAGAGAAATTAGTCATTTATAACCTTATCTTGGAATTATCTCATTACTTTTGCTTGTTCTATTCATGAAATGCAAATCAGTACATCTAGCACACATACAAGGGGAGAGAATTACACAATGGTGTGAATAACAGGAAGTAAGGATTATCGGGTGCCATTTTAGAGGGCTGCACTTTTTTTTAAATAAAATGAGTGTATGGCATTATGCTCACACGTGCACTAATATGTGGAAGAACATATCTTGTAAGTTCTTTGGCTCTTAGGGCAATGATATTTTTTCCAGTGTTGCCCACATATAAATAAGTTAAAATGCTGGGTAATTGGGTGGTATTATAAGGAAAAACATTTTCGATTAAATAATGGAAATGCTAGGTTAATCAAAGTTAAATCTTTTTGTGGGATTTCTCAAAAATTTGAACATGCTAGTACATTTGATCAAATGACTAGTGTTATATGAAAATCACATTGGAGAAACATCTCTATATTATGGTGCCTACTCTGGTGAGATTAAAAGGTGGATTGAGACAGGAAAAATATTAGGGTCAGGTTATGGCTTAGAAGTAATTTGGATGTATAGTGCTGTGTTTAAACTCTTTGAGACAATGAAAATAGATATGGTGATAAGCTATGAAAAGTCCTTTGACTTTTCTGGTCTTGGTTTCTTGCCTTTCCCACAAGATGCATAAATCTTTTGAAACCAAATGTAAGATTTATTAAAAATACTACATTTAAGCAATGCTAACACTGTTTTGATGTGTTTGCTTTAGCTACAATAATGTCCAGATGTCTTCTGAACTATGGAACCAGCTTTTTCACTGCAGTTACCAGAGTAAGGACAATATTCACAATTACATTTAGCCTATGATTACTCACATGAAACCCCAGAGCACTTAAATGAACATACACAAAAAAACCTAAACATATGTGGAACTCCTCCATGATGAAGAATAGGTCTGTCCATATTGGTTATTCTACTATTCCCAGAATTAGAATAAATGTAAAACAAAACATGAAATGTCTGAACTGGGAAAGAAAAACAAAATGGGCATTTAATTTTCTAAGGATTTTCTGGGTATTTATTCTTTCTATGAATGTTCTTGCATTTAAGCATAAAGGCTTCAGGAATTGATCCTCAAATATCAATCACAGCTACTACTTCTCAGGTAATGCAGGGGATGTGGTGAGGGCCATTTTGAGTTCATTGGCAATCATTGTTCTTAAGGAGTAAAACCTGAAACTGAAACTGCTTTCACTGTTTTCTCTATTTTATTGTAGTAACAACATTTAACATAAGATCCACCCTCTTAACTTTTTAAGAGTGCAGTACAGCATTGCTAACTATAGGTACAATGTTGTGCAACAGATGTCTAGAATTTATTCATCTTGCATAACTGAAACTTTATACCTGTTGAACAACTCCTAATTTCCTCCTCCCCGCAGTCTGTGGAAACCACCATTTTCCTTTCTGCCTCTATGAGTTTGACTATTTTAGATACTTTATATAAGTGGAGTCATGCAATATGTGTTCATCTACTAGTGGCCTACTTCACTTAGCAGTGTCCTTGAAGTTCATCCATGCTGTCACATATGACAAGATTTCCTTCATTTTTAATGCTGAATAATATTCAATCATACATATAGTCATACGTTTATGGATGCTTTATTGATTCATCTGACAATGAACATTAGGTTGTTTTCTCAACCTGGCTGTTGTACACAATACTGTAGTGAACATGGGAGTGCAGATATCTCTTTGAGATCTTGATTTTGATTCTTTGGATAAATACCCAGATGTGGGATTGCTGGATCATATAGTAGTTCTATTTTTAAATAACTGAGTAACCTCCGTACTGTTTTCCATAGTGGCTGTGCCAATACACATTCCCAACAGCAGTGTCCAGGAGTTCATTTTTCTCTACATTCTCAGAAAACATGATAAATATATGTACTTTTTAATAATGGACATTCAAAAAGATGTGAGGTGATATTTTATGGTGGTTTTGACTTGCATTTCCCTGATGATTAGTGATGAGCATTTTTTCATATACCTGTTGGCCATTTGTATATCTTCTTTGAAGAACTGTCTACTCAGGTCCTTTGCCCATTTTTAATCAGCTTATTTTGTTTGTTTTTGTTTTGATGTTGCTATTGAGTACTAGGAGACATATATTTAGATATTAATCCATTACCAAATACTTGGTTTGCAAATGTTTTCTCCAATTCTGTAAGTTCCCTTTTCTCTTTCTTGTTTCCTTTGATGAGCAGAAATTTTAAGTTTGAGGCAGTCCCACTTGTTTATTTTTGCTTCTTTGTTGTCATGCTTTTGGTGTCAATCCAAGAAATTGTTGCCAAGGCAAGTGTCAAAAAGACTTTCCCCTATTTTCTTCTGGGATTTTTTTATAGTTTCAGGTCTTATGTTTAAGTTTTTAATCCATTTTTAGTTGAATTTTTATTATGGTTTGCGAAAAGGGTGCAATTTCATTCTTTTACATACGAATAGCTAGTTTTCCCATCATTTGTTAAAGAGAATATCCATTCCTCATTGTACATTCATGCACTCTTGTCAGAGATCAATTGCCCATGGATGCATGGGTCTACTTCTGGACTCTATATTCCATTCTGTATATCTATATGTCTTTCTTTATGCCAGAACCATAGTGTCTTAGTTACTATAATTCTGTAATAAATTTGAAATTAGAAAGTATGATGCCTCCAGCTTTGTTTTTCTTTTTCAATATAGATTTGACTATTTAGGAGTGTTCTTTGTGACTCCATATGAATTTTAAGATTTTTTTTTCTATTTCTCAAAAAAAAAAAGAAATTTTTTTGTAGGGATTGTATTGAATCTGTATATTGCTTTGGATATTATGGGCATTTTAATAATGTTAAGTCTCCCAATACATTGCTGGAGTCCAGCTCCAGTGAGTCTAGGAGTCCCTGAAGGAGGAACAGCATTGGCGAAATTGATGAATGAGTGAGGACACAGACAATAACAAAGATGCTTAGCTGGTCTGGCCTGTTTATTGGCAGAAACCTCACACAATATGTAGGGGATTTATTACAAAAATTCATCATAAAATCATCATAATACAGGTGTCATTCAGTGATTTGTGGCATAATCTACTTCTCGGAATGTTCCCCTACTTTCCCAACCATGAAAGGTCACCATGTTTTCTTTTTCAAGATTTTTCTATTGCTCTCATACTTTTAGACCCCAATCTCAGGTTAAATTTCTACAAGGTACTACAATGTTTCCTAAATGTGTCTTGAAATTTGCTTAAACAGACTCATTTAGGCTTGCTGTGAGGGCATGTGAGGGCATGTATTTTTCTTTCCAATAATATCCTTAAACTATTTACAGTAGAATGAGCATCAGTCATTCTGTTGATTTTGAGTATAACAATGCTTACTGTAATTTCTATAGTAATGATCCACGAGGGAATTCTACCAAGATTTTCCACCTGTTTTCCTGACCTACACTCATGTTAGTCACCTCTTGTTTTTCCTGGGAGCCAAATTAGCCAAGGAGTTGTACCCTGAAGTCACCTGAGCTTTCTTCTATTTCCCAAACCAGGGATAATAATCCAACAGCCTGAGGGGAATGTGCAGGGTCACAAGTTGAGTTTTATGATTGCTCTATGGCTCCTAACAGTCTTTTCTCTAGGGGCTTTTTCTGATTAGTTAGGGCCAAACTGGGGAATGGTCAGATTAAACAATAGAAGAGATATCAGCAGCTTCCCCTCTGGAGGGCCGCTGTGTGGCACTCATCCACAGGCCTCCTGGGCTGTGCCATCAGGCAGGCAGAGTAGGTCAGCTTCCAGAAATACATGAACACAGGATATCTTCCCATTTATTTATGACTTCTTCAATTTCTTTCATCAATGTTTTAAAGTTTTCAGTGTTCAAGCTGTTTAGCTCCTTAGTTGTGTATTCCTACATATTTTATCATTTTTGATGTAATTATGTGTGATTACTTCCTTTTTGAATAGGTTCTTTAGTTAGTGCATAGAATCACAACTGATTTCTATATGTTGATTTTTTATCTTGCAAATTTACTGAATTCATTTATTAGTTCTGTGTGTGTCGTCAAGGATTTCCACATATAAATGAATGTCATCTGCAGACAGAGATACTCAACTTCTTTTTCAATTTGGATGCTTTTTCTTTCTTTCTCTTGTCTTACTGCTCTATGACTTCCTGTACTATGGTGTATAGAAGTAATGAAAATGGGCAGCTTTTACTTATTCCAGATCTCAGAAGAAAACCTCTCAATTTTTCACCATTATGTATGTTAGTTGGGGGCTGTCACAGACCATTATTATACTGAGGTAATTTATATTCCTAGTTTTTTTGAGAACTTTTATCATGAAAATAGGGTTGAATTTTGTCAAATTATTTTTCTACATGTATTGAGATGATCTTGTGTCTTTTGTCTTTTATTCTGTTAATGTGGTGTATCACATTAATTGACTTTTGTATATTGAAGCATTCTTGCATCCCAGGGATAAATCCCACTTGGTCATGGTGTATGATGCTTTTAACATGGTGTTGAATTCTGTTTGCTAGTGTTTTGTTGAGGATTTGTGTATCTATGTTCATAATGGATATATTGACTGTACTTAATTTTCTTGTAGTATCTTTGTCTGACTTTGTTATCAGGGTAATGCTGGCCTAATAAAATGGGTTTGGAAGTGTTCTCTTCTTGTCAATATTTTGGGACAGTTTGAAAAGAACTGACATTAATCCTTCCTTAAATGTTTGGTAGAATTCTCCAGGGTAGCCATTTAATGCCAGGCTTTTCTTTGTTGGGAAGTTGTGATTATGCCTTCAATCTCCTTACTAGTGATAGGTCCACTTATTTTATATTTCTTCGTGATTATGTCTGGGTAGTTAATACATGTTTAGGAATGTATCCATTTGTTTCAGGTTACCCAGTTGTTGGAATATAATTGTTCACGGTAGTCTCTTTTGATCTTTTTATTTATGTAATGCTAGTTGTACTACTTAATATTTTGTTTCTGTTTTTACTTCAGTCTTCTACCTTTTGTTCTTAGGTTGTCTAAGTTTTTCAACTTTATCTTTTCAAAAAACTCAACTATTAAATCTTTTTTCCTATAGATTTATGTTCTCTGTTTTATTTATTTCTGCTCTAGCCTTTATTATTGCCTTCTTTCTGCTACTTTTGGGCTTCATTTTTTTTTCATTATTTCCTTGTGGTGTAAAGTTAAACTGATTACTTGGTCTATTTTATTTTATTTTTAATATAGATGTTTATTGCTATAAACTTCCCTCTGAGCACTGATTTGCTGCAACCATAGGTTTTGTATGTTGTATTTTCATTTTTGTTTAAGATATATTCTAATTTTCCTTTTGATTTCATCTTTGAACCATTGGTTATTCATAATTGCATTCTCTAATTTCCATATATTTAAAAATTTTCTAGTTTTCCTTATCCTATTTATTTCAAGTTTAATTCCATTTTGGTCTGAAAAAATAATTAGTGTGTTTTAAATCTTCTTATATTAGTTAAGACTTGTTTTGTGACCTAATGTGTTCTATCCTTGAGAAGGTTCCATCTATGCTTGAGAAGAACATATATTCTATTACTGTTGTGTTCTGTATATGTCTCTTAGGTCCATTTGGTCTACAGTATTGTTCAAGTCTATCCTTTCCTTATTGATTTTCAGTCTGGATGCTCTATCCATTACTGAATGTGGAATACTGAAGTCTACTCCTATTACTGTATAGCTATTTATTTCTCCCTTCAGTTCCGTCAGTGTTGTTTTATATATTTAAGTGCTGTGATGTTAGATGCATATTTATAACTGTATCTTCCTTTTATCTTTATGGAATGTTCTTCTTTGTATCTTTTTTGATTTTTTGATTTAGATTCCAGTTTGTCTAAGTATAGTCACCCCTGTTCTCTTTTGTTTACCATTTACATGTAATATCTTTTTCCATCCCTTCACTTTCAGCCTATGTACATCCTTAGATCTAAAGTGACTCTCTTATAGAAAGTACATAGCTGGATCTTTTTATAAATCCATTCACCTATTCCATATCTTTCAATTGAGGAATTTAACCCATTTCCATTTAAAGTAATTATTGACAAAGGAAGAGTTCTATTTCCTTATTTTCTGTCTTATAGTTACTTTGTCCCTCTTTTCCTCTCTTGCTGTCTTCCTTTGTATTTCTTTCCTTTATTGTATGAATATGCTTTCTCTTTTTCCTTTACATATTTTCTATGGGCATATTCATTATGATCACCATGAGGCTTATGTAAAATATCTCATAGATATAATAATGTATTCTAAGCTAACAACTTCAATTGCATACAAAAAAACCTACGTTTAAAAATCCTCTCTACAAACTTTAAATAATTGATGTCCTAATTTATATCTTTTTATATTATGTATGCATTAACATGGCTTTTACATGTAGTTATTTGTAATACTTTCTTTTAATATTTGCACTAGAATTAATAGTGATTTAATAACCATTATTACAGTTTTACAATATTCTGTGTTTGTCTCAATATTTACCTTTATTACGGTTGTGGGATTAATATAGAAATCAAGTATAGATATCAAATTTATAATCATATATGACTTGATTATGTTTCCTGTAATTCCTGATAAAGGATCAAGAACAGAACAAAAAAGACCAAAACAATTTCTGGGACCTAATTACCCTTGCTATTGTTTCAATGCCATGTAAGACGTCACACCCCAGGAGACTGGAGACTGCTGAGAATTAAGTTTAGAGTTAATTAATGGTTGTCTATTAAGTCCCCCACACAGAATTCTATTGTTGTTAACTTGTATTTGCTCATTAAATACAAAGGGTGCCCTCTCAGCACCACTCTTGTGCTGTTACACCTTGAGTCTCCTGGCTGGCCTTTTCAGGTCTTCGATAATTCATCACGTTGCCTCCCTTCCCTGTGGGCTGGTGGCGGGGAGGGACCGACAAGTGACGCCTGAACAGGAACACTGAAACTCAGAGCAGGGAAACTCTGAAGATCATCGGTCCAGTAAGACTCCCAGGAAAGTGTATGTAGGGATAGGGTCAAGACGTCAGGGACACTATAATGGGCCAACATGAAACTAAAGCAGCTAAACTTGAGGATCATTTAAAATTACTTCATGCCCTCCTAAAAACCTCAGGAGTGAAAACTTCTAAAAAAGACTTTGCTCTACTTCACAAATACGTTAAAAAACATTGTTACTGGTTGCCACCACAAGGAACCCTCAGATAAGCTGATTGGAGCAATGTATTAAGAGATTTCAAAAAGGCTCACAGACAGGGAAACATCCTGTACCTGTTGTGGATCAATGGCCCCTCAATAAAGAAAAACTGGCAGCCTTACACACATTAGTTCAAGAACATCTTCAGCTAGATAGATTAGAATTTTCCACAAGCCCGTGGAATTCCCCTGTATTCGTTATAAAATAGTCCAGAAAATGGAGACTCTTACATGACTTAAGACAAATTAATGCAGTCCTTAAACCTATGGGTCCTTCACAACAAGGCCTCCCTTCTCCAGCTATGATTCTGAAAGACTGGGACATGGCTATCATTGATCTTAAAGATTGTTTTTTTACAATTCCTTTAGCTATGGCAGATAGAAAATTTCGCTTTTACTGTACCCTCCTTAAATTTACAAGCTCCTTCAAAAAGATTCCAATAGAAAGTACTTCCTCAAGGAATGTTAAATAGCCCTACAATTTGTCAAAATTATATGCACAGGGCTCTCTTGTCCCCTCCTGGCATGAGCCAGGAGTTGTGTCTGTCCTTTCACTTTATCTCTAAATAAAAGCCTCCCCTTAGCTCTCCTACCTTGACTATTTCCTAAGTTCATTTTCTGACTCTGCAAACAAGAACACTGGCATCATCTTCGGGGGCTCGTCCAGGATAACTTTGGAGGTGAGTATTGGCATCCAAGCCTGCCTTTTCTTTCACTGTCCTTATAGAAGGAGCCATCTAGGGCACACAACATCAGGTGCTCGTCAGCCACTTAAATGGGACTAGCCTGGCTGCCATTCTCAAAGTCTTGAGTGACAGGTTCCCCTGCGTCTCCCTCAGTGGATCCCCCATCTCCCTTGGGATGCCGGGGTTCTTGTTCACGAAGCCGAAGAATGAGCTTAGCAAACAGGCAAGGTACAGGCTTTTATTTAGAAATAAAGTGATAGGACAGAGCTCCCGTCTCACGCCAGGAGGGGACAAGAGTCCGGTGTGCTGCATTGTCTAGGGGTTTTATAGGCAGATGAGGATTTTTCGAGAACATGAAAAAAAGGTTTAGGGGTGCAGACCTGCTAAGTGGTGTCTGAACACCCAGAATTAACTTAACACAAGGGATTTCTCACCCCATCTCTCTCTGGGATACTGGCGTCTTGGTCTAGGGGCATATCAAAAGGTGGCCTGCCCAGCCCCCAAGGTGGGCTGAGGTATTGTCTGATTGCTAAAGAGTAAGTTAAGAATTCTGTTTCCCAAACTTCCTGGGTGTTAAAATTCAATCTGATCTTTAAGGTGGAATCTTTCCTACCTTTTACTATGTTGTTTACAGCTGGGTCTGCATGCTAAATTAGTTGCCTGGTTTCCAAAACTACCCCATCAGGTCTGAAAGAGGAAAGACAGCACATAGGCCAGGGCCTTTTAGCATGCGAAAGTGAATCTTACACATGATTACAAATGATTAGCATAATAAAAACATGTGCTACTCTTCTTTATCTGGGGAACATTAAGTGATCTTACTGATGAATGACCCTAGAGCTTAATGTTTAACACAGAGTTTTGGTAGGGGGTTTCCTTGCATGTAGTTACATTGCTCTGACTGCAAATATTCTGCCTTGCTTTTTCCGGAGGCCCTCCCCCTACTCTGACTATACCCACAGTCCCTGTCTCACGGACATCACTTTTTTCCATATCCCTATGTCATTTTAATTCTTCCTATGAGGTCATCTTTTTTTGTCTCTCTCCCTCCTCTATCCCACTTCTTTGTTCTTAATTTTTTTTAAGTTTTTAACCCTTACTTATGCCTCAAATCTGCTAGGTAAAACTCTATGCATTTGTGTTTCTGATGAGAACTGACCCTTCAGTCAAATACCTTGGCTAATCCCAAACTAAATATTTGTATGTGATTAGATTTTTAAGTTCAACAGAGAAATGAAACTTCCTTCTAGATACCTAAAGAATAAAAATTAACATGCAATGTTTTTACTCAATTAAAATTAGTTAAGATCTACACAATGGAAATATGTGGGTTAGTGATAGACTAGATGAATTCTCAGCTAACTTACAAGTGTCCAATTCTTCATGTTTATAATTTCTGCAGATACCTCCTTTGAGTCAGATTCTATGTGTATAATAAATAATCTGTGGAAATGAATGCTTGGAAATATAAATTAATACAATCATGTACTGATAACTTTCAAAGACCATCATATTTTCAAAGAGCTTTCTTCATTCTTACAACACAATTTAGAAATAAGTTCCAGTCCACCTATATACCTATACTGGCTACAATTCTTTGAAGTGGTAGATACAGTTTACTTAGTATGAGCAATTATACAAAGTCAGGGTAAACAGTTGGGCTGGTGTAGCACCAGGACACCTGGAAATCTAGTACCTGACTCTCTGTCAAAAAAAAGATGAAATTTACTATAAAATTCAAAACTCCTCTCAAGGCACCACTCTGCTGAAAGTTTAAAATTCAAAACTTTTTCTGGAAGCTTTTTGCATTGCTTCCTGAAAATAGTTTGCACCTGGCTTAACCAAAAAGCCCGTTTGTAGCTACATGATCAGTGGACTTATAAAAACCTCTTAATAAATATGTACCTTGGCTCCTCCGAGACCAAGGTTCCTTTCACATTTCTTGGTAGTCTACAATCTGAGTGTGAACAACACATCCTTTGCAGCTAAGGAAGTTCTGGGAAGCACACTGGGAATTTTTCAGACTTCTCTATAATTGCCAATGCTTTTTTTTTTTCTACTGCAGTCTGTTACCTTTATTAAAACCTTATGTGATTACAGTCTGTGGAATCTCATGAATGTTCCCAAGAATCCTACCTTGTGTGAATAACATCCCATATTTGGTATAATAATCACACATCTTTATTGTTTTCAAATATGTAGCATTCCATTTCTGCAGCAATTGAGCTTAATTTGACATTTATAGAATATGAAAAATAAATAATTCATGAGAGCAAATTCCCATCTATGTTATTTAAAATTTGGATTTCATTTAGGATCACTGAATGTCTATAGAAGTTTTAAAATATATCAATTTAGGTTATTATATGAAGAATGTTTATTCATTGTGTGTTTCAACACAAAGAAATTTACTTAATCATTTGTTTGCTTTATACCTCAAACAGTGAGCAAATAGAACATTCCTAAGATTGTTCTATGCTACAAAGTGTCATATTTTTTCATAAAGGTAAAGTTTTACTACCTTTATCCAACATCAGTCATCTCCTTAGGAAGCATTTTATGGAAAATAAAAGTGGGCATAAAAAAATGTTGAGTTAAAAAAATAAAATTGTATCATTCCTAGGACTGTTTCAGACAACACAGATGAAAGCACAGAGATCTGAAAAGAAAAATAAAGCAGCTATGACATCATATGCACTTCTAGTGATGTATGAACTTTTCAGTTACTTGAGCCAGTTTATTTTGTTTTTCAGTTTGCTTTAAACAATGTGCGTCTCTGCCACAGTCAATGAATCAGTGGCATTCAGTTTGGTAAAATCACAACAGAATTGGATTTCATCTTTTTCTCTCATGTCTGTTTTTAAGTATATTGGCTTCTTTTTTAAGCAGGCCTGTTATATGCAGTAATAAAAGTGTGACATCAGGTCAAAAATCACATTTTCCTTATTTAGCAATGACAGATATAAATATAAACATTTTTCACTTTTTTCTGTAAAAACACAGTCTTGGGCCAAATGTTCATCTAGTCTGTGAGGAACGTGCTCACTGGTCCAAACTTAGACAAAGAGAGCAGTGGGGAGATGCTCTAACGGCGGTCTCACCAGATAGGGTGTCTGGTGAGCAGGCACACTTAGGGCGTTTATAACAAGCAGTTTATTCCTTAGCACACAAATCCCTCCTCTGGTTCCTCATTGGCTGAGTATTATAGGGTTTACATTCTTTCCCAGATGTTGTCTAAACAAGTTTTATCTATATTAGGCTTTTTTTTACATTTGTCTTAATTTTATTGGCTGATTTAAAACTTTCTCTGCATTTTTTTGAAGTGATGCACAGCCCACTCTTTCTCATCTTAATCTCCCTCCCCCTCCCAGCCACAGCGTCCCAGTCCCTGGTACATGTTCTTTCATCTAGGCTTCTTGTTAATACCCTTTTATTTAAATACTAATTCCTCTGGGAATAAATCACACTTAATTTTATGGCATTTCTAACAAATCCAATCAAACTGACCAGATTGCCAGATAACTCTGATTATCCAGGAGATTAACCATGAGTAGGTAAGTCAGCCTCATCTAAACTACATAAACTAAAAAAAAATAATAACGTTCTACAGTGTTGTAAAGATCTCTAGATTTACACTTGGCAGAAAAAACTTCCCTTCTTACCAATATAGTACTTATTACTAAGAATGTGTCATTTTCAGAATTTCACAAACACACAGGCCAGTGGATTTATGTAGATTCATATATTTATAGCCAATGACATCCAGCTAAAGACCACCTAGGAAACAACTGTAATTAAAACAAGTTGATTTCATTGCTTATTGCAATGAAAAAGACTGCATACCATGGGAAAACATGCAGTGTGTCATTAAGAGGGTGTCAGAAGGACATTATTTGATTTGGGTTTATTTTAGGTGATTTTGTAGAAGCTCAAATAAATGATGTTTTACTTTTTTAATTTTTTTAATTTATTTACTTTTATGGAAGTATATAATTCTTCACTATATTTTTAGTGCTATCTGGAAGTGGGGATAATTCTTTGATCAGATACCATAATAAATATCATATTTATAAGTAGGGAAGACTAGAAAGAGACCACAGATGTGATTGATAATAGCAACCATTGCTCGTATTAGCCATGAGAACTGGATGTTTGGTATTTTTGGGGGTATCCACAGTGACCTAGATTTTGTCTGTGCTGAGACTACATTATGAAGTGGTCTTGAATTTTGCCTTACTTCATCATGATTGAATGGCCCTGTCTAATAGTGGTGTTCTATAACATTGTTTATGTTTAACAGGACAATATCATAGCCTGATTATGAATAACAAGTATACTTCTAACAATTCCAACACCTGACTATAAATGTCAAGTGTCAGGACAGGTCCTGGATGCCAGGGCTGCTTCTCCTCTCCCTTTATAGCTATCTAATGCTCTCTCTGATAATCATATATATACATATAATATATATGATTATCACATTTGCAGCCCTTTTTCTCAAAATACTTTTGGATGTTTTATCTTCCCGGGTAAATGGTAATCTGTTGATAATAGGAGTTATTCTTTGAATCCAATACACATTCCAATACAGTGATAGGTGGCAGCTAATACAGATTAACTCATTCTTTGTTTATGAAGAGTTTTTTGGATGACCTTTTATATTGGTACTGATGCTTGTACAATTTTATAAAGTTGCTAAGTTTTATTATATTTAACACTTCTCAGAACATTATCTTTCAATTATTAACAATGCAACACTACTTAAAACATTACATAAATGACATGTCAAATTAAGAGTTATAAACTTGTCCAAACTGGCAAAAATTAAAAGGCTAAAGTAACTATTTACATTTTAAAAAGAACTATTTAATTCCGAAAATGAATTATCTGTGAATATATCAATCTATTTTTCCCTTAAGTACTTTAAATATAAAATCTTTACCTATGTTTTATAGATCATTGAGGAGGAGTCTTTTCTAAAGAGCAGAATATGTACTAGGTAATCTCTTAAAGTCACATCTAAATCTGAGAGGCTGGAATCACTTGCTTGCTATACTTTCATATACTATAACCTGGTATTTCATTAAATATAGAAAGAAGCAATCACAGCCAAACATTTAAAAAGATGTAAGGTTACATGCCATTTTTGAAGCGGTACAAAACTACTTCAGTGACTTCCATAATGTTCGTGTTTTATTTAGACTATGAATGTTTCTTTAGTCAAGCATCTGGTTTAGGTCTGATGAGTTAGTGTAGTGTCCTCCAATGCCTAACTCATGAAATGAGTACTGAATCTTAATTGAGTGTATGCTATACTGGCAGTACCATAATTTGAACTTTCTGTTATTAGAAAATTGCCGTATACATTTCCAAATAACTTCTCATAAACTGTTAGCTGCAGTGATATACTTGTAATGCTATAGTTTTTCCAGATTGTAATGTATTCTCTTATTTATATAGCCCTTATTGTCTGCATAACAAATAACTAATTTTATATTACATTCTGTAAAGTAAATCACAGTGACATTTTAGTAATATCTTGATAATAATATAAGCTTCAGGAGGAGCAAGATAAATGCCTTAAACATTGCTTAAATAAAGAGATAGGGTAAAGTAATTTTTGTTCCCATTTTATACTTGTGTTTACTCAGGAATAATTTTAGTCAGTTCATGTACTGAAATAAAAGTATCTGCAAGTATATTTGAAGGTATCTTCTGATAGAACAGTGAGACAGTATTTAGGAAAGATAATCTTCCTGTACATCACATTTCTTATGAACAATGTTGGGACTGGGATTGGAGGCCAACTATAAGACTAATGCTAACATTGTATACTAACTACACTCTTTTGCCTGTGTGTGGGAAATTTATATTTTATGGAGTATGATTTATCTGTAGTTTAATTTTTAATAAAATGTACATTATATATTTGTTGCATATTTTGAAAAACCATGTCTTAAAAACCAAGACTGCTCTATCAATTAAGAATCCAAATTCAGAAATCACTATTTGTGTTGCTGATAATAATTTAGAAAACTAGAATTTTAAAAAGGTTTAAGTTAAAATCAAGTGATCTAGTTTCTAGTTAATGTCTTCCATTCATTTCCTATGGAACAGTAGGTAAATTACTTAACATCTGTGTGTATTTTTCCATCTACTTACAACATATGAGAAAAACAAAGGATTAAACTATATGGACCACATGATTACTTTGTATGTGCTAAACAAGTTAAAATGTATTATTGTGTTCATATTGTTTTTGTTAATCTTAACTAAGAGTTGAAAATCCTATCTCTGTTGTCTGATAAAAGAATAATTATCTTTTGTAAATTCATACTTTGGTGTTTGTTTCACTAATGCAAGTAGGTTGTCCTGAATCTTTTGCTCTAATAAACTCTTCCTTAGAAATGTTGAATAATCAATTACAGGATTTGATTTCACTGAGAACATGTATGTTTTGTTATTTCATTCTGTCACACAAATTCTGTGTAACAAGTATCCCTCAAATATAGTGACTTAAAAACAATAATCCATTATTTACATAAATTGCTGGCTCAGTTTTTTTAGGCTGGACTCATCTTGGGTGGTTCTGCTGAGTTTTGCTAAGTTTATGTGTCTGGGGTTCCCGTGGGAGTCGGCTATTCTAGATTGGGTTTGACTGTGGCTGCAACATAACAGCTCTGTTTATGTGTCTTTTATCCTCTTCATGGGATGAGTGAGCTAGTTCAGGTATTTTTTCTGCATGGTGACTACAGAGCAAGCCTAATTCAAATGTTTTTGAACTTCTAATTATATCACATCTTCTAACTATTCACTGATCCTAGGAAATCACAAGGCTGATCCTCAGAGCAAGACATGAGGAAGTATACTCCACTCACTTTGGGAAGACACTGCAAAAGTTATATAGAAGGTATACACACACAGACACACACACATTAAATCCTTTTGTCAGGGAGGCAGTGAAGAATTGGAACAATAATCCAAACTAACAGTTTTGTTTAATCCATGAATCATGTCCAGTCTTGAGTATAATCCATGCTATTGGTTAATAAAATTCTCAACTTAAAAAATGAGGTACCATTATTTCCCTAAGAACTTTAGAGCCAAAGTATTACTGACATGCCTACCATTAGCACTTCTGAACAGGAATACTGCTATGGAGAAAAGCTGCAAATGAGTGATAAATGAAGAAAATTTTCTACCAAAGGAAAAAAATGTAAAAAATTTAGTCCCTCAAAATGAGTTCTGATAACCCTAAAAAAAGGAAAAAGAAAGAAATTTAAATATACCATATTCCTCTTTTCTCATCAGGTTTCATGCTTCTCATTTCCCTGTGAGAAAAATTTATAATTTATATGATTTAAATAAATGTGAGTGTGTTCACCCTGTGGTTAACACACATTGTCTTAACTACTGGATTCACAATAAAATCTTAAAGGGAATCTTGCTGAAGGAAAGAGGACATATGCAATAATAATGAAATTAATAGAAATAAAGAACATGTTTTGACAGTTTGGTAAAGATTACATTACAGGACTTTAGAAAATAGAAGAGCAAAAGAGCAAAACTGGTACTGGGAAGCATTTTGGAAGATCTACATTCTTTTATGTTGTATTTTATTTTTTTGTTTATTCAAGTGTAGTTGATATACAATATTATATTTGTTTCAAGTATACATCATAGTTATTCAACACTTATATACATTATTAAATCCTCACTCCAACTTGTGTAGTTACTGTTTGTCAACATACAAAGATATTACAGAACTATTTTCAATCCTGAACATAATATCCCTGTGACTAATTTATATTATGATTGAGATTTTGTGAATCTTTATTCCCTTCAGCTATTTCACCCACCCACCATTACCCCTCCCCTGTAGTAACCACTAGTCACTTCTCAGTATCTATGAATCTACTGCTGTTCCATTCATTTTGTCTTGTTTTGCTTTTAGATTCCATACATAAGTGAAATCATATGGTATTTACCTTTCTTTGCCTGCCTTATTTCACTTAGCATAATACCCTCCAGGTCTATCCATGTTGTCACAAATGGCATGATTTCTTTTTAATGGCTGAATAAATTTCATTGTGTATATGCACCACTTCTTCTTTATCCATTCATCTATTGATAGATATTGACTATTGTAAATAATATGATAATAAACATAGGGGTGCATATATCTTTTAAAATCAGAGATTTTGTTTTCTTTGGGTAAATTCCTAGAAGTAGAGTTACTGTGTTGTATGATATTTCTGTTTTTAGTCTTTTGAGGAACCTTCATATTACTTTTCATAGCGGGCCAATTTACATTCCCACCAACAGTGTAAGAGTGTTCCCTTTTGTCCACATCCTTGCCAACACTTGCTATTTCTTGTCTTTTGGATAGTGGCCATTCTAACGGGTATGAGGTAATATCTCATTGTGGTTTTGATTTGCATTTCCATGATGATTAGTGATGTGAAGCATCTTTTCATGTGCATATTGGCCATCTGTATGTCTTCTTGGGAAAAATGTCTATTCAGGTACTCTGCCCATCTTTTAAATAAGTTATTATTTATTTATTTATTTATTGGTATTGAGTCATATGAGTTCTTTATATATTTTGGATTTTAACCCTTTATCAGATATATCATTTATGAATATATTCTCTCATATCGTAGGTTGCCTTTTTGTTTTGTTGATGGTGTATTTTGCTGTACAGAAGCCTTTTAGTTTGATGAAGTCCCACTTGTTTATTTTTGCTTTTGTTTTCCTTTGCCCAGGGAGACATTGTAGGGAAGGCCACCCCCCAACTTTCCCTACTGTTCTAGAAGGACAGCTGTCCACTGCTGCACACCGGATGTGTCTGGCCTTGAGAAACCTTGAAAACATAGTATGTCGTACCCATGAGTAAGGAGCTAGATAAGGGCTTTGAAGGCCAGACCACCTGGCCATGAAGGCCATATACATGCATGTCTTCAACACTTAAGGAACCACGAATTAGCACTATAGCAGTATAAGTACAGCTTTATGCAGAGTACAGTGGCCTCTTTTGAGCACCCTCCAAGGTGACTCCTGCCTTCTTCTTTGCTCTTCATGTCACCCCAAGACCTCAGCAGCAACCCCGAGACCCCAACAGACATGTCTGGAAATAAATCACTCGTTTATGTTTTGAGATTTTTGCCTGTATTTTCTTCTAAGAGTTTTTATTGTTTCATGTCTTATATTTAGGTCTTCAATCCATTTTGAATTTACTTTTGTGTATGGTATTAGGGAGTAATCAAGTTTTGAAGGCTATAAAGTTGAATCTAGTCTTTAGAAATATTTTACACAACCAGAAGGTGCATAATATATGCAGTCTAAAATACGTGTATGAACGTATTGTAGATAATAAAAACATTAAATAACTGTAATAAAGATTGTGTCTTTAGGATTTGTGGAAAATGGTGTGGCATAAATAGTATTAGGCCATATCAAGTTCTAATACATAATGCTTCATATTGTAATCTTAATTTCTATCTTAATATTGATTTTTGTGGACACAAATAGTGATAGAAATACATTGGCTATTAGAAATAGTTCAGAAATTTCTTACTTATGTACAGTTTTATACAATAATTAGAATGGCTTTTTGAAGATTTCCATAATTTTCTGTGAGAGAAGGCCCCTATTTGACATTCTTGACAGATGCATTTCAAGATATTTATGAGTCCACAGTTTTTTATATCATATTCCTAAAGCATGGGATATCAAAAAAGTACACTGAATGTTAATTTCAAATATCTAGATAAGAGTTTCCATTTCAATGAGTAAAGACGTGAAATTTAAAAAAGGAGAACACTTTAAATTTACTCTCTTATTAGAAAATATAATTTGCTTTTGGTCAAGTTAGATACTAACAAACTTTTCAAATTAGTATACATATGTTCACAGTGGTATTTTCTTACAAAATCAGACTTTATAAACTCTTCTTTTTGAAGTTCCATGATCCCAAGTTGTAAAGACGGTAAAAGCAATTAATTTCATCTATTGAATCAATCATGCAAATAGTTTTATATTTTTCATATAAGATTTACCTATTTCATGGGAATAATTTCATTAACTTTTCATATATTTTTAAGTTTCCTAGTGAGAAATGTTTACACAGAGCATTTGCTGGATCTTTCAGAAATCCTCTTTAACCTCTTTTTATGAATAGCGTATAGAATTGGCTCATGAGTAAAATACACCTAAATCCCTTACAAATTGATATTTCAGTCTTGAATATGTACAAAATGCCAATTGGTAGGCTAATAAGTATCTCTTCTTGTACCTCTTCATTTATAGAGATAGTTTGGCATTCTTGATTGGGCATGAACTTTTCCATAAAGATACAAAGATGTTTTCTTTTGAGCTCCTGAAAATTCAGCAAAATATTGAGCAAATGGAAAGACTGACTCTTAACCCAAAATAAAATGTTTTTCCATACCAGTCTCACAATGTACGTATTTGAAATCTGTGACCAGGTGAAATTCCAGGCAGTACAATCTGTCACCTTTAGGGGTCGCACAATCAGAACTGTGATGCAATGGATATAATTTAAGCAATAATTCATGAATACCTACCAAACATAGTGGTATCTGATTGGTTTAAAAGATTACTAAAACAAAGAACCTGTGGTGCATTAAATTTTCCATAAATAACCACAATATTACCTATTCCACCTGTCATTCTAGAACTTTTCCTATACCCTATTAAGTTGTGTTTATGTCTCCTGTGTGTGAACCTGGGGTACCTTTGTGAGTGTCACAAAGTGATGCTATGACTTTAGAGGCTAGGTCACAAAAGGTTTTATGGTTTCCATTGGCCTCTCTCACTCTCTCTTGGAACGTGTCTTAGGAGCTTTGTGTCTTGTGTTGCCATTTAAAAGTCCAGGGCACTCCTAAAGCTGCTATGCCGGATAAACCTGTGTAGAAACATATGGACAGAGAGGCCTGAACAGCAACAAGTATCTCAGCCCCTAGTTGCCAGTAATGGTTCCAGAATCATGAGTGACTGACCTTGAGAAGATTTCACTTGTATGGTGACAGATGGTAAATAGACAATGTGGTAACCATTTTACAAGGTATACAAATGTTGAATCATTATGTTTTATACCTGAAAATAATATAATGTTGTATCTCAGTTACACTTCAATTTTTTTTTTTTCAAAAGATCAATGCATGGATTCCAATCTCTGAGATTCAGGCATGGGCTGCAAGTACTAATATTTGATAAAGTTTCCCAGATAATCCTAATATCATGTTAGAATAGAAAAACATTGCTCTGAACCAAAAGCCTGAAAACTCTTTGAAGATTCGAATTTCTGAAAATTTAACATCATTTGCTTTGCTGTCATTAAATTGCAAGGCACGCATACATCTTAGCCATGAGTCAATAAAAAGGTAAGGTGCTCATTACTGTTGTGTTGCAAAGTGTTTCTAAATAGTGTATCTCCATGTAAATAAGGCTGTATCTATTAACGGACACTGCGTTACACAATGACCAAAACAAAAACTAAGATTTGAAAGATAGTTCCTTAACTTATGAATAAAGTGAATAAGAACTTCTGGTTTGGGTTGTATAGTAAAGTTTAATGTTCCAGGGAAAACGTAATTTTCCTTTTTCATTTAAAATCAGTAATATGCATTCATTTCTAATTCACCTGACTAAACACCCGTAATTTTGTAATTCACATGTAATGGGAAGCAAGAATGTGTTGGTGTGTTCACTTTCTCCTACCAGTAGGAGCTTGTCAAAATTACTTGAAAAGCAAGCTTTTTTGGCAGATAAAGATATTAAAATTCAAAAACATAATTTTAGCAATAGAGATCATTTGCATTTCACCGAGGAGAAGTCCTCAGAATGGTATCTATTGCACGTATTTTTTCCTACTAAGATCATAGCTTCATCATCATATTAAATAGGTTTCTGTGCTGATTAAGAAGAGACCACATACATAGCAGTTTTCACAGTTATCACATGCTTTGAAAATAAGTGGATCAGATTGACTATTGGGAGGTATAGTCAGTTGAGTTAAGTTGGTTTTTAAAGACAGTTGTGTTTGTCATGTATGACTCTGTGTGGGTCTTACAAGTTACCCTTCTGTACAACATTCTTCTTTTGATATGGATTATGAAGAATTTATAAATACTAAATTATTTAACAAATGTTTATTGAATATGTGTTATGCTGCAAGCAGTGCAGAAGCAATAGCAAAATAGCAAAATAGCAAATAGCAAGGACTCCCAGGCAAAGCCCTTGACTTCATTAAGTTCAGACTCTAGAGATTAATTGGATGTGCAGAGGTAATTGAAAACAGAAAACAAAAATTCTACATATAAATATATGGAAATTGCAGGTTTCTACTTTTGAGACCATGAGTAACTAGGCACTCTGGGTTTGTGGATGTCTTTCTGGTCTTTTCAAAGGTAGAAAAGCATACACCCTCTTACATTCCCTATACCCCTACACATAAAGCAACCACTCAAATAAGCAAAAAGATGGAGAAATGGATGGGTGATCAGCTGCTGCTCATGCTTGTTTAGATAAAGGAAGCAGAAGTGGACAGCTAAGTATGGATTCAGTGCAAGAGAGATAGGATCCTCTGGAGTCAGGAAATCAGGGTCTTTTAGTAGCACAGATATGGTGGTGTGGGATGTGTCGAAGACCCAAAGATAGCATGGATAGTAAGTTTACTCTGAGCCTGAAGTGCTAAAACAGCATATTAATTCTTGAAATAGCAACAAAAGAACAAAAAGAGGAATCTAAATCTAAGACTCCAGCTGTAAGCCAAAATCCTGGGAATGGGACTTAAATTTTAATTACACTATGACATTAGGCATGGTTATAGAAAAAGAAAAGCAGCAACAAATACTGGTTGGAAGCCCTCTTTCCACACATACCTTACATAAAAATGACCATAAACAGGAAAAGATAAATACCTTTTAGTAAGAGACAAAAGTGAATAAGAGAAAGAGCAAGAGAGGGTAGAAAGATAAAATGGGAGAGAGAAGTAAAAAGAAAGAAAATATCTGGACACTAAGGATTTTATATATTGTAATTGTTAGATACAGAATATAAAATAGCTCTTTAAATATTCTTTAGAAGCTAAAGGATCATCCACCATAAGACACTGGAAAGAAGAGCAAACTGAACCGAAAGCAAACAGAAGGAAGTAATAAAGATGAAAATGGAACTTTATGGAAAAAAATAGAAAAATCAATAGATAAAAATCAATGAAGTGAGACTTCCGGGAATATGGCGTCTTGAACGGACTAGCAGAAAAATTCCTCCCAACATTATATTTATTCACGAAAATACAGCAAATACAACTATCCCTAAAAGAGGGACCGGAATGCACAGGAGAGTGCACGGCGTGCAGCTGCACCTGTGAGAACTTGGCGGCCGGTGAGGCGGACGGGCGGCGATCCGGTGGGACCGAGCGCTCTCCCCCCCAGAGCTCCAGCGGCCAGACACGCCGGATAGAGGACTCGGCATCCGGCGAGGCGGGACGAAAACACGATCCAGCGAGATGAGAGCGCCCCTGCACCCCAGCACTCCGACGGGAGTCTCGGCAAGGCGGGTAAGGTACGGAGCCGCGAGCAGACCGAGCGCTCCTCTCCCCCAGCGCTCCGGCGGGAGGAGAGAATTCAGAGCCGGGAGCCAGGGGAAGTCTGAGCCCCGAGCGCCCCTCCACCCCAGCACTCCGGCGGGAGTTCCGGCAAGGCGGGTAAGGTACGGAGCCGCGAGCGGACCGAGCGCCCCTCTCCCCCAGCGCTCCGGCGGGAGGAGAGGATTCAGAGCCAGGAGGGAGTAGAGATCTGCGGTGTAGCGGAGATTGGAGGGACAGAGGGCACAGGGTCCCAGCCGGGAACGTGCAAGTTGCCCGCGGCAGGCTCCGGGAAGGAAAAAGAAAGGAGAAAAAGGGGAAGAAAAGCGCGCGCTCTACCCCAGCGGTCTTAAAGAGACAGGAGCTCAGTAGAGGGGCCGGATAGCCCCGCGAACTGAGCCCAGCACGCTGGGAGTCCTGGGGAGCTTTGGACCCCGTAGCTGGCGACTGGGAAAGAGTGCCCGCCATTGAGACCCTCACGGAGATCAACAGCTTCCCATTGTTTCCAACCCAGCTAGAACTATAGTGGCGCTGGAATAGTGGAGCAACAGCGCCACCTACAGCACTCGCGCAGAACCCACGCCCGGTGGCTTTTTTTTTTCTTTTTTTTTTTTGTTTTTGTTTTTTCTCCCCTTTCTTTTCCGTTTTTTCTTTCCCTCTCTTTCAACAGCCTCCCATCCATTCTCACCCGGCCACAGATTTAAAGGGCCGTGTGGAGCGACGTGGCCGCGGCTCTGGAATAGCGGAGCAATAGCGCCACCTACAGCATTCACACAGAAACCACCCCGGTGGGCTTTTTGGGGTTTTTTTTTGTTGTTGTTGTTTTGTTTTGTTTTGTTTGGTTTGGTTTGGTTTGGTTTTGTCTTGTTTTGTTTTGTTTTGTTGTTGTTTTTGCTGTTTTCTTTTAGGTGTTGCTGCCTTTTCTTTTTCTTTCTTTTCTTTTCCCTTCTCTCTCTCTCCTTATACTTTTATATTATTAGTAGAAATCTCTTTTTTTTCTTGTCTCTCCTTTCTTATCTCTCCTTGCTACCAACAACCAATTCTACAGTCATGAGAAGACAGAAGAATATGATACAGACAAAGCTTCAGACAAACACCACGCCAGAGAAAGAATCTGGAGAAATGGACATTCACAGTCTTCCAGAAAAAGAATTCAGAATAAAAGTCATAGCCATGCTGACAGATCTACAGAAAAATGTGCAAGAGCTGAGGGAGGAAGTGAGGGAAGTGAGGAAAGACAATGCAGAAATGAAACAAGCCATCGAAGGGCTCAACAGCAGATTGAATCAGGTTCAAGACACGATCAAGGAATTACAAGACAGGGACCAAGAATACAAAGAAGCTGAGGCAGAGAGAGATAAAAGGATCTCTAAGAATGAAAGAATATTAAGAGAACTCTGTGACCAATCAAAGCGTAGCAATATTCGCATTATAGGAGTACCAGAGGAAGAAGAGAGAGAAAAAGGGATAGAAAGTGTCTTTGAAGAAATAATTGCCGAAAACTTCCCCACGCTGGGGAAGGAAATAGTCTCACAGTCCACGGAAGCCCACAGAACTCCCAACACAAGGGACCCAAAGAAGACAACACCAAGACACATAATAATCAAGATGGCAAAGATCAAAGACAAGGACAGAGTATTAAAGGCAGCTAGAGAGAGGAAAAAGATCACCTACAAAGGAAAACCTATCAGACTGTCATCAGACTTCTCAACAGAAACCTTACAGGCCAGAAGAGAATGGCATGATATATTTAACGTAATGAAACAGAAGGGCCTCGAACCAAGAATATTGTATCCAGCACGATTATCATTTAAATATGACGGAGGGATTAAACAATTTCAAGATAAAAGAAAGTTGAGAGAATTTGCCACCCATAAACCACCACTACAGAATATCTTAAATGGACTGATCTAGAGGGGAACATCCCTAAGACTAAAAAGATGTCACCAGAGAAAATAAAAGCATAGCAAAGAAAGCAGACCACCCAAATACTAACTAAAGGCAAAGAATAAAACACCTAATATATAAAGAAAAGAGGAGGAAGAATAGGAAGGGAGAGATAAAGAAACATCAGACGGCGCACACAATAACTTAGCAAGAAAGTTAAGTTAGATTCTTAGATAGTAAAGAAGCAACCCTTGAACCTTTGGTAACCACGAATCTAAAGCCTGCAATGGCAATAAGTACATATCTATCAATAATCACCCTAAATGTAAATGGACTGAATGCACCAATCAAAAGACACAGAGTAACAGAGTGGATAAAAAAGCAAGACCCATCTATATGCTGCTTACAAGAGACTCACCTTAAACCCAAAGATATACACAGACTAAAAGTGAAGGGATGGAAAAAAATATTTCAAGCAAACAACAAAGAGAAAAAAGCAGGTGTTGCAGTACTTGTATCAGATAAAATAGACTTCAAAATGAAGAAAGTAGCAAGAGATAAAGATGGACATTACATAATGATAAAGGGGTCAGTCCAACAAGAAGAAATAACCATTATAAACATATATGCACCCAACACAGGAGCATCAGCATATGTGAAACAAATACTAACAGAAGTGAAGGAGGAAATAGACAGCAATGCAATAATTCTAGGAGACTTTAACACGCCACTCACTCCAAAGGATAGATCAACCAGGCAGAGGATAAGTAAAGACACAGAGGCACTGAACAACACACTAGAACAGATGGACCTAACAGATATCTACAGAACTCTGCACCCAAAAGCAGCAGGATACACATTCTTCTCAAGTGCACATGGAACATTTTCCAGAATAGACCACATTCTAGGCCACAAAAAGAACCTCAGTAAATTCAAAAATATTGAAATCTTACCAACCAACTTCTCAGATCACAAAGGTATAAAACTAGAAATAAATTTCAGAAAGAAATCAAAAAGGCTCACAAATACATGGAGACTTAACAACATTCTCCTAATGAATCAATGGGTTAACGACCAAATCAAAACAGAAATCAAAGAATATATGGAGACTAATGACAACAACAACATAAAGCCACAACTTCTGTGGGACGCAGCGAAGGCAGTCTTAAGAGGAAAGTACATTGCAATCCAGGCCCATTTAAAGAAGGAAGAACATTCCCAAATGAACAGTCTAAGGACACAATTATTGAAATTGGAAAAAGAAGAACAAATGAGGCCCAAAGTTACCAGAAGGAGAGACATAATAAAGATCAGAGAAGAAATAAATAAAATTGAGAAGAATAAAACAACAGAAAAAATCAATGAAACCAAAAGCTGGTTCTTTGAAAAAATAAACAAAATAGATAAACCCCTAGCCAGACTCATTAAGAGAAAAAGAGAAACTACACACATAAACAGAATCACAAATGAGAAAGGAAAAATAACGACGGACCCCACAGAAATACAAAGAATTATAAGAGAATATTACGAGCATCTATATGCTAACAAGCTGCAAAACCTAGAAGAAATGGACAACTTCTTAGAAAAATACAGCCTTCCAAGACTCACCAAGCAGGAAACAGAAAAACTAAACAGACCAATCACCAGCAATGAAATTGAATCGGTAATCAAAAAACTACCCAAGAACAAAAGCCCTGGACCGGATGGATTCACCTCTGAATTCTACCAGACATATAGAGAAGAAATAACACCCATTCTCCTTAAAGTTTTCCAAAAAATAGAAGAGGAGGGAATACTTCCAGACTCTTTCTATGAAGCCAGCATCACTCTAATACCAAAACCGGGCAAAGACCTCACTAAAAAAGAAAATTACAGACCAATATCCCTGATGAATGTTGATGCAAAAATACTCAACAAAATATTAGCAAACCGAATTCAAAAATATATCAAGAGGATCATACACCATGATCAAGTGGGATTCATCCCAGGGATGCAAGGATGGTACAACATTCGAAAATCCATCAACATCATCCATCACATCAATAAAAAGAAGAACAAAAACCACATGATCATCTCCATAGATGCTGAAAAAGCATTTGAAAAAATTCAGCATCCATTTTTGATTAAAACTCTCAACAGAATGGGTATAGATGGCAAGTACCTCAACATCATAAAGGCCATATATGACAAACCCACAGCTAACATCATACTTAACAGCGAGAAGCTGAAAGCTTTTCATCTAAGATCGGGAACAAGACAGGGGTGCCCACTCTCTCCACTGTTATTCAACATAGTACTGGAGGTCCTAGCCACGGCAATCAGACAAAACAAAGACATACAAGGCATCCAGATTGGTAAAGAAGAAGTCAAATTGTCACTATTTGCAGATGATATGATACTGTACATAAAAAACCCTAAAGACTCCACTCCAAAACTACTAGAACTAATATCTGAATTCAGCAAAGTTGCAGGATATAAAATTAACACACAGAAATCTGTTGCTTTCCTATACACTAATGATGAGCTAACAGAAAGAGAAATCAGAAAAACAATTCCATTCACAATTGCACCTAAAAGAATAAAATACCTAGGAATAAACCTAACGAAGGAAGTGAAAGACCTGTACTCTGAAAACTACAAGACACTCCTAGGAGAAATTAAGGAAGACACTAACAAATGGAAATGCATCCCATGCTCTTGGCTAGGAAGAATCAATATTGTCAAAATGGCAATACTACCTAAAGCAATCTACAGATTCAACGCAATCCCTATTAAAATACCAACAGCTTTCTTCAATGAGCTGGAACAAATAATTCTAAAATTCATATGGAACCAGAAAAGACCCCGAATAGCCAAAACAATCCTGAGAAGGAGGAATCAAACAGGGGGAATTACGCTCCCTGACTTCAAGCTCTACTACAAAGCCACAGTAATCAAGACAATTTGGTACTGGCACAAAAACAGACCCACAGACCAGTGGAACACAATAGAAAATCCAAACATTAACCCAAACACCTACAGTCAATTAATATTTGATAAAGGAGCCCTGGACATACAATGGGGAGATGACAGCCTCTTCAGCAGCTGGTGTTGGAAAAACTGGACAGCTACATGCAAGAGAATGAAACTGGACTACTGTTTAACCCCATACACAAAGGTAAACTCAAGGTGGATCAAAGACCTGAATGTAAGTCATGAAACCATAAAACTCTTAGAAAAAAACATAGGCAAAAATCTCTTGGACATAAACATGAGTGACTTCTTCATGAACATATACCCCCGGGCAAGGGAAACAAAAGCAAAAATGAACAAATGGGACTATATCAAGTTGAAAAGCTTCTGTACAGCAAAGGACACCATTAGTAGAACAAAAAGACATCCTACAATATGGGAAAATATATTCATAAATGATGTATCTGATAAGGGGTTGACATCCAAAATATACAAAGAACTCACGCACCTTAACAAACAAAAAGCAAACAACCCAATTAAGAAATGGGCACAGGACATGAATAGACACTTCTCTAAAGAAGAAATTCAGATGGCCAACAGGCACATGAAAAAATGCTCCACATCGCTAATCATCAGAGAAATGCAGATTAAAACCACAATGAGATATCACCTCACACCAGTGAGGATGGCCAACATCCAAAACACAAACAACAACAAATGTTGGCGAGGATGTGGAGAGAGGGGAACCCTCCTACATTGCTGGTGGGAATGCAAATTAGTTCAACCATTGTGGAAAGCAGTATGGAGGTTCCTCAAAAAACTCAAAATAGAAATACCATTTGACCCAGGAATCCCACTCCTAGGAATTTACCCCAAGAATGCAGCAGCCCAGTTTGAGAAAGACACATGCACCCCTATGTTTATTGCAGCACTATTTACAATAGCCAAGAAATGGAAGCAACCTAAGTGCCCATCAGTAGATGAATGGATTAAGAAGATGTGGTACATATACACAATGGAATATTACGCAGCAATAAGAAAGAAACAAATCCTACCATTTGCAACAACATGGATGGAGCTAGAGGGTATTATGCTCAGTGAAATAAGCCAGGCCGAAAAAGACAAGTACCAAATGATCTCACTCATATGTGGAGTATAAGAACAAAGAAAAAATAAAAAAAAAAATAAAAAAATGAAGGAACAGAACAGCAGCAGACTCACAGAACCCACGAATGGACTAACAGTTACCAAAGGGAAAGGGACTGGGGAGATGGATGGGAAGGGAGGGATAAGAGGGTAAAAGGGGCATTACGATTGGCAGACATAGGGTGGGGGGCACGGGGGGACTGTACAGCTCAGAGAAGACAAGTAGCGATTCTCATCTCACTACGCTGATGGACAGTGACTGTGGTGGGGTTGGTGGGGGGGACCTGGTGATGGGGGGAGTTCAATCATCACGGTATTGCCCATGTAATTGTAGGTTAATGATACTAAAATAAAATAAATTATTAAAAAAAAAAAATCAATGAAGTAAGTCAAAAACAAAACGTGGAAATGGGATGCCGCTAAAGTACTGATTAAGATAAAACTTATAGGCATAAATACCTATGGCTTAAAAAAGTATTATATTAATAAACTGAGGCTATCTTGATACACTACAGAAAAATGAACAACTTAAACCCAAAGCAAGTACAAGGAAGTAAATAAAGAACACTAGCCAAAATGATCTGTAAAAAAAGAACAGACTTGGGGTACAACATTTCCCAATTTCAAAACTTACTCCAAAGGAACAATGATCAGGGTAATTTGGAACTGGCATAAGGATAGAAATATTAATTGAATGGAATTAAGAGTCCAGAAGTAAAACCTTCCATTTACAGTCAACTGATTCTAAACAAAAGTGTCAAGATAATTTAACGGTGAAAGAAAAGTATTTTCAGCAAATGATACTGGGAAACCTGAATATTCACATATAAAATAATAAACTTGGATGTCTACTCATACATTATGCAAAAATTAATTCAAAATAAATGAAATAAGAGCTAAAATATAAGAGCTACATATAAGTTCTAAAATTATAAATTCCTTAGAATATACAATTATAAATTTCTGTGACTGCAGAGTAAGCAATAGTTTCTTAGATATGACACCAAAAGCAGAGATGAGAAAAGAAAAACCTCAGCAAAATAAAAAATGTTCCTGCTTAAGAAGCTATCAAGAAAATGAAAAGGCAACTCACAAAATGTTTGTATATATCTAATAAATAATTGATATCTAGAATATATAAAGAACTCTTACAACTCAATTATAAAAAGACAGTAAACCCAAAGAAAAAAATGGGCTAGCTATCTAAATAGATATTTCTCCAAAGAATATATACAAATCACCATTAAGCACAGGTAAAGTTCAACATCATTTGCCATCTAGGAAATATAAATCAAAACCACAGTAAGACACCACTTCACTTACTCCATGGTAGTTTTAATAAGAAAGATAGATGGTAAATGTTGGTAAGGATATGGAAACAGTGGAATCCTCAAAGACTGCAGATAGGAATGTAACATGGTGGTGCAGCTACTCTGGAAAACCATTTGGCAATTACTCAAAATGTTAAAAATAGAACTATATGACCCAGGAATTCCATTGGTAGGCACATATCCAAGTGAACTGAAAACATGTCCACATAAAAACTTGTACGTGATACTCACAGCACCATTATTCATGAGACCCAAAAAATGGAAACAAGCGAAGGTCTATCAGTTGATGAATACATAAATAAAACATGGCATATCCATACACTAGAATCTTAGCAGCAAAAAGTAGTGAAGTACTGATACGTTCTATAATTTGGATGTACCTAGAAAACATGGTAAGTGAAAGAAGCTATTCACAGGGACCACATATTATATAATGTCATTTATATGAGTGGGCCAGTATAGGCACATCAGTAGACAGAAATCATAGTTTGGGGTTGACAAGGGGATTCTGGGGACAAATGGGGAGTGACAGCTAATGGGTCTAATGTTTTTTTTCAGGGATTTTTTAAATTGATTATGGTGATTGTTGTGCAACTCTGTGAATAGACTAAAAAGCTTTGAATTATTAACTTTAAATGGGATAATTGATAGGTGAATTTTAAATAGTGCATAAGATTATATAGATAATTAACAGGAATCAATTATGAATGAAGACATCAACATTTTAAAAAATTACTTTTTGCAAGTATTTACAGGTTTGTATATTTGGAAAGACTCACCAAACTGCATAAAACATCCTCATAAAGCTTTTATTTAAAGGTAAAGGATGTGGTGAAACAAAAAAAATAGAAGGCATTAGAGGTCTAAGAGATACCCCATGTGCAAGGTCCTTGTTCACAGACATGGATTATACTGCTTTTTGATTTGAATCAATATTTGGACAAGAAATCTTGGCTTTGAGAAAGTTCAAAGTAGAAGACGTTAATGGGGTTTGGTGCTTTCTCGTAGTAATCAATCTGTGTTGACTTAACAGGTTGAGCTAGTTAGAATACATTAGTGAAGAAATAAACCCTTGGCATTGTTAGGAGTGTTTTGGGCTTCAAACAGCCCATCATAATTCCCGCTGATCTTATCTTGGCTAAAAGTCCAAAAAAAGAGATGTAGGTATCCCCAGAAATAAAGATTGAGCTTTTCCATTCCCACTATAAATCAACTCTACCTTCCACAGCTCACCCTCTAATTTGTAATCAAGATCTTTAAACTATAAATTGTGCATATTCTGAATTAATCTGAATTTTTCTCTATTTGTTGAGTACAAAATACAAAAAAAATTGTCAAAATACAAATTATTTGTCACCATGTCATCAAGTCACGTGTGAGTATTGCTTTAAAAATAAATCCAGTTTTTCAAATATTCCAATATTGCATCAAATACTAATTATCTATGAGAATGACAAAGATCAGTACAAAATCAGCATTGCAATAGAATGTTCTCAATGTTTCCAATGAAAGTGACTCTTGTTCATATGTCAAAAGTTTTTTATGGATTGGGGTATAAATCAAGGGCTACTTCTCAGTTAATTATTGAATCCAAGTCTTCTTGTGGGCATAGTCCTCTGCCCTATTTCATAGTTCACCAGGATAATGTCCTGTGGATAGTTAGTCATTTCCAAATATAGTTTGAATATGTCAGGATTTTCTATAGAGCATTCAGTAGACATTGAGCTATGAATAGTAGGTACAAAAATCCACCCAATTACTCTGAAATGGACATTGGTTTGTTTGCCAAGTATTTTTAACCTAAGATACTGCCCTTCCACAAAAACGTGGTCTACAGACATTTTAAACAAGTCAGACTACAGCAGATATTTTATATCCATCTGTCTGGGTACCTTTCTCAACAGTTCACCATCTAGGTCAATAGTTACATGGTGACCTGTAGTTCTGTTTTTGAAGAAAGCCCTTTCTTTGCATACATAAGTTTATAGTTTCTCTACATATGGGAAGCCACAGGAATCCTATGTAATAGCTATTGCCTATAAAACAGGAAACAAAAAGCAAAATTACATTCCAAGTGTTCCACAGTGGATGATGACCTCAGACTGAATGCTTCTTAATATTCAGGGACCATGCTAGACCTTCAGCTTCAAAGAAAGGAGAATGTTTTCTACATTATTTCACTCATAAGAGAATCTGTAAATATAGCTAAGAGATAATATCATTCTGTTGCTCTTAGTCTCTCATGGGGCAACGGAGTTATGTTAGCTTTCCCCTTTTTGCATTATCTATTATTACCTCCCTTTCCATCAGCAATCACTTCCCCTTCTTTCCATTTATCATTAATTTTCATCCAGGCCCTCCCCCTTGATGTAGAAATACTGAGTTCAGCCAAGGAATGACTCCTAGCAGTGTCAGTGATATGAGTCTGACTGGGGCTTCTCCCTTTCCACATGCCTAGTTAAGTGGAGTAGGGTTGTATAAGTTTATAAGACTGTCTCATTCACTGGGTAGGAAAGAAGCATAAATCATTAATCCCAGATTAGACATATGATGAGAAAGAACAACCCATCCTATCACTCCCTTAAAAGTTCTAACAGTAAGGTTTAGCAGTATTGTCATGGTGTCATGTTTAGCAATTGATCCTTTCTTTGAAATTCTTAATGTAATTCAGGCTATAATTTTACAGGAACAAAAAAAAGTTTTAATCAATAACAGAATATCAAAAATTGTAGGGTCACTGTTAAAACTGTTTGGTTGGATATTTATAATAGTAAATGTCTATTTTAGAAAAGAAGGAGATCTAAAATCAGTGATTTGAGTGTCAATTTTAAGAAACAAGAAAAAAATAGCAAGTTAATGTTTGTGTGTGTGTATGTGTATGTATATGTGTGCATTTGAATACATTTACAGAAAACCCATGAGGTCACAAAATTAGGATCAAATGTGACCAGAGGGCCACAGAAGAGGAAGTCTAAAATTATGAGATTTGTGGTTTCTACAGGGAGGCTATAACATCAGCGCATCCTCCTTCCAGAGAGAGATAAGGACCTTTACTCTGGATGAAAAATGTCTATGGAGAGAGGGAAAAGGAGGTCTCTACCCTCAAATGTAAGCAAATATCTCCAGGGAGATAAGTCTCTAAATCCCTTCAGAATAATTAACCATCTCTAACTTTCAAGGCATGTTTGTCATTCAACCATTGTTTAACAAAGTTTGCCAGGTTTCTTTGTTGAAAAAGCCCAGACTATGCAGAAATTAGAAAATATTCATGGAGTATTATCTGCCAGATTTCTATGCCTACTTGTTGCAAATCTAGCCTCAGGCAAAATTTTTCATGCATATGCCATTCCATTGGCTATTCTTATTAGTCTGATTGATACTGGCTGGAGTCAAATCCATTTGGTTTGTCTTACATAACACTTAAGCAAGGCTATTGTCAGCATAACTCCAGACAACAGAATGAGACACCTGCAGCATTTTCTTTAGCAATGCTCCTCCCCTTTCCCACAGAGGCCCAGATTTAGCCAGTTAAACAATTCCAGAAAGCAGTAGTGTCTACCTTAGAAAATTAGGTGACTGTCCCCTTAAATGTCTCTATTTTACCTTTTTACCAGGTCTGTGGCCTTAATCAGGCAAAGCAGGATGGACTCATGTACAACAAGGTGGAAGTCTAAGGCAGTTCCATCATCCACAATAATACTGGCCAGTGAGTTGAAGCTGATTTGAATGTCTTCCAGGACTGAGGTGGTATTATTGATCACTTCAGCTAAAGTCAGGGGAAAACTCTTACAAGAGCTTCTAATTAAAATGTGTGGAAGTTACTTATACTTCATCCTTGAAGTGAAAATCAGTGCTTTTTTCAAGACAGGCAACTAATGCTTACTTTTCATATAAGTAAAGTTCAGAGGGCACACATAGTACCACTTCAAACAATATTTTCAATTGCTTCCCCTCCCTTGTTAAAATTAGGACATAGATCAATCAGACAGGATGAGTTGACAGTGCCTCCCTGTTGGAGGAGGTCACGAGAGTATGTGACCACTGGTTGACCCACAAACTGGACCTGGTCAGTTGGAGGCTCCTTAGCCCCTCCCTTGTCCTTGGGTCCTTGGAATGTACCTGACACCCACTTTTCTTGCACAAAGAGCCACTTTAAGGGCACAGCGTTGAGAAAGTAATGTGTTGTTGAGACCACCTAGACTGTATATGTGACTGAATCCTATTAAGGCCCCTATATAAACTCTTAAGATTCTGGTGGGGCCTTGTGGAGATCTACTCATCTTGTGGTCACCAAAGACAAGCTTTGTACATATGTAAGTTCCTGTGCTTACTGGAGTGGTCTGCCTCTTTCTTCAGTCTCTCCTTGCGCTCCGTGTATGGCAGTCAGCTTCAGATTTCACCTGGGATCTCCAGTATTGCAAACAAACACTCCTACTTGATTCCAAACGGGGTCTCCCGGGGAGCCTCCTGTGTCTTGCCAGTTGGTATGCCTTAGGGCCCCCAATTCACTCCTAATAATTGAAGTCTTTCATTGTTTTCAGAGGGACTGCCTAAGGACAATCAGTTGTATTGGTCCTCCTTGTCTAGAACATCAAGTTATCTGCCTCACAGATGTGGTTGACATTAGGTGTGGATGACATTCAGCAGTGTCTAGCATGGAAAGTGGATGAGATCAGGTCATCCCCTACTCTCAGGTGGTTGGGGCCATCTGGTGGGAGAGGGAAGATTCTGAAGTCAGTTACATTCAAAGGTCATCACAACATATTGGGTGAGCTCCACCAGGGTGTTTTCCATTGGGAGGAAGGCTCCAGAGATAGTTCTGTAAGTTCTGCCTAACCCCTCACCCAGCCACACTTTCAGAGTCTAACGTGTTCCCTCCACAAGTGCCAGAATTTTTATTCTACCACAACTATCACAAAATCTGTTTGTTCCAATTTCAGTACCTATAACTTCACCCTTTTTCCAGTCACACTACTCTCAACCAGACCTTTGGTCTAGAAGTGTCAAGTGCAAGAGAGCCAAAATCATGTGCATAAAAATTTATCTAGAATTAAGTTTGAGTCCTCTACACCTCTTTTCTAAAAGGGTGCCATTGGGAGGGTGTCACCCCTTTGTCTTGTCTATGGTTGTTGTTAAGAAAAATAATGATGCATCATGCCCACTATGGTCAAGGCAGAATCCTGAATTTCCAAATTTTCAAAATAGTTTTATAAAAATCATGAATCTCAACATGTCCTGTCCTGGTCATTATGTAGGAAACAGCCTCAGCAGCCTAAAGAAGATAATTGCTTTCTTAATACAGTTATATTTAATGATCAAACCACTTTACCAATGTATGTGGACCAGGAGGAGACATGGGAAACTGAGTCAGACTATCTGCTCATTGCTGAGTAGCTTCTGTTTAAATGCCAAATTGCAAATAGTTGAGTCAAAAGCACAATACAGTGTTGAAGATGAGGCTGAAAAAGCTATGGTGAACATTGAGTTTCAGATATCTAAACAGCAGTGAGGCAGGTCTAGGCATTTAGGGAGTCCTCTGTGACCCCAGAAGAGCCAGCTCCTTTGGCCCTGCTTCAGGCAGTGGTCTGGAAGAAAAATTTTCATAGTCATGGTTGCCGCTTTCTCATGTAAAACTGTAAAGCTGAGAAGTCTTTGCATTCTTCAAGCCAGCTGCATTCTTCAGTATACCATTTCCATTTGACAAATAGGGTTTCTTGATTGTTTACCATCCTGTCAGTTGGAGCATACAAGTCAATCTACCTCAAAAACTCATCAGTCTAGAGAATCACCAGGCCCCTATAGTAACATGTTCAGTTTCAACAATATCTCACTAGCCCGCTAGGACCAGCTTTTCAAAGGGGTGTATATCCAGTAGTTGTGTGAAAATCCCAACTCAAAAACCCAAGTAGAGTTCCTCTAATTGGAGGGTGCCTCCCTTTGCATGCTGCCTCCTTTTGTCAAGGACCCCTTATGGGAGGTAATTGCTTACTACAAAATTCATCCGTCACAGCAACTTGTGCTGTATCCAGTATCCAAAGAGTCTAATAATTTTCTGGGCCTCCTATTTGGTAAGGGGCAAAAAAGACAGTTTTTGTTAGCTGGAACATCAAAGGACCCACTGATGGTGAATGACAGGGGAATTTGTTCCATACACTTACCTGTTTGCACTTTTCCCCTGATGAGGATGATTCCATTGGCACTTAAGAAATAGGGAATTAAAATCATAAAACAGGCCAATTCTTAAGCAAGAAGCAGTACATGAAATCAGACCAAAAGATCACATTCACAGGGTAGTTTAAACCTTTTATTTATTATTCATTGCAAAATTTGCTCATCCTCTAGCAACTGAATTCAGCATGTCAGTTTTCCCCAAATTGATCTGTAGGTTCGATGCAATACCATTAAGAATGCCAACATGATTTCTGTAGACAATGGTATGCTTATTCTAAAATTTATATGAAAATGAAAGAATATAGAATAGCCAGGCAATTTTGAAACAGTAAAAACAAAGATGTAGGACTCACACTACCAGATTTCTGGCTCATTTTAGAGTTAGCTAATTTAAAAAAGTGTGGCATTAACATAAAGATGAAAACATATGAATGAAAGGGAGTAGAGTGTCCACAAGTATGTCCCTGTGTAAGTGGTGAGTTGATTTGGACAAAGGTGGCAGGGCAATTTGAAGGGGAGAGGATTATGTTTGCAAAAACTACTGCTGTAACCACTGGACAGTAAAACAAATAAAAAAACCTTGAACTTTTCCTAACAATATTTACAAAAATCAACACAAAATTGATCATAGACTGAAATGTAATGTGCAAATATATAAAACTGCTAAAAGAAAATGTAAAATTTTTGTAATCTTTGGTTTTGCAAAGTTATGTTAAAGTGACACTAAAATCATGATAAATATCCACACAAATACTTTTACACAAGTGTTCATGATAGCTTTATTTGTAATAAGCAAAAACTTGAAATAACATTTACATCAACTGATATATGGATGAACAAATTGTGCTATATACACACAATGACATGCTTAACAGCAGTTGAAAGGAATGAGCTATCAATGCAAGCAACTACATGGATGGATCTCAAAATATTTTTCCAAGTGAACAAAGCCAGACAATTACATATTGTGTGATTATATTTAAATAAAATTTTATAATGTTCAAACTAATAACAGACCACAAAGAAGTAGTTGTTAGCTGATGGAGAGAGGTTTGTGGGGGTGCAAAAGGATGCATTACATAGTGTTCATGTTTCTCTGCAGTGACACTGCTGGCATTTGGGCTGGATAATTCACTGCTAAGGGAGCCTGTTCTGTGTATTATAGGAGGTTTAGCAGCATCACTAACCTCTACTTAGTAGATTTCAGTAGGACACACCTCTCCCAGTTAACAATGAAAAAATGTCATACATTACCAAATGTTCCTTAATGTTCTAATTAGGCTTTGGTATAAAGGTTAGACTAGAGAAATAAAAGGAATATGGGACTTTTTGCTGCTTTTATTGGTCTTTGCATGTGTTTGTGTAAGATTTTAATTATTGGTGCCTTGAATATTTCTCATAATTAATCAGAAAAGTTTATATGTTGCAAAATGGTTAATGACAGTTTATGTACCTTTAATAGTTTTAAAACTACTCAGATTTTTTTTTTCTCTTTTGTTTCCCTGACTCAGATTTGGTAACTTTATTTCTTGGAATTTGTCTATTTTTGTCTACATTTCTTAACTTGATGGCATAAAGTACTTCATATATCCAGTTATTTTTAAACTAACTACAACATATATAGTTATATCTGCGTTATTCCTAATAGCACTGTGTTTCCTTTTTTCTCAGGTTTTACAGTTTTCAGTTTTGTTAGTCATTAGTCATTTCAAAGAACCAAATTTTGACTTGCATATTTCTATTTGTATATTCACTTTCTATTTTTAAATATCTGTGCTTATCTTTATTTTTTCTTCTGTTTGTCATATCCAGTGTAATTTTGCTGATTTTTGAAAAAAACGTTTGGAAAATGGGTGCTTATGTAATGGATTTTTAGTTCTTTTTATATTAGGCGTTCAGGATTATAAAGTTTATTTTTAAGCAGTAGAAGTACTTAATTTTCTTCTATGTAGAATTTTTGTTATTCTTTATTTACAAACATTTTCTAATCCCAATGATATTTGTTCCATTGATTCATAATTTATTAAAATGTGTTTCCTAGCTTTCAATGTAAGGAAACTTTATAAAATTCTTTCCAAAATTATTTTTAGCTTAACTGATTTATGGCAAAAACAACCCCACATCCTCTATATACATTCAATCCTTTGAAATGCATTTGAGGCTTGTACACGGGTTCCGGTATTCGGTTGATTTCTACATATTCCTAATGAATATTATTCTGTACTTGGGTGAAGATTTATACATATATTCATTAGGTATAAATTTTAAACTGTGTTGCCCAACTCCTTTACATCGGTTCTGATATTTTATCCTTTTTTTCACCAATTATTAGAAGAGTAAGAATGTTAAATCTTCAGCTATGATTGCAGATTTATTTATTTCTCCTTGGAATTATATAATTTTGCCAAAGGCCAGAAGCATGAATAAGCTTGTCTTACTTCATGATTGGAAAGAATGCCTCTAGGATTTGTGTATATCTAACAGTGGGTGGGTAATTAGTGATTGGTTATGATGTTGGAAAAGTTTCCAGGGCCTACCTAAATCACATAAGGATTTAAATATAAAATATATTTTATCCCAACCATGATAAGTTGTTCAGATTTTATTCTAACTTATGCAATGAAAAAGTTTGTGAAATTTTCATTAGTCAGTTTATCTTTTATCTTTTTAAATGATCACTATCTAAGTCTTCATCACTTAACTTCACTGCTTTTTAAAAATTTTCCAAGTATTTTCCCTGTCTCCAATTTTCTGCTTTCCATTTATATATAGCATAAATTAAAAGATTTTTATTCATGTGTAAAATGTGTACATCTGTTCAATTAGTATAAAAATCAAGATATAAAATATTTCCTGCACTTAAGAAGGTTCCCTCATGCTTTTGCATATCTGTATTTCCCAATGGTAACTGCTTTTATTATATCTGTCTTCATCATAGATTAGTGTTGACTGTTTTTGTATTACATGTAAATGATTTAATATAATAAGTTTCTCTGTACCTCTCTTCTTTTGCTTATCTGTAAGTCTGGAGATTCATTTAATTTGGTGGGTGTGGCAGTAATTTGTTCTCCCTTATCCCCATATAGTATATTTACTCATTCTATTATTGATGAGCATTTGGTTGTTTCCAGATTTTGCTATTATAAGTAAGGCTGTTAATAATATTCTTGTAAATATTTTTATCACAAATGTGCACTTATTTATTGTAGATACATACTTATGAATTGACATGTGGGTGCATGTATGTTTAGCTTCACTAAATATTACCAGAACATTTTTCCAAAGTAGGTGCACAATTTGCATTCCTACTAACAACATACAAGTTACAAACTTTGAACATCATGGCCAACCACATTAAGCTTTCAGACTTTTTAATTTTAGCCATTTTAGTGGAGGTGTACTGGTGTCTCATTGTGGTTTTAATTTGCATTTCCCTTATAACAAATGATGTTATGATTTCATATGCTATTGGACTTTAGATATACTCCTTTGTGAAGTGCTTTATAATTACTTATTTTGTCTGTTGGTGTGCTTTGATGAGCAAAAGTTTAAGTTATCAAGTATTTCTTTTCAATGCTTTTTGATTTTTAAGAAATATTTGCTTACCTCAAAGACATGAAGTTATTTTCCTGTGTTCAAAAGCCTTTTTGTTTTATCTTTCATATTTAGTTGTGTGATCCATCTTGACTTAGTTTTCGCATGTGGTATAGCAGGGGTTAAAATATGGATATTATATTGCTTCATCAAAAGTTATTGAAAAGACCAATAAATACCAACTGAATTACATGGGTGACTTTGAAAGTGCACATGTCTGTGTGTGTATGTCTCAGGTCCCTGTATTTTTTTTTCATTTCTAATCTTAAATATCTTTGCTTAATCTTAATTTTTTATTCTTACCATCATATCTGTTTATTTTGCTGATGTTTTAAAATATTTTTAGAGTGAATGCTTATATAATGGATTTTTTTATCAACTCTGTGGCTTCAGTCAATGCTAAAGTGTCTTGAGTACTATATATAAATATTATAGCTTTATAAGATTGAAGTAGTATCAAATCCTGTATGTAGTATAAATTCTGGGTTTGTTGTTTTTTTCTTGTTTGTTTTACTTACATTGTTTTGGTTACCATATTCTTTGCAGTTTCATCAAAAACCTAAAATCAGCTTGGGAGTTTCCATGCCCAAAATGCTCGGATTTTATTTAGTAGTGCATTTAAACTTTAGATAAAAATGGAGCCTTTTAGTAAATGTTCATGGGATAACTTTCATTGTTTAGCCTAAAATTTTTCTCACCTACATCACATAGTTTTCAATGTGGATTTCTGGTACATATCTCATGATATTTATTCCTTGGTTCTTATTTTTTTATGCTATTATATATAGTATTTCACATTTTGATTATCTAATTATTAATTGATTATATGTAGAAACAATTATTGTATATACATCTTGTATCTGGTGACCTTATTGATTTCATTATTAATTCTCTCCTTTTTGCACATTATTTCTTCACTTCTGTATACAGTCACCTGCAAACTGAGAATTTTACTTCTTTCTTTTCAATCTTGATGGATGTATATCTTTTTTCTTGCCTTATTGTATTACCTTTGTCTTCCAATATGTCTTTGAACAGAAGTGTTATTGAACATCCTATTTTTCGCCCCAACTGAGGTAGTATTTGTTATTTAATAATTAAGTGTGATGCTAGCTAAAGATTTTTTGATACACCATTCTCTCGTTCTAGTCCTAGTTTTTGAGATCCCTTTCATAGCTATTACCGTAATTAGCATCAGCATCATTATTTAGTCTAAAGCGTTCATATTCATTCTTATTTACCCTTTCTGTGCTCTTTATTCCTTTCAACAGTTCCATGTTTCCACATAGGATAAATTTTCTTCATGCTGTGTAATGATTTTTAATATCATTTTGACCCAGTTTTGTTGGAGACACATTCTTTCAGCAATTTTTTTTCTGAAAACTTTATTTTGAGTTCATTTTGAAGAATATTTTTGTTCAGTATGGGCTTTTTGGTGGACAGCCTTTCTATTGCAGCACTTTAAAATTGCCATCCCATTCTCTTTAGTTTATATAGTTTCTATTTCAAAATCATACTATTTGTCCTTTGAAAAAAATTTTTTTTTTTGTTTTGGGCTACTTTGACTTAGTTTTCAGCAGTTTTTTAATAATGTGCTCAGTAGTGCTTTTCTTTGCATTTATCCTAGTTACATTATATAATTGTTCTGTATATATTAGTGTCTGTTACCAGTTTTTAAAAAACTTTTGGCCATTATTGCTGCAAATATTTCCCCATGGTCTACCTCTCCTCTTTCTGGGATTCCTCATTCATATATGGTGCATATTTTTTATTGTCTCACAAGTTTTTTTTACATTATTTCTCTATTTTTCATATTTGTTTTTCTCTTCTCTGTGAATCGTTATGTTTACTTTATAATGACCTGCTCTTCAGCCTACTGAATCTCTGGAACTAGTTTTGAATTTTGTGTTTTAGCTTTTGTATTTTTCAATTCTAGAAATTTCATTTGACCTGCTCATGTACTATAATTCTCTGTTATTAATTTTCATCTGTTATCAGTTTGGTCCATCTTTCTTCTTTTTAAATTAACATATTAATCATAATTGTTTTGAAGCTTTTCTATTGAGTATATTTACATATATATTTCAAATATTATAGTGAATGCTTAAAATTTCAAAATATTTATGATTGTTTTGTTTGATTTCAATTAAATAAGATATATATTTAAATAAGAAATATGTATATATATTTAAGAGTGTGTGTGTGTGTGTATAATTAATTTTTTTTCTCCTGGTTATTGCTCACTTTTGCTTGCATATTCATATTGTTTTTTTTAAATTTTATGTCAGATTTTGAAGATTATATGTTGTAGAGGCTTCAATTTGCTATTTTCCTCTAAAGGATATTAAGTGTTTAAATTTTGGTCTGCAAAAGTTAAATGATTACAAACACCTTAATCTCTTTTTTTTTCCAGCATTGTTTTTATATTTCCAGTGTGGGCTGTATGTTCATTTTTTTGTTTTCATACAATATCCTATAATTATTTATGTAGTACCCTTATCTTATAATTGTCTATTTGCTTTTCTGACTTTTGCATTAAGTAACTGAGTAAACTAAGTGCATAATTTGATTCTGTATCCCCAATACAGAGATTGTAGGCATGAAATAGAACGGGCATGTAGTGTATATATTTACAGAATGTTCATAATGCCAGATCTAGTAAATGGTTGAAGATGAAATATAAATAGAGCTTCATCTGGCTTGAAACTTCATACTCTGTCAACTACAATTTAGTGCTAGAAAGCATAGAATATTTAATCTACTGGGATCTAAATGAATTTACCAGTTTGGTTTATAAAATTATAAAGTTGTATATTTAGACACTCAATGTGGTTGATATAAAAATCTGATAATAAGCCTTTCATAAAATTCAGTGGAACATATAGGTCTAGATATTCACTTGAATAGTTTATTTTTGTGTAAGTAAATAATTTCCCATGGGCCCATGCCATCCCTCTATATGTGCTTATTTCTCTCCAAATAAGTGAAAGAGAAGGAACAAATTCTATACTGGATTTGCAACTTTCTTCGTCAAGAATATGTCTACGTAAATGCTAAAAAAAAACCCTCTCAATACAACAGGTTATTTTTCATTCACTTTTGATATTGATATTATAAAAATATTATATAGTTATTTAATTAATAAATGGGATTCATGAACAGACTATTTCTGTTTGTGGATAAAAGTATTAAAGACCACCAATTTTTTTTTGAGTAATTATTCATCCAAACAGAAAAATTATATTTGAATTGTGCTTGAAAATACCTAGGGTACTCTATCTAGCTCTTCTAAATAAATTTTTATGGCATATTCTTAGGAGATCATGAAATTGTAACACAGTTAAAACTGTATTGCGAAGTATAATAGAAACAGTCTATACAAGAAACTTTATCTTCTCTATGTAGGGAAAATATGTTAGGAGAAAATTTGAAATCAAAGATAACTCATTTTTGTAGGTATATATTTAATTATTTATTACTTATTAGAGTTTATTTTTTTAACAGATTTAGGAGTACAGGAAGAATTAGTGGAAGGTACAAGTTTCCATATAGTTCTCCCAGCTTCCCCTATTATGAACATCTTGCATTAATATGACACATTTATTAAGGTTGATGAGCCAAAATTGATATATTTTTATTAACTGAAGTCCATAGTTTACATGGTTCACTCTTTATATTGTACATTCTATGGGTTTGGACTAATATATAATGATATGCACGTGCCATCCAAGTATTATGCAAAATCAGTGCCCTAAAATTACCTGTCCACCTATTCATATCTTGCTCCCTCCCCCCAAACCTGTGGCAACCACTATTCTTTCAACATCTCCGAGGATGTTATTTCCGGAGTGTCATATGATTAGCTTATATAGTACTTGTACTATACAGTACATATACAGCACAGGTAGTACTCTTAGAGTGGCTTTTTTTACTTATCAATATGTATTTAAGGTTAGTCCATTTTTGTGTATGTGTGCGGCTTGATAGCTCACTTCTTTTCAATGATGAATAATGTACTATTGTAAGTTATGATGGATGTACCAGAGATTATTTATCCATTCACCTACTTAAATCTGGGTTGCTTCTAAGTTTTTGCAATTATGAATAAAGCTGTAAGGGATTTTTGCAGACACGCATTTTCATCTCATTTGTTTAAATACCAAGGAGCAAGATTGCTAGTATGTTTAGTTTTGTAGGAAATGGCCCAACTGTCTTCCAAAGTGGCTGTACTACTTTCTGCATCTATCTGCTATGAATGAGAGATTCTGTTGTGCCACATTCTTGTTAGTATTTGATGTGGTCGGTTTTGGATTTTAGCCATCATATTAAATGTGTAATGTTATATAATTTTTGTTTGTTTTAATTTTCAATTCTCTAGTGATAAATGATGTTGAACATAGTTTCATATGCTTATTTGCCCTCTATATCTTCCTTGGTGAAGTGTGCCTTAAGATCTTTTGTTTGTTTTTAACTGGGTTTGATTTCTTATTGCTGAATTTTAAGAATTTTTGTGTGTATTTTGGATGCCAGTATTTATCAGATAAATGTTCTGCAAAATTTTTCCTCATTCTGGGTCTTGTCTTTTCATTGTCTTAACAGGTCAAAATTGGAGGAGAAGTTTCCAATTTTAATGAAATCCAACCTATTTGTTTTTCATGGATAGTGCTTTTGGTGTTGTATTTAAAAGTCATCATCAAACCAAGGTCACCTATATTTTCTCTATGATATCTTCTACTATTTTTTATTGCTTTATATTTTACATTTAAGACTATGGTCACCTTTGAGTTCCTTTTTGTGAAATTTTAAGATGTTCATCTAGATTCTTTTTTTTTTATTTTTTGGCATGGGAATGTCCAATTGTTTGAGCAATTGTTGGGAATATTCTTTTCTCCATCAAATTTTTCTTTCTCCCTTGTCAAAGATCAGTTGACTGTATTTGTGTTGGTCAATTTCTGGGCCCTGCCTTCCATTCTGTTAATCTATTTGTCTATTGTTTTGCAAATACACACTGTTTTGATTACTGTAGCCTTATGGTATATCTTGAAGTCTGTTAGTGTCAGTTCCCTCAACTTTGTTCTTCTTCAATATTGTTATTCGTCAACATTGTGAATGTGAACATTCACAAAATAACTTGCTGTGATTTCGACTGAGATTTTGTTTAATCTATAGGTCAAGTTAGAAAGACCTGAAATCTTGAAAATATTGGGTCTGGCTATCCATATGCATAGAATATTTCTCCATTTATTTGGATTTTTTATTCCTTTCATCAGAGTTTTATAGTTTTCCTCATATAAATCTTGTGTATATTTGCTAGATTCATAATTAAGTTATCATTTTTTGTGGTAATATAAATGATACTGTGTTTTTAATTTTAAATTCCCATTGTTAATTGCTGGTAAATTAATAAAGCAATTGACTTTTGTATATTAACCTTGAATCCTAAAATCTTGCTGTGATCATTGATTTATCATAGTAATTTTTGTTGATTGTGATTTTCTACAGAATAGTCATCTGTGAACAAAGACAGTTTTATTTGTTCCTCTCCAATATCTATTATTTCCTTTTCTTCTCTTACTCTATTATCTAAGACTTCTAGTATAATGTTAAATAGGAGTGGTAAGAGGGGACATCTTGCTTTGATCATAGGGAGACAACCTAGGATCTCACCAATAAGTATGATATAAGTTGTTGCTATATGTTCTTTATCAAGTGTAGGAAATTCCCTGTTGCTCCTAATTTACCTGTGTTTTTATCATGAATAGGTGTTTGATTTTGGGAAATGCTTTTTCTTCATCTATTGACATGATCACATGATTTTTCTTCTTTAGCATGCTGATACAATGGCTTATGTTGATTTTTTTAATATTGAGCTGGCCTTGAATACTGGAAATAAATCCCACTGGTGAATAATTCATTTTATACATTGTTGGTTTCCATTTACTGATGTTTTGTTAAAGATGTTTGTATGTATGTTCAAGGTAGATATTGGTCTGTAGCTTTCCTTTCTTATAATAGCTTTGTCTGGTTTTGGTATTAAGATAATACTTAACTCATACAATGACGCAATACTTCATTAGGAAATATTCCTTCTGCTTCTGTTTTCTGAGAGTTTTTGTCTTTTAATTGGTATAGACTACTGATGTTAAAAGTGGATTATTGATATAGTTGGATTAATATCTACTATAATTTTTTCCTTTTTTCAGTGGCCTTTTTCTTTGTTTCTCTTTTTTTCCACTGTTTTCTGCCTTCTCTGATTTTTATTGAGTATTTTTTATAATTTAATTTTTTCTCCTCTGTTAGCATATCTTTATATTTCTTTTTTCTTTAAAAAAAATTTTTAGTGGTTGTCTTTCATTTTGCCATATGCAATTATAGCTAATCCAAGTGCACTTTCAAATAATACTTTGCCACCTCCCAGATAGTACAAGTACCTTATAATAGCATGTTCTCAAATCCTCCCTCCAACCCTTCATAACATTGTTGTCATTAGCTATAATCACAGAAGTCACCATTGCTATTATTATTGTGGCCAAACTCTTTTCTGTGAGATCAATCAAAAGAAAAGAAAAATGAAAGATTTTATTTACTCCTCTTTAATTCCTTCTGTAATGCTCTTCCTCCCTTTAAATAGATATGAATTTCTGACCTATATCAATTTCCTTCTTTTTAAAAGTTTGTTTTTATATTTCTTGCAAGGCAGATTTTTTGGTTATAAATTCCCTCGTTTTTTTTTTTCTTTTGTCTGAGAAAGTTTTTATTTTTCCTCCTTTACTTTTGTGCAATAATTTTACTGGAATGTGAATTTTGGGTTTATGTTTCTTTTCTTCAACAGTTTAAATATTTTATCCCACTTTGTTCTTGCTTGCATTATATCTGAAGAGAAGCCCAAGGTAATTCCTGTCCTGTTCCTCTATAAATCAGGTATATTTTCCCTCTGGCTCCAGTCAAAAATTTTTTTCTTTGTTTCTCTGCAGTGTGAATATGATATGCCTATGTCTACATTTTTTAAAAATGTATCTTACCCTGCTGAGTGTTCTTTGAGCTTACTGACTCTGTAGTTTGGTTTCTATGATTATTTTTAGAAAATTCTGTCATTATAGCTTTGAATATATTATCGGTTCCTATCTCTCTTCTGCACATATCCCTTTACACATATGTTACACCATTTTTTAATTGTCAAACAGTTCCAGGATATTTTGTCCTGGCTTTTCCTTTCTTTTTCCTCTTTGCATTTCAGTTTTGGAAATTTCTATTGGCATTTCTTCAAGCTCACTGATTCTTTTCTTGGTCATGTCTAATCTATTGAAGAAATAATTAAATCATCAAAGGCATTTTCATTTCCATTATGTTTTGGATTTCTAGCGTTTCCTTTTGGTTCTTAGAATTTCCATCTCTCTGCTTACATGAACCATGTGTTTTTTGCATGTATTCACCCTTCCCATTAGAGTCCTAAGCATATTAATGGTGGTTGTTTTATATTCCCTATCTGATCATTTCAATTTCTATGCCATATCTGAATCTGGTTCTGATATTGCTCTGTCTCTTCAAACATTTTTTTTTTAATATGTTTTATAATCTTTGTTGAGAGTTGGTCATGATATAGTAGGTTAAAAAAATGAAGTAAATAGGCTTTTAGGCATCTTAACTGTGTAAATGTTAGGCTGTGTTTACTATATGCTGTAGCTGCAGGTTTCAAAGGCTAAAATTTCCTCTGGTGTCCTTCTGTCTTCCCTGTTTTTGGATTTCCTAGAGACTTCTTAAAACATGCAGTCTTTCAGTTGTGGGTCCCTGTTATTATGCAGGAGACATATTTATGTGGTTGTAAGACCTGAAGGGAGACTTTCTGTTGTCCTATGATTATGGGTCAGTGTTTCTGTGAGCTTGTGCTCCTGGCGGCAAACTTCCCAAGTTACTCTATTTTTTTTTATTCTGCCTTGGGTGAGACAAGACAAAATGGGACTGGAGATGGGTATTTCTCTTACCCACTTGGAGGCTAGAGGAAGCTGGAAGATATTTCCTTTCTTTCTAGTCAGTTAGACTCTGGCAAAATCCCAGTCAGTTAGTCTCTTATAAATAGCTTAACCTGAGGGCAAGCCTCATTAAGAAAATAATGCTTTAAGCGTATTTCAAAATGGCTACTTTTTCCCTCTCCCTGCCAGAACAAGGTTTTTTTTTTTCCTCATCTTCATTGTAAGAACCTGGTAGTGCTCCTGTAAGTAAACTCACAAAACTGTGGAAGACCCCCAAAATTGGGCCCCACTGAAATTTTTAATGCTTGGGAGTTGGCCACACTGAGCCTCCAGCAATTCATCAATTATAGTTCATGTTTTTCCTCCCCTGGTACTGGTTTCCGTAGAATTTTCTGCTCTTGGCTTTTTTGGTAGGTTATAATTCTTGTATCTGTCTGCCTGTCTGTCTCTTCAACTCTGAGGGCAGCAATTTGCCCTATGACATTATTTACTTTGATAGATCTAAAAGGAGCTATTGATTTTTGGTCTGTTCAGCAAGTTTCTTGTAAGGACAAGAGATGACTTCCAAACTCCATACATGCCAGGCATGAAAACAGATTTCCTATTTATTTTTTTAGTATCTTTTATTTATCTGTATGTTTTTGCCATTGCCTTCTACATATGTTTCAAATCTCTTCTTAGTAATTTTTTAGTTGAAACTTTTATTGAAATAATCATAGATTCACACATAATTACACAGTGTAGGGAAAGAGATGGCATGTATGTTTTACTCAGCAATGGTTAAAATTTGCAAAACATTACAAGGTCACAACCAGAATGACATTGATAAATCCACCTACCTTATTCAGAATTTCCAAGTTTTACTTGGACTTATTTGTGTGTGTGTGTGTGTGTGTGTTTAGTTCTATACAGTTTTCTGAGATTTGTGGGTTCATGTATGCACCAACACAATTGAGAACTGTTGCATCACTTCAAGGATACCTCGTGTTGACCTTTAATATCTATCCTACCTAGCCCCCGTAACTAACCCCATCTACCATAAATCTGGTCTCTATTTCTGTAATTTTGTCATTTCCATAATGTTTTATAAATGAAGTCATACTAGGGTTTGTCCTTTTTTCACGGCACAATTACCTGGAAATTTATTCAGGTTATTGCATGTATTAATAATTTGTTCCTTTTTACTACTATTATTATACTATGTGTACCATAGTTTAACAATTCACCTGTTGAAGGACATCTGTGTTGTTTCTACTTTTTGTCTAATATGCATAATATGAACATTCGTGTATAGGTTTTTGTATAAACATAAATTTTCATTTCTCTGCAATAAATATCTAAGACTGCAATTAACCATGGAAATACATGTAAAACATAAAACTAGAAACATTTTTAAAAATTAAATGCTTATGAACATTTGGGTCTAGGCCTAGACAAAAAGTTCTTAATTTTATAAGAATGTGCCAAAATATTTTCCAAGTTGGCTGTATTACTTTCATTTCTACCAGGAGTTTATGAGTGATTCAATTTCTCTACATCCTCATCAGTATTTGGGGTTGTCACAGTTACTTCTTTTTTAGCCTTTCTGATAGTTGCATAGTGATACCTAATTGTGTTTTTAATTTGTATTTTTTGAATGGCTAATGATGTTAAGCATCATTTCTTGGTCTTATTTGCCATTTATATATCTTCCTCTCTGAAATATATGGTCATTTCATTTGCTCATTTTCTAGTTGCAGTTTATTATTTTTTATTTTTATTTTTTACTGTTGAGATTTTAATGATTTTAAGAAATACAGTCCAGTATTCCAGTTAGTAGTCCTTGGCTGGATTTGTATTTTAGAATAATTCTCCTCCAATAGGTATTTTATCTTTTCATCTTCTTAACCTAGTGTTTCATAGAATAAACATTTTTAATTTTGATAAATTTATCTGATTTTCCTTTTTTTTTGTACTTTCTGTTCAAGTCTAAGAATTTTTTGTCTAGGCTGGACCCAAATGTTTGTATGGATTTAATTTTTAAAAAATTTTCTAGTTTTATGTTTTATGTGTATGTCTATGGTTAATTTTTAAAGAAATTTTCAAGATCCAGGGAAGTGAGAAAATATTAAGAAAAATGAAATAGAAACTTTCTTGGGAAAATATTTTAATAGTGACAGTAATGTCAAATTCTAACATAACATTCCAGAGATTTATGGAAAATCAAATTTTCTTTATACCTACGTGCACAGGCATACACATACATGTATCAAGTGTATTTGTAAAAACTGTATATAGGAAAACAAGTGAACTTTGTTTGAACTTATTTTTTAAATTGTGTATGTTGTTTCAGAAAATTAAAACAAAAAGTTTTACAAATGGAAAAATTTTTCATATAAGAAATGAGATTTAGCTTGAAATTTATTTATTTTTTTCCTACCAGTGTACAAGTCCTTTAGCAATCTGAGTTAAATAGATTTTCCTTTTTCCATTGAACTGCTGTTACAACTTTGTCAAAATCAGTTGGGCATATTTGTATAAGTCTATTTCTGCATTCCCAATTCTGTCCCACTGATCTCTGCAAATACCACACTGTTGTGATTACTTTAGATATACAATTAGTTTTAATATGAAGTAGTATGATTCTTACCACTTATTCTTCATTGTCAAGGTTGTTTTAGCTATTCTACGGCCAGTGTCTTTTCATATCAATTTTAGAATGGATTTTCTAAATCTACCTTAAAAAAAAAAAGCAAAAAAACCTTACTGGAATTTTAAGAGGAGTTGCATTAAACCAATGGTTGAAAAGATTTACAATTTTTGGTTTATAGTTTTATGTCTTACATTATTCATATAATTATTTCCACTATTGTAAAATTGCCATTCACTAATTCTAAAAGTTAGATGAAGTTTTCTTTATTTCAGGAGATTCCTACATACAGAGTAGGGGGCAAGGGAATCAACAATGTTAGTATTTCTGTATGCATTGTTCTGGAGCTCCTTCTATTATCATGATAAAGCAATAAACATATGATTTTCTAGTTTAACTACCTCTCATGGAATTTCTATGCTGTTCCTCAGATATTTCACACTCATTTTCTGTATCATTAACTTTCTCTACTCCTAGCATCCCTCTTTTGCTCAAGATGGATTACATTCACAATTATCCCTCCTTAGTAGAATGTTATTAAGCATCTACTCTTTATTTAGAATCCTGACTGCCCCAGCCAACCCAAACCCCTCTCACTTCATGTAGCTTCCTTGAAAACATCATACATTTCATTATGTAAAACACCTCCCAGTTTTACATGTTATTCTTAGATATACCTACCATGTAATTCCATGTGGAGATCCCTAATATCTAGGGTGAGTATATTTTGATTATTTCCTTGTTCATCAGCTTTCATAATCAGTACTGTCTATGTATAAAATCTCAAAGAATCTATTAAAATGTATATTAGAATAACAGTACATTGCAAGCATAAAAGATAAAAAATTATCATTTGTCTCTGTATATTAGCACAAATTATTAAAAGTGGAAATTGAAAAATAATTCTACATGTATCAATAATAAAAATATATGCAAATAGTAAAATTTATATAAGGTATAAATCTAACAAAGTATGTAAAAATTTATATTCTGAAAACTACACAATAAGAAATATCAAAAAATACTGAAATAATAGAATTATACTCCATGTGTAATCATCAGAAGACAAAGAGGAAAGAGTAACTCATACCACCACCCACCATGATATTGACCTCACTCCCTCTAGGTTTTGAATTGTTATATCTTAATGAATTGACCCTTTTATCAACACATAATTTCATTCTTTCATTTTTTTAATTTAAAGTCTTTTTTGTTTGACATTAATATAATCACGAGCTCTTTTTTGCTTATTTTTCATATTTTTATGTTCATCTTATTTGTGTCTTTAATTCTAACTGGAATTTCTTGTATACAAAACATAATTGGATCCAGTCACTTTTTATACATTTTTCAAGCTCTGCCTTGTAATTGGAAAATTTAATCCATTTATATTAACAGTAATTATTGATAAGGAAGGACTAATGCTATTTTTCTACTTATTGCCTATATGTCTCCATCTCTGCTGTTTCTCAGTTCCACCATTCCTAATTCTTTAAATTTTGTAATATAACATTTTAAATACTATGTTTTTGCAATGTAAAATTTTGAATACTGTCTCATTTCTCTTTCTGGTATATCTCTAGTTACTTTATTAGTGGTTACCCTAGAGATTATAATTAATAATTCAAATATAGACCAATACAGTTTGAATTACTACACTCTTAGATTCAATAATATAGAAAACTCTACTCTATAGAGTTCCACCTCCATTTTTTATTTTGAAATTTTTTTATTTTTATACTTTTTGTACCCACTAACATAGTTTTATAATTATTGTTTTATATATTTGTGTTTTATTTGTACTTTAAGTCATACAGGAAAATTTTAAAAAGAGCACACTTACAGACCAATAAAGTAAACCAATGCAAAAAGGAATGAAAAAAAATACAATGGTACTTTTACATATAACTATGCTGTTACCTTTCCCAGTGTTCTTTATTTCTTTGTATAAGTTACAGTTACTTTCTAGTGACCTTTCATATGCCTGTCTGATTGTTTTAATTATTTCTTGATGAATGGGTTTACTCCCTGAGATTTTATTTACCTTGGAATGTCTGAATTTTTCCTTCATTTTGTATAATATGGCAGATAGGAAATTCTTGGTGGACAGTTTTGTTCTTTCATTACATTTGATTTGTCATCCCACTGCCTTCTGACTTCCATGATTTCTGATGAGAAATGAGATTTTCATCTTAGAAGATCCCTCATATATTAGGAGTAATTTCTCTCTTGCTACTTTCAAAATTGTCTTTATCTTCTTACAGTTTGATTATAATGTGTCTTCCCTGTGGATCTCTTTGAGTTTATCCTTCTTGGAATTTGTTGAGATTCCTGGATGTGTAGATTCTTATTTTTCATTAAATTTTGGGAATTAATGCCATAATTTCTTCAAATATTCTTTGTGCCCCTTTTGTCTTTCATATCTTTCAGAACTCTGAGTGTATGTTGGTTCCTCATTTTTTTTTTAAAAAGTATTGCTAACATACAATTTATGTTGGTTTCATATGTACATCACAGTGGTTCAGCAGCCCCCATGATCAACTTATGTTGTGATTGCAAATTATTGTGCCTTTGTACACCCCTCTCCTCACATCCACTTCAAATCCTCCTCTTTGGTAACCACTAGTCAGTTCTCAGTATTTATGAGTCTACTGCTATTTTGTTCCTTCAGTTTTGCTTCATTGTTATACTCCACAAATGAGGGGAATCATTTGGTACTTGTCTTTTCCCAGCCTGACTTATTTCACTGAGCATAATACCCTCTAGCTCCATCCATGTAGTTGCAAATGGCAGGATTTCTTTTCTTTTTATGGCTGAATGATATTTCACTCTATGTATGTACCACATCTTCTTTATCCATTCATCTATTGATGGGCACTTAGGTGCTTCCACATCTTGGCTCTTGAAAACAGTGTAGCAATAAACATAGGGGTACATATATCTTTTTGAAACATGAATCTTGTTTTTTTGGGGTAAATTCCTAGGATTGGAATTACTGGGTCAAATGGTATTTCTGTTTTTAGTTTTGGAGGAACCTTTATACTGTTTTCCACAGCAGCTGCACCAATTTGCATTCTCACCAACAGTGTAGGAGGGTTCCTGTTTCTCTGCATCTTCACCAGCATTTGTTGTTTCTTTTCTTTGGTTAGTGGCCATTCTAACGGGTGTGAGGTGATATCTCATTGTGGTTTTGATATGCATTTCCTTGATGATAAGCAATGTGGGACATCTTTTCACGTTCCTGTTGGCCATTTCTATTTCTTCTTTGGAGAAATCTCTGTTCAGGACCTCTGCCCATTTTTTAATCAGATTATTTGCTTTTTGGATATTGAAGCCTATGAGTTCTTTATATATTTCTGATATTGACCTCTTATCAGATGAATAATTTACAAATATATTCTCCCATACTATGGGATACCTTTCTGTTCTGCTGATGGTGTCCTTTGCTGTACAGAAGCTTTTTAGTTTGATGTCGTCCCAAGTGTTCATTTTTTATTTTGTTTCCCTTCCCCAAGGAGATGTGTCCAGGAAACAACTGCTCATGCTTACATTCAAGACATTTTGCCTATGTTTTCTTTTAAGAGTTTTATTGTTTCATGACTTACATTCAGGTCTTTGATCCATTTTGAGTTTACTATTGTGTATGGAGTCAGACAGTAATCCAGTTTCATTCTCTTACATGTAGCTGTGCAGTTTTACCAACAACAGTAGTTGAACAGGCTTTCTTTTCTCCATTGTATATTCATGGTTCCTTTATCATGTATTAATTGACCATGTATGCATGGGTTTATATCTGGGCTCTCTATTCTGTTCCATTGATCTATGTGTCTGTTCTCATGCCACTACAAATTGTTTTGATTACTGTAGCTTTGTAGTAGAGCTTGGAGTTGGGGAACATAATTCCCCCAGCTTTGTTCTTCTTTTTCAGAATTGCTTTGGCTATTTGGGTCTTTTGTGGTTCCATATGAATTTTAGAACTATTTGTTCTAGTTATTTGAGGAACGCTATTGGTATTTTCATAGGGATTGCATTGAATCTGTAGATTGCTTTGGGCAGGATGGCCATTTGGACTATATTAATTCTTCCTATCCATGACCACAAGATGTGTTTCTATTTATTGGTGTCTTCTTTAATTTCTATCATGAGTGTTTTGTAGTTTTCAAGGTATACTTCTTTTACCTCCTTGGTTAGGTTTATTCCTAGGTATTTTGTTCTTCTTGATGCAATTGTGAATGAAATTATTTTCCTGATTTCTCTTTCTGCTAGTTCATCATTAGTGTACAGAAATGGAACAGATATCTGTGTATTAATTTTGTATCCTGCAACTTTGCTGAATTCAGATATTAGATCTAGTAGCTTTGGAGTGGATTATTTAGGGTTTTTATGTACAATATCATGTCATCTTCAAACAGTGACTGTTTAACTTCTTTCTTATTAATCTGGATGCCTTTATTTCTTCGTGTTGTCTGATTGCTGTGGCTAGGACCTACAGAACTACGTTGAATGAAAGTGGTGAGAGTGGGCATCCTTGTCTTGTTCCCAATCTTAGAGGAAAAGCTTTCAGCTTTTCACTATTAAGTATGATGTTGGCTATGGGCTTCTTGTATGTGGCCTTTATTATGTTAGGGTACATACCCTCCATACCCATTTTGTTGAAAGTTTTTATCATGAATGGATGTTGAATTTTGTCAAATGCTTTTTCAGCATCTGTTAAGGTGATCATGTTGTTTTTGTCCTTTTTGTTAATGTGATGTATGATATTGATTGATTTCAAATATTGTACCATCCTTGCATTCCTGGAATAAATCCCACTTGGTCATGATGGATTATCTCTTTTCATATATTTTTTAATTAGGTTTGCTAATAGTTTTCAGTAGAAGTTTTGCACTTTTGTTAAAATAATTCCTAAGTATTTTACCCTTTTCGGTGTTAGTATAAATGGAATTGTTTCTTCACTTTGATTATTGACAAAGTATAGAAATAAATTTTGGTATAATCTTGAATAAAAGTGGTAAGAGTATACATCCCTGTCTTGTTTTTTATCTTAATAGAGAAGCAGTCAATGTTTTGTCATTATGTATGAATGCTAGTTTTGTACTTTGCCATTATCTCCTTTAAATTCAGGAATCTCCTTCCTATTCCTAGATTGTTGAGTGTTTTTTTTTTTCATAATACAGTATTGTTTTTTGTCAAATGCCTTTTTTGAATATTTTCTTTTCGTTCTGTTTCAAGATAGTTGTGGATCTTTTTTTTCCTTTATTCTGTTTGTTCTATTATTCTATTGTGATGCATTACGCTGATTATTTTTGTATGTTAAATCAACTTTACATTCCTGGGATAAATTTCTCCATGTCATATTCTATAATTTTTAAAAATTGTATTGGTGGATTCAAAAGATTGTGTTCTGTTGAAAAATTTTTCATCTATATTCACAAGTTATATTGGTCAGTAGTTTTTATGAAGTCTTTGGCTTTTCTATCAGGTGATGCTGATCTCATAAATTCAGTTAAGAAGTGTCCCTAACTCTTCTACTTCTGGAGTATTTTGTGACGGATTTGTTTCAATTCTAAACTTTAAGTATTTGGTAGAATTATTATGTGAAGGCTTCTGTTACTGCATTTATTAGTTTAAATTTTATTACTATCTCATATTCTTTACTTGTTGCATATCTATTTACATTTTTCTATTTATTCTCAAATCAGTTTTAGTTATTTAGTTTTGTCACTCCAGCAATTTGTTCATTTCACCTAGGTTAGGTAATTTGTTAGCATGCAGTGTTTCAGAGTACCTTATGACACATTGCATTTTTGTAAGATCAGTAATATATGATTTTTCATTTCTGATTTAATAATAATTATCTCTCTTTTCTCACCTGATCTTCTAAATGACTGTCAATTTGTTGCTGTTAAAAGAACCTACTTTCATTAATTCTTTCTGTTGACTTTCTATTCTCTTTTATTGCTACTTTAGTATTTATCATTTCTTTTTTTCTGCTGTATTTGGGTGTACTTTGCTTTGTTTTTCTAGTTTCTTAGGTGGAAGGTCAGTTTATTGATCTGATATATTTTTACTTTTTTATGATGGCATCTACTTCTGTAAATTTTCTTCTAAGTATTGCATTAGCAGCATTCCATTTTTTGACATTTTCTGTTCCTTTAGTTTCAAGATAATTTCTAATTTCTGCTGTTTCTTTCACCTACTTGTTACTTAAGAGTATATTGTCTAAGTTCCCCATAGTTGTGAAATTGCTAATGTCTATTGATTACTTTCTTTATTTCTTTATGAATGGGATATATCTTATTTCTTTGCATGTCTTGTATTTTTTTGTTGTTGAAATTTGAGTATTTTAAATAATACAAAGTAACCATGCTAGGAATCAGATTCCCTGTCTTGCCACAAGTTTTGGATTATTTTATTAATTTTTTTATTGTTTGCTTTTTTGTGGTGACTTTAATGAACTAATGCTGAAATGTTTGTATTCTCTTTTGCATGTGGCCACTGAAGTCACTGCTCCGTTAGCTTAGTCTTCAGCTAATGATTGGATATAGATTCCCTTAAATGCCTTGAGCTAATAAGTTTTCCAAACTGTGTGCGTGTTGTGTTACACTCAGTCAGTTGATAAATCTGCCGTAGCTTTCACAAATCCTGCAGGCCAGCTGAAAATGAGAGCTTAAGGCCTTTTCATGTCGTTTCTGAGTTTATACACAGCTGTATTCATGCATGTGACCTTCTAGATTCCCAGGAATATGTCAGAGCTTATCAAAGGTCCCATGGATATCTCATTTCCAAGGTTTTCTTTTTAAACATTTCAGTGAGTCTATTGTTTACCTCAACTGTAACTGTTATCAAAACCTTAGGCAGCTGCAATCTTAATGAATTGCCTTTGCTTTTTCTCACAAATGCCTTGGGGAATAAGCTTTTTGCATTAGTTTAGCACCAAGAAATCAAATAAAAAAAAAACTCTGAGAATGGGGCCTACCCGGGAACCACCAGACAGTTCAAATAATGACAATTCCTTGGAAGTGGACCTTTGGAGGAACTCCAGCTGTGTTGTGCCCTCTCTAATGGCGGTTAGGCTGTTCATTTTCACCTTGATTGTAGGCTATTTGTTTTCAATGTTACTGCAGATCTGGAGCAGAGAGGATGAAATAGAGTAAGTTCAAATGACACAAAGCTCACTCTTTTTACTAAGATTCATATATTTTTCTTTAATAATCACTCTTTGGATTATGCAAGCCTTTAGTTAACTAACAGAGTTCTGAAAAAGTTGACTTTAATGTTTTTGACATTGTTCTCATTGCTTTTATGGAAAAAGCAGAAAAGATATTTAGCATTCCATTACAACTGATGTCCCTCCATCTTGTAATTCATTGTATTATTTTTATACTATTACTAATGAGCTCTAATTTTCTTCTATACAAATATTCAATTGACTCATTTCTGTTCATTGAAAAAGATGTAATTTGCCCAGGCACTGCAGTGCCACCTTTATCATAATACAACAATGTTTGTGAAAGTCAAATTCTTGGTCATTTGTCTATCTTTATACCTATAATACCATATTTTACTTATTACACATTTATAATAATACATTATATCTGATAGATTAACTCTTCCAGTTTTGATTCTCTTTTTTAATATGGTTTTATTATTCAAGACAATGAAATATGCACCCATCAGAATAGAAATGATAGACAGTATTCCTGTCAGTGAGGATGTAGAGAAAACTGTCATGCACTTACATTGCCAGTGGAGATTTGTTACTGAGTCCAAGCTTATTCCACTCTCTGCATGGCAGGCCAATATATCAAGAGACAAGATGTTGGGGCAAAGAAAGTGACTTTATTTGGAAAGTCAGCAGATCAAGGAGATGACATACTGATGTCCTAAAACACCATCTTAACTTAGGGTTGATTTCAAGCTTCTTTTATATTAGGGAAGGGGGAAGTTGGAGGGAATTGAGGTCAGGAGGTGACAGTTGGCCTCAGACATCTGTATGTCATCAAGGGTCTGAGGAGAGATGTGAAACCCTTGTCCTTAGTTGACTGCAGTAATTTTGTTGCCATAGGTCTGGATGATGTTCCTATAAGTCCTTGACAATCCAGTCAGTTCTGTACATACTTTTTTATCTCCTTGAGGAAGATGAGTTTTGGAAAACGGGCTGGTTTCATCAGTCTTAAGTTGTGAGCAAAATTCCCTTTGATGATGAACAAGCCTGTGTGCAGAGCTGTAGGGCTGAGCAGAAGCCTTCTGACCCAAAGGTTAAGGCAGCAAAGGAGACAGATATAATCTGAAGGCAGAGAAGCCAAGATTTTTCACTGTTACAAATTAATAGCAATATTTTGGAAAATTAAAGTTTGTGAAAACTGAAGGGGTTCAGAACATATCACCCCAAAATATGCTCATTTAACATACTGACTATTTTGAGCTAATAGCACTTGAAAAACAACAGGTACAAGGAAAGCAGTCTGACCTCTTTCTTGTTGAAAACAGGATAAGAAACTTATGTGACAGATGCCCTACCTTACCTGTAGTAAAAGAATATTGTTATCACTAGAGACAAGGAGTAGAAGCCAAGAAGAATCTGTAAAAACAAACCTTTTTAAAATAATCCTTGTTTTCTTTTAGCCTCCTCATACATTTTAGTTACTATTTCAAAATTACTATTCTGTTCAATTTACTATATAAGCACTTGAGCCTTATGGCTTTTGGAGTCTTCATTTTTCTGTGAATGCTTCCATGTATATGTAAAAATAAAATTTGCATGTTTCTCTTCTGGTGATCTGTCTTATGTAAACTTAATGATCAGGTCCAGCCATCAACCCTAAGAAGGCAGAGGAAAAGTTTTGCCTCCCTTACATTTTCTTCTAAAACTAAATTCTGTGACACACCCACAAAAATCTATTGTTAGACACTCAACAGAAATATCGACATGTGACCACAAAAACAAATTTATAGTAAGTTTAATAGAAGCACTATTAGTAGTACTCCAAACTGGAATCAACCTAAATTTCCATCAGTGGTAGAAAGGATAAATAGCTTTTGATGTGTTAAAACAATGGAGTATCATATTTGAATGAGGAAAAAGTATTTCTACACAAAACAATATGAATGAATCTCTCAATCATAGTCCAAATGGATTCAGAAATAAAGAAGTACTCGAGCATGGTTCAGTTTCTACGTATTTTATTAACATGAAAGTGCTGCTGGTTTGTTTCAAAATTTAATGAAGAAATAACACAATATCAGAACAACTTTTTCAGAGAATAGAAATAGAAATAGAGAGGGCATATTTCCCATCTTGTTTCATTTGTCCAAAATAAACTTGATAAATAATCTGCAATGAATATTAAAACAAAGAAAAATGATAGACTAATCTTTATGAATATAGATACAAGCTCCTAAACAAATTATTAGTGAAGTGAATCCAGTAATATACAAAAATGTAAAAGTAATAATATATCAGACCCATGCTGAGCTTATCTTTATTTCTGGAAAGTAAATTTAATTTAATATTAGGAAACCAATAAAATTCACATTACCAATGTGAACGTAAAAAATGATTACCCCAAAATACAGAAAGACCATTTGCTAATATTTAACATCAATTCATGTAAAAATTTCTTAACAAAGAGAATAATACACTTTCACTTCCTCTTCTAAATGTTATCTATGATAAAGCAGCAATTATTATTTAATAGTGCAATATAGAATATTTTTATATAGAAAGAGTCAACAACCCAGACCCTGTAATCAAGGGACCCAAAGTATCTTCAGGCTCAGTCTTTCAGTAGAAGGACTCATAGGACTCAGAAAACTTGTTACACTCAAGTTTATGGTTTATGCCAGTGAGTAGATACATATTAAAATCTTCAAAGGGAAAGGCACATAGGGCAAAATCTAAGAGAAGGCCAAGGTATCCCTTGACAGTGGAGTCACACAGATATGCATTTAATTCTCTCAGCAATATCTGACGGGTGAAATGTTGCCAAAAGGGGTAGCTCACCTAAGCCTTGGATTCCTTGTGTTTTGACTGAGAATCAGTCATTCAGGTATATAGTACCCACATGACTGACCTCAGCTACTCAGATTCTAGCCCTTCCCCAGGAAAAACAGGCATTCAGTGTAAATAACATTCTTGTCAAACAAGTACACCATGGCTAATAGCCTCAGGCATTCAAAACACTCCTAGCACATTGCAAGGACTCAGAACTTATCCCCAGAAGCCACCCAAGGGCCAATCCTTAAAACAGGCCTGTCTTTGGAATCTGCAGTTTTGAGTAACCCAGGCCTCCTGAATTAACTGTTTCCTGACACTCTGTACTAACATATTTTTATATGATGTGGTTAAATAGCTTCTCAGATGTGCATTTCAATATAGGATGAAACCATTCAATACCAATACAGTTCCCTGACACACTAAATAAAAGGGCAAAAACTCTTATGCTCCTTCTGGTAATACCATTTTTTGTGACCAAAAGTTTAGTAGAATCATTCTTTGGAAATTTGTTACATGCTTTCGTTTAACCATACGGTAAAAAAAAAACAACAACAACTTTTTATTCCTTTCATTTACATGATTAATTAAATACACAGCAATATCAAATTTTGAAGTTGTAGTTTCACCCTCCTGAAAAATCAAGATATAGTTGAGAGTTTACAAGAGTCAAGACTTTGATGTTTTAGGTAAGAATGCTGTAACTCTGGGGGGAAAATCCTGGGGCAAAAATACCTTTGAAACCGAAATCAGTCAAAGGGAGAAATAAAGTTAAGAAACCCATTTATTTCTTAAAAGCAGTTGTCCCATCTCTCTCTTCACCAGGCTGCAGCAGAAGAGAAGCTATCCAATCTCTCCTGTCCTCGCAAGCCCTTGTAATTACCTATTGATGTGTAGGTGGACCACGTCTCTCCACCCCTTGAAATACCTATTGATGTGGAGATGCTCTAAAGCCAGGCAAGAGATTCTGGAAACACTGCAATTTTACCCACAGATGCAGTCTCTTAAAGCAAAATAAGTATGTTCGAATATCGGCTCCTAAAACTACTATATTTGCAGTATTTTTTATCATGAATAACCTCTGTGTGTCTTTATTTATAAATTGGAGGTAATAATAAGACTCCTCCTATGGTTGCTTTAAGAATTAAATGACATATATTTGAAATGCTTATTGTAGTGCTTAGCACATAGAAAGTTCTCAAGACCTACTTGCTATTTTTTTCCTTTTGGTCAGAATGCAGTCAAGATTTTTACAGACAAGTCACTGAATATACCACCGACAACCATTTTTAAGTTTATTTAAATACAGCTGGTTAAACACATTTTTAAAAATATGGTGAGACAGGGACCATGGGGGTAGTCAGAGTAGGGTAAGGGCCTCCGGAAAAAGCAAGGCAAGATAATTACAGTCAGAGCAGTGTAACAACATGCAAGGAAGCCCCCTAGCAAAAATCTGTGTTAAGCATTAAGCTCTAGAGTCATTCTTCAATTAGGTCAGTTAATATTCCTCAGATAAAGAAGAGTAGCACATGTTTTTATTATGCTAATCATTTGTAATCATATGTAAGGTTCACTTTAACATGCTAAAAGGCCCAGGCCTATATGCTGTCTTTCCTCCTTCAGACCTGATGAGGTGATTTGCAAACTGGGCAATTAATAATGGCAAGTAAGCCCAGCTGTAAACAACATAGTAAAAGACAGAAAGGATTACACCTTAAAGATAAGATTGCATTTTAATACCCAGGAAGTTAAGAAGTAGGATTCTTAACTTACTCTTCAGCAAAGAATACCTCAGCCCACCTTGGGGGCTGATCAGGTGGCCTTGTTTAATATGTTCCCAGACCAAGACATCAGTATCTCAGGGAAAAATCAGAGCAGGAAGTTCCTTGTGTTAAGCTAATTCTAAATATTCAAGTCCACACCCATAAGTCTTTTATCACATTCCCCAAAATTCTCAGCTGCCTATAAAACCTCTAGACAACATACAACTATGGGCTCTCTTGTCCCCTCCTGGAGTGAGCGATGAGCTCTGTCCTCTCACTGTATATCTAAATAAAGGCCTTTCCCTGGCTCTCCTACCTTGAGTGTTTGCAAAGTTCATTCTTTGGCTCCATGAACAAGAACCCCAGCATCAGTGGCACACGAAAATAGCTTTCAATTTTGAACAATTTAGAATTCAATTTTAACATACATATAGTTGGGTATTACTTCACAGTTGTTAAACTTTTTCTAAATGTGGCTATTTAAAGCCTAAAGCTATGCTTCTATGTTACATATGCAAAAGCAAGGCATTTCCTACTAAATATAGAAGTTGTGGCAAACTACCATACAAACTTGATAGCTAAAAAGTACACTTTTTTAGGTAAATTATAGGAATGACACTTCGTAGGGGTAAAATGCAGGCTCATTTATTAGTGCTAACAGAGGGCTCAACTGACTCTCATATATTCCACAGAAAGATATATCTTAACAAGGGTGACAAGCAGGGAGGGGGAAAGTGTAGAGCTGTAATTGGACATAAAATGTAATGGTTTGGTACTCTATCCAATTGTTAAATGTCAGCATCTTTATTGAATTAATCCAGCAGTGAATAGGTTCATGCTCTTGTATCGTAAATTGAATCATTGTTACAAAAATTATGAATTAACTTAATGCTTATATGTTCTAATCCAAATCATGGTTCAACTAGTTAGCTGATCATTTGGGGGGATAAATTTCCTACTATTGTGTTTTGTCTTTTAAATGAAGATACATTGGAACTTCAAAAGCTGACTTGCTGTAAACAAATTATTCCTTTTGTATTTTTGAATCTCTACTGATTTTTATTTTCTATGTAGAGATCCACCAATGGTAGAACACACACTTATAGTGTCACTTCTACAGTGGTGGTCCTAGTATATTCTGAGTACTCATGAATTTTCCCTTTATTCTCTTCATCTGATTTTATTTTTTTATACCTTCTTCACATCTCACATCAGCCTTACATTCTAAAGAATACCAGAAACAAACCTCAGTAATGCTTAAAATTTGAAAGTAAGCTGGCAGATGGGTGTTCAAAACCTAAACTAAGGTGAAAGAGGTTAATGGATGATTATGATAGTGTCTCACAACGACTGGAGACCACTTGCCTTGGGATTACCCAGATGCTTGTTCGGTGTGAATATTCCTAGGTTTTGCTCCAGGCTTACTAGATCTGCATTTCAGGGGTCTTAGACTAGGAATGTGAATTTTAACAAGCTTCTCTGGAAATTGTAATGCATATTAGATATTGAGGATGACTGAACTTTATTTATTAATCTACACAAACATGCGAAGAAATTCCAAAAGTGATCTGTCTCCCTCCAATTGTAAAATATATATTATAAAACATAAAATTAATACTATCCTCATAAATGGATATTACTTTAGAGTTAGTCAATATATTTCAAATATATTACCTCATTTATCCTCATATTAATTTTGGTGTTTAGATACTGAAATTATCAGTGAAGAAACTGAGACCTAGGAAAGATACATAATTTGTACAGAATCACAGAGATAATACAGTAGAGCTTGTGGCACATCTAGTGGCCTTCTGGGTTTTGGAGGAAACATACTGTTCATCTGAGTGTGTTACTCTGGTCCATTTACTGAGTGACCTAAAAGTGCTTAGTTTTGAATGGGTGCAGAAAAAGAGAAGGCTCTGCAATAGCTCTAGACCTCTGTGAAAGCTGGATTACTTGGACCATGTGACCCAACTGATGGCAGCAGTGTTTGAAGCGTCAGTGGCCAACAAGAGTGTGCTTTGGCACCTCTGGCAGGCCCTTACAGGTGAATTGAAGCACAGGTCTTTAATATATAGGGGCAATGCCTGGCACTCATCTACAAACTACTCTCTTTTTGAGGAATAGCTTTTGTTCTGCTACTGGACCTAATAGAGATTGAATGCTTAGCCATGTGCCATCATGTAACCTGAGCTGCCCATCAAAAACTGGAGTTGTCTTACTCACCAAACCATGAAATTGAGCATTCATAGCACCACACCAAGATCAAATGGAAATGATAAATATATATGATCTGTCCCAAGCAGGCCCTGAGGGTATAAGACAGTTTCAGGAAGAAGTGACTCAAATGCCCATTATCTTCTCTCCTGTGCCTTTGCCTTCTCTTACCCAACTTATGTCGCTTATGGCCTCATGGAGAGAATTGTACAATCAGTTGACAGAGGAAAAGGAAACTCAGGCCTAGTTCATATGATACACAGATACCACCCAAGAGCCAACAGTGGCATCTCTACAGCTCCTTTCTAGGACATTCCTGAAGGACAGTGGTAATGGAGAATACTCCCAGCGAGCAGAACTGTGAGCAGTGCACCGATTAATGCACTTAGCTTGGAAAGAGAAATGGCCATACATATGATTATATACTCATTCATGGGCTGTGTTCAGTGTTTTGGCTGAACAGTCAGGACTTACAAGGAATATGACTAGAAAATTAGTTACGAAGGAATTGGGGAAAACCTATATGGATAGACTTCTCTGAGTACAAAAAATTGTGAAGGTATTTGTGTTCCACGTCAATACTCACCAAAGGGTGACTTCAGCAGAAGAGAATTTTAATGACCAAGTGGTTAAGATGACCCATCCTTTAAGTCAGTCTGCCTCTTTGCCTAACCATTGCCTATCATTGTCCAATGGGCTCATGAACAAAGTGGGCATGGCTGCAGGGATGAAGTTTATGTATGGCCTCAGCATCGTGGACTTCCAGTTAACAAGACTGATCTGCTGACAGCCACTGCTGAGTGCCCAATCTTCCAGCAGCAGATACCAACATTGAAATCCCAGTATGGCAAAATGCCCTGGGATAATCAGCCAGCCATGTGGTGGCAGATTCATTACATTAGACTGTTTCCATCACTGAAGGAGCAAAATTTTGTTCTTATTGGAATAGATTTTTACTCTAGATTTGGATTTGTCTTTATTATGTGTAATGTTCATGTCAAAACCACTGTCCGCAGGTTTAATGAGTGCCTTATCCACCATCATGGTATTCTGCACAACGTTGGTCTGATCAAGGAACTCACTTCATGGCAAAGGAAGTACGGCATAGGCCGATTCTCATGAAATTCAGTGGTCTTATCATGTTTACCAGCATTCTGAATCTCTGATTTGACTGAATAGTGAAATGACCTTTTGAAGAGTTTGTTACCTGATATTCATAACTACCTTCTTCCACTACCCACTAAGTTAGATGGCCATACTGTGCCAGGCTAGAGCAAGATTCTCCAAAAGGTTGTATATGCTCCCAATCAGCTTGCAATGTAAGTTGCTATTTCTCTCATAGCCAGGATTCATGGGTCCAGGAAGCATAGATAGGACTGGAAATGGGAGTGTCACCACAAACTATTTCCCCTAGTGTCCCACTAGGAAAATTTTTGCTTCCTGTTCCTGTGGCCTTATATTCTGCTAGCCTAGAGGTCTTAGTTCCAAGGGGAGGAATGCTTCCACAAGGTGATGCAACAGTTTTATAAAACTGTATGTTAAGACTGCCTCCTAGCCACTTTGAAATCCTCACCCCTCTGCATCAATAGGCAGAGTAGAGTTACTTTGCTGGCCAGATATTACTGTGCCAGTCAGGTACAGTACATCCTGACAGCCAGGAGGATATTAGAATGCTACCCACAATAGTGGTAAGGAAGAATATGTCTGGAATACAGGAATTTCATTAAAGTGTTTCTTAGTATTGCCATGCCTTGTGTTTAAGGTCAATGGAAAACTAAAATAACCAAATCCATGGAGGACAAGTAATAGCCCAGGCCCTTCAGGAATGAAGGTTTCTGTCACTCCACCAGGTAAAGAACTATAAGCAGCTGAGGTACTTGCAGAAGGCAAATAAAAATGGCTAGTAGAAGGTAGGTAACGAATATCAGGTATGACCACATAACCAGTTACAGAAATAGGGACACTAGTCATCCTAAGTATTTCCTCTTTATTTGCTTATGGATATGTTTTTATTAAAATGTTGGTCTCTCTCCCTTCCTTATTACTTATCATGTAACATAAAATGAATATGTTTTATATCTTAGTATTAAGTATTGTTAATTTTACATTATTTTTATGGGATATCAAGAAGAGTAAATGTAAGTCAAGGAATTAACCTCTTTTTTTGTGGATGGAGTTTTTGTGCTTTTGGTTGTATGCAAGATAATCGTATCAAGTTAGGTGGAATTATAACCTTGTTACTGTCTTTACTAGAGATTAAGTATGGTTTAAGGAGATTTGCATAGGTACCAAGTTGACAGGGGTTGGACATGTGATGGTTAATTTTAGGTGTCAGCTTGATTGGGCCACAGTGTCTACCAGTTAATCTAGTTGAGGTTAACATTTGAATAGGTAGTTTTTGTACAACCAATTGCCCTTCCCAATGTGGGCAGGCCTCATTCAATCTACTGAAATCCTGAATAGGATAAAAAGGCTGAGTAAGAGAGAATTTGCTCTCTCTGCCTGCCATCAAGCTACCTGTCTTCAAGCCATCTTCCTGTTATCAGTCTACACCAACCTTCAGACTCAGACTGGGCTTACATCATTGGCTCTCATATATCTCAGGTCTTTGGACTCAGAGTGGAATTATACCATGGCCTCTGTTGGGTCTCCAGCATGCCAACTGCAGATCTTTGGACTTAGCTTCCATAAGTGTGTGAGCCAATTCCTTATTGTCTATCTATCTAATCAAATGTACTTGTCTATCTTGTGGGTTTTGTTTTTCTGGGGAACCACACTAATACAGGGGGTGGGTTTAGCAAGCCTCCTAGCAGAAGGCTGCCCTCCTATACCAGACTTGGTGTACAGCCAACACATTGCAGTCTATGAATGGGTTGCAGTCAATGATTCAGCTTCACTGCCACCACCACCCCTGCCCCAAAGCCAGCCATGCTCTTATGCAGACCTGCATTCCTAATCTAGGCACCATCATTCAGGCACCTCTTTATCTGGGGCAGAAGAGTAGGCTTTCCTCAAGTGCCTCTGCTGAGATCTCCTTGTTAGGAGAGGGAAAAATCTTGTACATACTTTTCCTCCCTTGGACTCAGGACTCTGTGGTTTTATATTCCTCTCTCCTTCCCTGGCTCCTGGTTCCATAAAACTGCAGGAGCCTGTTGTTTGGGGCTAATTCAGGGCTGAAGTAACACTTGCATCTCTGCTGATGCATCTGACCCTCAACTAGTGGCTGTTCTATGGGGAAAAATGGAATAAGAGGAATAGTGTTCTTTCTCTGGGTTAACCTCTTGCTTATGTTACTGTATTAAGTTAATAAAAACATGACTGTTACCTTTATTTTGGTTTGTTGTCTTAATTGGCTACCCAGACACCTGGCAGCCCAGATCTCTCCAGCTCAGCTGAGCTCCTAACATGGGATTTCTTTTTGAAGTGAAGAAGAATTCTAAAATTAGATTTTGGTGATAGTTGTGCAACTTGTGAATATAGTATAAAACACTGAATTGTATATTTTGAGTGAATGAAGTGTCATAAGCATGGATTATATGTCAAAAAAACTTTTAAATGTATATCAACTATATTAGCTTTTTGGAGAGGTAGGTGATAAAGCCACAGAAAGTTATTTTCTCACAATTCCAGATCATAAAAAAGTTCATTTCACTAATTACATTTACAGTGACCCTCTTTCCAAATAAGCTCCCAGTTTCAGGTACTGGGAATTAAGACATTTCTTTCTGGGAGACCCAAATCAACCCATTACAGTCTGCCAAAATCTCATCTAAATTTACGTCACTCAAAAAGTCCCAGATCTCACTATCTAAATATAAATCAGATATTGGTGAGATTCTAGGTATGGTCCATCCTGAGACAAAATTTCTTTCTGTCTGTGGACCTCTGAAACCAGAAAAATAGTTATCTGCTTCCAAAATACAATGCCAGGACAGGCATGTGATAGACAGTCTCATTCCAAAGTGGTGAATTATGAAGGAAATAAAAGGATCATGGGTCCCAGGCAACTCTTAAACCCATCAAGACAAATTCTATTAGATGTAAATGCCTGAGAATAATCATCTGTGGCTCACTGTTCTGTCCTCTGTGTTTGCTAGGGTAATGCCCCTGCTCTCTTGGCCCATTGGGGCAGCTGCCCCATCTTCTTAACCTACCAGAGCTGTGGGCTCTCCCTTTAGGCCCAGAAGTATGGTAGCCCTGCATTCTCAGCCAGAAAAGGCCCTATGGCCCAGGCCTCTGTACCCATGGCTCTGTCTTTGGAGCATTCTACATTTTATCCCATCTCTATCCTGTCTACTTTACTCTGACAACATTTACACAGGTATAAAATTCTCAAGAAAGCTTGTTCATCTTCTGTTCTGTTCACAAGATTTCAAGCCATTAGACAAGTTCATCCACAAATATTTCCTGGTTAACCACATCTTTATTCCTAGTTTCTTCAGAGATGGTTGTTTGGATCCATGATTTGCATGATTCTGTTCTTAGTACATGGTTACCTATGTTTGTGTACCCACACCCTTAGCCCTATTTCCAGATCATGCAATCTGGATAGGCTGAGACTTTTCCAAATCACAATATGCTGGTTATTTTTGATCAATAGTTCCTCAATTTATGCCTTTCCTTTCATACTTCACTATAAGCACTGACTTAGTTCATGCTGTCATAACAAAATACCATAGAATGGTTGGCTCAAACACCAGAAAATTATTTTCTCATACCTTTGGAGGCTAGGAAATCCAAGATAAAGGTTTCTGTTTATTCAGTTCTTTTCCTGGTTGGAGCTCTTTTCCTGGCTTACAGATGACTGCCTTTTCACTGTATCCATACATGGCAGAGAGAGAGCTTACTGGTGTCTCCTCCTCTTTTTATAAGGGTACTAATCCCATCATGAGAGCCTCATCCTGGAGACCTCATCTAAATCTAATTACCTTTCAAGGATTCAAGCTCCAAATACCATCAAATAGGAAGTTAAGGCTTTGATATATGTATTTTAGGGGGTCAAAATTTAGTCCATGGCAAGCAAAAAGGAGAAACAAGGCCATGCCTTACATCTTTTTCTTGGGACTCTCCCCAGCTAAATATCCAATTGCATCACAAATTCTACTTTTAGACAAGTTTTCTGCCACTTTATAGCAAGCGCCACCTTTTTGTCCAGCATCCAATAACAGCATTTCACATTTCTAAGACTTCACCAGACACACCTTTATCATTCATATATTCTAGCAACATTCTGTTCATGATGTATGTATCCTCTAATATGATAGAAGTTTTCATTAGTACTTCCTCTGGTTGTTTTTGTTTGTTGCTTGTTTGTTCTTAGGGCCCTCATCAGAAATGCCTTTAATGTCCATATTTTTACCAACAATCTTTGCAAAGCAATCTAAGCTTCTCTCTCAGTGCCTCTAAACTTTGGCAGCCTCTACCCATTACTCATTGCCAATTCAACTTTCACATTTTTTGATATTTGTTACAGTAGCATCTCACTTCTGTGTACTGAAATCTATATTAAATTTTTTTCTTTAAACAAAACAAATTTTATTGTTTCACAGTTCTGAAACTAGAAGTCTAAAATCAAGGTATTGTGAGGGCCATGCTATGTCTGTAACCTGGAAGAGAAAATTCTGCCTTTCCTCTTCATAGCTTCTGATGGCTTGCTGGCAATCCTTGGTGTTCCTTGGCCTAGAGATGCAGCACTCCAGTCTCTGCCTCTGTCATTAAATGTCATCCTGCTGTCATATATCTGTGTCTTTGTGTTTCTTCTTTTATAAGGACACCAGCAATATTGGACTAGGGGCCCACTCTACTTCAGTATGACTTAATCTTAACCAATTATACCTGCAATACTCTATTTCCAAATAAGTCCACATTCTAAAGTACTAGAGATTATAACTTGAACACATCATTTTGGAAGACAATTCAACACATAATACCAATATTACATTTCTCAAGTTTATTTTTTTTAATATTTTAAAATTGTTAAGTGTTGTCTAATTGTGTCAATTAACCCAAGTAATAGTTACTTTATTTATATTCCTTCAGACAAAAAGAACTCTTAAGCAAATATTTAACTCTAATTCTAGGCTTATTTTCTGAGGCATGTGATAGCAATTCTGAAACTACTTTTTGTACATTATAGGACTGAAGAAATAAATATATATATTTTGGTTAATTGTAGCTTGGTTTGTTACTGTGGGAGACAGGAGTTCTTTATCAATGCAGAAAGAAAATTCATAAAACTAACTCTGCTTTTTGTATTGGAAATAGAGTTATAACTGGCTACCCATGGGTTTTAATATATATGTAGATATATAGAAAAGGATGTAGATTGTATCTGTGAACACACATACACACACACAGATAGTGTGATGTTTAATTTTCTATGTCAACTTGACTAAACTCTGGTGTTTGGTGAAATACCAATCTAGCTATTGTTGTAAAGGTATTTTTTAGATATGATTAACATAAAAATTAGTAGACTTTGAGTAAAGGTGGATTATACCCTAGAATGAGGGTGGACCTCATCTAGTTAATTGAAGGCCTTAAAAATAATAACAGAGGACCCCTAAAGAGGAAGGAATCCTACTTCCAAAGACTGCAACATAGAAATTCTGCCTAAGTATTCTGCTTTCAGACTCAAGACTGCAACATCAATTCTTGCCAGAATTTCCAGCCTGCTGGCCTTCACTGAATATTTCAGAGTTGCTGCACCCACAGTCACAAGATTACATGAGCCAATTCCTTTAAATCTCTGTCTCTCTCAGATATATATAGTAATATATAGTATCTTTCTCCCTCTTCCTCTGTCTCCTCTCTCTGGGTCCCTGCCTCCCTCTCTTTCTCTCTCTCTACATATATATATATATATATACACATATACATGTATACACTTATCTATGGATATACTATATATCTATGTAGATCTAAATCTAAATCTGTATGTGTACCCTTTCAGTTCTTTTTCTCTGGAGAACCTTGAATAACAACTCAGCATCACTTCTATAATAGTCCACTAAAGATAGTTTTAGAGTGTGTGGAAGAAACACTCAAAGCAATTTTATGAAAATCCTGCAGTTGACAATACTGATCAAGATTCAACTAGTATTTTTCCTGAAGTGTTCCTAACATTTGCATTTTAAGGGAATAAATCTTCATCTTTACTCATACTAAGCTGTATGTCCCTTGCACAACAGCAACAGCAAATCACTTTGGGGTAGATATGAGTGACCACATGCCCTAACATTTTCTGAAAGTTGAAAGGCTGGGTTAAAAGTTGTCACTCATATTTTCCTCAAATTCTGAATAAGAATCAGTCTTACAAGCGCTCCAAATAGTTTTTGTGTCTGCTATACATTTACTTTGCCCAATTAGTTTTTTTGAAGAACTGCCTCCAATTCAATAAATTAAATATCACTTCTCAAATAAAAATGCTGCCATTCTCAGGGGAATCTGAATTGTTGAACATAGAAATAATTTATTTTATGCTTTCAAAGTTTTATCTTGTCTGTCTAAATTGCTTTATGTAAAAAGAAAAACAAAAACCTTGAGATGAATGGTGCCATTTAGCAAAACCAGGGAGAGCTAAAATGACAGTAGCCTATCTCACACAAATTACAAAAATGAAACAAGAACTTTTATTTTTGTTTTTCTTCCATTAACAATTATAAAAGAGAGTAAGCAGGAATTTTCACTTTATGTGCAATGTTGCCATTTGCCTATATTAATTCTTGGCTTTCTTTTAGTATTCTATCTTGACTTCCTCCGGTTACAAAAAAACAGTCACCAGTGAAACAGCCATAACTGTTGAAAATTATTTAAAAACAAAATCGTTTATACATCTTGGAACTGTTATAAAAGTATACAGCAAATGAAGAAACATATATTCAAGAATAGCTACTAAATCTTGATAAACAAGAGTCTATAGTAACTGAGCCATGACTCACTCACTTTGATTTCCCCTTCCACATGGTTTAGTGTGATAGAACCTCTAATCCAAGGGTGTCCCAATATTCCTCATTTCAGCTCACTTGTCAAGTGAAACTTTCATACCACAAAAGACCATCCAAGAAAACCATGAGCTGTAGCGTTTTTCTAATTTCCTCCTTGTAAAGCAGGGGTTACGCTCAGAAAAACAGGCATGTCCCTCCTCCCAGTTTTACATAAATAGTTCAGAAATTTTGTCCAGTGGGAAAACCAAGCCAAAAGAACACAGAGCTCCTAAATAAACTCTTCCAAAAAGAGTAGAATTTATTTGGAGCAGAGCAGGTGGAATTTCAAGCCAAAGAATATTTTTGCACACAATGGAGATTCTGATGCTAAATAACTGTGAGGAGGCTGATAGGTTTAGGAGAGCAACAGACTAAATAGTAGGCCAGCTAGTTTTACAGAGAAAGCCAAGAAATTATAATATAGCTAAAAAGACTGCTCCTGGAGGCAGAAAAAAACCAAAAATGGCCTCAAAAACTACCTCTGAAAAAGGGCACAAATTTAATTGAATGATACAGTGGGATATAGATAGTCCCTGACTTACAGTGGTTTGACTTACAGTTTTTACACTTTACAATAATGTGAAAACAATATGTATTCAAAAGAAACCATACTTCAAATTTTGAATCTGGATCTTCTCACAGGTTGCAATACATAGTATGATATTCTGTCAGGATGCGGGGCAGAGGCAGCGGGCTGCAGCTCCCACGTGGTCATGCGGGCAAACAACTGACGTACTTACAACCATTACGTACCCATAAAACCATTCTGTTTTACATTTTCAGTAAATCTCATGAGATATTCAACACATTATTCTAAAATACATTTTATTTAGATGATTTTGCCCACCTGTAAGTTAATCTGTGCTTTGAGTATATTTAAGTTAGGCTAGGCTAAGCTGTGATGTTCAGTAGGTTAGGTGTATTAAATGCATTTTTGACTTACAGTATTTTCAATTTATGGTGGGTTTATCAGGACATAAACTCACTGGAAGTTGTGCAACATCTATCATTTATCTATAGGCATTACTGAAACCAGTAAAGCAATCAACAATTATCTGATGCTGATTGACAGGTGTGGAACCAAGAGAGGAAGACAGCTTAACAGAGAGACAAAAAAAATGAGCAGAAACACAAGGAGCCCTTATAAAACCACAGTGATTATTGAGTGGCACTGATTATGCCTAAAGGTGCATACTCTGAGGAACAGCATTAGATGTTTTTTGCTTCAGTGTAAATAATCTTTGCTAAAATAATCCAGCCACTGAACAAATTAAAAAAACAAGAAAAATGGGAAAGGAAGGAATCAGTCTCCAGAATTGCTATATTATGTAAATGCCAGTTTTCAATAAAAAGTTAGTAATGAGTCATGTAAAGAAACATGAAAGTGTGACCAATAAACAAGGAAAAAAATAGAATCAGTAGAAACTGCCTAAGACAGTGGTCACATGTTGGACTTAAGAAAAGCAATGCCTCATCAAATTGAGAATACATATAAAAAGATTAAATGGAATTTCGGGAGTTGAAAAATACAAAAGCAGAAATAAAAATTTCAGTAGAGGGGGATTGATAGTAGATTTTAACAGACAAATAGAGAATGAGAAAACTAGAAGATAGATCCATACAATTATGTAATCCAAAAAATAAAAATAAAAACAATAAAATGAAGAAAGATCAACAATGCCTCAAGAGAAATGCAGGGCAACATTAAATAATCCAACACATTTGCAATGGGAGTACAAGATGAACAAAGGAAAGGAGGAGAAACTTTTTTTTAGAAAAATGGTGGAAATTTTTCAAAATTTGATTTTAAAAACACATTAATCTACACATACAAGAAGCTTAATGAACAAGAAGGATATTGTCAAATAGATATATATATACAGACACATAGTAAAAATATTGAAAGACAAAAACAAAGATAATCTTGAAAGCAGCAAAAGGAACATGATTCAACAAGAACAGAGAAACATTCTAATCAAAAACAATAAAGGCCAGAAAGTAGTGAAATGACATGGGCAAAGTACTGAGAAAAGAAGAAAAACTCAACCAAGAATCTAAAATCTAGAAAAAAACATTCATGCAAAAATTAAACAAAAATAGTAATGGCATAAAGATAAACATGCAAATCAGTGGAATAGATTACAGAGCCAAGAGATAAATCCTCTCATATAATCAAATTATTTTGAAAAAGTTGCCAAAAACATTCAATGGAGAAAGGGGCATCTCTTTAAGAAATGGTGCTGGGAAAACTGGATATCCACATCCAAAAGCATGAAGTTTGGACACTCCCGTATACCATATACATAATTGATCAAAGACCTAAATGTACATCTAAATTTATAAAACTGTTACAAGAAAACATAGGAGAAAACTTGAAGACCTTGTATTTGGCAATTATTTCCTGGCTTTGCTACCAAAAACGTAGGCAACAAAAGCAAAATTAGATACTTTGGACTATATAAAAATTCAGTTTCTACACACCAAAGGAAACAGTCAACAGAGTAAAAGTAACCTATTGAATGGATGAAAATATTTGCAAACCAAACATCTGATAAAAGGATAATATCTAGGGTATATATGGAATTCCTACAATTCAACAACCACAAACCAAATAATACAATTAAAAAATGGGCAAAGGATTTGAATAGACATTTCCCTAAATAAGATATAAATATGCCTAACCAGCACATGGAAAGAAGTTCAGAATGACATCATCAAGGAAATTAAAATTAAAAGCACCTTGAGCTGTCATATCACACCATCAGTATTACCACTATCCAAAGACCCAGAAAATAACAAGTGTTGGCTAGGAATTGCAGAAATTGAATCCTTGTGCGTTTTTGATTATAGTGTAAAATAGTGCAGCCACTATAGAAAACATTATGATTGTTTTTCAAGAAATTAAAAGCAATTACCACATGATAACTGTACTTTTCACTTATTGAAAGCCAAATCTCAGATGTATTTGCACATCCATTATCCTAGCAGCACTATTCACAAGAGCCAATAGGTGTCTACCCAAGTGTCTGTCAATAGATGAGTGGGAAAACAACTGAATATAAATGTAAATATAAACATGTATATAATATGTATAACACACATTATAAATATTTATGTGATATCCATTTTTCTCAGGTTTTTTAAAAGACAAAATTACATGCAATAATATAACAATGTATAGTTGGAATTATATATATATAATATATAAATATAGAAAATATAGGAATTTAGAATGGAGTTTTATAAGAGTAACATTTCTATGTCTCACTTAAATTTGCTTAATTAAAATCTGAAGTAAATTCTGAGAAGTTAATATGTATGTGGTAATCTGCAAAGCAACCACTAATAACTTTTAAAATATAATAAAAAATAATGGAACTAAAATGTTAAGCTAGAAAATATTCACCTAATACAAAAGAAGGCAAAAGAAAAGTGGTATAGAAGAACAAAAAACATAAATATAGAAGACAAAAAGGAACATGGCAGAGGAGACTCAAAGTACACTTGGCCATTGAAAAATGTGGGGGTTAGAGGTCCAACCTCCTGCATAGTTGAAAATCTTTGTATAACTTTTGACTTGCTGTATAAACTTGACTACTAATAGTCTATTACACATAAAAAGGGTCAATTAACTTAAGATACAACAAAGACTAGAAAAGTAGAAAAGAAATGGGCTGGTTGTAGGATCCAACAGAGAAAAGAGAGCAGGCAGAAAGTGAATGAACGGCTCTAGAGGTCCCTTCCAGGGTCCGCACCTGCCTGCAGGTAGGGCAGGCCCAGGCTAAGGGGCTCACTTACAAGGGGCAACGTGTTCCCACTTCCTTCCTCTGAGTTGCCCAACAGAACCTCAGTTCTGCTCATCTCAGATACTGACATTTATCTGGTTTAGGAGCCGGTTAGTTCTGTTGGTTAGAGCATGATGTTAATAACACCAAAATCAAAGATTTAATCCTCTTATGGGCCACTGCAAGTGTTTTTCGTTTCTGATTTCCATGGATCATTGCCATGTAATCTACTGCCTTACATCCAATTGCAGATACTACATATTTATTGAGAAAAAAATCCATGTATATAAGTGGACCTGTGAATTTCAGACCTGTGTTACTCAAGGGTCAACTCTATATTAATAATAATACTTATTGAGAACGGATTTAACAATCCAATCAAAAGGCAGATATCATGCTAGATTTAAAAAAGTACAGTTCCAGCTATGTGTTTTATACAGGAAATAAAACTTATATTCAAAAATTAAATATGTTGAAAGTAGAATGGGAAGAAAGGTATATTATGCAAACAGTACCCACACAAAGGTGAAGTAACTATGGTAATATCAGATAAAAGAGAGTTACACTTTTATTAGAGATGGAGAGATAATTTTATAATGATCAAAAGTCATTCCACTAAGAAGATATAACCATTATAACCATATAATGTTATAACAATCATGACAATAAGTTGTTGTAATGATATAACAATTGTAACCATGGAAGCACCTGATAGAGCCTCAAAACACATGAAGCAAAACCTGAATTAAAGGAAGAAATAGAAAATTTCACAGTAACAGTTGAATACTTTGGCAACCCAAATTCAAAAGTGGTAAAAAGAAAAAAAATCCCCACAAAACCTAGGCAGAAGGCTATCAAGGACACCAAATATTTGAAGAACCCTTAAAGCTTCTAGAACTATCAGACATCTATAAAACACTCCACTAAATAATAGCAGAATGCAATAAATACTCCATTCAACAACAGCAGAGTGCAATCTTTCTTAAGTGCACATGGAATGTTTTCAAGTATAGACCAAAAAGTCAAGTATCCATATATTTAAAAGGATTGAAAACATAACAACATATATGTTCCCTCACAACAATGAAATGAAATTAGAAGTAAATAAATTTGAGATATTCACAAAAATGCGAAAATTAAAGAACACTGTACTGTATAAACAATGTATTAAAGAATATACCACAATGGTATGTAGAAAATATTTTGATATGAATGAAAATGAAGACACAACAAAATAAAACTGATAGGATTCTAAGTAGTGCTTAGCAGGAAATTTATAGCTATGTCTCTATTAAAAAATTAGAAAATTTTCAAATCAGCAAACTGACTTTCCATTTTAAGAACCTAGAAAATGAAAAACTAAATCCAGAGCAATCAAAATGAAGGAAATAAACAGACCACAGTGACAATAAATGAACTAATAATGGATGCAACATGGGACATGACTAACAACCTCAGAGAAATAAAAAGGGTTATAAGGGAATACTATGATTGTAAGTCTGGGGAGAGGAAATCCTGGGGCAAAATACCTCTAAAAACCAAAATCAGTCAAAGGGAGAAATAAAGTTTAAAACCCGTTTATTGCTTACAAACTGTAGTCCAGCCCTATCTCTCTCACCTCCTCCGGAAGAAACAAGCAAGCAGGCAAGCCCCTCCCCTTAACCTCTCAGGTTCAGACACGCCATCAGTTGCCCAGGTAATTACCCATTGACATGGAGATGAACTTCTCTCCATTCCTGAGGATATTCAAACACAACAAAGCCTGGCGAGAGATTCTGGAAATGTTACAATTTTATCCATAGGCCACTCCTCCAGAAATCTTGCCTTACAATCTACTCATTCCCCTTCTTCTGCAAGGGTCGCTGGGTGAGAAAACTGGAGCATTGTGAACAAACTAATGACGTAACAATAGCAACAGCAATAAAATCATGACAATCCTCAAGCTGGAGGGTTCAGCTATGTTCAAAGTCTTAGGCAGATTAAGTCCATAGCTTGTCCATTCCATAGGCAGGCAGTAGCTGAGGGTTCTGAGCAATCAACACGAGGCAGCTGCAGCCAGGGGGCGCATTCAGGCCACAAGGATTGTAGAAGTACATAACCTTAAGGGTGATAAGATACATGTTTTAATGACACCACCATAGGCAAATCTTGTCCATCAGTTAGGATACATGCAAGAGAGTGGTCTTATGATAGGAAGTGGCAGGAATGGGATCTCGTCCTTGTTTAGTATACCAGACTTTCACCCCCCTCCCTGTGGGAGTAACAGATGGGTCGATATGTAGGGGTAGGGGAGGCACATGCACTGGCCATAAAGATAAAACTTTCCTGTAAGATGCTATTACCTCCTGGATGTTTTAAGTACACTACTATGAACTTTGGGGGCCATTCAGCTGTTATTCCAGGAATACAAAGGATGCCAGTTTCTAGGCCTTTTCCCCAACATGCCAGAAGGGCCAACCATCACTGGTCCATGTGTCAAAATGTCCAGGGCCAAGTCCATTCAACAGAGTCTCCAGAGCTTAATGCAGTTGGGACTGGCAGCAGGATGTTGCTCTGCTGGCCATATCCTGGCTTCAACAGCTCTTCTTAGGTTTCGACGTACAATTGTATAAGAGAGGCAGCAAGGTGTGCGAGCATATCGACAGGGCTCAAAGTTCCTTTATGTGGTTCTCATTGAAATGCCGCAGCACTGTCCATAGGTGAACTGACCAACCCCATAGACTATTGGTGTCCGACTTCAGGCCAGATTTCAACAAACCATTGTACCTCTCTATCATGCCTGCACCGGTAGGATTATATGGGACATGAAATTTCCATCTTATTCCTAATTGCTGCACCCAATCTTGTAATGCATATCCAGTAAAGTGGGTGTCTTGATCACTTTAAATCACTTGCAGCTGGCCATAGTCTGCAAAGAGATGCTCCAGGCCCCTCTTGGTGGTTTGCTGATTTTCACGACATGCAGGAAAAGCAACCAATGTCCAGTAGCCGTGTCTGCACAAGTCAATGCATACCGATATCCTTCTAATATGGGAAGAGGCTCAATATAGTCTATTTGCCACCTGACAAATGGTATTGGCCCCTTTAGTATTTTGTCCCATGTTGCTGCAGGATTCAGTGTAAGTCCCTCTTTTCCAAGCTCTGCTGACTTCTTCAAAGAACAATGGCAAGCCCCACCAACAGGCTACAGCCCACATTGCCTTTTGCTCTGCATGCAACAAATGCTGGTATAGCCCTTGGGCCACATCAGAGGCAGGCTTTCCTTCTAGCCAGTGTACCTGGGCCAACGTGTCTGCTTCATAATTCCCTGGGGATGCCAAAGGCAAAAGGCCAGTCACATGATACACAGTAACAGTCTTAGTCTGATCAGAGGCCTATAGGTCTTGCCACACACTTGTCCTCAAAGGGGCCAGTGACCAACCATCCGGTTGACATGACACCATGTCGGTAGCCACAGGGTCAAGTGCTAATAGATGGCCCAGCTGTCAGTGCAGACAACTATGGGGGAAGGCTCCTGGGTGATCATTAGCCATACTGCCTGCACTCAGCCCACTGAGTGCTCATCCCCTCTCCATCCTCCATCCATATTGGCTCAGTCTTAGGATGGAAAGCCACAGCCCTCCACTTGGTGGCTGCCCATGACTAGAGCCGTCTGTATACCAAGCATCTTCAGGTATAGGGGCTTTTCCCTCCTGATAAGGACTCTTGGGTACTAATGGCTCAAAAGCAAGTTCTTCCTGCTTTCCACTGATACAGGTCACTGGCTCCATTAAGCCTTGGAGTTCTCCACTTAAGGGGCTAGTAGAAAGGGTGCTGCACTGCTGTAAATATTTACCCCATTTGGCCAATGTAGGTGTCTGTGCCATGCCACTCCATGGCCTTTGAGTCCAGTCTTGCACACATGCTATGGTGGGATAAGTGATTATTACCTTGGTCAGAGCTGTTCCAGCGATGGGCTCCGTAGCCAGCAAGGCGTGGTACATTGTAGCCAGTTGCTTCTCTAGAAAGGCATACAGGACCTCTGCTCCTTTCCATAGTTGTGACCAGAATCCAATAGGTTGGTGTGTCCATTCAAGCTGCTGCCAAAGACCCCATCCATAACCGTCTTCAGTTACATGAATATCTAGTCCACAGGGCCTTGATGAGTCCATTACACTCACATTACACCCAAGGCCTGTACAGTCTTGACTGCCCACTCAGCAGCAGTAAAAACAGCTTCACATGTCTCATCCCAGTCCCACCTGATGCCCTTTAGTACCAACTGGTACAAGGGCTTCAGAATTTTGCCAAGTGCAGTATAAACACTCTCCAGTAGCCAAAAAGACCCCAGAACTCTTGTAATACTGGTACAATGGTAGGGGTGGGTAAATCCTGGACCTTGTCTATGACCGTTTTAGAAATAACTTTAGTTTTACCCGACCTGACAACCCCCAAGAATTTCACAGACAAACCAGGTCCCTGAAACTTGGTGCTGTTCACAGCCCATCCTTTTTCCTGTAGATATTGCAACAGTCTAGGAACTTCCCCTTTTAAATCTGAAAGAGAATCAGATGTGAGCATAATGTCACCAATGTAGTGATAAAACCTCACTGTTTGCAGTTTCTTCCATGTGGCCAAGTTCTGGGCTTCAAGTCCATGACAGATGGTGGAACTGTGGAGATATCCCTGTGAAAGGACAGTGAATATCCACTGCCAGCCTTCCCACGTGAAGGCATACTGTTCCTGGCTTTCCTGTGGTATGTCAGTAGATAAGAAAGCATTAACAAGGTCTACTACATAATGATATATTCCCAGTTCATGGCTGAGGGTTTCCAGAATGTCTGCTATAGAGGGGACAGCAGCATGCAAAGGGGGTGTGACTCTATTCAATTCCATGTAGTCTACAGTCATACTCCAGGAGCCATCTGGCTTTTTAACTGGCCACACTGGGGAATTAAAAGGAATATGAGTGGGCTTTATGATGCCCACCTTCTCCAACTCCTGTAGAGTTTCTCCAATTTCCTTGTGACCCCCAGGCAATTTATAGTGTTTAATATTTGTCACCCACCAAGGCACAGGCAGAGCTACAGATGGGTGCTTAGCATGTCCCCTCAGAACTGCCTTTACCACACTTACCCTCAGTATGAACTCACCTGCAGTGGTCTGTAACCATTGGCCCTGCAGGATATCTACCCCCAAAATATACTCAGGGATGGGAGAAATGTACATGGTATACTCCTTTGGGGTATAATGCCCTATCACCAATGAGATTTGGGCTTTCTTCACTCTAATTGCCTTACCCCCATAGCCATCTATCACAGCAGGGGTCCTGGGAAAATGCTCTGGGTTGCCTTGAATTAGAGAACACTCAGCTCCTGTGTCCACCAGCGATAGGACACATTTTACATTCACAGGGGACCAGTGAATTGCTAATTCTACATGTGGCCTCTGGTCCCCACCATGTCCCCCAAGGTGGGGACATTGACCCCCCTTCAGTCGAACTGCAATGCCCAATCATCCTCCTGTGTGGGTGAGGGCTCAGGTGAATCTTGAGTACTGTCTCCCAGGAAGTTTGCAGGGACACAGGCCGGCTCTGAGGCCTTTACTCTGGTTTCCGTGTCCTGGATGTCAGTGGATGAAACTGCTGCTCTGGCTTTAATTGGTGCCACAGTTCTAACAATATTCTATTGGGCTGCCCATAGAGTTTTTCTTTCACTACCCCGGCCTTTATCAAATCAACCCACATCTGGGTCCTCGAGACCTTCATGGGGCCTTTTGCACCTCTCCTTTCAGTTGTGGCCCATACTTCCCTCTGTGCCCTTATTGTTTCAATCTCCCCTAGGTCTGCTTAAGTACGAGTAGCCTCACTTATGGGTTGCCCTAGGTGGGGGTCAAGTGTATTCACTAGGGACTGAAAGATGTGGGAACTCTATGCAGCATGAGATTTCTCATCCCTATAGTGAACCCCTCCACATCAGGGCCCTAGGGGTCCATTTTATAGATGATATTTTTCACATCCAATTCCCACTGTACCTGTTGGAACTCTGCATATGTTTTCCAACTACTGGGAAAATATGGTAAATCACCCTGATTAGGCCAAACTATCCTGATGGAAGCTGTCAGCCATTCCAGGAGTGTCTGATTCCCTGAGGTGTGACAGGCATTTTGAAATCACTGCTGGAGGGAAGGGTGAGTCATCAGAAAAGCCCTTCTACTCATCTCAGTACCCAACCCAACAATGTTTTCCACCCCCCTGTCTCAGAGATGTAAAACCCATGTAGGCAGAGATTCTGATGGCATCGGTCTATACTGGACACTCGTGTCCACCAGCTCATCCTGGGTATAGGGGCAGAGCATGGAGGGCTCCACAACCTGGTGGGGGGGTGCTGCTCCTCCCCTTGAGGAGCCCGCAGTTGTTTTGTTTTTATTTTCTTAATTACAGCCGGGCAGGTCTTTAAAACAGGAGAAAATGATACCTCTGGCAGTGGCCTGGGAAGCAGATCCGCCAGTGGCCCTGCCTCCTCCTCCTCTTCTCCCTCACTCTCCTCCACGAACAGCTCCTTCTCCACCATTTCTGGTGCTGAAGGAACTACTCTTTCCTTCCCCTCCCCCATGGCCTCCTGCAATGCTGCCTTTCCTGCTGCCTCCCCCCTTGCCGCTAAGGAGTCTTCTAGGAGTGTGACCTGTCTTTTCAGTAGCTGTCTCTCTTCTTTAGTAGCATCCCATAGGTTATCACCCAGATCCTCCATGCAATTTTGTGTCCCTCTCCCACCTAAGTCATTCTCTTTCCTTGCTAACCCTCTCGATAATCCTCTTCCAATCTTTCTCCTGTATAACATTTTCCACTATCTTGATGAAAAGATACCCTACAATGCCAGCAGATACACAGCCCCCTAAGATCTCAAAGCAGTCTTCCAATTCATGGAGGGCTAATTCTGCAGCTTCCAGTGTTTCCACCCTTCCCAAGTTCTAGGGAAGGCCCCACCCCCTAGGACATACTTTACTCTAGACCAATTCCCCACTAGGGGTTCCAAAATTGGAAGCCCCACAGCTGAGGGGTTAACAGGTGAAATGGCACCCTCTGCTACTGCATCCACTGGGGCCTCCCCACCATCCACAGGTGCAGCCTTCCCAAATGTTGCACCCATTATGACAGACTTTGGGTTCAGAGGAATCCTGCCAACTGTGCCAGGATTTAAGTCTGGGGAGAGGAAATTCCAGGGCAAAATACCTCTAAAAACTGAAATCAGTCGAAGGGAGAAATAAAGTTTAAAACCCACTTTTTGTTTACAAAGTGCAGTCCTGTTCTGTCTCTCTTCCCTGCTCCAGAAGAAGCAAGCAAGCAAGCCCCTCCCCTTAACCTCTTAGGTTCAGACAACCCCTGGGTTGCACAGGGAATTAGTTATTGACATGGAGATGAACTTCTCTCCACCCCTGAGGATATGCAAATGCACCAAAGCCAGGCGAGGTATTCTGGAAATGTTACAATTTTGGCCACAATGATCAACAGTATTTAAACAAATTATATGATTTAAAGGAAACAGACAAATTCTTGGGAAGGCACAAACTATTGAAACTGACCCAAAGTAAAACAAAATATCTTAACAGTCCTATATTAAATAAGAGATTGCATTAGCAATTTTAAAAACTTCCCACAATTAAAAGCCTGTCCCCAGAAGGCTTTACTGATAAATTCTTTAAAACACTAAAATAATTCATTCCAATTCTTCAAAAATTATTTCAAATAATAGAAGAGTAGAAACACCCCCTGACTCCTACAAGGTCATTAGTACCCTGTTATGAAAACTAAACAAAGTGAAAACAATAAAACTGTAGACCATATCTTTTATGAATGTAGATACAATAATCCTCAATTAAATATGAGTAAATCAAATCCAGCAAAATATAAAACAAATGAAACACCATGATCATATATGATTTACCCTGGGAATGAAAGATTGTTTTAATGTCCAAAAAATAAACCAATGTTAATAAAACATACCAATAAAATAAATGTCAAAATGCATATAAATCATCTCGAATAGATGAAAAAAATCTTTTGAAAAAGTCTAACACCCTTCATGACGAAAGGATTCAACAAATTAGGAGCAGAAGGAAATATCATCAGCCTAATAATGGGTGTGTACTAGATAACAGTAACTAACATACTTCTTGAAAATACTGGACGTTTTCCTCATAGCATCATGAACAATACAGTAATGCCCATTTTTAACCCTTTTGTTCAACACTGAAGGAAGATCTAGACAGGTCAATTACGCAAGAAAAAGAAATAAAAGGCATTCAGACTGAAAAATGAAAAGTAAAACTGTTAGCAGATGGCAAAATCATAATTATAGAAAATTCTACGAAATTGACTAAAAGCTATTAGAATTAATAAATTAGTTCAGCAATGTTGGAATATACAAGATCATAGGATAAAAGACCTAAATTTAACTGGTAAAACTGTATATCTTCAAGAAGAAAACAGGAGAGAATCTGTGCTACTTCATTTGCTAATGAGTTTTTAGATAAAATATTAAAATCAAAATCAGTAAAACATTATTAAATTGGAGTTCATCAAAGTTAAAATATTTTGTGTCTGAAAGACACTAACAGAAATATGAAAAGACGAACCATACACCAGGAGAAAATATCAGTTAAAGAACTCATGTCTTAAAATATTTAAACCTCTCAATATTGTCTCAGACCCTTCAACAAAAATAATCATGCAATAGATGGATGATAGGTATCATTTTTCCTTAGGAAAATTAAGTATGTGTCTATTCAAATTGCCCATTTTTAAGACTGGTTTGTCTATTTGTGTTTTTATATTGGTCACTCTGTTTCATACAACATGAAGCTTTCTCACTAGGACATCCATATTTAGTATTTTCTTTTATCATTAGTAAGCATATCTGAGGTTTTCAAATAATGTTCCTTGTCCCAGTCTACTTTTCTTATATGAATATTGGTATTTGCCTGATAAAACTCTTTCTTTTATTTAAATTTCTGTATCTTTATAAAGAGTGTTTCTTTTAATTTCATATAGTGGGTCTTCACCTTTTTTTATGTTTAAATGTTTTGTATTGAGGTGATTGTCACATAACACAAACCATTTTAAAGTAAACAATTCTGGGGCATTTATTCAAAATGTGCAAAAGTTACACCTATTAAATTCCAAAGTATTCACCCCCTCCAACATAAAACCCTCATCTACATTATGTAGTTACTCTCCATTTACCTCTGCCCCTAGCAACCATCACATTGTTTCTGACTGTATGAATTTACCTATTCAGGTGCTTCATATAAGTAGAAACATAAAGTATGTGACCTTTTGTGTCTGGATTCTTTCACTTAGGATAATGTTTCAAGGTTCATCCACACTGTAGCATATGTTTCAGTTCTTCATTTATTTGTATGGCTGAAAAACACAGTCCAAGTATGAATTTACCACAATTTTTCTAATCTATTTATACATTGAGGGACATTTGGGTTCTCTTAACCTTTTAGCTATTGTGAAGAGTGCTGCTATAGACATTCATGCAGAAGTATTTCTTAGAGTACCTGTTTTCATTTCTTTTGAATATATATCTAGTAGTGGAACTGTGGAGTCATCTGGTAATTTTAAGATACACTTTTTTGTAGTGGATGAACCATTTTATATTCCCACCAGCCAAGTATGAGGATTCCAGTTTCTCTGAATCCTTGCCAACACTAGTTATTTTCCATTTGTTATTACACTTATGCTGCTGATTGAAGAGATATTTCATTGTGTTGTTGAGTTCTATTTCCTTAATGACTAATGATGTTAAGCATATTTTCATGTGATTGATAGTCATTTATATATCCTCTTTGATTAAAGTTTATTTAAGGTATTTTGGGTTATTTTTGAGTTGGGTTGTTTTTCTTTTAGTTGTTGAGTTGTTGAGTTGAGTACATTCTTTATCCACTCTGGATAATAATTTTATCAGATATATGGTACATATATTTTCTCCTCTTCTGCCAGTTATCTTTTCAATTATTTAATAAGGTCCTTTTATGTACAAAAGTTTTTAAGTTGAAGTCTAACTTATATATTTTTTCTTTGGTTCCTTGGGCTTTTGGTGTCATACATAAGAATCCATTGTCTTATTCAAAGTAATTAAAATTTACCCCTATACTTTGTAGGACCTTGAAATTTTAGCTCTTAATATTTTGGACATTGATCCATTATGAGTTAATTTATGTATATGGTGCAAGGTAAGGTTCCAACTTTATTCTTTTTCATGTAGCTATATTGTTGTCACAACACTATTTGTTGAAGGAATGTTTATTCCCCCATTGAATGGCCTTGGCACTCTTGTCAAAAATAAATTGGCCATGGATATATTGGCTTATTTCTGTACTCTCAATCGTGTTCCATGTTCTTATTGTCACTAATTCTATCGTTAGTCATTATGTGCCTATTAGCATATGTATAATTTTCTATGTATTTTTCACTTACATCATATAGAAAAATAGAGGATTTACAAATCAATACTGAAATAACACTGGTTTTTATATTTACCTATCTTTACCACAGTTTTCATTTCTTTGCATGTCTTCAAATTTTTATTCTCTTGTCCTTTTATTTCAGCCTGAACGACTCCCATTTCTAGTAGAGTAAGTCTATAGCAATAAACACCTTCAACCTTTATGTGGGAACATCTAAATTTTTCTAATTTTTGAAGGATAGTTATCTTGGTTGACTTTTTTCTTTCGGCTTTTTAAACATATCACTTAATAGCATTTTGATTTCGATAGCTCCTTTTGAGAAATGGTCAGTAAATCTTATTGAGGAGCACTTGCATATGACCTTGTTTCTCTGTTGCTGCTTTCACAATTTTAATTTTGATTTTGGATTTCAGTAGTTTGAGAATATGTATTGACATGGATTTCTTTGAGTTTATTTTGCTTACAGTTCATTGATCTTATTGAATGTCGAGATTCATGTCTTTTGAAAAGTTGGGAAGATTTTAGCCATTATTTCTTCAGTTGCATTTTCTGTTCTTTCTTTCCTTATCCTTCTGCAATTCTATAATGCTTGTTTCTGTGCTTTGTGGTGTAACATCAATCACTTAGGCTCTATACATTTTTTAATTCTTTTTTCTTGCTACTTAGCCTGGATAATTTAAATTGCCCTATCTTCAAGCTCATTGATTCTTCTGCCTGATAAATCTGCTGTTAAACTCCTTCAGTGAAATTTTCATCTCAGCTATTCTTTTTAGCTCTGGAATTCTTCTTGTTTCCTTGTTATAATATCAATCTCTTTACCTATAGATATTCTTTATATGTCATTCTCCTGGTTTCCTTTAGTTCATTGTCTGTGACTTCATTTAGTTCTTTGAGTTATTTGTTACAGTTGATTTAAAGGCTTATGTTTAGGGCCAGTTTTTGTCAATGTCTTTTTTTATTTTCATTTCTGTGAAGGGGTCGTACTTTTCTGTTTCTTCCCATGCTTTGTAATTATTTTTTGAAAACTGGATATTTTAAATATGTTAATGTGTTGACTCAGGAAGTAAGATACATGCCCTCCCCAAAGTTGCTATTAATTTTTGAAAATTGTCATTATTGTTTGTTTAGTGGCTTTTTTAAACTAGTTTTGCAAAGACAGCATTCTTTGTTGAGCATGGTCACTGAAGTCTATAATTTTCACCTCAGTGGTCAGCCAGTTGAATTTCTTTAAATGCAAGTAGTTGACTCAAATTCTTGAAACTGGATTTCTAATGTCTTTTAGATATAGAAAATGTTCAGGTACTCTTCAGGTATTTTTCTGGACACTTCTTTTTTGGGGACTCCAATTATATATATATATAAAATAATTTGATACTGAGGTTCTTTTACTTTTTTTCAAAATTTGTCCCCAGTTTGTTTCTATTTTTATAGTATCTATTGCTCTGTCATCATGGTCACTGATATTTTTGTTTTGTATCTTTTAATCTACTCTTAAACCAATTTAAATAATTACAGCTTTCCTATCTCTCCCATAACTCATTTCCTAGCCTTGTGGAATTTTATGTTATACATGTATAGTTTACTCTTCCTATTTTTGGAAGGCTTTCTCTGTGTTTCTCCCTGCCCTTTAGAATTATGCCCCACAATTCTAGCTCTCTCAATTTCACCAAATGTCAATATTCATATCCTCAGTTCAGGGACACTGCTGTGCTTTACTAAATATTCCCTCCTTGGGACTCATTCCAGAAAAGTCTTCCAGGAAATAAACCTAGACTATTATAGTCTCATACATCATTTGTTCTTTTAGTTTTCATACTCCTGCACTGCCTATTCAAGGTCTGAAAATAGTCATTTCATATTATTTTCAAGTTTTCTAGTGAAGACAGTCTAATAACATGAAATCAAGTATCCTATCAAGGCAGGAATAAAAAGTCACAATTATGTTTTTTCCCTAATATTAACGTCCTTATTTTTAAATGTTAGAGAGTATTGTAGTCTCATTTATTTTTCTGTGATCTTAAGGAAGCATAATCAGTTGCAACCTTCAATTGTATTTTATTAGGTCAATCATTAGGGGAAAGGATGGAATGTACTCTCTTTGTCCAGACACCTTGGCATAGTTCAGACATATTCGGAAGCTTAATATTATTTCATTAACAAATTGTACAATGTTGTGCACTTTGGAGGGGCAGATAATTGTGAGGGCTAAGTCTGAATAAATTGCATGCACTGATTACATTAAGTAGTTAGCTTCTAGGTGTAATGTTATTCTACAACTTCTGCATTCCCAACCTGGCTCTTGTTACTAGTTTGGGACAAGAATACTGGCTTTGGAATTAAACATAATTTTGAATCTGGCCTCTCTACTGCCTATTCCTATACAACCTTGAACACATTAGTTAATTTCCCTGAATACATGTTGGTACAACTGCCAAGTAGAGAAAATAGTATACTACTACTGCATTTTTTTCCTTATTTTTTGTATTTAAAGTATTCAAATATAAAGACATAAGGAAACTAAAAAATGTGGTTTTGAATTCAGATTCTTCTATGTATTTCCTGTGGGCTATGATCAAATCACTTAACCTTTCTGAGCCACAATGTCTTCAACAGTAAAATGGGCATAATCATATATATCTCACAGAATAGTTGTGTAAGTATGACTTCATATTTCATAATGCCTTGTAAAATTGGGCAAAAAAGAGCTCAATAATATTTAGAATATCTTTTTCATACAATAATTAAGTTATCTATAGAACTAATACTATATATTCTGTGATATTCATTATATTCTAATGTGGCAAATAAAATTAATTTGTATTATTTTATTTTCACAAATGGGTTTTGGTAACCATACATCTTTTGGCTGGAAAGTTGCTCCAGTCTTTAGGTGTTCTGTTTAGATTCAGATAACATGTCTGAAAAATAAGCTTTTTACAATTATTAGGAAATGCAAGTTTGAAAAATGTTTGTTTCTATATGTAACAGAAATAGAAATAATTCAAGAGCAAATGCATCACATGTAAATACTGAATACTTGTTTCTACTGGAATGTTAATCTAAAAATTTTTCTATTTGGATATTTTGTCTTCTGCACTATATTAGAATTAATAGAGATAGTTGTTTATTTTGTGCTTATCCTTTTGGCATTTAAGTTAACAAACATCATTGTTTTGTCTTTTTAACACATGTCTGTTCTTTTACCACCATGTAGAAATGTAATTAAGGATAATAATCATGTCATATGTCTCTAGAGTATAAGCTAAATAAAGTTAGACTCTGGCCTAATAACCAATGCTCTTGATAATGTCAGAAATTTACAATTCACTCAATAAATATCTAATAAATTAATTCATGGCTGACTGAATGAAGAAAGAAAAAGTAAATGACTTAATAAATACTGGGTTGAATTGGTTTAGTCCTGTGGTTAATAATGTGTAAGTCCTGGAATGATGCTTTAAATCTTGGTTCTCATTCTATTGTTACAGCTTTAGCAAAAAAGAGTATGTCATATGAAGTAAAGGAAACATATCAAATTCAGTATAGCTATGTGTAGCTGAAATACCAAGAAAACTGAGGAATGTTTAAATACTATAGGAAAGATAGAGATTATGTAAATTGGCATCCTCATTTTGTTTAATGTAATTATTTTCATGGTTTTCCCATTTCTACTTTGATCCTTTTCTCACTTTCTTTGGATTGAATAGTTTTTAGAAATCTATTTTATACCAATGCTTATCTTATTATTTATACTAGGGTTTCATAAATTATAGCCCAGACCAAATATGCCCTCCTTGTAAATAAAGATTTATTTGGAAAACAGCAATGCCAAGTCACTTACTTATTATCAATGACTGCTTTTGCACTACAAGGGCAGAGTTGAATAGTTGCAATAGAGGATATATACTCCACAAAGGCTAAAATATTTACTTTCTGGACCTTTACAGAAAAGATTTCCCAGCCCCTAATTTATACATCTTTATTTTTAGTGGATTCTAATTCATATGCATCTTTAATCAATCATAGTCTCATTCAAGCATTATACTGCTTTATATAGAGAGTGAAAAAGTCACATCAGTATATATTCACTTCATCCCTCTTATCCTCTGTGCTATTGCTGTCATACATTTTACTTCTACATGAATTATAAATACAGAATACATATCTTCACTTTTGCTTTAGTCAAGGCACGAATCACCAGGCTTGGCCACACCTGGGGAGGAAGGAGCTCTCAGAGCTGGCTCCTTCAGGTACCTCCCCAGTTGGACTGAAACAGGGCCCTGAAAGCTGAGAGGGTCTCCCTCTGCTCATCAGGCAGCAAAGTCCAATGGTACTGGGCCAAGTGGGTTGGTGTGTCTACAGTGCACAGGGAAGCACTTCAGGGCTGGGTTTCCAGCAACGGTGATAGAGCACCTGGGGGTCCTGAGAGTACCCAACCTGTTGGGCTGAAGGAGGGGTGGGGAGATATCCTCCTGCCCTTTCTCCTGCAGAGGTAGCTCCTTCCAACCATCGCCTTTCTGGCTCCCCTCCGACTGCTGGCACGTCTTTCAAACTGCCACTTCTCTGTTGGATCTCAGTGAGACCACTGGAGCATGCCTGTCCTCCCGAGGTGGCTGGTGTATCAGCCTCCCAGGGTGTTCTAGCTATCCCTGGTGTCCAGTCCCACTAATCACCAGAACCCAGTGCAGTATGAACCCATGTTCCTAGAGTAATCTCCAGGGCCATGTATGCACAGTTCCTATCCCCACTCCATTCTTCTTCCTCCTCCCTGTAAGCTGGGATGGGAAAAGGGCTTGGTCCTGCTCAATCATGTCTCTGTCACTCCACCCTTTTCTGTGTGGTCTTTTCTTCTTCCCCAGACGTAGGTGGTCTGTTCTACAGCCTTCACTTCCTTCACAGGTTTAGCTGTATTTGCTCTAGTTGCTTCCTTGGGTGTGTGAGGGAGGAGGTCTCTTGTCTTGCCTTCCTACTATGTCATCTTCCTCTGGATCCCCTAGCATTAGCTTATTATCAGGACAGAGGCTGAGTTACCACGTTTTTCCCAGTATTGTTCTTCCTTTAGCTTGGGATTTTCCCAGTGAACTTTGCTGCAAACTATCTCTCTCTCTGTTCCTTTCTTCTTCCCAGATTTTTTTTTTTTTTTTTGCTTGTTACCTAAAGTTTGCAAGCCTTATGATGGGGGTGGAACAATCCTTGTTTTCTTATTGAACATCACTCTTAGGACGGTCATTGTATCCCTGTATCTTCAGAGTGGTATGTTCTCAGTGACACATCCTCAGCATTAGGGGAGTTTTAATGATCTGGGTTCAGGATGGTTTTCTGCCTCCCAGCAATTAGACTTTTTCCTATTCCATTCTCTGAGGCACAGTAAGTTTTCATCTGTTCCCTACAGTTGACAATGTTTTCTTCTCATCCCTAAATGGTTTAAGGCTTTTGTTTCATGGTGAAAAGGAACTACGTGAGGCTTCATGCCTTTCTTCTAGTGGTAGTTTCTTTTCTCCCCTCAGCCACAAGAGGAGCTTTTTATTTTAGTTCTTCCACCACGAGAAGAGCTTTCTCCCTTGACCCTCCTCCATTCAGTCCCTACTCACAAGCACACTGTGAGTTCTGTAGAGAAGAGGCTGTGAGGGACTGTGATCTTCAGTTATTTTTGAGACACCCAGGAGCTCTATTTTTTAAAACTAGCTTACACTTAGCTTTACTAATTTTTCACACATATTAGGTGAGTTATTCTTACCTGCTTGTATGTTAGCAGCCCTGTTCTCCTCCCATTCGTTCTGTGGGTGAGTGGTCATGGCCCAATTTTGAAGGGCCAGCCTTTCCTTACACCTAAAGATAGTTGTTTTCTCTAAATTATTAATTCTCTGATGGACTAAAGAAATATGATTTTGAATATTACCTGGAGTTTTGTAACTAAATTTGGAGTGGCACATTTTTAGCTTTCTAAAACTTAAGGGGAAGTTGGAGATACTTCATTGTTTTAATAACGAAATTAAAGCCTAGAAAAATTAGATTGTTTGCCTGAAATCACATAACAAGTAGTAGGTAGGATAAGCAATTTAACTTGTTTACATTCAACTCATTAGTTTTCCTCTTGAATTATTCATTAAACAAATATTTATCAAGTTTTTACTATATGCCAGAAACTGTTTCTTGGCATTTGAAGTATAGCCATGAAAAAAAACAAACAAAAAATCTTTCCACCAAGGACTTTAAAATATATTAGCAAGAGATGGAAAATAAACAATAAATGTAAAAAAGTAAACAAACCACACAGTATGCTTGAAAGTCACACATGCTATGGTATACAGAGTAAGAAAAAGGGATGTTTGAAGTGCAGAGTGGATGTTAATAATTTTAAATAGAATTGTTAGGATAAGCCTCAATTATGAATTAATGTTTAGGCAAATACTTCTGATGGTGAGGAGATGAGCTGTGTGGGTATGAGGAGGAAAGCCTCAAAATGTGGAGGAAGCCCAGATGAAGAAATTGAGGTAGGAGTTTGATTTGTGTGTTCACAGTAAAGAAGCCATTTTTGGTTAAAGAAAAGTGGGCAACAAGCAAGAATCAGACAGACAAATGGGAACCGTATTATGTAGATCATGTAGGCCATTATTAGGGCTTTAAGTTTTACTCTAAGTAAAATGTGATGCCATTGTGATGATTAGGACAGAAAAATGGCATAGTATTACTAATATTTTTAAGCATCACTCTGGTTGGAGTATAAAAAATAGAATGAAGACGTCGGGCATAAATTGGGAGACTATACAGGATCAAATGCACTATTCTAAGCAATAATCAGCTGTGAATTATATCAGAGTTAAAGTCATGGAGGTGGTGAGAAGTGTCAGATTTTGTACTTATTTTTAATTTATGGCCAATAAGATTTCTTTAAGGATGTTACATGTGATGTTAAAGAAAAAGAAATAAACAACTCCAAAGATGTTTGACTCAAGAAAACAGAAATTTTGGTTTACATCAGATCAAACGGGGAGGATGGCAGGGAAATCAGGATTGTAGGAAAACATTGAGAACTATGCTCTGAAAACATGGAGTATGGTGTAATATATTCAACATGTGAATTTATGTGTTGAGAGTGGATATATGGAACTAAGAGAAGGTTCTGGACTAGAGCTATCGTGAAAGTCATTGGCATATACATAATTTGTATAAAGACAAGAATAGGTGACTTTGCTAAGGTAATGAGCATAGATAAAGAAAAAATAGAGAAATAGAATGAGGAACAGAGAATTTCAAAGTTAATCATTTAGAAAAAAGAAGGGTCCAACAAAGTAGACTGCAAAAAAAGAACACTGTGTGGTATGAGTTAAACCATAAATGTGTAGTAACTGATGAGATAAATTGTGTGTGGGGGGCAGGGGATGATATCCAGCAAGAGAAAGAGATTAATTCTGTCAGATATTTCTAATAGATCAAGTAAATTAAGATTAAAAATTGACCACTACATTTAATGATATAATGGTCCTTGGTGAAATGTACATGAGAAGTTCCAACAGAATGGTAAGGACAAAAACCACTTGAAATGTACTGAAGAGAGAGTGAAGACTTCTAACTTCTGCTAAAGAATGTAGAGAGCTAGAAACAGCATGCTCCTACAGTTACAAGACACTGTTCAGGAAAATCTAAAATTAATACCTTTCTAAATATGTATTGAAATGTAATACAATTCAATGTACATACTATACAATTCAATTCACCCTTTTAAAGTGTAAAATTCAGTGTTCTGTAGAATATGCACAAGCATGTATGTATCTTAACTATCTAATTCCAGAATATTTTCAAAAGCCATACAGAAACTCACTTTTTAGTGTCTCTCCATTTGCCCTTTCTTATAGCAATCCTAAGGGGGTTGGAGTGGTATCTCATAGCCGTAATTAAAAAAAAAAATGTCTTTAATAACAATTGTTGAGGATGATGTGGAGAAATTTGAAACTTCATACATTGCTTTTAGAAATGAAAACTGGTGCTGCCACCTTGGAAAACAGTTTGACATAAAGTTATCATGTTCTACTCCTGGGTATTACCCAAGAGAAATGAAAATATATTTCTATACAAAAACTTATACTTGAATGTTCATATTCTCAAATGTATATCAACAGATGAATTTATAAATAAATGTTGTACTTCCATTCAATGAAATAATATTTACCAATAGAAAGAAATGAAGTACTGATAAATGCTACATGAATAAATATTAAACACATTATGCTGAATAAAAGAAAACAGTAATAAAGGTCACATAGTATGATTCAATTTATTTTAACTGTCCAATAAAGCTAAATCTATAGAGAAAGAAACTAAATTAGCTGTTGCTGGGGCTTGGGTAGATAGGGTGTTTGGGGTTAATGACTTAGGGTTGTGAGGTTTCTTTTTGGGTAATGAAAAGGTGCTAAAATCGCTTGTGATGATGGATGCACAGCACTGTAGACATACCAGAAGTCATTGAATTGTACACTAAAAAACTGAATTAAATGTATCAATTATATCTCATTAAAGCTGTTAAGTAATGACTGTGGTGCATCCATATAATGAAATATTATACAGTAATAGGAATAAATGTATTAATCCATGAAAAGATATAGATGAACTTTAAATGTATATTGTAAGTGAAAGAAGCCAATATGAAAAGATAACATACTATAGTCCACTTGGAAGAACTCCAGCAAGTCAAAACACAATGGAATAAGATCTTTAAAGTAAAAAGAAAAAAAAAACACTGTCAAACACAACTGTATGCTCAATGAAAATACCTTTCATAAAGGAAAAAAGAAAAAAAATTCTGAAGTAAAAGCAGGGAGAATTCATTGAAGGTGTAAATATACTTAATAAATGTTAAATTAATTATCACATAAAAGAAATATAATAGAAATGCATATATATCAAAGTAAATGAATAGTGCTAAGAACATAGCAAATGAAGGTAAAATAAAAATGATTTGTAATCTCTCTAAAGATAAGTAAAGTTGTCTAAAGTAAAACTTAGCCATGAATCTTATTTTTATAGCATATCTAAAGGTAGAATCTGTAATAAAAATAATGCCAAGAATGGAAGAAGAATATGAGGAATACATATTGTAAAATTTTTTAAATGAACATGAAACTATATCATGTTATTTGAAAGTGGATTTTCATTAATTTAAGATGTGATTTTAACTTCAGGGCAAAACTAAAAGAAAAAGTTAAATAAGTATTAAAGTAAGTAAATACTGAAGATAAAGTGGAATCATAAAAATGTTTCTTTATCCAAGATTAAATCAAATAAGGAAATAAGAAAGAGATGTAATAAGAAACAGCATCTTAGAAAGATTGTTTAATTATTCCAAACATAAAAATTATCCAATAAAAGAGTTGTTGACAAATACCAATGAAAAGACACTGTCAGACTTATAGAAAAAACACTATGAAATTCCATAGTGTCTACAAAAATAAAACAAAACAAAAAATCCACATTTTAAGTATATAAGTTATAGGTTAATTGTTAATTTAAGCTATATGCTAATTAAGCTATGTTGAAACAAGTTAAAATTAAATTTGGAAATACAAAGAGTGGAGATCATCACGATGGCAACATAGGTCATTCCCATCTTCAGTTCCCTTCACAAGAAGACCAACCAACAGCTATCCATAGACAAAACACCATTGTGAAAATCCCAAAGCATAGATGTGAACCTGACGGACCCCCTAGATCATAAAGATCTAGAAGGACTGCATTAAAAGAGTAAGAGGAATGGCTATACTATGTCATACCACTCCTCACCCTAGGTCAGCACACTAAGCTTGGAGAGCCCCATAGGCATATACTTTCTCCAGTGGGGAAAAGAGGGCCCAAAGTGTACATTGAGCTCCCCCAACATTGTAGGACACTTTTAGAGAGGCCCACTCAGGTCTCCTGTCACAGGGATGATGGGGATTTCTGTGGGGCTTGGCCATTGGAAAACAGATTGAGACAGGGAAGGTGGTTGGGCTTACAGTAACCAAGGCTCAGATCTTGGGAAATTGCATTTCTCCTCACAGTGTTAAAACTTATACCACAGAAATACAAAGGATCTTAAGAGGTTACTACCAAAACCTGGACAACTTAGAAGAAATAGATAAATTACTAGACCCATACAATTTATCAAAACTTAACCATGAAGAAATAGAAAATCTGAATAAACCAATTTGACTACTGAGGAGATTGAATCAGTAATCAAATGCCACCCAACAGAGAAAAAAACAATACTAGATGGTTTCATTGGTGAATTCAACCAAACATTTAAAAAATTAATACTAATCATTCTCAAACTTCTCCAAAACATTGAAGAGAAGAGAGTGCCCCCAAACATTTTAGTATGCCAGCATTCCCTCATACCAAACCCAGATAAGGAGACTACAATGAAAGAAAACTACAGGCCAACATCCCTGATAGCTATAGATGCAAAAATTCTCCACAAAATACTAGCAAACAATTCAGTAGAATATTAAAATGATCATACACCATGATCAAGTGGGATTTATCCCTGGTATGCAAGAGTGGTTCAACATATGTAAATCAATAAATTTGATACATCACATTAATAGAATGAAAGATATAAATCACACAAACATCACAATAGAGGTGAAATCAATCCCAATCTGAGTATATATACAGTAGAAATGAAATCACTATCTTGAAGAGACATGTACCTCCCATGTTCACTGAAGCATTATTTACAATAACCATGACATGGAAACAACCTGGGTGTCTACTGATGGATAAAGAAGATGTGAGATACTCAATGGAATATTACTTGGGTATAAGGAAGAATAAAATCTTGTCATTTGCAATATGGATAGACCTCAAGAGTAAGAATATTTGCTAAGTCAGATAAAGATAAATATTGCACTGTCTCACTTATATGTGGAATCTAAAAAATTTGAATTTATGTATAAACAGATAAAAGATTTGCTATTGCAAGAAGAAGGTGGGAGTGATGAGGGAGAATGAGTGGAGGTGGTCAAAAGGTACAAACTTACAATTATAAAATAAATAAATTCTGTAAATGTATATTATGGTGACTATAGTTAATGACACTGTAGTGTATATTTGAAAGATGTTACTAAAGTAGATCATAAAATTACCAACATACAAAAATGTTTATGTGAGGTGATAGATGTGTTAACGAAACTTTTTTGGTAATCATTTCTCAATACTTACATATATCTATTATATTATACATTTTAAACTTATACAACAATATGTTAATTATATGTAAAAGAAGCTTGAAAAAACTTGGCAATGAGTGTATCATACAAAGCCTAAAGAAAATAAACCTGGAAAAACTAAATTAGGCAAAGTAGAATTCAGAAGAAGGACTATTACAAGGAATAAAGAAGCAATTATATAATGATTAGAGGGACCAAATCTTGATTAATTCACAACAAACCCAAATATATATATAGATAACAACAGGGCTTCATTCAAACTACATGATGCAGAATCCAGATATAATAGGAAAGGAGACATAGACAAATTAATAGTTATATTTTGAGATGATAAGACTAATCTCTCAGGTCCAGGGAGATGGCGGCATGAGCAGGGCGGCGGAAATCTCCTCCCAAAACTATATATGTCCATGAAAATACAGCAAATACAACTATTCCTAAAAGAGAGACCAGAATACATAGGAGAGTACACAGCATGCATCTGTACCTGAGAGGACTCAGCACCCCGCGAGGCGGGTAAGATACAGAGCCACAACTACTCCCCCACCCCAGTGCACCAGCAGGAGGAGAGGATTCAGAGCTGGGAGGGAGCAGAAATACAGGCCTGTGAAATAACCAGCCCTGGTGATCTGCACCAGGAGCACTGACACACATCGCCTGGTGTAGTGGAGATTGGAGAGGCAGAAGGTGCAGCTTTTGAGCTGGGAACGTGCCATGGACCTTGCACCTGGCTCCTGGGACAAAAGAAAAGTGCGCACTTTTTTCAGCAGTTTTACAATCATCCCAGCAACTCAGACCAGCAGGCTGGGAGTCCTGAGGAATTTCGGACCCCTTGGCTGGCAACTGGGAAAAAGAAGCCGCACTGAAAATTCACAGAGAGAACAATAGCCTCCCATTCGTACCTGACCCAGCCAGCCACAGCCGAAGAATAGTGGAGCAACAGCGCCACCTACAGCATCCTTACAGAAACTACTCCTGGTGGGCTTTTTTTTTTTAAGTCTTAAAGAGCCCAGCTGACATAGGTGGCATCTGCCAGCGACCACTTCTATCGCCATGAAAAGACAGAGGAATATTGTACAGACCGAGCTCATCCAGACACAGAGCACACCAGAGAGGGAGACTGAAAGGATGGAAATGCACAATCTATCTGAGAAAGAATTCAGAATAAAAGTCATAACCATGCTGATGAATCTACAGAGAAATATGCAAGAGCTGAGGGAGGAAGTGAGGGAAGTCAGGAAAGACAATGCAGAAATGACACAAGCCATCGACGGGCTTAGCATCAGACTGGACGAGATGCAAGAGAATGTTAATGCAGTAGAAATCAGAGAACAAGAATACAGAGAAACTGAGGCAGAGAGAGATAAAAGGAACTCTAGGAATGAAAGAATATTAAGAGAACTGTGTGACCAATCCAAATGAAACAATATTCGCATTATAGGAGTACCAGAGGAAGACGAGAGAGAAAAAGGGATAGAAAGTGTCTTTGAAGAAATAATTGCTGAAAACTTCCACATGCTGGGGAAGGATATAGTCTCGCCGTCCACGGAAGCCCACAGATCTCCCAACACAAGGGACCCAAGGAAGACAACACCAAGACACATAAAATTAAAATGGCAAAGATCAAAAAAAAAAGACAGAGTATTAAAGGCAGTTGGAGAGAGAAAACAGATCAATTACAAAGGAAAACCCATCAGATTATCATCAGACTTCTCAACAGAAACCCTATAGGCCAGAAGAGAATGGCATGATATATTTAATGTAATGAAACAGAAGGGCCTCAAACCAAGAACATTGTATCCAGCATGATTTTCATTTAAGTATGACTGAGGAATTAAACAATTTCCAGACAAGTGAAAGCTGAGAGAATTTACCTCCCATAAACCACCTCTACAGGACTTCTCAAAGGAGCTGCTCTAGAGAGAAGCACTCCTAAGGCTAAAAAGATGTCACCAGAGAAAATAAAATCATAGCAAAGAAAACAGACCATCCAAATACAAACTAAAGGCAAAGAATAAAACACCTACTATATAAAGAATGGAGGAGGAAGAATAAGAAGGAAGAGAAATAAAGAAACATCAGACTGTGTTTACAATAACTTAACAAGAAATTAAGTTAGATTACTATATAGTAAAGAAGCAACTCTTGAACCTTTGGCAACCACGAATCTAAAGCCAGCAATGGCAATAAATACATATCTATTGATATCACCCTAAATGTAAAAGGACTGAATGCACCAATCAAAAGACACAGAGTAACAGAATGGATAAAAAAGCAAGACCCTTGTATATGCTGCCTACAAGAAACTCACCTCAAAACCAAAGATATACACAGACTAAGAGTAAAGGGATAGAAAAAGATATTTTATGCAAACAACAAGGAGAAAAAAGCAGGTGTTGCAATACTTGTATCAGACAAAATAGATTTCAAAACGAAGAAAATAGCAAGAGATAAAGAAGGACATTACATAATGACAAAGGGGTCAATCCAACAAGAGGATATAACCATTATAAATATATATACACCCAAGATGGGAGTGCCAGCATACGTGAAACACGTACTAATAAAATTAAAGAAAGAAATAGACAGCAATGCTTTAATTTTAGGTGACTTCAACACACCACTCACTCCAAAGACAGATCAACCAGACAGAAAATAAGTAAAGACACAGAGGCACTGAACATCACACTAGAACAGATGGACCTAACAGACATCTACAGAACTCTACACCCAAAAGCAACAGGACACATTCTTCTCAAGTGCACATGGAACATTTTCCAGAATAGAACACATACTAGGCAACAAAAAGAACCTCAGAAAAGCCAAAAATATTGAAATCCTACCAATCAACATCTCAGATCACAAAGGTATAAAACTAGAAATCAATTTTAGAAAGAAAAAAAAAGGCTCACAGGAGAGTTAACAACATTCTGCTAATCAATCAAAGGGTAATGAACAAATTAAAACAGAAATTAAAGAATATATGGAGACTAATGACAACAACATCACAAAGCCACAACTTCTGTGGGATGCAGCAAAGGCAGTTCTAAGAGGAAAGTATATTGCAATCCAGATATATTTAAAGAAGGAAGAACATTCCCAAATAAATAGTCTAAAGGCACAATTACTGAAATTAGAAAAAGAAGAACAAATGAGACCCAAAGTCACCAGAAGGAGGGACATAATAAAGATCAGAGAAGAAATAAATAAAATTGAGAATAATAAAATAATAGAAAAAAATCAATGAAACCAAGAGCTGGATCTTTGAAAAAATAAACAAAATAGATAAACCCCTAGCCAGACTTAGTAAGAGAAACAGAGAATCTACACATATAAACAGAATCAGAAATAAGAAAGGAAAAATAAAAACAGACCCCACAGAAATACAAAGAATTATGAGAATCTATATGCTAACAAGCAGGAAAACATAGAAGAAATGGACAACTTCTTAGAAAAATACAACCTTCCAAGACTGACCAATCAAGACACAGAAAAGCAAAACAGACCAATCACGAGCAATGGAATTGAATCGGTAATCAAAAAACCACCCAAGAACAAAACCCTCGGACCAGATGGATTCACCTCTGAATTCTACCAGACATATAGAGAATAACACCCATTCTCCTTAAAGTTTTCCACAAAATAGAAGAGGAGGGAATACTTCCAAACTCATTCTATGAAGGCAGCATCACTCTAATACCAAAACCTGGCAAAGACCTCACCAAAAAAGAAAATTACAGACCAATATCCTTGATGAACGTAGATGCAAAATTACTCAACAAAATATTAACAAACCGAATTCAAAAATACATCAGGAGGATAATACACCATGACCAAGTGGGATTCATTCCAGGGATGCAAGGATGGTACAACATTTGAAAATCCATCAACATCATCCACCACATCAACAAAAAGAAGAACAAAAACTACATGATCATCTCCATAGATGCTGAAAAAACATTTGACAAAATTCAGCATCCATTCATGATTAAAAGTCTCAACAAAATGGGCATAGAGGGCAAGTACCTCAACATCATAAAGGCCATATATGACAAACCCACAGCTAACATCACACTTAACAGAGAGAAGCTGAAAGCTTTTGATCTAAGATCGCGAACAAGACAGGGATGTCCACTCTCTCCCCTGTTATTCAACATAGTACTGGAGGTTCTAGCCCCGGCAATCAGAGAAAAGAAAGACATACAAGGCATCCAGATTGGTAAAGAAGAAGTCAAATTGTCACTATTTGCAGGTGTCATGGTATTGTACATAAAAAACCCTAAGACTTCACTCCAAAACTACTAGAACTAATATCTGAATTCAGCAAAGTTGCAGGATACAAAATTAACACACAGAAATCTGTTGCTTTCCTATACACTAATGATGAATTAACAGAAAGAGAAATCAGAAAAACAATTCCATTCACAATTGCATCAAAAAGAATAAAATACCTAGGAATAAACCTAATGAAGGAAGTGAAAGACCTGTACTCTAAAAACTACAAGACACTCCTAAGAGAAATTAAAGAGGACACTAACAAATGGAAATCCATCCCGTGCTCTTGGCAGAGAAGAATAAATATTGTCAAAATGGCTATACTACCTAAAGCAATCTATAGATTCAATGCAATCCCTATCAAACTACCAACAGCTTTCTTCAATGAACTGGAACAAATAACTCTAAAATTCATATGGAACCACAAAAGACCCCAAATAGCCAAAGCAATCCTGAGAAGGAGGAATAAAACAGGGGGAATTACACTCCCTCAAGCTCTACTTCAAAGCCACAGTAATCAAGACAATATGGTATTGGCACAAAAACAGACCCATAGACAATTGGAACAGAGTAGAAAATCCAAACATTAACCCAAACATATACATTCAATTAATATTTGATAAAGGAGCGTTGGATATACAATGGGGAGATGACAGCCTCTTCAGCTGCTGGTGTTGGCAAAACTGGACAGCTACATGTAAGAGAATGAAACTGGACTACTGTCTGACCCCATACACAAAAGTCAACAAAAAATGGATCAAAGACCTGAATGTAAGTCATGAAACAATAAAACTCTTAGGAAAAAACGTAGGCAATAATTTCTTGGACATAAACATGAGTGACTTCTTTATGAACATATCTCCCCAAGCAAGGGAAGCAAAAGCAAAAATGAACAAGTGGGACTATGTCAAGCTGAAAAGCTTCTGTACAGCAAAGGACACCATCAGTAGAACAAAAAGACATCCTACAGTATGGGAGAACATATTCATAAATGACGTGTCCAATAAGGGGTTGACATCCAAAATATATAAAGAACTCACACACCTCAACAAACATAAAGTAAATAGTCCAATTAAGAAATGGGCAGAGGACATGAATAGACACTTCTCCAAAGAAGAAATTCAGATGGTCAACAGGCACATGAAAAGATGCTCCACATCACTAATCATCAGAGAAATGCAGATTTAAACCACAATGAGATATCACCTCACAACAGTGAGGATGGCCAACATCCAAAACACAAACAACAACAAATGTTGGCGAGGATGTGGAGAAAAGGGAACCCTCCTACACTGCTGGTGGGACTGCAAATTAGTTCAACCATTGTGGAAAGCAGTATGGAGGTTCCTCAAAATACTCAAAATAGAAATACTATTTGACACAGGAATCCCACTCCTAGGAATTTACCCTAAGAATGCAGCAGCGCAGTTTGAAAAAGATATATGCACCCCTATGTTTAACGCCGCACTATTTACAGTAGCCAAGAAAGGGAAGCAACCTAAGTGTCCATCAGTAGATGAATAGATAAAGAAGGGGTGGTACATATACACAATGGAATATTATTCAGTCATAAGAAGAAAACAAATCCTACCATTTGCAACAACATGGATGAAGCTAGAGAGTATTATGCTCAGTGAAATAAGCCACACCAAAAGAGACAAGTATGAAATGATTTCACTCATATGTGGAATATAAGAACAAAGAAAAAAATTGAAGGAACAAAACAGCATCAAACTCACAGAACCGAAGAACGGACTAATAGTTACCAAAGAGAAAGGGACTAGGGATGATGGGTGGGAAGGGAGGGACAAGGGGCAGAAAGGGGCATTACGATTAGCAGATGTAATGTTGGGGGCACACACAGAGGGCTGTACAACTCAGAGAAGACAAGTAGTGACTCTATAGCATCTCACTACGCTGATGGACAGTGACTGTAATGGGTTTGGTGGGGGAGACCTGATGAAGGGGGTAGTTTAATCACCATAATATTGCATATGTAATTGTAGATTAATGATACCAAAATAAATTAAAGACTAATCTCTCATAATTTGGTAGGAAAAATAAGCAGAGACTAGAGAAGGCCTGAAAATCTCTATCATGCAGCTATGTCTACTGCATGTTAATAGAAAACTGAAAAAATGTAGAATACAATTTTTTTAAGCGTGCATAGAATATTCACCAAGATGTACCATATTCTGTTCCATCAAACAAACATTATCTAATTTAAGAGAATAGAAATGTTACCAAGTAGGTTCTCCAATCATAACCAAATATAATAAGAAATCAATAATAAATAGAAATAACCAAAACAAAGCCCATAGTTAATAAATAGAGATACATAATAAAGATCTGAGCAGAAATATAGCAGACTAAGAAAATAATAGAAAAATTCAGTGAAATTAAGCAAAATTGATAAACCTTTAGCTAGACACATCAAGAAAAAGAGAACTCAAATAAAACCAGAAATGAAAGAGGTGTTACAACAAATACCACAAAAATTCAAATGATTATTAGACTACTATGAAAAATTATATGCCAAATAATCCAGTAACCTAGAAAAAATGGATAAATTCCTAGAAATGTGGAATCTCCTATATCTGAATCTAGAAGCAATAGAGAATCTGAACAGATTGATTGCTAGTAATAAAATTAAAGTGGTACTCAATGGCCTCACAGGTAAATTCTACCAATCATTTAAAGAAGAGCTGATAGCGATTCTCCCTAAATTACTCCAAAAAATAGAAGGAAAAATTCCAACTCATTCTACAAGGCCACTGTTACCCTAATACCAAAACCAGACAAAGAAACTACAAAGAAGGCAAGTTCCAGACCAATTTCCATAATGAACATAGATATAAAAATTGTCAACAAAATATTAGCAAATTAAATACAATACATTAACAGGATCATTCACCATGTTCAGGTGGGATTTATTCCAGGGATGCACGTATGGTTGGGCATCCACAAATCAAATATAGTACACCACATTAACAACAAAAATAAAGGATACAAATAGTATGATCATCTAATAGATGCAGAGAAAGCATCTGACAAAATTCAGCATCCATTCATAATAAAAACTCTCAACAAAGTGGACATAGAGGGAACATATATCAACATAATAAAAGGATATATTTGATAAAACCACAGCTGACATCATAACTCAATGATGAAAAGATGAAAGCTTTTCCTCTGAGATCAGGAACTAGATAAGGATGCCCACTATCACCACTCTTATTCATTATAGTACTCAAAGTCCTAGCCACAGCAATCAGACAAGAATAAGAAATAAAAGGAATCCAAATTGGTAAGGAATAAGAAAATTGTTACTATTTTACAGGACATCATATTATATAAAGAAAACTCTAAAGATGCCCACCAAAAAACTATTATAATTAATATATGAATTCATTAATTTGCAGGATACAAAATCAATGTTCAGAAATCTTTTGCATTTTAGTATACAAATGATGAATTCACAGAAAGAGAAATCAAGAAAACAATCCTATTTATAATTCCACAAAAAAGAATAAAATACCTAGGAATAAATTGAACCAAAGAGGTGAAAAACCTGTACACTGAAACTATATGATGTTGATGAAAGAAATTGAAGATGACACAAATTAATGGAAAGTTAGTCAATGCCCACTAATAGAAGAATATTGCCAAAATGGCCTTGGTACCCAAAATAATGTACAGATTCCATACAAACCCTATCAAAATAGTAATGGCATTTTTTGCAGAACTAGTGCAAATAATAATAAAATTTGTATGGAACCAAAAATGACCTTGAATAGTCAAAGCAATCTCGAAAAAGAAGAACAAAGCTAGAAGTATGATACTCCCTAATTTCAAACCACATCAAAAATCTGTAGTAATCAAAACAACATGGAACTGGCACAAAAATAGATACTCAGGTCAATGGAACAGCATAGAGATACTAGAGATAAACAAACACTTATACGGTTAGTTAATATATGACAAAGGAGGCAAGAATATACAATGGGGAAAAGAGAGTCTCTAAAAAATGGTGTTGGGAAAATTGGGTAGCTACATTAAAAAGAATGAAACTGGACCACTCTCTTATACCATACAGAGAAATAAACTTGAAATGGATTAAAAACCTAAACATAAGACCTGAAACCATAAAACTCCTAGAAGAAAACATACGCAGGAATCTCTTGAATGTAATTTTTTTCTGGAAATATCTCCCCAGGCAAGGGAAACAGAAGCAAAAATAAACATGTGGGACTATCAAACTAAAAGCTTATGCATAACAAAATAAACCATCAACAAAATGAGAAGGCAACCTACTGAATATGAGAAGGTATTTGCAAATGATATATCTGAGAAGGGTTTAATATCCAATGTATATAAAGAACTCACACAAATCAACACCAAAAAACAAACAACCCAATAAAAAATGGAGAGAGGACCTGAATAAACATTTTTCAAAAAAATATATACAGGTGGCCACGAGGTACATGAAAGATGCTTAATATCACTAATCATCATGGAAATGAAAATCAAAACCACAATGCGGTATCACCTCACACCTGTCAGAATGGCTATATTATCCAAAAAACAAGAAATAACAGTTGTTGGCAATGATGTGGAGAAAAATGGACCCTTGTGTATTTTTGGTGGGAATGTAAATTGGTATAGCCACTATAGAAACAGTATTAAGATTCCTCAAAATATTAAAAATAGAAATACCATATTCTATTTAAATATTATAAAAATAAAAATGCCCAGTATTTGTACATTGGGAAATTTGCACAAAATATGCAAAATGACAAAGTTGAAAAGATTATACACCCCTATGTTTATTGTAGCATTATTTACAATAACCAAAATATGGAAACATCCTAAGTATCCATTGATAGATGAATGGATAAAGAAGAGGTGGTGCATATATTCAATGGAATATTACTCAGAGAAAAAAGAATGAAATCTTGCGATTTGCAGCAATATGGATGTACTTAGAAGATACTATGCTAAGTGAAATAAGTCAAAGACAAACACCATGTGATTTCACTTACATGTGGAATTTAAAAAATAAAGCAAAGCAACAAACAAAACAGGAATAGACTTATAAACAGGATAGACTATTGCTTGTCATAGGACAGGAAGTAGGATTGCTGGGCAAAATAGGTGAAGGGGATAAAGAGGTATAAACTTCCAATTATAAAATAAATTATTCATAAGGATGGAAGTACAGCATAGGGAATATAGTCCAAAATATTGTAATCTCTTTCTATGATGACAGATGATAACTACATTTATTGTGGTGAGCATTTAGTAATGATTATACTATTTCAATCACTATGTTGTACACCTGAAACCAATATAATATTGTGTATCAAATATATTTGAGTTAAAAAGAAGATAGCACACATAAAAAAGAAAAAAGCATATTGAGGTATAGTACAACTATATGCATATAGCTCAATAACTTAGATTAAAAGGACCAATTGATCCCAAAACACAATTTACCAAACTTTACCCAACATTTATCCTGAATATCGTATATCCACTAAAGGCATTAAATTAATAATACAAAAACTCCTGTAAATGACATATCCTGGCCATAATAGTTAACTGGAAAAATCTGATTTCACATTTAAGAAAGAAATTACATCAATTATGTACAATCTCTTCCTGAAAGCAGGAGTGGAGGGAAGATATCTCAGGTTTCCTTTAGGCCAGGATTGCAACTCTATCCAAATCAGAGAAATTAATGCAATTAAAGAAAACTACACACTAACAACCTTCAAGAAAATAGATGCAAAAATTCTCAACAAAATATTAGCAAACCAAATCCGGCTCTGTATGAATGAAATAATACTTCATGAAGAAATGAAGTCTAACCCCAGAGAGCATGGCTTTGTCAACATTTGAAAATCAATGTAATTCACCATAATAAAAGACTAAAATATAAAACTGTGTGACTCAATAAATACAGAACAATACATTTGAAAATATTTAATACTTATGTATGATAAAAACTCTCAGAAGTTTAACAAATAATCCATAAACTGAAAAATTATATTTAAGGTAAATACCTACACTGACATCATACTTAACAGTGAAAGATCTTAAATGGGAAATAAATTAAGGATGCCCTCTCACATGCCTGTTATTCAAAAACATCTTGGTAATCCTAAACAATGTGATAAGGCAAGAAGTAGAAATAAAATAGTACAGATTATTAAGGAAAAAGTTATATTCATATAGGACATACTTGTCTCAAATAACCTACAAAAATGGCAAAAGAAACCATTAGAATCCTGACTAATAAGTAAGTTTAGCAAGATCATAGAGTCCAAGTCAATATACAAAGATATATTGTATTGCTATATAGTTGCAACATGAAACATTATTTAGAATTTTCTTTAAAAAATGTGAAATTCAAAGCCGTACCAAAAATCAAATAAATAGGAAAAAAAATGTGCATCTGTATGTTGAAAACTTACAGTGATAAACAAATCGTGTTCTATTGGAAATTTCAAATTGCTAAGATATAAATTCCTCTCAAATGAATTCAACACTATCCTAGTCTAAATTATAGCAGGCACTGTTTTATTAGATATTGTTCATTCTAAGATTTGTAGGAAAATAAAAGAAAGTCCAGAAATATTCAAAACAATTTTTGAGAAAAAAAGAATAAAGTTGAAATAGCTACACTACTGACTTCAGACTTATCCTAAAGCAATGATTTTTCAAATTAGGACAAATTTTCCCTCTAGAGGACATTTGGTAACCTGAAGAGGTATTTCTGGTTGTTACCAGATACCTGTAGTTGAGAAACCCTGCTCCAAAGCAAAAATAACCATCATATCTTGCTATTGGTGAAAGGATAAAAACAAATGAATAGAGTGCCCAGAGATAGACCACACAAAAAGAGTTTATTACTGATTTTTTAATTAAAGTGGGAAAGCATTTCCTTTAAGTAAAAGAGGTGTTTCAACAAATGGTGCTCTAATAATTGAACTTTGAACTGTACCTCACAGTTTATACAAAAGAAAAATCACTCAGAATTCCTATTTGAATGTGAAAGCATAATGTATTTTAGAAGAAAACCTAAAAGAAATTATTTTTGTCCTTGGTTAGGCAGAGTGCTTTTAGAAACATCAAAATTGTGATCCTTAAAAGAAAATGATTGATAAATTGGACCTTACCACTCTTTAAAAATCTTTCTCTGTGAAAGGCACTGTGAAAAGAATGAAAATTCATTCTGCAGAGTGCCAGAAGATAGTAGTAAATCACATATGTGATAAAGGACATATAAGCAAACTGTATTACACAGGCATGTCTCATTTTATTGTGTTTAATTTATTGCACTTTGCAGATGCTGCATTTTTTTTACAAATTAGAGGTTTGTGGCATCCCTGAATAGGTGTCTGTTGGCACCATTTTTCCAAAAGCATTTGTTCACTTTGTGTCTCTCTGTCACATTTTGGTAATTCTCACAATATTTAAAAATTTTCATTATTATTATTATATTTGTTTTGGTTATCTGTTATCAGGAATCTTTGATGTTACTAATATTAAAATTGTTTTGGGGTCCCACAAACTTCAATCATATAAGATGGTGAAACTAATTGATGAATGTTATGTATGTTCTAATGCATGGATGAACAAAGAAAGTGGTTTCTTGAGATGGAGTTTATTGCTAGTGAAGATGCTGTGAAGATTGTTGAAGTGACAACAAAGGGTTTAGAATATTACATAAACTTAGTTGATAAAACAGCAGCGGGTTTAAGAGGACTGACCCCCAGTTTTGAAAGTTCTACTGTGGGCCACATGCTACCCAACAGCATTGCGTGCTACAGAGAAATAATTCATAAAAGGAAGAGTCAGTCAGTGCAGGAAACTTAATCATTTTCTTATTTTAAGAAATTGCCACAGCCGTACCAGCCTTCAGCAACCACCACCTGACCAGTCAGCAGCCATCAACATCCAGGCAAGACCCTCTGCCAGCAAAAAGTTACTCATTGAAAGCTCAGGTGATGGTTAGCAATTTTCAGCAATAAAGTAAGTTTTAATTACGTTATTTATGTTATTTTTAGACATAATGCTATCACATAATAAACTACAGTATAGTGTAAACATAAATTTAATATGCACTGGGAAACCAAAAAATTCATTTGACTCACTTCCTTGGGATATTTGCTTTACTGCAGTGGTCTGGAACCAAACCTGCAATATCTCCGAGTTATGCCTGTAGTGAATGAGGGATGAGAGGATATGTAGATAGTGAAAGAGAGGGGAGATATGGTAGGATTAGTGAGTTATAGATCCTGGGATATTAAAAGTTTGTTTGTGTTTGTGTAAATGATGCAGTGAGCTGGAAAGTTATAACGTGGATGTAAGAGAAGAGAATATAGGAAATTTAGATTATGGACGAGTTGTGATTAATAGTGTTAACAAAGTCTGGAAAATATAGATTATATGGCTAAGGTATGGGAGAGCACAGGATCATTTTTGCAGAAGTAAATGACCTTAAATGCCAATGTGTTAGAAAGATATATATTCACAAGAAGTGTGAAATTTCCAGTAGATTATAAAGGAGTAGATAAGGGGACTGTAAAAGCCAGGAACTAAAATAATTAAAGAATGAAAGGTATTGGCATAAAATCAAAGAAACAATGAGGTAATAAATGATATAATCTGGCAAAATCAGGATATGGGGGTTATGTTATAGTGGTGAAGTTGGGGAAGCTGTAGAAAAGAGAAGTGATTTTCCATTAGAAGCAAAGGCACTTACACAACTTGCAGACTAACTGATAATGGGTAGTAGTAGGAGAATCAATAACTACTTTAAAAGACTGCAGGCTTCTGTTATAGAAAGATAATGATAAATACAATCAAAGAAGAGTTTGAACCCATGGAACAATTTGCCGATGATGTGCCATAAATTCCAGTAGAAAGAATGGAAGGGATTCAGAAGTTTCAGAGAAGTAAGAAACAGGAATAGAATAGGGGATTCATACAGCTCTGTGTGTCTTAGAGTGAGGGGAAAAACGGTACATGGATGTCTGAGTATTTTTGAAGTGGCTGACAAAATTCTGATTCAAGTCAAATAGTGGTTGTAGGTTATCTTTCAGGGTTATGGAGGAAAGGTTTTCTAGAGCTCTTTCTTCTTGACCCTCTTGATGCTTTCATTTGGTTGCTGGGTGTATATATATATATTATATATATTAAATACAATATATACATGTGATACTTATTAAAATATAGTTATACATAATTATTTCGAGAGTATTATTAGTAAACTGTTTCACCTTCTAGTCTAAATTACATTATGCCACATAAAACAAAAACTGTATCAATTTATGGTTCAATACATGTCATTCTTCATAGGCAAGACAATTTAGATACATACTGTAATGTTTCCAAGTAGCTACTCAATTTCCAAGACTTTATGCATTAAGCATAGTTTTTTGAAACAAAAGGAATGTTATGCTATGTTTACCATGAACATAAAAATTGCATTTTTTGTCATTGTAAAACTTGATTTCACATCAAATAAATAATGTAGCCATTTATTTGCATATGTGAGTCTTCAAATAATTTATTTAAATAGTTAATAATTTTACAATGGTATAAAACAGAGTATCTCCCACTTTCAAAAAGTTTGCATTACACTACATTATATGGCAATGGCTTTTTTCATAAAAGCAAAAATCTCTAGATATCTTTCTTTACAGAAAAGAGGTACTAATTTAAGTCTTTTTAGGAGCAAAGTGGTATAACTGAAAACTTTCAGAAAGCAGAGGATACCTGTATTACAATTACTAGATAAGGGTGTTGTCAGCAGCACATTTTTACATGCCAATCTTAAGTATTACTAGGTAATAACTGGGTAAAAACTAGAAACTTCAGCAAAATAAAAACAAAATCTTTGGTCAAATTTAGTTTTTAGTGTTTTGGTCTGTGATTGTTTTATGATTGTCTATGCAAGAAATATCAATGGCTTCATGTATTGACTGGGGAAAAATCTGCATGTTTTATGATAAAACAAATTAAAATTTACTTTGACTAAATTTACTATTTCAAATTATTTTAATATAATGACTTGCAGGAAACAAATGTGAAATGTTGTTTTTTAGTCTATCATATTAATTTAGACTTAAATGTTGTGGAAGTTTCTTAATTCAGACAAAATTACCAAAACAATTTCTTCACATTTTAATGTAGTTTCCTAAGTCTACACATTTGTAGTATGCAAATTTTGAAAAAATAAGTAATTAAAATGAACAGGTGGCATTTCCCAGAAAAACTACTGGGAAAGCAAATCCAGTGATATTTGGGACTAGTTGTAGCAGATGGTACAGTCTTTGTACCACTTTAATGATGGGTAGGCCCAATCTTTCTACTAGAGTTAGTTGACACATATTCACTTATGCATTTAAATGGAAATGAAAAAGAAAAACAAACTGTTATCTTATGCCATATTTGTAAATAGGTATCCTCATGTGAAAGTTTCCAGCTGTCGTTCCCTCACATCTAATACACAGAGTAAATAAGCTGCATAGTGCCATGAAGGTAGGCCTGTTTTAATTAAATAATCTACTTGAAAGTCCAATTGTGTGAGGTCACTTCCTGGACAATATATGGGATAAAAATGTACCAAGGCAATCAACATAGGCAATGCTCATGTTAAAAAAACACAAACAAGCTTATCTTTTCCTTTTTCAAAGTAGTACTCTATTCAGATTCAGTGAGGGGAAAAAAGATTAACAATGTATCATCTGCAAAATCATATGTTCTTGACAAATTCCCTCTCCCATTTTCATGCTAATGTCAATTCCTATGCCTAAAAATTAAGTCCAGCATTAAAAGTAAAGGAAAAGGTTAAAAAACTGCTGCTCAACATCATGAAAACAACTTCTGGATCTGAAACACAGGGGATGAAGTGCCATTAATTTGTAAACATTTGAAAATTTATATCAGGTATTTTTAGCCAGTACTATGTAAGAATTAGAGGCCATGCATATGTGATGAAGGAAGCCAGTTTTGCAAGGAGAGTTTAGAAAGACTTCCAAAGACACACAATAGCACAGATTGGTCTTTGGAAAACCACAGCTGAAAGGCAGTCCTGATGATTGCCTAGTGTTATTGGTCAGTATAAAGAAATGTTCTGCATTCTAAGAGGTAAAGTAAGGCTAGTCCAGCTCTTTGATTATAAATAGATTTTTGACATTCAGTTGCAAGTTCAGATCATAGGTCAGCAGGTATAGCCATGTTTGTTCTAAAGAGGTCTCAGAATAATGCTTTAAAGGAATGAAGAGAATACCTGGGAAATGGTTTTGAGCTGTGGCCGTTGACCCCAAATGAAAAAGTGTTTATAATTTGCAGTTGTAGAGAAGAGAAATGTGACAAGCTTAGAAAAATAGGAACTTTTTCGAAAGGACTCTTATTTAACAAATCAGTTGTATTTACCCTGAAAGAAGGGAATACCAAAGGCTTGGTAAGATATATTGCATTTCATATTTCATATATATATGAAAATCAGTGAGAATATTTAGTAGTTGATTCTATGTTAATGGAATAATAAACATGCAGAAATGAGCTAAGGGAATTTTTATTTTATTTGTTATCTCTGGAATAATTTTTAACTATTAATGTAATGAGCATCTGAATGATACTTTGGAACCTTCATAACTGAAAATCTTCAATGAAAGAATACACAGCTACTTAATATACATATAATGTAAACTGACATGGGCCAGGTTACTACAGAAACACCACCCAGTTTTATTGATAAAAGACTGGGAAAACTAAACCTGCATGGAAAGTATTCTGTATATTCCTGCCTAAAGTAAACAATAAACATGTAAAACCCATAAAAATACTTCCACTTTTGAATATTTGGATGCATGTATATCTTACCACATTATTCACAATAGAGTCAATCAAATAAATACTGTAACTAACATACTAGTACAGCATCTCCCAAAGTGTTTTTGTCAGAAAACAAGGTGTAAGGGATGCTAATAGGTGCTCCTTAAATTCCAGTAAAGGTATATGCCATATTTTACCCCCAAATTGTTTGACCACTAAACCCTTTTATTTTAGTAAATAAATAGCTCTTCCATCAAACACTCTAGTAGTATATATTTCAAGTGCTTGAGACTTCATTTGTAGAAATTGTTCCTGATGGGCAATGCCTTCTTGTGCACTTCTACCAGAGTAAGGTCATTCTATGGATATGGGGTCATATTTGATCTACTCCCAGGGAAGACAGAAGTGCCAAGAGAGTTAAGGAACCTGAAGTAAGAGAAGGAAGCTGGTGGATAAATAACCAGTTTAAGTGGTACAATTATGAGGCATGTTCAACATTGTTTGTCAGCATGTCTCCAGAAGAATTAAGGGGCTCAGAGTGGTAACCCACTCTTTATCTCACCCTTTCTATGTTTTCTCCCTCTGATACCTCAGTTCTCCATGTTCTCATAGTGTTTGTTGGACTACCTCCTAAGTAAATGACTGGCCCCCATGTGCTCATGTCAGAAATATTTCTAAGAGAGCCCAAACCAAGATAACCCTTCAGAAATACTTTTAAAAAGCAACCCCTGCTTACAGCAGAGATAACCACACTCCCATGAAATAAAGTTAAACCAAAAATCTGGCCATAGTTATCACAGGAATGCCGGTTACCTGTTACCCATGTAGAGCATCTCCTCTTCTCATTGTCTTCTCTTTCTCTGACCCAATGTTTCTGCTTCTTTGTATCCTCTTGTCACTGATCTTACTTATATGTTGATCTTTCCCTCTGGTCCTGATTCTCTGGGATGTTGAGAGCTCATGAAAATATTTCAGACTCTGGAGGACTTAGTATATTTTAAGACAATATAATGTTTAATGTTTCATGAATTACTAGACTGTTATGTTCCATATATGTTCTATGACAATTGAATACTAAGGATTACATAAAAATCATCTGCTACTGGCTAAGTGTTGTAAATGTTGAGATAGATAACACTAAATTTTTTGATAGTAAGATTCCTCAGAATTGTTAGTAGTCTAATATGAAGTGTGACTCTCCAAGTAATTTTTCCAACACTGTTTTACTCCAATCCCTTTTATTTACATTATTTTTTTATTAGAGTAAAACTGAAATGATCTAAAAGCAGCACAAATAAAAAAGCATGCTAATGGGGGGAATTTAGACCATACTTATGAGATATAGATATATACGTATATATCTATACTGGGCTGTAACTTCAGTTTTGATGTGACAGAATTATTCTGTCATACTTAATTTTATACAAATAAATAAATGGTTAAATAAACAAACTCAGTTGACACTTGCACAAGTTTGAACTATGCAGTTACACTTATTCATGGATTTCTTTTAAATAAGTATATTGAAAAACATGTTTGGAGACTTGTGACAAACATATTCTTTTCCCTACCTTACTTTGTCGTGAGAATAAAATATATAATGTACTTAACACACTAAGTGTGTGTTAATCAACTGTTTATGTTATTGGAAGGGCTTCCAGTCAGTAATGAGCTATTAGAAGTTAAGTTTTTAAGTAGTTGAAACTTATACAAGGATTTTTTGATTGCAGGGCATTAGTGCCCCTTACACTTTCATTGTTCAAGGGCCAACTGCATATATAATGTATATATTCTCTTGCTCAACTATCTAAGTTTTTTAAAAATTAAATAGGAGGCCTAACTGTGATAAATACATTATGAGCACACTTCATGTGTATACCTTCACCCTATGAAGAATAAATACACAGGAAAAAAATCTCAATTTTATATCCAACATTTTGGTGGAATGTGCTCACTTTGAGGAGATTTACCAAGTAAACCTATGAGATTAAGTATTTCTTCTTTGTGAAGGCATTATAGGAAACTATGACATTAGTGAAACATTTTGAAATTTTTCATTTAAATAATAGGGGACATTGGTTTCCAGATCTGACACTACCAACTATTACCAGTGGTTTCCAAGTACGTAGGGAAGTTTTTGTTCCATGTATATTTCTTTTCTGTTTGTTTCTACCATTTTCTTTTATTTTATTAAGGAATCATTGGTATACAATCACATAGCACCATTGTGGTTACTAGATTCCCCCCATTATCAAGACCCCACCACATACCCCATTACAGTCACTGTCCATCAGCATAGTAAGATGCTATAGAATCACTACTTGTCTTCTCTGTGCTATACTACCCTCCTTGTGCCGCCCTCCATATTATGTGTGCTGATCATAATGCCCCTCTTCCCCCTTATCCCTCCCTTCCCCCAACTCTCCTCAGTCCCTTTCCCTTTGGTAACTGTTAGTCCACTCTTGGGTTCTGTGAGTCTGCTGCTGTTTTGTTCCTTCAGTTTTTGCTTCGTTGTTATACTCCACAGATGAGTGAAATCATTTGGTACTTGTCTATCTCCGCCTGGCTTATTTCACTGAGCATAATACCCGCTAGCTCCATCCATGTTGTTGCAAAAGGTAGGATTTGTTTTCTTCTTATGGCTGAATAATATTCCATTGTGTAAATGTACCACATCTTCTTTATCCATTCATCTACTGATGGACACTTAGGTTGCTTCCATTTCTTGGCTATTGTAAGTAGGGCTGTGATAAACACAGGGGTGTATATGTCTTTTTCAAACTGGGCTCCTGCAATCTTAGGGTAAATTCCTAGGAGTGGAATTCCTGGGTTAAATGGAATTTCTATTTTGAATTTTTTGAGGAACCTCCATACTGCTTTCTGCAGTGGTTGAACTAATTTACATTCCCACCAGCAGTGTAGGAGGGTTCCCCTTTCTCCACATCCTCACCAACTTTTGTTGTTGTTTGTGTTTTGGATGTTGGCCATCCTAACTGGTGTGAGGTGATATCTCATTGTGGTTTTAATTTGCATTTCTCTGATGATTAGTGATGTGGAGCATCTTTTCATGTGACTATTGGCCATCTGAATTTCTTCTTTGCAGAAGTATCTGTTCAGATCCTCTGCTCATTTTTTAATTGGGTTATTTGCTTTTTGTTTGTGGAGGCATGTGAGTTCTTTATATATTTTGGATGTCAATCCCTTATGGGATATGTCATTTATGAATATATTCTCCCATAGGGTAGGATTTTTTTTTGTTCTACTGATGGTGTCCTTTGCTGGACAGAAGCTTTTTAGTTTGACATAGTAGCACTTGTTCATTTTTGCTTTTGTTTACCTTGCCCAGGGAGATATGTTCATGAAGAAGTTGCTCATGTTTATATTCAAGAGAGTTTTGCCTATGTTTTCTTCTAAGAGATTTATGGTTTCATAAATTACACTCAAGTCTTTGATCCATTTTGAGCTTACTTTTGTGCCTGGAGTTAGACAGTAATCTAGTTTCATTCTCTTACATGTAGCTGTCCATTTTGCCAATGCCAGCTGTTGAAGAGTCTGTCATTTCCAGATTGTATATCCATGGCTCCTTTATCGTATGTTAATTGACCATATATGTTTGGGTTAATATCTGGACTCTCTATTCTTTTCCACTGGTCTATGGGTCTGCTTTTGTGCCAGTACCAAATTGTGTTGATTACTGTGGCTTTGAAGTAGAGCTTGAAATTGGGAAGCGAGATACCCCCTGTTTTATTCTTTCTTGTCAGGATTGCTTTGGCTATTCGGGGTCTTTCATGGTTCCATATGAATTTTAGAACTATTTGTTCCAGTTTGTTGAAGAATGCTGTCGGTATTTTGATAGGGACTGCACTGAATGTGTAGATTGCTTTAGGCAGGATGGCCATTTTGACAATATTCATTCTTCCTACCCAAGGGCATGGAGTGAATTTCCATTTATTAGTGTCCTCTTTAATTTCTCTTAAGAGTGTCTTGCAGTTTTCAGGGTATAGGTCTTTCACTTGCTTGGTTAGGTTTATTCCTAGGTATTTTATTCTTTTTGATACAATTATGAATGGAATTGATTTCCTGATGTCTCTCTCTGGTAGCTCATCATTAGTGTATGGGAATGCAACAGATTTCTGTGTACTAATTTTGTATCCTGAAACTTTGCTGAATTCAGATGTTAGCTCTAGTAGTTTTGGAGTGGATTCGTTAGGGATTTTTATGTACAATATCATGTCATCTGCAAACAGGGGCAGTTTAACTACTTCCTTGCCAATCTGGATGCCTTGTATTTCTTTGTTTTGTCTGATTGCCGTGGCTAGGACCTACGGTACTATGTTGAATAACAGTGGGGAGAGTGGGCATCCCCGTTTGCTCCCGATCTTAAGAAAAGCTTTCAGCTTCTCGCTGTTAAGTATGATGTTAGTTGTGCGTTTGTCATATATAGCCTTTATGATGTTGAGGTACTTGCCCTCTATACCCATTTTGTTGAGAGTTTTAATCATGAATTGATGCTGAATTTTGTCAAATGCTTTTCCAGCATCTATGGAGATGATGATGTGGTTTTTGTCCTTCTTTTTGTTGATGTGGTGGGTGATGTTGGTGTATTTTCGAATGTTGTATCATCCTTGCATCCCTGGGATGAATCCCACTTGATCATGGATGTATGGTCCTCTTGATGTATTTTTGAATTCGGTTTGCTAATATTTTGTTGAGGATTTTTGCATCTATGTTCATCAGTGATATTGGTCTGTAGTTTTCTTTTTTTGTGGTGTCTTTGCCTGGTTTTGGTATTAGAATGATGCTGGCCTAATAGAATGAGTTTGGAAGTATTCCCTCCTCTTCTATTTTTTGGAAAACTTTAAGGAGAATGGGTATTTGTCTTCTCTAAATATGTGATAAAATTCATCAGGGAAACTATGTGACCTGTGGATTTTGTTCTTGGGTAGTTTTTTGATTACCGATTCAATTTTGTTGCTTGAAATTGTTCTGTTTAGATTTTCTTTTTCTTCCTGGGTCAGAAGGTTGTATTTTTCTAGAAAGTTGTTGATTTCTTCTAGGTTATCCAGTTTGTTAGCCTACAGATTTTCATAGTATTCTCTAATAATTCTTTGTGTTTCTGTGGTGTCTGTCATGATTTTTCCTTTCTCATTTCTGTTTCCATATGTGTAGATTCTCTTTGTCTCTTAATAAGTCTGGGTAGGAGTTTATCTATTTTGGTTATTTTCTCAAAGAATCAGCTCCTGGTTTATTAATTTTTTCTATTGTTTTATTTTTCTCAATTATATTTATTTCTTCTCTGATCTTTATTATATCCCTCCTTCTACTGACTTTGAGCCTCATTTGTTCTTCTTTTTCTAGTTTCATTAATTCTGTGTTTAGACTGCTCATATAGGATTGTTCTTCTTTCCTTAGGTAGGCCTGTATTGCAGTATAGTTTCCTCTTAACATGGCCTTTGCTGTGTCCCACAGATTTTGCGGTGTTGAATTATTGTTGTCATTTGTCTCCATATATTGCTTGATCTCTGTTTTAATTTAGTCATTAATATATTGATTATTTAGTAGCATGTTTTTAAGCCTTTATGTGTTTGTGAGCCTTTTTGTTTTCTTTGTACAGTTTATTTCTAGTTTCATACCTTTGTGATCTGAGAAGTTGCTTGGTAGAATTTCAATCATTTTGAATTTGCTGAGGATCTTTTTACAGCCTAGTATGTGGTCTATTCTGGAAAATGTTGCATGTGTACTTGGGAAGAATGTGTGTCCTGCTACTTTTGGGTGCAGTGTACAATAGATTTCTGTTAGGTCCATCTGTTCTAATGTGTTGTTCAGTGCCTCTGTCTTCTTATTTTCTGTCTGGTTGATCTGTCCTTTGATGTAAGTGGAGTGTTAAAGTCTCCTAAAATCAATGAATTGTATTCTATACCCCCTTTAATTTCTGTTAGTATTTGTTTCACATATATAGGTGCTCTTGTGTTGGGTGTGTAGATATTTATAATGGTTATACCCTCTTATTGGCCTGACCCCTTTATCATTTTGTAATGTCCTTCTTTGTCTCTTGTGACTTTCATTGTTCTGAAGTCTGTTTTGTCTGATACAAGTACTACAGCTCCCGCTTTTTCTCTGTATTGTTTGCATGAAAAATCTTTTTCCATCCCTTCACTTTTAGTCTGTGTATGTCTTTGGGATCGAAGTGAGTCTCCTGAAAGCAGCATATAGATGGGTCTTGCTTTTTTTTATCCATTCTGTAACTGTATGTCTTTTGATTGATGCATTCAGTCCATTTACACTTATGGTGATTATTGATAGATGTGTAGGATTTGATTAGTATTTAGTTGATCTCCTTCCTTTGCTGTTGTTTTATTTTCTCTTGTGATGGCTATTTAGTCTTAGGCACACTTCCATTTAGAGCAGTCCCTTTAAAATACACTGTAGAGATGGTTTGTGAGAGGTAAGTTCCCTCAACTATTGCTTATCTGGGAATTGTTTAATCACTCCTTCAAATTTAAATGAAATCTTGCTGGGTAGAGTATTCTTGGTTTGAGACCCTTATGTTTTATTGCATTGAATATATCATGCCACTCCGTTCTGGCCTGTAAGGTTTCTGCTTAGATGTCTGATGATAGCCTGATGGGTTTTCCTTTGTACATGATCTTTTTTCTCTCTCTGGCTGCTTTTAATACTCTGTCCTTTTCCTTGATATTTGCCATTTTAAATATTATATGTCTTGGTGTTGTGCTCCTTGGGTCCCTTGTGTTGGGAGATCTGTGGACTTCCATGGTCTGAAAGACTATTTACTTCCCCAGATTGGGGAAGTTTTCAGTAATTAGTTCTTCAAAGACACTTTCTATGCTTTTTTTCTCTCTTATTCTTCTGGTATCTCTCTAATGCAAATATTATTCCATTTGGATTGGTCACACAGTTCTCTTAATATTCTTTCATTCCTAGAGATCCTTTATTCTCTCTCTGCCTCAGCTTCTCTGTATTCCTGTTCTCTGATTTCAATTCCATTCACTGTTTCCTCTACCTCACCTATTCTGCTTTTAAATCCCTCCATTGTTTGTTTCATTTCAGTTATTGACCTCGTGAATTCATCCCTTAGTTCTTGAATATTTTTGTGTAGCTCCATTTGCATGATTATGACTTTTATTTTGAATTTTCTTTCAGGAAGATTGGTGATTTCAATCTCACCGGGCCCTCTTTCTGGTGTTTGAGGGATTTTGGATTGATCAAGATTCTTCTGCCTTTTCATAGTCCTTGAGGGATGGGAGTGGTCCCCGACAAGTGGCTTAGGTGTCAGCTGGGAGGACAAAGCCCCTTCCTGCTTGCTGGTTGTGGTGCCTGTCTCTGCGGTCTGTGCTGTTTAACTGCATGCAGGGAGCAGCCTCTGGGTTAGTCACCTAAACTGCCATTGGTGCAGTGGCTCTCATGATGACCTAGGGCAATGACAGAGGTCACAGGCAAGCGGCATGTGTTCCATTGCAACAACAAAGACCCTTTGGTGCTCCTGGTCTCAGCACCTGTCTCCGCTGTCTGTGCCAGTCAGCCACACATAGGGAGCAGCCTCTGGGTCTGAGGCAGTTAGCCACATGCAGGGAGAAGCCTCTGTGTTAAGCCATGTATTTGCGGTAAGAGGGGGTGCCCTCCAGCTGTTTTGCAGCGATGGGGCAGAATAGCCAGTTTGCACACAGGTGCCGTAGGGATGAAGGAGCAGCAGGCTGCTTATTGCAGTGAGAGTCCTTTGGGCTTCATTGCCAACCAGTGGGATAGAGCGCCTGAATCTCCTGAAAGTTCTCAGCCTGGTAGGCTGAGTGTGCCAGGACGATTTTGTCCACCTGTTCCTTCTCCTAAACCCTTGCCCCTTTAGCAGCCCTCTGACTGTTGAGAGTTCCCTTAATGTGCCTGCTTTTCTTTTTTCCCAGGGCCACCAGTTGTTGGAACCTGTTTGCAGTCTTAGTCTCAGACTTCACTTTTCAGCCTCTCCAGTCTCCAAAGCATGATGCAATGTGCGCCTGTGCTCCCAAGGTAGATTTCTAGGGCTGGTTATTTAGGAGTCCTGTGCTTCCACTCCCTCCCTGCTCTGATTCTTTCCCTCCTGCAGGTGAGCTGGTGTGGAGGAAGTGCTTGGGACCTGCTGGGTTGTGGCTTTTTACCTTACCCTTTTCCATGAGATGTTGACCTCTCGCAGATTGAAACTGACTAGTGTACTGTTACTTCTGGTCACTCTTTTAGGAATAGTTGTATTTGCTGTGTTTTCAAAATATATGTGGTTTTGGGAGACTATTTCTCCACACTACTCATGTCACCATCTTTTCTCCCTTCCATGTATATTTCTTTTAATTTGTGTAGATACTGCAGTTGATAAGTCTGCCCACAGAATGTAAAGTTTGTATTAAAGTATATCCCAATATATGTTAGTTATATTTTACAGTTGTAAAAATACTTTTATTATATATTTACTATTCTAAGTCATTTTTATAAAGCCAGCATTTTGTCATATAAATGGGTCAAAAAAATGAGACAAAAATCATAGATATATCAATGATTTACTAAAAAAGTCAAGTTAAAAATAAACATGAGAGTTTGTACAATGACTCAGCCCCTTAAAATGGTCATATGGCTCAAATTTACAATTAGTATTTCAAATATAGTGTTTCAATCACATTTTACATCAGCCCTCTCTCAATGCTGTCTTCTACTCCTCTGCTTGAGTTTTTAGTTGTTTATTATATTGTGCCTGATTCTATCAATTTTGTGACAGCTATACATATGCAAATCACAAAAAAATCAACTATTTAGAGGTTGTATGTTTCCATTGGGAAGTAAATATATTTTACAGAAAGTTCCATTTCACTTATCAATTTCCACCTTAGGAAATGTGATATGTAAATTGGAAACAAAATTATTTTCAAAGTATACAACTACCAAAATGTTTCTACAATCCAATTAAAACTATTTCAGTCTTTCAAATATGAATATATATATTTGTCAACATATAAATCATTGATATACATAGTGGCACATGTATTTTTTTATACACTAAAGGGAATATTCATTACCATCTTATATTGATGTTCTCATTATTACTATGATAGATGAAATTAATATCACTACCCAACAATATGTGGTCTTGGAAATAATGTATTGACAAGAAATACAGATAAGAAGAATATAGTATTTTTTTCTAATGGGACTTTATAAGGAGTTATAAGCAGCATAGATATTAAATTGCCCCATATTTTAGGATACTCATTTATGCAAAATACTTATTAAAAATAACACTTTAAGATATTTAGCTTTTGTTGTCCAAGGTTTATTTTTTTAAGTTTATTTTACAAGTTTAGGAAGTATACTCTAACCTCATTGATTCCGTCATTTTCAAAAATAATATTTTAGTGCCATTTCAATAATAGTGGTTGTTTTTAATTGTCTGAAAACCTCTGGCATGTTTAAGTATCTCAATATTTGTATTCCTGGTCATCTTATATAAAATTAGTCATGTATATCCCCAAACTAAAAGTCCAGTTATACTAAGTAGCTCAAAAGAAGTGAATGTAGGCTGTGGGGAGTTGTGGTCTGATAAGCTTCTGAGGCAACAGAATTAAAATATCTACTCCATCCTGTGCCATTGCTCTTACACCAAGAAATGACTAAATCGTGTTTCTCCCCTCTTAAGACTCATAGCTGAGGACTCTTTGGTCGCTCATAGATAATTAGATAAAATTAAGATCATCTTCACCTCCATCATGTGTTATCAACAGAAATCAACCATACTTTGCTTGGAGAGGAAGAAAAATGAAACTCTCAATTCCATTCCAGGCGTGAGAACCCTTCCCTTCTTCCCCTCAGGGCTGACGTGGTCACTAGGTAGATTTTTTTGTGGTTTTATACATACTTTGGGATTTTGAGTGTCCATGTAAAGGTTGACACATCTATGTAGGAAAAAATGTGTCCTCCACTAAGTTCTATTCTGTACTTGAAAATTAACCTTTAATTGAATTAACAATATTCACTGTGCTAAGAACTAAGAAAGTGGATGAACAAGAAATCCCTTCTGCTATCAAGGAGCATACTTTAATTAAAATACACTGAGAAGTCTACGACTACAGTTTAGAGTGGTAAACCAGTATTGGATAAACCTGAATACAGGATCTGAAGAACTGAAACAAAGTATAATTGAAAAAATTGTGCTGCATTTCTGTGCCTCAAAGAGAAAAATAACATGGAAGAGTCAAACCACTGTGAATTTGCTTACAGATTTCTGGTAAATGGGTGAGTTGCAAAACCTACTTGAAGAGTGAGGCATATAAGTACTGACTGTATGGCAACAGGTATTTAGAAAGATGTGTGTAAATAATTCTTTAAGAAAGGGGATAATCATTGTGACTATAATAGAGATGCATTATTGTTATTTTTTTGCCCCACACTTATAATAGAGAAGATAATAAAAGCAGAAAGCTAAAGAGAATGACTTATATTTTCAAAAGCAAAATATAATAGTGAACAATCTTTCCTTTAGTTAAAAATAATTTAAATATATAGCTATCTCTTAATTATTTAGCAGGTGGGAATAGCCTAATTAGAACAACAGACTTCTTCAAATGGCAATGGTAAGGGAGACTGTCACCATCCAAAGTCCATAATCAGATGAAATTCCTGATTTCCTAGCAAAGAATTTGAAAGGAACACCCAGAAAATCTCCAAATTCCAGTGTCCTATTGTAAAATACTGTTAACCCAAAAGTGTAAAATATAAACTGAGCCAAAAAAAAAAAAGTTAACTTTGAAATCTCTAGTATGGAAATTTCTTTAGGAATTAAAGAGCTTTTAATTTTTAGACATCAAAATTAGACTTTTAAATAAATTGTAAAACTAAGGTTATAACATATTAATACATGAAAAGCAAAGTAACACTTTGATACAAAGCCTCATTTAATCTTCATGGCAACCCTATGATTTGTTATTGTTTTTATTATTATTAATATTCCAATTTTATAGGTGAGGTTACTTAAGTACAGATAATTTAAGTAATTTGCCCAAGATCTCACTGCTAATATGTTCCTACTTTTCACCATTCTCGCTATACAGATGAACTATAAATTTATGGAATGGACATTATATTCAAAGTAAAGGAATGCAATATTTTATCTGTTCTTTCCCTCCAAGTTATCTATCCAGTCCAATAGACACATGATCTTAGAATATATCTCCCTGGGAACATGTACAATTTTGTTTTGTTATATGACACCATTATTCATTCATTAAATAGTCACATTCAAAACACAGCTAGGAAATTGTTTTAGTCTTAACAGAACGCGATAATAAAGATGTACCACAAACATAATTTAACCTGGTCCATTTTCTGCTAAAATAAAACTGAAAGTATTTTGACATATATCTGTATAGAGAAAATGGAAGTTCTATGGCTAGGATTCTCACCTGACCCTGGTCTGCTTGTCCACTGCACATGTCCCTTGCAGGCACAGGCTTGCACACGTGTGGGGAGTAAGTTATGTTTTTTAATCATTATTATTTTTTGTTTAAGTATCAGTGATATACAACCATTGGTTGCAAATGTACAACACAGTGGTTCAACAGTTACCCATAGTATTAAATACTTACCCCTCTAGTGCAGTTACTATCAACTAGTAAGATGTTACAGAATCATGACTGTATTCTCCATTCTGTACTACCGTCCCTGTGACCAATTCATATTGTGACTGTGAATTATTGTGCCCCTTGATCCCACTTCACCCTCACCCACTACCCACCCTAGCCCCTGCCCCTTGGTAACCACTAGTCCCTTCTCCATGTCTGAGTCTACTGCTATTTTGTTCCTTCTCTTTTGCTTTGCTTTTATACTCCACAAATAAATGAAATCATATGGTATTTGTCTTTCTCTACCTGGCTATTTCACTGAGCATAAATTGACTCTATATAAAGAGCTCCGTCCAGTACTCCAGCTGTGAGGCAGCAGACAGGCCTGGAGGTAGAGACCAGCTTGCTGCATGCAGACTTTCCCTGAGGCGGACAGTATTCTAGCGCCTGACCTGCCACCGTGAAAATAAAGCTGGGTATACCCCCACCAAATCCAGAGTGAATTTGCCCATAGTTGAATCCCTCAGGCGAGACAATCTGGAAATCTAACCCCAGTATTAAATGTAGTTGTTCATTATTTGGGTGTAGTTTTCAGTCAGACTGAAGGGGAATACAGACTGAAGTCTAATATAAGCTCTAAAAGTTCAGTTACTTCCTTTTTATGCAGATCACATAATATATCTTTAACTATGTTTCATATGTTCAGAAAGAAAATGCAATCTCTCTCACTTGATAAGAATGTTATAAACAGTGAGATTTAAAAAACATTTATATTTATTCAGTGATTTTGAGAACATATGATACAGGTAAAGTGGATTTTATGTTAAACATTTCTTTATTTCCCTGAACATTCAAATAGAGGAAACAATGATAATTATCATGTTTCATATTATACTACTAAAGCAATGATAATGAAAATTAATTCCTACCTCCTATAATATTTTTTTTTCAGCAAAATTATTCCTATACTATGTGGGATAGATCATCTAGAAATCTCAGTCACTGAGCACTATAAAATCCACCTCAATGCAGATATGTAGGTACATCTCTGTAAATTTGTGATAATGCAGAAAACATTTAAAAGAGATGTAACAGACTTTTAAAACATTATTAGATTCTAAGTAGTTTTTACACAAAAACAGTGTGAGATGTTTGATTTCTTTCCTTCCTTTTTCATTGAATACTGAAAATATTTAGACAGTTTAAATGATTTTTTTAAATAGAAATGAATGATTCTCTGAATTAGGCAATAAGAAAAAGTGAAAAGAAAGGGACAATATGAAATTTTATCCCATTTGAAAATTTCAGCAATAAACAAAGATGAATAGAAAGAAGTTAACTATAACCACAGTCCATCCAGCAAAATAGAGATAATAATAATGGTATGTTAATTTTACATTTCTGACTCAGCATAATTTCCTAGTTAGAATATTACTAGGTACAACCACAAGATCATATAAGATCATAAAAATATATGCGTGTATATTTATGTTATATGCATACTCACAGACACATTCACATTAAAAATTTCTTTTAGATTCAATGAGAGTTTAAATACAACAGATTTTCTTTAATGTTTTATTTCAATTTTCATTTGTTCTTGATCACATTGAAATTTTATAAATATATGAAAAAGCAAGCAAGGAATTGGGGATTAGAGCAATATTTAAAACAATTTCTTTTTTGTAAAATAAATTTGCCATCCAAACTGTTTTTAAATATATGCTTCAGTAGTGTTAAGTATATGTACATTATTGTGGCTCTCTAGTTTTTCATCTTGTAACTCAGAAGTTGAAAATGAAAATTAATTCTTACCTCGTATTGTATTTGATTTTTCAGCACAATTATTCCTATCTTATGTGGGATAGGTCATCTGAAAATCTCAATCACTGAGCTCTGTAAAATCCACTTCAATGCAGATATGTAGGCACATCTCTGTGAATTTGTGATAATTTAGAGATTATTCTAAAAGAGCTATAACAAACTTTATGTATCCATTAAACACCAATCAACACTCCTTGCTCCAGCCTTTGTAAACCACAGATGTAATTACACTTTCTATGATTTTGACTATTTTAGATACTTCATATAAGTTAAATCATGCAGTATTTGTCCTTTTTTGATTGCCTTATTTTGCTCAGCCTAATGTCCCCTAGGTTTATCCCTTTTGTAGATATGACAGGATTTCATTCTTGCTTAAGGCTGCATAATATTCCATTCTGTGTATATACCATATTTTCTTTATCCATTCATCTATTGATGACATTGGGTGGATTCAACTTTTTGGCTATTGTGAATAATGCTGCTATGAGCATGAGTTTGAAGGTATCTCTTTGAGATCCTGTTTTGAATACTTTAAGATAGATATAAGAAATGGGATTACTTAATCATAAGGCAGTTCTATTTTTCATTTTTGCAGGAACTTCTACACTGTTTTCCATAATGGATACACAATTTTACATTCCCTCCAAGAGTGAACAGGGATTTCAACTTTTCTACTTCTTCATCAATGCTTATTTTCTGTTCTTTCTATAGTGGCCATCCTAATATATGTAAGGTGAGATCTCATTGTGTTTTTGATTTGCATTACCCTAATAATTAATGATATTGGGAATCTTTTCATGTGCTTAGTGGCCATTTGTATAATCTTTGGAGGAATGTCTATTCAAGTCAAGTCTTTTGCCCATCTTAAAATCATGCTACTTTATTTGTTTTTGAATTACTGAAGTTCCTTATATATAAGTGGATATTAACCACTTATCGAATAGATGATTTGTAATTATTTTCTCCCATTTTCCCATTCTGTAGGTTGCCTTTTCACTGTGTTGATTGTTTCCTTTGCTGTGCAAAAGTTTTTAAATTTGATGTGGTCCATTTTCTATTTTTGCTTTATACATAATTGCCAAAAAAAAAGAAAATCAAAGACATGTGTGAAACCCTTGTGTATTTTGTATTATGAATTTCTTAGAATTCTTAATAGCATCATGGAATGTTAATTGCTTTTTATAGCACCTGTAATTATTTTTAACCACATACTTCTATTAGCAGTCCATCTCCAAGCATATATTTGTGTGTGATAGTGCCTGTCTATCACTGAGCATTTACTAAATCCATATGTAATGTTTGCTCTGATAATTGCAAGGGGATGAATGAGTAAAGTACAGTGCAGATGATATACCATAGTACACAACTTCATGTAATGGCATTGCTGTTTAAATGATCTGATAATTAAATGGGAGGATTAACTGGATATAATAGTGTTTTCCAAAATTAGGCTACTGGTATACTTAGTGTTCTGTTTATCAAGCAACAAGTTAACAGACTGCATTTTGATCTGGTATTCATGTGAATTTTTATTATTTTATTTTATTATTCAGCAAACATTTATTGAAAGTCTTCATGTACAGCACTGATAATAACATACAAAGCTGAATAATATGCAACAGCTATGCCCCCCCAAAAAGCCCTAACAATTTAGTGAGGACAAATTGGTATAAGTATATACATTACAATACTAACTTATGTACACTGATTCCTACCCTTAATGTTTTGGCGGATGCTATCTCTGTTGGAAGCTTTCCCTCCTTGCTCTGTCTTAGGTATATGCCTCTGCTCTACTCTCCTCTTGCACCTTAGGCATTTATAGGAGTCAACAAATTGTAAATGTTCCTATTGCCCCACATGTGTTTCACCATTATAATCCCATCTCTTCAAAACAAAAGTGTGCATGTTAGTCATATCTATATACCCAGTGTTAACTTGTGTAAAGTGGAGGAAAATCTCAGTAATAAGTTTGGATCATGTATAAGGAGGTCATTAAATAGAGTGCCCAAGACTTTTTCATTTGATCCTTTCTAGAATAAGGAATCAGTTATTTATTCCATATGCCTCCTGCCTAAACTCTCATGACTTCTGAAATAGCCGTATCTCCCAGAAATAATTATCTGACACCGTTCCATGGGCTTGTGCAACAGGGGCTCTAATGCTAATCTTTAAATCTGAATGTTGTGTCTCAAAGGAGAGTAGAAGGAATGAGGAATGATAGGTGAGAAACTCCCTGATGGTCTCAATAGTTCTTTAGTGGGTACTTGATAACTTCTTTATCTTGGCAAGGGTTTATAAGCTGTTTTCAGAGAAGCAATACAAAGTTTTTTGAAGACTCCCTCTACATTTGGTGTAGATACTATGATTCTATCATGGACAGAATTTGTGACAAATCTTATTGCATTCCCTCTGCCATTTCCCTAAAATAGCAAGAATACACTGCCAGGCTTCCTATGTGAACATTATATTATGTTTGTTATTTTCAAGTTACCTAAATCAATTATATAAAGTTAAAATTTACATAGTGTACAAAGTCCAGATTATGATTGCACAATTTGATGAATTTTGCAAAGGTAGATACCATGTAACCAATATCGCATTGGAGATAGTGATTATTTTAAAGCTTCTAGAAAGTTCCCTTTTTCCCCTCTACTAGTCATTCCAACATGGTATAGATAACAACTCTTCTCATCTATATCAAAATAGACTAGTTTTGCTATTTTTTTTACAATCCAAATAAATGAATCATACAATGTGTCTTATGTATTGTATTTATTCTCTCTCTTAGATAAGATGTTTGACATTCATCCATGCTACTGCATGTATCAGTAGTTCATTCCTTCTTATTGCTGAGTAGTGTCCATATGTTTTGAATGGTTGTACCATAGTTTATTACTTTACTTCTTTATGGGTTGTTTTTCAGTTTGGGGCATTGGAATAAAAATATCACTATTTTTAAATTTGTGTTATGTGTTCAGACAATGGAATATCGTCACCAAGGGGTTGGAATGGGGAGTATTTCTTAATGGATAAAGAGTTTTTACTGGAAATGAAGAAAAAACCTCATGTATAGAGATAGTTACACTGCATTGGGAATGCATTTAATGTTACTAAATTGTATACTTGCAAATGGTTAAAATGATAAATATTATGTATATTTTGCCACAATAAAAATAATGTATGCAGGTTGACTCATCAATTCCACTGCTAGGGGCATATTCAAGAGAAATAAAAACATATTTCCATAAAAATGCTTTGACAGGGTCCCAAACTGGAAACAACCCCTAATGAAGTGAATGGAGAAACCAACTGTGGTACATCCATACAATGGGATACTACTTAGAAATAAGAAGGAATGAGATGTACTAGCATAAATGGACACAGCAGCTGTATTGATAATAGCCAAAAACTGCAGCTTTTGCCAGTACAATTATCTAGTATACAGATTTTTGTACTTCCTACTCTACCATCTTCCCTGATGTCACTCTTTCAAATATTCTTACTGCTATATAAAGAATAAGTTAAGTACCCATATTCAAAATTTCTAATAGAAAAACATTTGTTATTTTCCTGACCTGGGCATACCTTCATTGCAAATGAATGTGTGAAATAAATAGAAATGTTTAGAGCTGCAGAAATTACTTAAACCAATGATTAATGTAGAAATATTTCAAAGGAAAATAAGACTAAGCCTGAATTCCAGATACTGTTCCCTTAAAAAATCTCATCATAAAATAAAAAGACACACAAACACTGCCCTTGTCCAGTTTACTATATTCCAGGTATTTTGTGCTGCCATGAAAACAGTGTTCAGAGATATCATGCCCTGTACTTGATTACTATAAACATATATCACTATAAATATATATTGCCTTTGCTCAGAATAGATATCTAAGACACTTACTCAAAGGTCTAAATATCTGCTTCACTGTATCACAACATAAAAAATTATATCTTTCTTACTGGCAGCAGAATATGTAATTAACATCAAATAACTAATGACTAGAAATTAAACTGAAAACTAATGATGAGCAGCTGTTATTCCTATGAGGCATTTTAGTCATAAATATTAACCTTGAGATTTACCATGTATAATGCAATTAAGAAGTAAACTAGCAAAACAAGAAAGGTTTCTTTACTTATCTAAAACCCCTTAAGCTATAACACAAATAACCTCAATTTTACACATTCCAAGCTACAATATTATTTATAATGATTTTTTTAACAACACATGGATATTTTTAAAAAGAAAACAAACATTTCTAGTGAAAAAAATTTATATTGGAGAATATTTTTCTCTGACTTGCACTGCTACAATAATACAAACTTTCCGTCAGGAGAATGTGGATAACAAATTATACCAAAATTAACTGAGTAAAGGTAGGCATCTGACATTATTGTACCATTCATTAAAATCGTGCTGATACCCTATTTCTGCAATACATGTGTGCAGATTCAATCCTGTTTGTGATTTCACATCTCAGTGAAACCTTGAAAAGACTTTTAGCAATAACAGACATCATGAATTTTACTAACTTCTGAAAAGGAGAAAGACTTTTGAAATTAAAGAGGAACATTGACATTACCAGTCAATCCTTATTGTTTGTGGGAGGGTGCTTACAACAGAAGGGTAAATACCACTTCATTTAAGTTAGGAAATGTCAATCGTTATGTAGGGGTATGAATGAGAGCAATCATTTGTTTCTCATAACACTTAAATATATTAGGCTAACAATGATATTGGCCTTAAAAATCTATTATTAGCATGTAATTATTTATTATATGTAACTAAATGGATATGCAGTTTGTATGCATATCATTAATAAAGTGTTTATTTCCACATAATATTTTAATAAATATACAATGGACATTTTCCTTAAGCTGTTCTTAAAATGCTTTATTCTTTGAAACAAAAGATAAATAGATTGACATAATGTCACTCATCTACTTCTTCAAACAATTATTATATTATGAATATTAAATATTTCCTTGTTTCCCAGTTTGGGACAAAGATGAATTGCCAGAGTAATATCATATTACTTGGACTGGGTTTGTGTATTTTCTAATGAGGTGCACATAATATTAAAATTAAAACACCATACTTCTCTTAACATTCTTGTTATTAGTAGACATAGTATTAGAGTGAATGCAAATTTGTAAACTGCATATAACTTTCTGCATTCTATTAGGAATATTATAATGTTTAGGGAAGAAGATACTAACTAATTTTCTGTTCAAAATTTGATAAGGACCAGTTCATTCATTTGAGTATTTTGCCAAAACCCTACCTGAGAAGGTTACAACTAACTAAAAAATATATTCTTTTATGTAAGTGAAAATACTTGATAAAAGTTTTTTTTATAGTTTATTTTGGTATCATTAATCTACAATTACATGAGCACTATTATGATTATTAAACTCCCCCCTTCATCAGGTCCCCCCAACCAACCCCATTACAGTCACTGTCCATCAGCGTAGTGAGATGAGAATCACTACTTGTCTTCTCTGAGTTGTACAACCCTCCCCGTGCCCCCCCACCTTATGTCTCCTAATCGTAATGCCCCTTTTACCCTCTTATCCCTCCCTTCCCACCGATCTTCCCCAGTCCCTTTCCCTTTGGTAACTATTAGTCCGTTCTTGGGTTCTGTGAGTCTGCTGCTGTTTTGTTCCTTCAGTTTTTTCTTTGTTCTTATACTCCACATATGAGTAAAATCATTTGATACTTGTCTTTTTCCGCTTGGCTTATTTCACTGAGCATAATACCCTTTAGCTCCATCTATGTTGTTGCAAATGGTAGGATTTGTTTTCTTCTTATGGCTGAATAATATTCCATTGTGTATATGTACCACCCCTTCTTTATCTATTCATCTACTGATGGACACTTAGGTTGCTTCCATTTCTTGGCTATTGTAAACAGTGCTGCGATAAACATAGGGGTGCATATGTCTTTTGCAAACTGAGCTGCTGCATTCTTAGGGTAAATTCCTAGGAGTGGGATTCCTGGGTGAAATGGTATTTCTATTTTGAGTTTTTTGAGGAACCTCCATACTGCTTTCCACAATGGTTGAACTAATTTGCATTCCCACCAGCAGTGTAGGAGGGTTCCCTTTTCTCCACATCCTCGCCAACATTTGTTGTTGTTTGTGTTTTGGACATTGGCAATCCTCACTGTTATGAGGTGATATCTCATTGTGGTTTTAATCTGCATTTCTCTGATGATTAGTGATGTGGAGCATCTTTTCATTTGCCTGTTGGCCATCTGAGTTTCTTCTTTGGAGAAGTGTCTATTCATGTCCTCTGCCCATTTCTTAATTGGATTATTTACTTTATGTTTGTTGAGGTGCATGAGTTCTCTATATATTTTGGATGTCAACCCCTTATCAGATATGTGATTTATGAATATATTCTCCGATACTGTAGGATGTCTTTTTGTTCTACTGATGGTGTCCTTTGCTGTACAGAAGATCTTCAGCTTGATATAGTCCCACTTGTTCATTTTTGCTTTTGTTTCCCTTGCTCGGGGAGATATATTCATAAAGAAGTCGCTCATGTTTATAAGACATTTTTGCCTATGTTTTTTCTAAGAATTTTATGGTTTCATGACTTACATTCAAGTCTTTGATCCGTTTTGAGTTGACTTTTGTATATGGGGTTAGACAGTAGTCCAGTTTCATTCTCTTACATGTAGCGGTCCAGTTTTTCCAACACCAGCTGCTGAAGAGGCTGTCATCTCCCCATTGTATATCCAAGGCTCCTTTATCAAATATTAATTTACTGTATATGTTTGGGTTAATGTTTGGATTTTCTATTCTGTTCCACTGGTCTGTGAGTCTGTTTTTGTGCCAATACCAAATTGTCTTGATTACTGTGGCTTTGTAGTAGAGCTTGAAGTCAGGGAGCATAATTCCCCCTGTTTTATTCCTCCTTCTCAGGATTGCTTTGGCCATTTGGGGTCTTTTGTGATTCCATATTAATTTTAGAATTATTTGTTCTACTCCAATTTTCGTTGATTTTTGTAATTGCTATAAGGGTCTAATTTCATTTTTTTGCATTTGGAGATTCAGTTTCCCAACACCATTTACTGAAGAGATTATCCTTTCTACATTGTGTGCTCTTGACATGCTTGTTGCCAAAGATTAGTTGACTGAGAATGTGTGGATTTATTTATGGGCTCTCTATTTTCTTCCATTGGTCAATATGTCTGTTTTTGTGCCAGTACCACACTGTTTTGATTACTATACCTTTGTAATATAGTTTGGAAGTGTGATGCCTCCAGCTTTTTTCTTCTCTCTCAAGATTGCTTTGACTATTTTGGGTCTTATGAAGTTTCATATGAATTTTAGGATTTTTTTTCTCTTTCTATAAAGAATGCCATTGGGATGAGTTGAACATACAGATCACTTTGGCTAGTATGGATATTTAAAATATATTAATTCTTCCAATGTATGAACACAGACTGTATTTCCATTTTTTACATCTTCTTTAATTTCCTTTATTAATATTTTATAATTTTTAGAGTATAAGTCTTTCACCTCTTTTGTTCAGCTTATTCCTAAATATTTTGTTCTTTGTGTTGCTATTGTTAATGGCACTTTTCTTATTTTATTTTTCTGATAGTTAGTTGTTTGTGCATAGAAATTTGATTTGTGTGGTTGATTTTGTGTACTGGACCTTTATTGAGTTCATTTATTGGTTCTAAGAGTTTTTGTTGTTTCTGAATTTCTAGGGTTTTCTACTTATATGACCATATCAACTGAAAATAGAGACAATTTTACTTCTTTCTTTCCAATGCAGATGCCTTTTTTGCTTATTATTATATAATTTCTGTTGCCAAGACTTCCGGTCCCATGTTGAATAGAAGTGAGGAGAATGTGCATCTTTACCTTGCATCATCTTAGAAAGTTTCAGTTGATTATGTTAGCTGTGAGCTTTTCATATATGTCCTTTATTGCATTGAATTACATTTCTTCTATAACTATTTTGTTGAGAGTTTGTCCATGAATGAATGTTGAAATTTTTCAAATGCTTCTTCTGCAGCTATTAAGAATATAATGTAGTCTTTTTCTTTTGATTTTTTAATGTAGTGTATCATATTGATTATTATGTGTATGTTGAAGAGTTCTTGTATCACAGAGATAAATAACAGTAGACTGTGGTATATAATTTTTTACCATGTTCTTGAATTATTTTTGCTAGTATTCTATTGAAGATTTTTGCCTCTATACTCATCAGGGATATTGGCCTGTGCTATTTTTCTTCTGGTGTCTATTTTGGATGTTGGCATTAGGATGATCTTGGCCTCACAAATTAGTTTGAAAGTGTGCCCACTTCTGTTTTCTGAAAGAGTTTAATAAGAATCAGTACTAATTCTTTAAATATTCAGTATAATTCACCTGTTAATCAATTTGTTGCTGGAATTTTCTTTGGAGGTGTTTGATTAGTGACTCAATCTGCTCATTTTTATTTGACTATTCAGACTATTTTTTACTCAGTGTTGATAATTATATGTTTCTAGGAATTCATCCATTTTCCTAGAATATTCGGTTTGTTGGTATAGAGTTGATCATAACAGTCCTTTAGGATCCTTTCTTTTTCTGAAACATCTTTTGTAATGTCCCATCTTTCATTTCTGATTTTATTTATTTCAGTCTTTCTTTTTCTCTTAGTCTATCTAAGGGTTTTCAGATTTTGTCTATGTTTTTAAGAGACTATCTCTTAGTTTTATTGATTTTTCTATAATTTTTCTTGATTGATTTATGCTCTAATGTTTATTTCTTTCCTTCTGCTAAGTTTGAGATTACTTTGTACTCTTTCTTCATTCTTTGATATTTCAATTTAGGTTGTTTAGCTGAGATTTCATCATTTTTTAATTGAAATATAGTTGATTTACCATTTTTTATTAGTTTTAGGTGTGCAATATAGTGATTCAACAATTATAAACATTAATAAATGCTCACCACAATAAGTATACTTACCATCTGTCAACATAGAAACATATTAATTATTGACTATATTGTCTGGGCTGTACTTTCAACCCAGTGACTAATTTATAATTGGAAGATTATAGCTCTTTATCTCTTTCATCCATCCTACCTGTCCTCTTCTCCCAGGGCAGACACCAGTGTATTCTCTGTGTTTGTGTCTGTCTCAGTTGTTTGTTCATTTGTTTGTTCATTTATTTCCTCTTAAGATTCACATATAAGTGAAATCATATGGTATTTGTCTTTCCTCTGACTTATTTCTCTTAGCATTATACACTCTAGGTCAACCCATCCATTGGCACAAATGGCAGGATTTCATTCTTTTTTATGGCTAATATTCCATTGTATTTATGTAATACATATTTATTTATTCATCTATTGATGGACACTTAGGTTGCTCCCATGTCTTGGCTATTATAAATAATGCTGCAACAAATATAGGAGTGCATATATCTTTTCCTATTAATGATTTTTTTCTTCAGGTAAATTCCCAAAAGTGGAATTGGTGGGTTATATGGTATTTCTATTTCTAGATTTTTGAGAAACTTCCATACTTCTTTCCACAGTAGCTACACCAATTTTCATTCCCATTAACAGTGTGGGAGGGCTCCCTTTTTTCCACATTCTTGCCAGCAATTATTGTTTCTTTTCTTTGTTGTTGTTATAGCCACTCTGATTGTTATGAGGTGATATCTCATTGTGGTTTTGATTTCCATTTCCTCAATGATGTGATAGTGAGCATCTTTTCAAGTGTCTGTTCACCATCTGTATGCCTTTGGAAAAATGTTTATTCAGATCCTCTGCCCAGTTTTTAATCAGATTATTTAGCTTTTTGTTGTTGTCATATATGAATTCTCTACACATTTTAGGTATTAGCTACTTAGCAGATATATCACTTGCAGATATCTTCTCCCATTCAGTAGATTCCTTTTTTGTTTTTTTGATGGTTTCCTTTGCTGTGCAGCTTTTTAGTTTGATGTAGTCTCACATGTTTATTTTTGCTTCTGTTTCCCTTGCCTGAGGACACAACCAGAAAAAAAATTATTAATGCTGATGTTCAAGAGTTTATTTCCTATGTTTTCTTCCAGGAGTTTTATGTTTTTAGATATTATATTTAGGTCTTTCATCCATTTCAAGTTTATTTTTGTGTATGGTGTAAGAAAGTGGCTCAGTTTCATTATTTTGCATGTAGCTTCCCAGTTTTCCCACCATTGTTTGAAAAGACTGTCTTTTCTTCATTGTATATTCTCGCCTCCTTTGTCATTTATTATTTGACCATATAAGCATTAGTTTAGTTCTGGGCTATCTATTGTGTTCTGTTGATCTGTATGTCTGTTCTCGTACCATACTGTTTTGATTACCTCAGCTTCGTAGTATAGTTTGAAATCAGAAAGCATGGTACATTTAGCTTTGTTCTTTCTCAAAATTTCTTTGACTGTCTGGGGTGTTTTGTGGTTCCATACAAATTTTAGGATTATTAGCTTTAGTTCTGTAAAAAATGCCATTGGTATTTTGATAGGGATTGTATTGAATCTGTAGATTGCCTTGGATAATATGGCCATTTTAACTATATTAATTCTTTGTCTCCATTAGCATGGGTTATCCTTCCATTTATTTGGGTTGTTGAAAATTTCTTTCATCAGTGTTTTATAGTTTTCAGAGAACAGGTCTTTCCCCTCCTTGGTTAGATTCATCCCTAAGTATTTTGTTATTTTTAAGGCAACTGTAAATGGGGTTGTTTTCTTAATTTCTTTCTCTCTGCTAGTTTATTATTTGTATATAGAAACCAACAGATTTCAGTATATAGATTTTGCATCATGTACCTTTACTGAATTCTTTTACTAGTCTAATATTTTTTTGGTGTAGTCTTTAGGTTTTCTATATATAGTATCATGTCTTCTGCAAATAGTAGCAGTTTTACTCCTTCCTTACCAATTTGGCTGCTTTTATTTTTTTTATTGTCTGATTATTGTGGCTAGAACTTCCAGTACTATGCTGAATAAAAGTGGTAAGAGTTGGCAGCCTTGTCTAATTACTGATCTTAGGGGAAAAGCATTCATCTTTCTGCCATTAAGTATGATGCTGTCTGTGGATTTGTTGTATATGGCCTTTATTATGTTGAGGTATGTTCTCTCAACACCTACTTTGTTGAGAATTTTTATCATGAATGGATGCTGAGTTTTGTCAAATGTTTTTTCAACATTTATTGAAGTGACTGTATGGTTTTTGTACCCCTTTTTTTTGTTAATATGTTGTATCACTTTTATTTGTTGATATTGAAACATCCTTGCATCCCTGGAATAAATCTCACTTGGTCTTGTTGAATGATCTTTTTCGAGTATTTTTGAATTTGGTTTGCTAATATTTTATTGAGGATTTTTGCATCTATGTTCATCAGAGATATTGGACTGTAATTTTCTTTTTTTGTAGTTTCTTTGACTTTGTCTGGTGTTGGCCTTGTGGAATGAATTTGGAAGCTTTCCTTCCTTTTCACTTTTTTGGAATAATTTGAGAAAAATAGGTGTTAACTTGTCTTTAAATGTTTGATAGAATCTCTTGTGAACCCCTCTATTCCTGGACTTATGTTTGTTAGTTTTTTTCATTATTGATTCAAATTCATACTAGTAATTGTCTGTTCAAGTTCTATTTCTTCCTGGTTCAGTCTTGGAAGATCACATTTTCCTAGGAATTTATCCATTTCTTCTTGGTTATCCAATGTATTGGCATATAATTTTTCATAGTAATCTTGTAACCCTTTGTATTTTTATGGTGTCAGTTGTAATTTCTCTTTCATTTCTGATTTTATTTATTTGAGTCCTGTCTCTTTGTGCTTGATTAGTCTAGATAAAGGTTTATCAATTTTTTTACCTTCTCAAAACCCAGCTCTTAGTTTTCATTGATCTTTTGTATTGTATTTTTAGACCTTTTATTTCATTTATTTCTACTCTGATGTTTATTATTTCCTTCTTTCTACAAACTTTGGCCTTGCTTGTTCTTTTTCTTTTTCCTTTAAGTATAGGCTTAGACTGAATATTTTCTTGTTTCTTGAGTTAGGCCTGTATTGCTTCACATTTTCTTCTTAGAATACCTTTGCTGCATTCCAAAGATTGTGAACCTTTGTGTTTCTATTTTCATTATTGTCTAATTATTTTTTTATTTCTTCTGAATTCTTTGTTGACTCATTCATTGTTTAGTAACATGTTTAGCCTCCATGTGTTTATGTTTTTTCCAATGTCTACTTGTAATTGATTTCTAGTTTCATGCCACTTTGGTCCTAAAAGTTGATTGATACCATTTCATTTTTCTTAAATTTATTGGCACTTGCTTCATGGCCTAATATGGGGTCTGTACTGGAGTGTTCCAGGCGCACTTGAAAAGAATGTTTATTGTGCTGTTTTTGGATGTAATGCTCTGTATATATCTGTTAAGTCCTTTTGCTCTAGTGTGTCATTAAAAGTCATTGTTTCCTTATTGATTTTCAGTCTAGATGACCCATCCACTGATCTAAGTGGGTTGTAAAAGTCCTCTACTATTATTGGGTTATTGTAAATTTCTGCTTTATGTCTGATAATATTTACTGCATATATTTCGATGCTCCTATGTTGGATGCATAGGTATTTCTTGCTAGATTGAGCCCTTTATAATAGACAACGATGTCTTGACTTAGGGGAGTGGAAATGGGGATGATGATATAAAATGAATTGATGCTGAAAAATACTTGAGCCTAAAGTTAGTTCTGCTACGTGTCCAGGTGTTGAGTGTAAGAAAAAAGAGGAGTTAAGAATCCTGGCCTGACCAATTGGAATAATGGGGTTTCTATTCATTGATATTAGGATGACTGAAAAATAAGCTATTTATAAAGGGATATCGTGAGCTAAATTTTGGATACATTAACTTTTAGTTTTTGATATCCAAGTGGACATATGAAGTTCTAGAATTCTCTGAGAATGTCATGGTCAGTGATATAAAATTAAGAATTATCACTGTTTGTGCAACTATTCCAAACTGAGACGTTGGACACTCTTGAAATATCATATTGGAGAAACCTGGTGATTCTACAGGTTACTACTGACAGTTTTAGATGTGTTTTGGATACCTATACTTCATATGTGATAATGCTTAGTAAATCCCAGGAATGAATACAGAGCAATGAAAGTTTATTAATAAAACCAGATTCTGGCATTCAGAGTCCTACTCATCTGTCAACTGGAGAATGAAACATTCAGTGAATGTGTTTAGAGCTAGAAGCCACAAGGAATAGGTCCAGATCCAGAAGGAAGTCACTTAATTTAATATTCATATTTCAAAGGCCAGATTAATTGATGGCATGGTTATAGTAAAAGTTATATTTTGATTCCATAATCTGAAATGTTTTCCTTTCCATTAGTACCTGGCTCCATCCTCTGTAAAGTATTTTGTTTCCTATTATCTCCATTCTTCATTTTTTAAGGTATGAAAGTAAACATTCCCCATGAACTACTTGTACATTTTACTTACTATTATAGTCATTTATTAGGAAAATTTTCCCTCAAAACCTTAGTTTTCTCACCTATTTTATTCTAATCAGTTCCAAATGTCAATAACTATATAAGAAAGGTTTCCCTGGACATAAAACTCGAGCCTGATTTATTCTGTAGCTTTCTTGTTCCCTTGCAACTCCCTCAAATTGATGAGTTATACCTTAATGTCATTTGAAGTAATAGATTGAAATAGAAGGAAATGTCTTAATATTATCTTCACCTAGAAGATTGCATTCCTTTGTTCAACTAAAACTTCTTAATGGGTCTACGTTGCTCAAAGCCTTTTTTAATATATCTCCTACTCTTTTAGGTGCAGAATACACTCAGGTTTTCTCATCCAATGATGCCCCAAATTTATGCAGTGTTTTCAATTACCTTTGCTATCTCCATAAGCCAGCTAAGAGTAATTTCAGAGGCACAGCTAAATAGAATGTTATTTATTATACACATATACAATTCAATTATTTGTGTATAATATATAAATACATTATTTTAGGGGTCCATTCTTTTTCCATCTTGTGTCTTCAGTATCCCTTAGGACATTGGAGTCCTTTCCAGATGAAAAGAGAGGCAAAGTGGAGGCATACTGACCTCTTAAGTGCCTTTGCCCTGAAGTGACTCATCCACTTCTGTTCATATTCAGTCCACAAAAACAAATTACATTGTCATAGGTAGATCCATAGAATCTGAAAAGTGTGGTTCATTACTATGCAGTTATTTCACAATAACAGTTCTATTATATGGAAGAAGAATCATGAATTTTGGCAGAAAGCTGTCTGTAGCAATGTATATCAGGTATGCTTTCTATTCATCTTTAAGTAATAGTGTACTAATGATTCCAGTTAACAGAATGTGGACTCTGAGACTCAAGACTATAGGTCTCGGGAATTAGTGGGAAGAGTTTTACCTGTGACCATAGAGTGTATACCTCATATTCAAGTAGCAGATGGCCTGATTAGGATGTACCTTGAATGACAGAATGGATTCTTTACATGGGCTACTAAGTACAAGTTCAAGGTGTGCTAAGAGGTCACATGTATAGTCACGACAGGTGCTGCAAAACTATCCCCAAGTTTGGGGGCAGGATTGATTGAGATATTAAAGAAATTATGGTACTAAAAGTTTTATCCTGTCTGTACCATGATTCTTGCACTGTGGTCTATATCTTTTATCCCTCAAACAAAAATACTGGTTATATTCTCCTCCTTGAAAATCAGGCTAACACCCATCCTAAGGGTATTACTCTCTAAGGAGAGTAGTTTTTCTGATTGGTTTTGAGATCTTTCTAGTGAAAAATTGTGTATCTCTAATATGAAGATATTTAGAGTCTAGAAAAAAGTACAACAACATGAGACATTCTCCATTATTCCAATCCATTTATATAAGAAGTCTATGTTGAGGACTTTTACAGAAAACTGAAACAATCTATGTTAATTTTTTATAGGTGAATATGAAATGAAAGCTTTATACCTTTAATTAGGACACATTCATAATAGAGTTGCTACATTAGATAATATCAGAATGTCGTAAAAATGCCGCCTGCTGATCTTATTTCCAGTTATCAATGACATGTGTGTGAAAAAAAGTTGACCATCTTCCAAGAATCTATTTGATAATACAAATGTCATTGAGAATGCTAGTGTTTTGATTATAAAATTTTATTGCACTTATTATGAGTTGCTTATTGTTGGAGTAAAAGTGGAGTGAATAGAACAGCAAATGATAAAAGGTTTATAGATTTGTTTAAAAGAGAAAATGAATCACTAAAATCTTCACTTCCAAATGTTTAATAATACACAAAAACTAAATTACACCAAAACAGAAAGGTGATGCGAGATATGTAACTCAAAATACTCCATAATAGTTATATAGGAAATTGAGTCTATGAAATAATATGTATATATATTGTCCATATATGTCCACATTGTCATATCCTTTGCAAATGGATTTTCTAGCATCAGTTGAATTTAAAGCCTCATATGTGAATTAGTTGCTAAGGGACTAAATCCTAAACAAAACCTATCTACCAACTTATTAATGTACATTTTCTTTCTGGAGAAACAAAAAAATATTGCTCACATTTTTTTAAGTCTATTTGTAGGACATTTATTGGCAAAATCTTTTTACATTTTTAAAACTTTACTTAACAATAAAACTACTTTAGTGTTTACTTTGATATTAGGTGATGTGTTATGATACTAAACAGTACCCACCCCCACAACACACATGATTCTTTTGTCAAAATCAAAACATCTTTCTCAGAGCAAATGTCTAGAGGGGGAACTTCTCTCAGTGGAAATGGATGCAGTGATTTAGATTGCTTTTCTCTTACATTATATCATACCTTTGTGGCCAGAAAATAACTTAATTCTGGATAGGACTGACAAAATGGGAGTGGTGGAACATAGCCGTGATAGAGGTGATTTCCTACAATAACAAAGGATTTTTCAAGTGTAACATACAAGGAAACATATTTAAGGGAGCATACAAGGCAAAGATTGGTGTAATATGTGAATATAATTGTCAGAGTTTATACCATCAGATACCCAATCCTGCTAAAAATTTTTTCAAGCAGTAAACTTTGATATGTGATGAACACAAATCCCATGGTAAAGAGGTGACACATGAATACTGATGAGCCTATCTCACAAACAATATTAAGTGGATAAACTACAATATCCACATAGGCCAGTGGAAATTGCCACATCCAACAAACAACTCTTTAAGCAAGAATTTATGAGGATAAAATGCAAACGTATTTCACATATTTAAGTACCAAACTTTGTTGAATTCTTATGAAATAGTGCATTGCTCTGAATGATAACAGAAAGATAAATTCTTCTCCTCTTAATTTGGTGAATAACCTCTATATGCTAGCAAATTATGTTCAGGTGATTGTATACATTTCTTGTGAATTCAATAATGGACTTTTATGAATCATGAATGTGCCATTTCTTTGTGAAATGCTGCCAAAGTTAGTAACTCAGATAAAGTACAGAAGAAGAAAAAAAAAAGATGAAAAAATTAATTACCTTAAAAAATATTATTAACTAGCATGAAATCCATAAAACAGTGTCTCTCATTTCCTAATTTCAGTTTCAGTGTATACTGTAGCTTACAAGAACTCTTTACGTGACTATATTTTAAAAATACATCTGTTCTCGTAATATTTTGTGAAGCACTTATCAATTCTGATCATTAATTTTTTAAAAGGCCTTGGTGTTAAATATAAATGGATGTTTTCAATTATCATTGTATAATCTGAAAACCTTGATGCAGGCATTTATTTTGTTCAGAAAGTATCTTCAGATAATATTGTTTAGTGATATTTGTATTTCTTTTTTCAATTTATCATTTTAAACTAAATAGTTTTTCTTAACTCTTATATACCAAATTAATTTACTGATGGACCTTTTCTTTCCTGAAAATAGGACTGGTATTTAAAATTTATGATGCAACAGCCTGATAATCAACAAAACTTATTGACAATAATTAATATTGATATTTTGCCAAATAGATTATGTGGTATTAACATTATGTCTTTTTCTTGGTTGATATACTTTTATTGAAGTACAGTTGATATACAATATTATATTGGTTTCAAGTATAAAACATAATTTTTCAACAGTTATATACATAATTAAATACTTACCCCAAATAGTACAGCCACTATGTCAACATAGAAAGATGTTACAGAACTATTAACTATATTGTCTATGCTGTGCTTTCATTCCTATGATTAATTAATATTATGATTGAGATTTTGTGCCTCTTTGTTACATTCAAGTATTTCACCGACCCATCACAACCCCTCCTCTGAGGTAACCACCTGTCAGCATCTAGGCATCTACTGCTGTTCTGTTCACTTTGTTTTGGATTCCTTATATAAGTGACATCATATGATATTTTTCCTTATCCACCTGGCTTATTTCACTTAGCATAATATCCTCTGGGTCCATTCATTTTAACACAGTGGAAGAATTTCTTTCATTTTCATGGCAGAATAATATTCCATTGTGTATATGTATCACTACTTTATCCATTTATCTATTGATGGACGCTAGTTGCTTCTGTATCTTGGCTATTGTAAATAATGTGGTAATAAACATAGGGGTGCATATATCTTTTTGAATCACATATTTTGTTTTCTTTGGGTAAACTCCTAGGAGTAGAAATACTGGGTCCTATGGTATTTCTATTTTTAATTTTTTGAGGAACCTCCATACTGCTTTCCACAGTGACTACACCAATTTATATTCCCACAAACAGTGTATGAGCGTTCCCTTTTCTCTACATCCTCACCAACACTTATTATTTCTTGTCCTTTGGATAGTGGCCATTCTAACTGGTGTGAGGTGATATCTCATTGTGGTTTTGATTTGCATTTCCCTGATGATTAGCAATGTGGAGCATCTTTTCATGTGCCTATTGGACACCTTTATGTCATCTTTAGAAAAATTCATATCAATGTAAGATTGATATACAATCTTACATGGGTTTCATGTATACAGCACAATGGTTCAGCAGTTACCCACATTATTAAATCCTCATACCAACAAGTGCAATTACTATCTGTCAACATACAAAGATATTACAGAATCATTGGCTATACTCTGCATGCCATACTACCATCCCCATGACCTTCCTATATTATGATTGAGAATATTTGAGCTTTATCCCCCTCACCTTCCCTACCCACCTCGTCCAACCCCTCACCCATGGTAACCACCAGTCACTTCTCAGTGTCCATGAGTCTACTGCTGTTTTGTTCATTTGTTTTGTTTTGTTTTCAAATTCCACAAGTAATTGAAATCATATGGTATTTGTCTTTCTCAACCTGGCTTATTTCTCTTAGCATAATATCTTCTAGGTCCATCCATGTTGTCACAAATGGCATATTTCTTTCTTTCTTTCTGGCTGAATAATAGTCCATGTGTATATGCACCATATCTTCTTTTATCCATTCATCTATTGGTAAACACTTAGGTTGCTTCCATATCTTGGCTATTGAAAATAATGTGCCAAGAAACATAGAGTGTGTATATCTTTTTGAATCACAGATTTTTTTCCTTTGGTAAATTCTAGAAGTCTAATTACTGGGTCCTATTTTATTTCGATTTTTAGTTTTTTGAGGCCCTTTCATACATCTTTCCACACTGGCTGCGCCAATTTACATTCCCACCAACAATGTAGGAGGGTTCTCTTTTCTCCATCCTCACCAACACTTGTTATTTCTTGTCTTTTGGATACTGGCACTTCTAATTGATGTGAGGTGATATCTCATTGATTTGCATTTGGATTTCCATTTCACAGATGATTAACAATGTGGAGAATCTTTCAATACACCTGTTGGCCATCTGTATTTCTTCTTTGCAAAAATTTCTGTTCAGGTGCCCTGTCCATTTTTAATTGGGTCATTTGTATTTTTGTGTTTAGTTATATGAGCTCTTTATATATTTTGGATGTTAAGCCCTTATCAGATAAATCATTTATGAAAATATTCTCCCATACTGTAGGTTGCCTTTTTGTTCTGTTGATGGTGTCCTTTGCTATATAGAAACTTTCTAGTTTGATATAGTACCACTTGTTCATTTTTTTATTTTGTTTCCCTTGCCTGGGGAGATGTGTCCAGAAAATTTGCTCATGCTTATGTTCAAGAGATTTTGCCTCTGTGCTCTTCTTAGAGTTTTATGGTTTCATGTCTTATATTTAGGTCTTTAATCCATTTTGAGTTCACTTTTGTGTATGGAATTAATAATACAGTTTCTTTCTTTTGCATTTAGCTGTCTAGTTTTCCAAACACCATTGATTGAAAAGACTGTCTTTTCCCATTTATATATTCATGGCTCCTTTACCATATATTAATAGACGATATATGTGTGAATTTATTTCTGGGCTTTCTATTGTGTTACATTGATCTATGGGTCTGATCTTGTGCCAGTACCAAATTGTTTTGATTACTGTGACTTTAGTAAAGCCTGAAGTCAGAGCACAACATCCCCAGCTTTGTTTTTCCTTTACAAGATAGTATGGACTATTTGGGGTCTTTTGTTGTTCTATATAAATTTTAGAATTTCTTTGCTCTAGTTCATTGAAAAAATGCCATTGGTATTTTGATAGAGATGGCATTGATCTGTAAATTCCTTTGGGTAGGATGGCCATTTTGACAATATTAATTCTTCCTACCCAGGATCATGGGATAGATTTCCATGTATTTGTGTCTCTTTAAATTTATTTCTTCAATGTCTAATAGTTTTCAGAGTACAAGTGTTTTACTACTTTATTCCTAGTTATTTTATTCTTTTTGATGCAATTGTAAATGGAATTTTTTTCGTTTTTTTTTCTACTAGTTAATTGTTAAGATATAAGAATGCAACAGATTTCTGTATATTGGTTTTGTTTCCTGCAGCTTTGCTGAATCCAATTGTCAGTTCTAATAGTTTTTCAGCGGAGTCCTTAGGATTTTTTATATTTAGTATCATATCATCTGCAAATTTTTTATATTTAGTATCATGTCATCTGCAAATAGAATTTTACTTCTTTACCAACTTGAATGCCTTTTATCTCTGTATCATGTCTGACTGCCATTTTGAACTGTTGTGTTTCTGTTTTCATTTGTCTCCATGTATTGTTTTATTTACCCTTTGATTTGTTAATTAAACCATTAATCACTGAGAAACATATTTTTTAGCATCTATGTATTTGTGGGTTTTTTTGGCTTTCTTTATGTAACTGATTTCTAGTTTCATACCATTGTGGTTTGAAAATATGCTTGATATAATTTCAAACTTTTTAATTTATTGAGGCTCTTTTTGTGTCTTAATATGTGATCTATTCTGGAGAATGTTCCATGTGCACTTGAGAAAAGTGTGTATCCTGCTTCTTTGGGGTGGAATGTTCTCTATATACCTGTTAGGTCCATCTGGTCTAATGTGTTGCTCAATGCCTGTTTCCTTATTTATTTTCTGTCTGGATGATCTGTCCATTGATGTAAGTGGGAAGTTAAAATTCCCTAATAAGATTGTATTGCTGTCTACCTCTCCCTTTAGGTTTGTTAGTATTTGTTTTATAAATTTAGGTGCTCTTATTTGGTAACATAGGCATTTACAATTGTTATATCTTCTTGTTGGACTGATCCCTTTATCATTATGTAATGTCCTTCTTTGTCTCTTGTTACTTTCTTTGTTTTGAAGTCTCTTTTGTCTGGTATAAGTACTAATTCTTCTGCTTTTTTCTCCCTTTTATTTGCATGAAATATGTTTTTCCATCTTTTCATTTTCAGTCAATGTATGTCTTTAGGTCTGAAATGAGTTTCTTGAAGGGAGAATATAGATGGGTCTCGTTTCTTTGTCAATTCTGCCATGCTATGTCTTTTTATTGGTCTATTCAGTCCATTTACATTGAAGGTAATTATTGATAGGCATGTACTTATTACCATTTTATTGTTTTCTAGTTATTTTTGTAGTTCTTTTCTTCTTTTGTTATTTTATGTTTTTCTTCAGTGTTATGCTTGAATTCCTTTAAAAAAAATTTTTTTGTGTATCTGTTATAGGCTTTAGGTTTGTAGTTACCATGAAGTTCACAGACAGTTTGCTAAATATGTAACAGTCTACATTAAGTTGATATTCATTTGATTTGGAACACATTTTAAAAGTACTTCTTTGTTCTTCTTCCTTCCTTCACTCTATGTCACAATTGACCTTTTTTGTGTATCCCGTGATGAAAGGATAGTTGATTTTACTTCTCTTGTTTTTCAACTTCTACTTGCTCAGTAAATAACTAGTCTACTACCATTACTGTAGATTTATTTTCACTGATGAAAAATATTTAGACTTAAGAACATTTCCATCTAAACACGTCCCTTTAAGATATCTTTAATGAGTGTTTGGTAGTGGTAAATTCTTTAACCTTCATTTATCTGGGAAACTTTTAATCTCCCCTTTAATTCTGATTGATAGCCTTGCTGGGGAGAGAATTCTTGGTTGTAGGTTCTTCCTTTTCAATACTTTGAATATTTCATGTTGCTACCTTCTGGCCTGTAAAGTTTCTGCTGATAAATCTGCTGATAGCCTTATGGAATTTCCCTTATAGTTAACTGTCTGCCTCTCTCTTGCTGCTTCTAAGATTCATTCTTTATGTTTAATCTTTGCCATTTAAATTACTGCATGTCTTCATGCTGTCTTCCTGGGATTTCTCTTGTTAGAGCTTTCTGCACTTCCAGGGCCTGCAGGTATATTACCTAACCCAGATTATGGAAGTTTTCAGCTATTATTTCTTCAAATAGACTTCCTACTCCTTTATCTGTCTCATCTTCTTCTGTGAACATATTATGCAAATATTGTTTCATTTGGAGTTGTCTCATAGCTCTTTTAGTATCTTCTCATTTTTAGAAATTGTTTTTGCTCTCTGTTCCTCAGCTTGATTACTCTGCTCTTCTGTATCTTCCATCACACTGATTATTTCCTCTGCTTCCAACAGTATGCTATTCATTCCCTGTACTGTATTTTTCATTTCAGTTATTGTATTCTTCAGCTCTGAGTGGCTCATTTTGATAATTTCCATCTCTTTGTTGAAGTTCTCATTGACATAGTCAGTTATTTTCCCAAGATCAGTGCACATCTTTATGACTGCTACTTTGAATTCTTTATCAAGAAGATTGTTAATCTCAATTTCATGTAACCATTTTTCTGCTGTTTTTTCTTGTTCTTTTGCTTGGAACATATTCCTCGGCCTCCTCATTTTGTCTGGGTTTCTGTGTTTCTTCCTTTGAATTAAATAGATAAGCTATGCTTCCTAGTCTTGAAAGTAATGGCATTTTGAAGTAGGCATCCTGTGGTACCCAGAAGCTCGGGATTCTTTCCTCACAAGTGACTGTTTCTGTTTTGCAGCTGAGCTGAAGTTGCTATTGGTTGGCTGTGGTCAGAGCCCAACTTTCTACCTGTCCGCAGGCAGTAGCTGATTTCTAGAGCTCACCTTTGCATGTCCTTTGTGTGATGTGAGGCACTTCTGCCAGGATTCATTGTGGGCAATAACGTCCTCTGCCTACTGGTCAGAAATGGACCATAGCTGGCCAAGTATGCTGGGCAGAGCAGGTACACAAGGGAGTGTTGCACAGGGCTGAGCCACAAGTGGCAGAGCTGGAGAGTTTACAACCTGGCTTCCATAAGCACCAGACCAGTTGGGCTGAGTGAAGGCTGGGAAAGCTGGGAAGTGTGGTCTTCTCTTTACCTATCAGGCAGCAGAGTTGGACCACTGTTGGGCTGAGCAAGCCAGGCAGAGTGGGTGTACAGGAAAACACTGATACATGGCTGAACCACCAGTGAGGGAGATGGAGCATTTGGAGGTGGTTCCTACAAGTGCCTGACCAGTTGTATTGAGGGAAGGCTAGGAAAGTGTAATCCACTTATGCTTTTCCCCCTGGAGAAAGCTCCCTTTAACCTTTGCCCTACTGGCCCACCTGCTGCTGGTAAATTTTTCAAATTACCTGTGTGTTGGGTCTCAGCAGGACCAACAGAATGTGCCTGTCGTGTAGTCTACAAGCAACAGAATTTTGGTTCCCCAAATTGTTCCAACTCTCCCTGGGGTCCAGCCCTGTTAATCACCAAAACCCAATGCAACGTGGACTCGTATCTCAGGAGCAGATATCCAGGGCCACGTGTGCTGTCCTGAGCATTTAAACTCTCTCCACTCTGTTCCTATTCCTCCTGCTTGTGGGCTAGAAAGCAGTAAAGGCTTGGGTCCAGATCAATCATGGCTCTTCCACTTGATCCTTCTCAATGTTGTCCTCTCTTCTTCACCAGGTGTAGGTGATCTGTTTTGCAGTGTTTAGGTCATTTTCAGGATTAATTGTATTTGCTGGAGTTGCTTCATTGGTGTGTACATGGGAGCAGGTTCTCACCTTGCCATCCTACTCTGCCACCATTTTCCCTGCTCCCAAACTTGTAACTTAAAAGTTATTGTGAAAAGTAGTCACACATGTGCTATATACCAGGGTTAAAGGAGAAAATATTTTAATTTTGTAAACTAATCATTTTTTTTCAAACATGTGATTTGATGGGAAAAAAAGAGGCTTAGAACCAGGTAGATTAATATAGAAATGTTGCCTCCAGCATGTTCTACATGGATACTTATGATGAGTTTATTAAACATAAACATTTTATGGGACCAATTCCTCATTTGTAAATTGGTATATTATTACCTATATTGCATAATACATGGCACAGAACAGAATCAATAAATGATTGTTTTGCCATGTTGTTATAGCACTTATTTTTACCATTGTTGGTATGATTATAAGTTGTCTGACATATTTAAACCTAAGTTTTATCACTTAAAAATGAAGTGAGAATCGTAATACCCCTTTTACCCTCTTATCCCTCCCTTCCCAACCTTCTTCCCCAGTCCCTTTCCCTTTGGTAACTATTAGTCTGTTCTTGGGTTCTGTGAGTCTGCTGCTGTTTTGTTCCTTCAGTTTTTTTCTTTGTTCTTATACTCCACATATGAGTGAAATCATTTGATACTTGTCTTTTTCGGCTTGGCTTATTTCACTGAGCATAATACCCTCTAGCTCCATCCATGTTGTTGCAAATGGTAGGATCTGTTTTAGGGGGGGCATGGGGAGGGCTGTACAGCTCAGAGAAGACAAGTAGTGATTCTCATCTCACTACACTGATGGACAGTGACTGTAATAGGGTTGGTGGGAGGGACCTGATGAAGGGGGTAGTTTAATCACCATAATATTGCACATGTAATTGTAGGTTAAAGATACCAAAATAAATTGTAAAAAAAAAAGAAAAGTAAATAAATAAATAAATAAAGTGAGAAAAACAGGCAATTCTTATGGTTCTTAGAGTTCAGCATTCTCACTCCAGACAAGAGGTCAGCAAACCTATTCTGTCAGTACCCAGAGAATAAATAATTTTGCTTTGTGAATAGATTGTCTTTGTCTTAAATACTTAACTCCTATTGTTTTATGAAAACAGGCATAAATTATTCATAATCTATCTCACATGGCTGTTTTCCAATGAAATTATATTTACAAAAACGGACAGTGGACTAAAGTTGGCCTCTGCACCAAAGTTTGTGTAGATATTCAGTAGTTTAGTAAATCCAAGTGCCTTTATTTGGAAAATAATTTTGTGCCACAATATACATCATTAGCCTCTAATACCATTACAACAGTAAAACGGCAAGTGAGACAATATAAACTATGGAGAAGGCACATAGTGTCTATTTTGCCACTGGATTATCTTGATTTTGTGATTGAATAACCAGGAAAGATTATTTTTATATTATGTCACTCTGAGAACAGGACTGACACTCTGGAGGCATCATTGCTGATGCTCTTATGATTAGGATTTACAGTGATACATATGCTGCACAATATAGTATTGAAAACACAGGAAACACTCTAATAGATTTTGAAAAACACATCATTCAATATTAGATATGCTAAAACAATGGTCATTTGGAATAATTACTGAGTTTTGATAAATATAGTCCCCACCAAATTATACTTCTCTTTCCCAGGTTACAATTTTGGAATTTGGAACAATAAACACTAATAAAGTATATTGTGTTTGGTACAAAATATATTAAGAGGTGTTTCAAAGTGTATCTGAATGTCTGCACCTGCTAACTTATCAAAACATAATTGGGGTAGTTAATGAAGAAGTATTTAATACAGGATGAAATATCAGGCTTTTTGAATTTCAAATTAAATACTTAAAAAAATTGAGTAGCTTCATGACATTAATACCCATTTCATTCCTTTAAATGGGGCTTAATCTAAATATTAATGCTGAGTTTAGGCATGAAAACTAGAGATTATTTAGATTATACTAATTTATTTGGCTATTTTGGTAATACTAGCAATTGTTTAAATAATACTGACATATTTGAGGAAGTTATCAAGAAGATCAAAATTACTTTTGGCACTTTAAAATAAAGTTCATGTCCATGCTTTACTTCTGAATCATGGGTAAATCCATATGGAAATGTTGGTCACCAAATTATGAAATGTATCAAGATTTTCACTTTCATTTTATTAGGTCAAATACATTGGTCAATGTCTTAAGTTTTTTCCCATTTTTCACATTTAGGTAGTGGTAAAATAATGATAATAGATCTCTGCAATGAATATGCATATACATAGTATCATAGGTTGTAATATCTTGAAAATATAACTAAACTTTTCAGGTGAAAAAGTTTTTAAAACATTTTTTATTAAGATGTAATTAACATGCTTTAAAATGTACCTTTTAAAAGTGTACCATTAATATCACCAGAGTGCACAGCCATTACCGCTATGTAATTTCATGATAGTTCAATACCCCAAAAAGAAAACCCTATACCCACTGGGAGCTATTCCCTACTTCTCCTCCTTCCAAGCCCCTAGGAACTGTTAATGAACTTTCTGGATTTGACTATTCTGGATATTTAGCATAAATTGGATTATATAATATGGGGCCTTTTCTGTCAAGCTTCTTTTATTTGGCATAATGTTTTCAAGATACATCCAAGTGTGATAGCATGTATCAGTACTTCATTCCTTTTAATTGCAAATATTATCCCATCATTTAAAGATATGACATTTTGTTTACCCATTGAATAGTTTTTGGACATTTACATTGTATCCATTTTGTTTGCTATTATGAATAATGGTTCTATGAACAATCATATCAGGTTTTTTCATGAACATATATTTCCAGTTATCTAGGATATATCCGTATTGGAGTTGCTGGATCGGGTGATAATTTTATGTTTAACCTTTAAAGGAACTAACAACAGGTTTCCAAAGTAACTGCACCATTTTGCTATCCCACCAGCAATGTATGAGAATTCCCATATATCTATGTCCTCACCAAAACTTATTTATTAACCACCTTTTGGAACATAGCTATCCTAGTGCATGTGGTGTAGTATCCCACTGTGGATTAGTTTGAATTTTCCTAATGGTTAATATTTCTGAGCCTCTTTTCATGTGTTTTTATCGGACATTTGTCTTTCCATTTCTTTAGGTCTTCTTTAATGTCTTTAGTGATTTGTATTATTCTATGTAGAAGTCTTGCACCAATTTTGTTAAATTCATACTCAAACATTTTTATTCAATTCTATTCTACTCTATTCTATTGTTCATTGCTAGTATATTGCCATGAAATTGATTTTTGTATATTGACCTTCTATCTTTTAATTTTGATGAAATTTTTTACTAGCTCTAATAAGGTTTAGTAAATGAATTAGGATTTTCTTAGGAAAGCCATAAGATGTCATGTGCACATACTTCTTTTCCCACCCTGATTTATTTTTGTATTCATTTTTCTTCCCAAATTTCCCTGGCAAGAGCCTCCAACAACAATGTTAAATAGAAGTGTTGACAGCAGACATAATTGTCTTGTGATTGATTTGGGGAGAAACTTTTAGTCTTACAGTATTTACTATGATATTAGTTGTGGGTTTATAATAGATGTCCATTATCAAGTTAGAGAAGTTATTTTCTATTCCTAGTTTTTCTAGGGTTTTTATTATCAGTCTGTGCTGGATTTTGTTGAATACATTTTCTCCATCTGTAGAGATAATGAAGTGTTTTTTGTCTTTATTCTATTTATATAACATATTATATTAATTGATTTTGGGATGCTAAATCAACCTTGCATTCCTCAGATCAATCTCTTAGTCACTGTATATAATTAAAAAATACATGTTGTTGGATTTGGTTGCTCAGTATTTTATTGAGGATTTTTGTGTATATATTCATAAGGCATATTGTTCTGTAGTTTTCTTACAATGTCTTTGTCTGGTTATGGTATCAGGTTAATACTAGCCTCATAAAATAAAACATTAAAACATTTCTTTCCTCTTCTATTTTTTGGAAGAATTTGTGAATAATTGCTGTTAATTTTTCTTTATATGTTTGGTAGAATTCACCAGTGGGCTGTGCTTTCTTTGTAATAATTTACTCAATTATAATCTAATCTTTTTAATTATAATAGGTATATTCTTATTTTCTATTTCTTCTTCAATCTGTTTCATAGATTGTTTCTTCTAGGAATTTGTTTTGTTTCAACTAGATATTCTAATTATTGGGATACATGTGTTCATGCTATTCCCTTATAATCTTCTTTTTATTTCTGTTATGTTGGTGATGCTATCCCCTCTTTCATTTCTGATATTAGTAATATGAGCCTTCTGTCATTCTTTTTTCCTTTGGCATTCAAGGTAAAGCTTGTGAAATTTATTGATCTTCCAAAGAACCAACTATGGTTTATTTGATTTCTGTATTGCTTTTCTATTCTCTATTTCATTTTTTCCACTCTATTATTTTCTTCCTTCTGTTTGCTTTGGGATCAGATTACTCTTTTATTTAGTTAGTTAGTTTCTTAAGATGAAAAAGTTAGGTTTATGATTTCAGTCTGTCTTCATTTTTAATATAGGCATTTACAACTATAAATTTCCTTCTAAGAATTGTGTTCACTCTATAAGTTTTGATGTTGTGCTTTTGTTTCATGCATCTCAAAGTATTTTCTAATTATTTTGTGATATCTTATGTGACTGTTTTTAAATTCGGGGTGTCTTGTTGAATTTCTTCTTTTCTAGATTACTCCCTTTAAAGAGAAATCAGTATTCTTAACACATACTTAAGGAGAATAGAGATTTGTTCCATCTCCATAAGTATGGATTATTTACATAAGTTATTTGAAATTCTTCTGCATAGGAGATTTGTCTCTTTTTGCTTTCTTTTTGTTGAGTTTTAAGATTTCCTTATATATCTTGGATCCAAGTCCTTATCAGATAGATGATTTGAAAATAGTTTCTCCCAGTCTTTGACCTGCTTCTTCATTCTTTTAACAATGTCTTTCAGAGAGCAGAAGTTGTAACTTTAATACAGCTAATTTATCAACTTTTTCTCTCATGGATTTTACATTTTATTTGTATCTAAAATCCCAAGGTCACCTACAGTTTGTCTTACATCATCTTTTAAAAGTTTTATAGCTTTGTATTTTACATTTAGATCTAAATTCTATTTTGTGTTTATTTTTGTGAAAGTTGAAGGACTGTGTCTATATTCTTTTATTTTTTTACATATGGATATTTAATCATTCCAGCACCATTTTTTAAAGAGACTATCTTTCATATATAGCATTGTTTTGGCACCTTTGTTACAAATCAGGTGATTCTATTTATGTGGGTTTGTTTCTAGGCTTTCTATCATGTTCCACTAATCAATTTACCTATTTTTCTCTGCCAGTATCACACTGTCTTGATTACTATAGCTTTATTGTAAAGTCATAAAGTCAGGTAGTATCAGACTTCCAGCTTTATTCTTCAGTATTGTGTTGGCTATTCTGGGTTTTTTGTCTTTTGCCTTTCCACATAAACTTTAAGTCAGTTTGTAGATAGCCACAGAATAAGTTTCTGGAATTTTGATTTCGGTTGCAATGGTTAATTTTACATGTCAACCTGACTGGGCAAAGGGATGCTCATATAGCTGGTAAAAATTAGTTCTGGATGTATTTGTGAGAGTGTCTCCAAAAGAAATTAACATTTGAATCGATAGACTAACTAAAGAAGGCAGACTTCATCAATACAGATAGGATCCATCCAATCTACTGAGGGCCTGAAAACAACAGAAGGCAGTGGAAGGGCAAATTCATTGTCTTTGCTTGAGCTGAGACATCCATTATCTCTTGCCCTCAGACATCAGGCTCCTGGTTATCAAACCTCTGGACTTGGACCAGTACTTATTGATTTTTGGGTCTTTGGACTCAGTTACAATGTTGTATCCTTGGTTCTCCAGCCTTCAGACTCAGATTGAATTACACCACCAGGTTTCCTGTTTCCCCAGCTTGCAGACTTGGAGATGGCATATTGTAGGGCTTCTCAGCCTTAATAATCACATGAACAAATTGTTATAATAAATCTGATATATATATATATGTCTTATATATATATATGTATATACACACACACACAAACATATCATTTTTTTAATTTGAAAAATGGAACCCTGACTAATATAGAAATTGGTACTGAGAGTGGCAGTGCTGCTGTGATAAATACCTAAAAATGTGGAAGTGACTTTGAGATGGATAATGTACAGAGGCTGGCAGAATTTGAGGTCTATGTTAGAGAAAATCTACATTACTGTGAATGGTTTGTTAAGGACAATGCTGGTGAGGACTTAGGAAGAAAAAAAAAGAGGTGTAAAGGGAGGCTCAGTCTTACAGGATACCTAAGAAAAATCTTATCAGAATGTTGGTAAGGACATAAATAAGGAAGAGAATTTAATGGCATCTCAGACAGAAATGAAAAACATTATAGAAAACTGAAGGAAAGGTGATCCTTGTTATAAAGTGGCAAAGAACTTGATTGAATTTGATTCAGGTTTTAGTATTTGGGGAGGAACTTGTTATTGATGAAAGTGAATATTTGGCTGAGGAAATTTCTAAGCAAAGGGTTGAAAGTGTGACATGGCTTCTCTTAACTGCTCATAGTAAAATGTGAGAAGAGTAATGTGATTTCAAGATGGAAATGTTAATCAAAAAGAAAGGAAAACAAAAATTTGGAAAACTTTCAGCCTATATGTATTGGAAGAAATGAGAAACCTGTTCAGGAGAGAACACAATGGGTCGCCAAACGACATTTGATAAAGAGATTAGTCAGCCATCTCCAAAAAGCCAGGAGAAATTCTCCATGACATGGAAGGAAGGCCCCCTCTCTACTCTATCCAAGGCTATTCAGAGATTATTAAGGCTGCCACCTCCATCGCAGGCCTAGAATACAGGGTATAGGGGGTAAAGCAAAGAGGCTTACAGGATCTTGGAGCCACTTACTGGTGCCACCTGACATCAAGGATTCTGCTCCCTGCACTCCTGTACATGCTCCAGATGTATCACCAGTGGGCCCCAGGATGGTATTGTTTCTACACTGTGTCATCTCTACCACTGTACTCAGTGCACAAGTTAAGGAGCCTGGGGGGCTTGGATACTTCCACTAGATTTCAAAGGATGGAACTTCCCGGAGCCTTAAGCATATGACTCAGACAGAGAACAACTGCACAGGCAGGGCCACAACAGGGAACATTCACTAGGACAATGGCCAGCAGAGCTATGGATGTGGGACTAGCCCCCTGATCGCAGAATGCTAGATCCATAGCCAGGTGATTCTAGCCTGCAAGAGCCACAGACACGCAACTCCAATCCATGAGAGCTGTGGCATGGGCTTCACCTAGCAAAGCCAAGAGGGCAGGGCCACCCAGAGGATCCAACTCCTGCTTGGCAAATCTGTGGAGACAGGATCATCACCCAGTGGGTCTGGAAGGTAAGACCTCTTCCTCAGTGGGCATGGAGGCCAAAGGAGATTATTCTCAAATCTCAAGGTTTTCGATCTGCTCAGGACCTGTCACTCCCTTCTTCTTTCCTACTTCTCCCTTTTTGAATGGGAATATATACCTTATGACTGTCCCATCATTGTATTTGGGATTCTTCAATATGTTTGATTTCACATGTTCACAGTTGGTGAGCAGTTTGCCTCAGAATGGATCATATTTTTAGTTTCACAATATCAGATTTAGATGATATTTAGATGAGACTTTGGGCTTTAGAAATCCTAACCCCAAGGTGATAGAAAAAGGTGGCGCATTTGGAATTGATTAGTTCAGGATGGTGCTGTCCACATGAGTGGCATTAGTGCCCTTATAAGCGAGACCTCAGAGAAATGCCTTGCCCATGTAAAGACACAGTGAAAAGGCTCCATGTATGAACTAGAAAGTGGGTTCTCGTGATATGTCAAATCTCTTGGTACCTTGGTCTTGAACTTTCCAGACTTTAGAACTATGAGAAATAAATTTCTGTTCTGTACAAGTTACTCAATCCAAGGTATTTGTTTTATAGAACCCTGAATGGATTAAGGCAGGGGTTCTGTTGAGTCTATATACTGAGTTACACAGAATTGACATCTTACCAATATTATAATATTGTCTTTAGAGCTATCAATATTAAATAAAATGGAGAATACATATTTTAGTCTACCTAAGATTATTAACACTCAAATAAGCTCATGTTACAGAATTTGTCAGCAAAAAATATAATGTATTTTGGGGAAAGGAAAAGTATTGGTTTTGGTTTTACTTTTGTTTTTGTAAGAGAAAAATGAAAGCAATATTGTCTTGAAGTAAAATGATTGCTCAAAAATGAGAAAGAGGAAAAAGGCCAAAATATGAATGGATATAAAAGGTTGTAGAAGGCTTGTAGAAAAGAAATCTTGGGAAGTGATTTTTATATGTGGTCAAAGTGACTAAGATTAGAATGGATTTATTTAAGTTAAAAAGATAAACTTTAATATCAAAAGTACACTGGTGCAAATTAGATTTTGTTTTTTCTCTATTAAAAAGACAAAGTTTTCTTAGATTATTGGTCTACTCTTAATAAGAAATTGTAAACAAATTTGTTTCTTTACCTTTTAAGTTATCTTTCCAGAAGGCAACAATTTTGTCTTACCAAAATAATTTACTGTGCTTCATATTGTCTTTATTAGGGCTTGATTATTTAAGAAAACCCAGTTTTCCAAATATTAAAAGAACTAAGCTTTTTACCACTATGTAGCTTTCTGTATTTTCCCTCAAAGTCTTTATCTCTTTGATTAAATGGATATTTTTGACAAACTTCCCAAAAATCTCATTCCAAATTATATCTTTTTGACCTCTGAAAAACCTTGGGCATTTTTTAGAGGTCCCCTGGGACATCTCAAAGATTTGTTTTCTCTCCTTATAAAAGAGAAATTGTAAGCTAATTAGGCTTATTTTATATGTTTAAATTTTTTAGGAAACATTATCAAATAAGGTGTTTGTATGGGTATGTTATTTATATGTGTTCCACATATAATTGGATAGTATTCCTAAAAATCTGTTATGTCCTGGTATATTGTCAGTCATAATTCCAGTTGTCATCTTAAAATGTGTGTCAAAGAAATAACCAGATTTCCTTGTCAATTGCATTATAATGAACTCTCATCAGATCTTTAACCATGGGCCATTTTTAAGGTTTTTATCTTTTACAGTTTTTATCTCACTCTGATGCTTTTTCAAAAGTGATATTCATGGACCCTACCAAGTACTCTTGACGAGTGACACTGCTGTCAAATTACAAGGTGTCAAACATTGGGTGCATATTTCAAAACTGAAGAAGTCTCCACCTGGCATCTGGTCCCATGTAAACACAGAAGACTTCAATATCAAATTGACTAAAAAGAAAAGTAACCAGCATCAAGGAAGACTACTTCCTCCCAAGATACCAGATCAAGAAAATTTCCTTCCATTCCTCCTTTCTTCTCTGACCATCCTTTTCATAATTCTTATACCATGAAAATCTTTATAATTCTTTGGTGCATTGTTCCTTGTCTGGGATGAAAAGATGATGGCATTGTTCACGTATCTCAGGCCACTTCAAATAAGGGAAATCCAACCTCCAACTGACGGATTTCCTAAGAGTCTGGTGATCCTGTAGTTCTTTCTGCCTGTCACAAACTTCTCCCTGACTTCTAATGTCTCAATCTCTCTAGAACAAACTCACTGGATAAACACTACTGGGGACTTGGAGACATGGTTACACAAAATACATAAATAGGCCAAGAGGCTTAAGGAATCATTTTAGGATCATTTCTTGACTTATTTGATTCTAGCTGGTTTGGGTCAGGGGACTCTGGCTTAGGAGCACTCGCCAAACAATGGGCATTGTTTTCGTTGCTAATAATTATTATTTTCTCCTTGATAAACTCCATTCTCCTAAAAGTTTCAAATGCATGGGGGCAGCCATTGACCAGCTGACAGATGGTCTGTCTCCAAATGAATGACAAAACAGAACAGAACATAGCCAGCTATAAAAATAAAGCCTGACATCATCTCTTGAGAATGTTACACTGAGACCTGAAGAGGCAATGGTAACTGAGAGTCATGCTAAAACTGATATGTGTTATCAAATCTCCTGAAGGGTCAAGTGGATGATCAAAAGGAAGGAGTGCTGAAATAACTTTCTAGGCCCAAGGTGGTGCTGCTCTTTCCAGCCCATCACATCAGCAAACCAAAACTTAGATAACATTCTTCAACCTGTAAACATTGCACTTGCCTAGAAGCACATATCCAGTCAGCCAATGCCCAAGTGCTGAGCCAACTCTGGGCTCTATCCTTATTTCCTTGTACTTTCTCACCCCAAAGTTGACTATGTAGTCCCAGCCAATCAGATATTTTCTGTTTTTTCTCTCCTTTATTCTTATACCAGCTTTCTGCCTTCTGTCCCATTTTGTAGTTCTCTGAATGTAGACTGTTGATGAAGTGTTAGTCTGTACCACCTAAATTTCCTCTTTAATCACTTTTTAACAAATGTAAATATCATTATGCTTTTAACTTCCAGTTTGAAATTTTTATTCCTGGTATATAGAAAAGTAACTGACTTTTGTATATTAACAACATATTGTGTGATCTTGTTTAATATACCATAATAATGGCTTATCAGTTTCAGAAGTTTTTTGTGGCTTTTCTCATTTCTTTTTTTTTTTTTTTTACAATTTATTTTATTTTAGTATCA
>JAQQAC010016209.1:73427909-73480372 GCA_029783875.1 Phataginus tricuspis
GAGTGGGATTCCTGGGTCAAATGGTATTTCTATTTTGAGTTTTTTGAGGAACCTCCATACTGCTTTCCACAATGGTTGAACTAATTTGCATTCCCACCAGCAATGTAGGAGGGTTCCCCTCTCTCCACATCCTCGCCAACATTTGACTTTTCTCATTTCTTTACCTAGACTATATGTCATCTACAAAAGGAATTTTATTCCTCGTTCCCTTTCTTTATAACTTTTATTTCCTTTATTATCTTAGTTAATTAGCTAAGATTTCCAGTACAATGTTGAAGAGTGGTATGAAGGGACATCCTCGATTTATCCCAGATCTTAGGGGGAAAGCATCTTATTTCCTATAAGTATATATGATGTTGCCTTTAGATTTTTTATAGATGTTGTTTATAAAAAGAAGTTCCCTTTCTTCCTAGTTTACTGAGAGTTTTTTTTATTAAGGTATCATTGATATACACTCTTAAGAAGGTTTCACAAGAAAAACAATGTGGTTATTACATTCATCCTTATTATCGAGTCCCCCTATACCCCATTGCAGTCACTATCCATCAGTGTAGTAAGATTGCAAAGAGTTCCTATTTGTCTCCACTGTCTTCCCCATGACCCTAAACACACCATGTGCACCAATCATGATACCCCACAATCCCCTTCTCCCTCCCTCCCTACGCACCCTCCCCTAACCCTCCCCTTTGGTAAACGCTAGTCCCTTCTTGGAGTCTGTGAGTCTGCTTCTGTTTTCTTCCTTCAGTTTTGCTTCATTGTTATACTCCACAAATGAGGGAAATAATTTGGTATTTGTCTTTCTCTGTCTGACTTATTTCACAGAGCATAATATCCTCTAGCTCCGTCCATGTTTTTGCAAATGGTAGGATTTGTTTTCTTCTTGTGGCTGAATAATATTCCACTGTGTATATGTTCCACATCTTCTTTATCCATTCATCTACTGATGGACACTTAGGTTGCTTCCATATCTTGGCTCTTGTAAGTCTGATGCTATTTTGTTCCTTCAGTTTTGCTTCGTTGTTATACTCTACAAATGAGGGAAATCATTTGTTTTTTTCTCTTTCTCTGCCTAAATTATTTCACTGAGCATGAATATATATTAGATCTTATCAAATGCTTTTTATGCATCTATTGATATGGACATATGACTTTTCTTCTTTAGGTTGTTGATGTGATGGATTTTATAGCTTGGTTTTCAAATGTCGGACCAGTTTTGCCTACCTGGAATGAATCCCATTTGGTTGTGGCACATAACTCTCTCTATATTATTGGATTCAGTTAGCTAATATTTTGTTTTGGAATTTTTGCATCTATGTTAATGAGAAATTTTGGTCTGTAGTTTTCTTTATATAATGTCTTTGGTTTTAATATTAAGGTATTCTTGAATCAGAGCATGACACAGAAAGGTTTCCTTCTGCATCTGGTTTAGATTGTACAGAATAAGTATCATTTCTTCCTTAAATATCAGGTAGAATTTACAAATGAAACCTTTTCGGCATGATGCTTTCTCTTGTGGAAAGTTATTGACTATTGATTACATTTCTTTAATCAAGTATTGAGATTACTTATCCTTGGGTGAGTTTATTCTTTCAAAGAACTGTTGAATTTCATCCAAGTTATCGAGTTTGTGGGTCTAGTGTTCATAATTTTTCATTATCTCTTTAATGCCCACAGGATCCCTCTCTTTCATTTCTGATTGTAATAATTTGTGTTGTCTGTCTTTTTTGCCTGAATAGGGGTTTATCAATTTCCTTGACTATTTCAAAAAAGCAGTTTTTCATATTGTTTCTTTTTTATATTTTTATTTCCTTTTTATAAATGTATTGTTTTCTGATTAATTTATATTATCCATTTTCTTCTACTTGCTTTAGTCTTACATTGGCGATATTTCTTTAGTTTCCTTAGATTATCGGTATTATTTCCTTTTCTAATATATGCACTAAATGCTATAAAATATACCTCTAAGCACTGATTTCACTGAATCACAAAATTTATGTAAAGTTGTATTCAAATTTTGTTTAGTTCAAAATATTTTTAAAATTTCTCTTGAGAATTATTACTTGACTCTTGTTATTTAGAAATGTGCTTAGTTAATCTCCAAATATTTGGGAATTTTTATCTATCTGTTATTGATTTCTAGTTTAATTCTATTGAAGTCACAGAAAAATATTTGTAGGATTTCTATTATTTTTAAATTTGTGCATTTGTGTTTCATGGCACAGTGCAGTCTATCTTGGTGAATTTCTCATGTGAACTTGAGGCAAATATGCATTCTGCTACTGTTGGATGAAGTAGTCTATAAATGTCAACTAGATCCCAGAGGATTGATGATTCTGTTATGTTCAGATATATCCTTACTGTTTTTTCTCTGATGATTGAGTGGTGCTGAAGTCTCCAAATATAATAGTGAATTTGACTATCTCTCCTTGCGGGTCTATCAGTTTTTGCCCAACACATTTTTTAACTTTTTTTTTGAGGTATAAGTGATGTATATTATAATAGTTTCAGGTATGTAACATAATGATTTAATGTTTGTATATTTTGTGAAATGATCACAATATGTCTAGTTAATGTCTGTCACCATATATAGTTAGTTACAGAATTTTTCTCTTGTGATGAGAAATTTTAAGATGTACTGTCTTAGCAACTTTCAAATATGCAATACAGTATTATTATAACTATAGTCACCATGATGTACATTACTTAACTGTTTTGTAACTGGAAATTTGTGCCTTTTGACTCCTTGCACCCATTCTGCCTACCCCGCTGCCCCCACCTCTGGCAACTACTAATCTGTTCTCTGCATCTACCAGCTTCATTTGTTTTTTTTTTTTAGATTTCATATGTAAGTGAGATCATGCAGCACTTGCCTTTCTCTGTTTGACTTATTTAACTTAACTTACCATAATACTGTCAAGGTTCATCCATGTTGTAGGAAATGTCAAGATTTTATTGTTTCTTGTGGCTGAATAATATTCTGTGGTGTGTGTGTGTGTGTGTGTGTGTGTGTGTGTGTGTGTGTGTGTGTATCACATTTTCTTTTTCCATTTAGCCATCAATGGACAGAGAGGTTGTTTCTCTATTGTGGCTATACTAAACTATGCTGCAATGAACATAAGGGTATAGATATCTTTTCAAGTTAGCATTTTCATTTTCTTGAGATATATGCCTGGAAGTGGAATTGCCAACTCATATGCTAATTCTATGTTTAATTTTTTGAGGACTCTCCATCCTGCTTTCTATAATGGCTGCGCAAAGTTTCATTCCCATCAACAGAGCATTGTATAATGATATTATATGATGTGATAGCAATAATAATATATTATAATATGTATGTATGTATTCAACACTATACAGTAGTCTATGAAGTGTATAATAGCATTACCTTTAAAAATACTGTACATGCTTTAATTTAAAAAAGCTTTATTGCTAAAATTGCTAACCCTCCTCTGAACTTGCAGTGAATTGTAATCTTTTTGCTAGTGGAGGATTTTGCCTTGATGTTGATGACTGATCAAGGTGGTGACTGCTGAAGTTGGGTGTGGCTGTGGAAATTTCTTAAAATATGGTAACTATGAAGTTTGCTGCCTCAATTGACCTTCACTTCTTAGTACCATGTAATGCAGTTTGAAAATATTTTACCCACAGTAGAATTTCTTCCAAAATTGGGGTCAGTCCTCTTAAACCCTGCTGCTGCTTTATCAGCTAAGTTTATGCACTATTCTAAATCCTTTGTTATTTTAATAATCTGCACAGCACCTTCACCTGAAGTAGATTCCATCTCAAGAAACCACTTTACTAATCCATCAGAAGCAACTCCTCATCCATTAAAATTTTATTGTGAGATTGCAACAATTCAATCACATCCTCAGACTCCATTTGTAATTCTAATTCCCTTGCTATTTCTACCACATCTGCAGTTACTTTCTACACAGAAGTCTTGAACCCCTCAAAGTCACTCATGGGTGTTGGAGTCAATTTCTTCCAAACTCCTATTAATGCGACTTTGACATCCCCATGAAGCACAAATGTTCTTAATAGCATATAGAATGGTGACTCTTTACCAGAAGTTTTTCAATTTATTTTGCCCAACTCCATCAAAGGAATCACTATCTATGGCTACTATAGCCTTAGGAAATGTATTTCTTCAATAATAAGATTTGAAATTTGAAATGACTCCTTGGTCCGTGGGCTGCTGAATGGATGTTGTGTTAGCAGGCAGGAAACAACGTAATCTCCTTGTTCATGTCCATCAGAGCTCTTAGGTGACTAGGTACATTGTCAATGAGCAATCATACTTTGAAAGGAATCTTTTTTTATGAGCATTAGGTCTCAGTGGGCTTAAGATACTCAATAAACCATGTTGCCAACAGATGGGCTGTCATTCATTCTGTGTTTCATTGATAGAGCAGAGGCAGAGTAGATCTAGCATCATTCTTAAGAAGCTTAGGATATTTAGAATGGTCAGCGAGCATTGGCTTCAACTTAAAGTCACCAGCTGCATAAGCCACTAACAAGAGAGTTAGCCTGTCCTTTGAAGCTCTGAAGCCAGATACTGACTTATCCCCTCAAGCTATGAAAGTCCTAGATGGCATTTTCTTCCAATAGAAGGCTGTTTTATTTACACTGAAAATCTGTTGTTTCATGTAGCCACCTTCATTATTCAGCTAGATCTTTTGCGTAACTTGCTGAGGCTTCTACATCTTCATTTGCTGTTTTACCTTGCACTTTTCTGTTATGGAAATTGTTTCTTTCCTTAAACCTCATGAACCAATCTCTGCGAGCTTCAAACGTTTCTTCTGCAGCTCCTTACCTCTCTTAGCCTTCATAGAAGTGAAGAGAGGTCCTTGCACTGGATTTTAGGTTTTGGCTTAAGGGAATGTTGTGGCTGGTTTGATCTTCTATCCAGGCCACTAAAACTTTCTCCATATCAGTAATAAAGCTGTTTTGCTTTTTTAACATTCATGTGTTCACTAGAGGTGCACTTTCAATTTCCTTCAAAAACTTTCCTTTTGCATTCACAACTTCACTGTTTGATGCAAGATGCTTAGATTTCTCCTGTCCTAGTTTTTGACAGACTTACTCACTAAGCTTAATCATTTTTAGCTTTTGATTTAAAGTAAAGGGAATCTTCTTTTCACTTGAACACTTAGAGGTCATTGTAAGCTTAATAACTGGAATAATTTCAATATTGTTGTGTCTCAAGGAACAGGGAGTCCCAAGGTGAAGGAGAGAGACAGGGAAATGGTCCATCAGTGGAGTAGTCAGAAGACACACATCAAATAAGTTTGCTATTTTATATGGGCATGGCCCATGGGTGCTCCCAAAATATTACAATAGTAACATCAAAAACAACTCATCACAGATCATAACAGATTTAAATATTGTGAGAACTACCAAAATGTGACACAGAAACACAAAGTGAGCAAATGTTGTTGGCAACAGGGCTCAAGTAGACTTGCTCAATTCAGGTTGCCACAAACCTTCAATTTGTAAAAAATGCAGTATTTTCCAAGTGCAGTAAATCAAAGCATAGTAAGATGACATGTGCCTGTATTTTGTTTTAAAATTCATGCAACCAAAAAGTGCATTATCATAACTCTAGAATGATAGATATATAGATAGATAGATGAATAGATAGATACAGAGACATAAAATCTCAGTATATATTATATTTTCCACCACAGCAGATATTTTATTTTGCATCCTCAATATGTATTTTCTTTTATAAAGCATTATTTTAGTTCTTACTCTTTACTTTCTCTTCTTAGCTTTTTCTTTTACCTTTATATTTTCCACAATAAAAAGTTGTTAGATTCTTCCACATTTTCTCTAAGATTTTCTTTATAAATCTTTTTATTCTTACACTCAGTATTCTGCTTTAGTAAGGCAGAGACTGGATTTTATTCTTGATGCTGGTGTCAGCAATTACAGGGTGGTGTATAACCTTAGCACATGCAGACTAATTTTTAGCGCTGTAACACAGGCTTAATATTCTGCCTTATTTTACCAGCAGCCTCAGAGTCCTGTTGAAGATGAAGAGCAAGTGGTATTGTTAGTTTCCACCTTATGTGGGGAAGACATTCTATATATTCTCTGTGAAGATAGATGACATACAAATAAAACTACATTATGTTAATTGATTAAGATTTCTCATGGTGGCTATCCAATCACAGTGACACAAACATTCCAAAAAATTATTTCGTTGTTTTGAACAACTGAGTTAGATAAATGCAGCTTTTCTACAATTTAAATAATCTATCTTATGAAAACATATTATGTTGATGAAATATTTCCCTCAAAAATGTGTGGATGTTTTGTGAAGAGAATGGTTTCACACATTTTCTTTAAACCGATTGTTCCAGCATTGTGTAGATAGATGTGTTTCTATTTTACTTTGCATCTAACTCTATTTAATAACAAAATAGGTCAGCAGAAAAAAAAACTGAATAAATTTCAATGAGATAGTGTAGGGAGAGATGGATTTATGGCAAGCAGAGGTAGTTTATCAAAAGATAGCATGTATTTAAAACCAAACAAAATATATGTCAAACATAATTTTTAAATGTTAGTCCTGGAACAACCTCCTCAATTGAAAATAAAAGTCAGAATGATGATAATAAAAGAGGATGTTTAACATAAAAGAAAACTAAAACCTCATGTGAATTTATTTTCACATTATCAGACTCAATTTTCCAAATCAATTAATCAGGGTTTTGATAGTTTCAAACAGAAATATATATTTAAAACATACTGCATTGGACTCCTTAGCAATGATTCACTTCTACAAAGTATAGTTAAGTAGAGTCAATAAAGTCAGTTTCCATTTGTACTGAATCACTGAAGTTTCAATAGAATGTACTTCTGAAATGGAATGTTTCCTTTTTCTCCTCCTTTCCTACTAAAAGAGCTAGGAATCAATAGTTCCCTTTTTGTTCCCAGAGGTTTTTGATTGTACCAGTAAAGACTCTCAGTATATGGAGTAAAATTTTATATGCCAAATAAACCAGCACATAACTCTTCTTCTACACCAAAATTTATGCTATTTTAAGTCATGGCATAAACTTGTTTTTGTAATATCATTAACAGTAAAAAAGCAATATGTGTTCACATTTGTATGAATGAATAAATCGAGATTTTCATCCAAACTAACTTAAAAGCATCACTATATAGAATATGTAGCTTTCTTGATCATATAGAATATAAAATAGTAGGGGAAAATGAAAGATGCACTTAATGGTAAGCAAAGCCTTTAAACAGACTGTTATGACATCACCATGCTTAATAAACTTGAGAAATGCCTGATTTTGAGCAATTAAAATGCTTGTTCATTAAAGTCATTTCCTTCCAGTAAGAAAATCAGTAACTGAGTACTATCCAGATAATCATTTTAAAGGCAATCCTGAGCAACATGATTATTTTACCTACAAAGCAGACGAAGTCAATAAATAAATAAATGAGTAAATAGATAAATAAATAAACCAAGTCACTATCTTTGCTGTACTTTTCCATATAAATATACCTCTTGAAGATTCAAGATGGCGGAATGAGAGGTGACATGGAGAACTCCTCCCAAAACCACAAATAGTACAAAGATACAGTTAATTAATAAAATTAACCCTAAAACAGCAAGAAGAAAGAAGGTTGAGCCAGACTGCATACAGACTTCATGAACAGAGCAGACCTCACAAAACAGGATAATATATGAAAGCCTTAATCTGGTGGGACCCAGGCCCTTCCCCCACCCCAGCTCACCAGCGGGAGGAAGAGAAAGAGCAGGGATGGGGTGGAAGCCTGGGACTGCTGAACACCTAGCCATGGAGATCTCCTTTGTGAGTGGAAGCCTATATTCTGTGGTGCTCTGGACATTGGGGAATTCGGAAGGGCAGAGCGCCTGGGAGACTGACATTCTGGCCATTTGTGGAGGATGGGATCCATACCCAGCCACTCTGTGTCAGAAGAAGGGTGGGTGGTCTGAGAGGCTTCCTAGCAGTGAGAGGGTGCTGAAGGGGTGGGGCTTGCACAGAGCCTGCTGCATGGGAGAAGGGAGAGCTGGATAAGATTGTCTGGGCATGCTCTGCCCAACTGGTTGGGAACTTTGAAGGGCTTCAGGTACTCCAACCCCCTGGCTGCCAACTCAGCTAGGAGGCCCCCCACTGTGACACACAGCCGGCAGAGCCTTCCTCCTGGCCTTCAGGCACCTCCTCGCAAACTTGTAGTGACTGTGCAGGCCAGCCAGAGGTAGGCCCCGCCTACAACAGCTACAGACACAAAACACAGAGGCTTACACCTGTGTGCTTGGCCCACTGGCTCTGACACTGGAGACAGGCAAAACAGATGGGAATCAGGAAACAGATCTTGCCCCCCTCCCAGGCACCAGCTCCACCCCCCTATGACTCCCAACCTCACTCTAGGGGCTGAGCAGCTCCAGAGACTGGAGTTTCTGTGCACTAGTGGGACCCACACAGAATTATGAAATGTCAAAAGAACATGGTTCAGACCAAAATCTCACAGACCACAGAAAAAGGGCCAAATGAAAATGAACTCACCCATCTTCCTGAAAGAGAGTTCAAAATAACAATTATAAACATGCTTATGGAGGTACAGAAAAATATTCAAGAACTCAGGAACAAATTTAAGTTAGATATTCAATCACCAAAAAACTCCATATCTGAAATGAAACATACAATGGAGGGATTTAAAAGCAGATTAGATGTAGCAGAAGAGATGGTAAATGGAATAGAAATTAGAGAAGAGAAATACAAAGAAGCTGAGGCAGAGAGAGAAAAAAGAATCTCTAAGAATGAAAGAATATTGAGAGAACTGTGTGACCAATCCAAGCAGAACAATATTCACATTATAGGGGTATCAGAAGAATAAGAGAGTGAAAAAGGGATAGAAAGTGTCTTTGAGGAGGTAATTGCTGAAAACTTCCTCAGTATGGGGAAGGAGATAGTCTCTCAAGCCATGGAGGTGCGCAGATCTCCCAACACAAGGGACCCAAGGAAGAAAACATCAGGACATATATAATTAAAATGGCAAAGATCAAGGAAAAAGACAGACATTTAAAAGCAGCTAGAGAGAGAAAAAAAGATCACATACAAAGGAAAACCCATCAGGCTATCATCAGACTTCTCAACAGAAACTTTACAGGTCAGAAGGGAGTGGCATGATATATTTAATGCAATGAAGCAGAAGGGCCTTGAACCAAGAATACTCTACCTGGCAAGGTTACTATTTAAATTTGAAGGAGGCATTAAACAATTTTCAGATAAGCAAAAGCTGAGAGAATTTACCTCCCACAAACCACCTCTACAGTCCATTTTGGACAGACTCTTATTGATGAAAGTATTCCTAAGGCTAAATAGATGTCACCCAAGGGATAGAGAAAGAAGACAAAATATGATTCATAACATACAAAGAATTGAGGAGGAAGAAAAAGGAGAAAAAAAAAGAACCTTTAGGTTGTGTTTGTAATAGCATATGAAGTGAGTTACATTAGACTGTTAGATAGGAAGGGAATTACCCTTGAACCTTTAGTAACCACAAATCTAAAGCCTGCAATGGCAATAAATACATACCTATCAATAATCACCCTAAATGTAAATGGTCTGAATACAACGATCAAAAGACATAGAGTTACTGAATGGATAAAAAAACAAGACCCATCTATATGCTGCCTACAAGAGACTCACTTCAAACCCAAAGACATACACAGACTGAAAGTAAAGGGATGGAAAAATATATTTCATGCAACTAATAGGGAGAAAAAAGCAAGAGTTGTAGTACTTGTATCAGACAAAATAACTTCAAAACAAAGAAAGTCACAAGAGACAAGGAAGGACACTACATAATGATAAAAGGGTCAGTCCAACAAGAGGATATAACTGTTATAAATATCTATGCACTCAACACAGGATAACCTACATATGTGTAACAAATACTAACAGAATTACAGGGGGAAATAGAATGCAATGCATTCATTTTAGGAGACTTCAGCACACCACTTACTCCAAAGTACAGATCAACCAGACAGAAAATAGATAAAGAGACAAGGCACTGAACGACATATTAGAATAGATGGACCTAACGGATATCTACAGAACACTCCATCCAAAAGCAACAGGATACACATTCTTCTCAAATGTACATGGAAAATTTTCAAAAATAGATCATATACTAGGCCACAAAAGGAACCACAGTAAATTCAAAAAGATTGAAATTGTTCCAACCAACTTCTTAGATCACAAAGGTATGAAACTAGAAATAAATTACACAAAGAAAATGAAAAACCCCACAAAGACATGTAGGCTTAATAATATGTTCCTAAATAATCTATGTATTAATGACCAAATAAAAAAAGAGATCCAGCAATATCTAGACAAATGACAACAATAATTAAACACTGCAAAATCTTTGGGAGGGAGCAAAGCCCATGCTAAGAGGGAAATATATTGCAATACAGGTCTACATCAGGAAAGAAGAACAATCCCAAATGAACAGTCTAAACTCAAAATTAATGAAACTAGAAAATGACCCAAAGTCAGTAGAAGGAGGGACATAATAAAGATTAAAGCAGAAATAAATAAAATTGAGGAGAATAAAACAATAGAAAGAATCCATGAAAGCAGAAGCTGGTTCTTCCAGAAAACAAACAAAATATATAAACCCTTAGCAAGATTTATCAAGAACAAAAGAGAGTCTACACGTATAAACAAAATCAGAAATGAGAAAGGAAAAATCCCTACCGACACCACAGAAATACAAAGAATTATGAGAGAATACTATGAAAAATTATATGGTAACAAACTGGATAACCTAGAAGAAATGGAAAACTTTCTAGAAAAATACAACCTTCCAATACTGACCCAGAAAGAAACAGAAAACCTATTGAATAGAACAATTCCCAGCAAAGAAATTGAACTGGTAATCAAAAAACTACCTAAAAACAAACCACTGGACAGTTGGTTTCACTGCTGAATTTTATCAAACATTTAGTGAAGACCTAATACCAATTCTACTTAAAGTTTTCAAAAACTAGAGGAGGATGGAATACTACCAAACACATTCTATGAGACCAACATCACTCAAATACCAAAATCAGGCAAAGACACCACAAAAAAGAAAATTACAGACCAGTATCCCTGATGAACATTGATGCAAAAATACTCAACAAAATATAAGCAAACCGAATTCAAAAATACATCAAAATGATCATCCATCATGATCAAATGGGATTTATCCCAGGGATGCAAGGATGGTACAACATTCGAAAATCCATCAACATCGTCCACCACATCAACAAAAAGAAGGACAAAAACCACATGATCATCTCCATAGATGCTGAAAAAGCATTCGATAAAATTCAACAACAATTTATGATAAAAACTCTCAGCAAAATGGGTATGGAGGGCAAGTACCTCAACATAATAAAGGCCATATATGACAAACCCACAGCCAACATTATACTTAACAGTGAGAAGCTAAAAGCTTTTCCTTTAAGATCAGGAACAAGACAAGGATGCCACGCACCCCACTTTTATTCAACATAGTTCTGGAGGTCCTAGCCATGGCAATCAGACAACACAAAGAAATAAAAGGCATCAAGATCGGTAAGGAAGATGTCAAACTATCCTTGTTTGCAAATGACATGATAGTGTACATAAAAAACCCTAAATAATCCACTCTAAAACTACTAGATCTAATATCTGAATTCCACAAAGTTGAGGGATACAAAATTAATACACAGAAATCTGTACCATTTCTATACACTATCGGTGAACTAGCAGAAAGACAAATCAGGAAAACAATTCCATTCACAATCACATCAGAAATAATAAAATACTAAACCTGAAACAAGGAAGTGAAAGATCTATACCCTTAAAACTACAAGACACTCTTAAGAAAAATTAAAGAGGACACTAATACATGGAAATTCATCCCATGCTCTTGCCTAGGAAAAATTAATATTGTCATAATGGCCATCCTGCCTAAAGCAATCTACAGATTCAATGCAATCCCTATCAAAATACCAACAGTGTTCTTCAATGAACTAGAGAAAATGGTTCTAAAATTCATATGGAATGACAAATGACCCCAAACAGCAAAAGCTATCATGAGAAGGAAGAATAAAGCAGGGAGAATTACGCTCCCTGGCTTCAAGTACTACTACAAAGCCACAGTAATCAAGACAATTTGGTACTGGCACAAGAACAGACCCATAGACCAGTGGAACAGAATAGAGAGCCCAGATATAAACCCAAGCATATATGGTCAATTAATATATGATAAAAGAGCCATGGATATAAAATCGGGAATTAACAGCCTCTTCAACAGCTGGTGTTGGAAAAACTGGACAGATACATGTAAGAAAATGAAACTGGATTACTGTCCAACCCCATACACAAAAGTAAATTCAGAATGGATCAAAGACCTGAATGTAAGTCATGAAACCATAAAACTCTTAGAGAAAATATAGGCAAAAATCTCTTGGACATAAATATGAGTAACTTCTTCATGAGCATATCTCCCCGGGCAAGGGAAACAAAAGAAAAAATGAACATGTGGGACTATATCTAACTAAAATCTTCTGTACAGCAAAGGACACCATCTGTAGAACAAAAAGGCATCGTACAGTGTGACAGAATATATTCATAAATGACATATCAGATAAAGGGGTTGACATCCAAAATGTATAAAGAGCTCATGTACCTCAACAAACAAAAAGCAAATAAGCCAATTAAAAATATGGGCAGAGGATCTGAACAGACACTTCTCCAAAGAAATTCAGATGGCCAATAGGCATATGAAAGGATGCTCCACATCACTAGTCATCAGAGAAATGCAAATTAAAACCACAATGAGATATCACCTCAAACCAGTTTGAATGGCCAACATCCAAAAGACAAACAACAACAAATGTTGGCGAAGATGTGGAGAAAGGGGTACCCTTGTACACTGCTGGTGGGAATGTAAACTAGTTCAACAGTTGTGGAAAGCAGTATGGAGGTTCCTCAAAATACTCAAAATAGAAATCCCATATGACCCAGGAATCCCACTCCTAGGAGTTTACCCTAAGAATGCAGAAGCGCAGTTTGAAAAGGACATATGCACCACTATGTTTATAACAACCCTATTTACAATAGCCAAGAAATGGAAGCAACCTTGGTGTCCATCAGTAGATGAATGGATAAAGAATATGTGGTACATATACACAATGGAATATTATTGAAACATAAGAAGAAAACAAATCCTACCATTTGCAACAACATGGATGGAGCTAGAGGGTATTATTCTCAGTGAAATAAGCCAGGAGGAGAAAGGCAACTATCAAACGATTTCACTCATTTGTGGAGTATAAGAACAAAGAAAAAACTGAAGGAACAAAACAGCAGCAGATTCACAGAACCCAAGAATGGACTAACAGTTACCAAAGGGAAAGGGACTATGGAGGATGGGTGGGAAGGGAGGGATAATGTTGGAAAAGGGGAATTACAATTAGCACACATCATGCAGTGGCGGGGGACATGGGAAAGGCAATATTTATAGGGGAGACAAGTAATAATTCTATAGCATCTTACTATGCTGATGGACAATGACTGTAGTGGGGTATGTGGTGGGGACTTGTTAATAGGGGGTCTAGTAACCATAACGTTGTTCAAGTGATTGTACATTAACGATACCAAAAAAAAAAATGTTCAAGCAAAAAAAAAATGCATATATATATACCTCTTGATAGATATTTAATCTTTTATATTCCCTCCCTTTAATATTATGGCATTATCTTCCTAAAATGTTCCTCTTGGGAACAAACTGTATTATCTGAAATGCAAATGCTTTAAGCCATCATTACATGAAAGTTTATCAGTGTATGTCAGAATTTAGAAGAACTGCCACAAAATGTTGATTAAAATTTATGTCAGGATATCAAGAAATGACTGGAAAGTTTTAAGTTACAGAGTACAAAACAGCCCACTGATGATTCAGGGCAACAGTGGAGAATCAGAAAGAATGGAGTAGAGATTGAAGTTGAGTCATATAGTAGTGAATATTAACTTCATTCTCATTTAAATTTGATCAAGATATGATCTGCTCATGTCCCCAAAATTCTTTATTTAGAAGCACTGCATATGTACATTGGTGTATGTGTGTTTATGGTAATGGGTGTATGTGTATATTGTTCTCCACCTGTATGTTTTGTCTTTAAAATAATACAAATATATATTCACATTGTAAGTGTATTACTTATAATCTTGATCTGTGTGAGCCACAATTTTCTTATCTATTGGCAACTTAATATGAAGCAAAAAATAATTGTGAGTTCATTTTGTTGCTTTCAATTGAAAAGGTTAAGTGAAACTTTATATACTTCATGAAAAAAATCAGTTTTCCAATAGAAAAAACTACATATCAAATACATCACCAATTAAAAATCTCATGAAATTATAAACCACATTTTATTCTGTCTCTGAACAAATGTGTAATTGCTCTCAAATGTTTTATAGAGAACATTTTCGGCTTGATAAACCATGACTTAATCTGAGTCAGCATCATAAAATTTGCAAGGTTGAATCACTTCAATATGAACAGTTGGCTTTCAGCTTTATTCAAACAAACAAAAGTAAAAACACTTAGATAAAAAAACAAGCAAAATATCTCCCATTGAACAGATTGAAGGGATAGCTGTTAAGGCAGCTTGAGTTTGAGAAGCCAAAATCCTAGGAAAAGTGCAACCAGGCAGACAGTAAACATTAATATTATTCAATAAGATATTTAACTCATGGATTTTCAACTTTATAACATCCACTATGACTTTTATTGTACCTTTCCTTTTAATTGCTTTATAATTAATTTGCTCTTCCCATATTATGTTTTTAGAGTGGAGGCTTAGATCTTTGATTTAAACTTTTCTTTCTTTCTAGTATAAGCATTTATTGATACCATTTACCTCTAAGTACTGCTTTAACTTGCTCTAAAACATTTCAATATGATGCTGTTTTCATTTATTACTATGTAAAAAAACAATTTATAACTTTCTTGTGATTTATTTATTGACAAATGTTATTTGAAATATTTTCTCAAATTTTCTCCCATTTTTAGAAACATTTCTGTTTTTTCAGTTGTAGTCACAGAATATGCTGTATGTAATTTCTATTATTTGAAATGCATTGAATCTTTCATGACCAAACATATGGCCTCCCTTAGTGAATATTCCATGATTGCTTGAATGAAAGGTATGTTTTTAAAATGACAATTACATCATAATAATATTTGATAGTGTATGCAGCTCTAACTCTGATTTTTCCATTTCTTCTATTAACTCTGTTGTTTTGGTCTCTTGAAGCTCTGTTTTCTGTGCATGCACATTAATTATAATTATTCCTTTTTAGGAATTGTCCCTTTGAACATTATGAAATACTACTCTATCTCTGGTAATATACCTAGACTTAATGTTACTAGAGCTTGCAACATATTTTTCTCCCTTTTCTTTCCTTTCTCCACCCCTCTCCTCCTGTGCTGTCCTCTGCCTCCCACCTCCTTCTCTCCCTCCCCCCTCTTTCTCTTTTCTTACCAGTTTATTGAAAAATACATACCATAAAATCTACTTATTTCAAGTGTAGATTCAATGGTTTAAAATATTCACAGAGTTATGGAACTACCACCACAATATAAACTGAATATTTTTATCACCCTTAAAAGAAACCTCACACCCATTATTAGTCATTTCCCATCCCCTCCCTAACCCCAACCCTAGGCAAACAATAGCCAGCATTCTGTCTCTATAGATTTGACTGTTCTAAACATTTCAAACAATTTTAACTTACTTAATGAGATCTAATTGTACACCAAAATTCACCCATTTAAAATGTGTAATTTTATGTTTTTTACTAAATTCACAAAATTATAAAACCATAATCACAATTTTAGAACATTTTCATCACCTCAAAAAGAAACATCCTATCCCTTCGCTATAATCCATACTTTCCCTCGCCTCCCATTCAAAGGAAACACCAATATACTTAACTTTTATCTCTTCAGATTTCCCTGTTTGGACATTTCATGTAAATGGATTTACAGAATATGCAGACTTTTACTTTACCGAATTTTCTTTTACTTAATAGAATGTTTTCAAGGTTCATCCATACTGTAGCATTATCAATACTTATTCCTTTTTATGGCCAAATAATGTTCCATTGTATGGTAATACCTTGTTTATCCATCCATCTGTTGATAGACATTTGGATTTTTTTTTTCATATTTTGGCTCCATTCTAAGATATCCCAGTTAACTTTCAATATAATTTTCAATTTTTTTTTTTTTTGCTTTTCTCAGTCACATTATGAATGTAAGCTAGCTGTGATATTAGCTTTCCTGACTATTTGACACTGAAATTGATGTAGTTTTGTTTTCAGCTTGCTCTGGGGCATAGAGTTTTCTATAATTTTCTCAATATAAGGTGAGCTCCCTCTAGTAAGGCAGTAGGCTGTCAGTTCTCATGGCTTGCCCAGGTAATATTTTCACACCATGGATTGGGGAAGAGAAGGAAGGGTGAGAACAGCCCCTAGTAAAATGCACAGGCTCCCATTATTTTTTACCAAGATTCCATATATTTTCATGACTAAATACTTCTCAATTTATTTTTTGCCTTTGGTCACTTTCCAGAGTCTTAAAAGAATACTTTTTTGACATCATTACAATTTTATTATTGCCATATAAGTAGATTTGCTGATGTCCTCAGACATTCCAGATGATACAACATTAGGAGATATTTTAATTCTATCATCCCTTTTGTCCTTGAGAAATAACACTTAGTGTGAAAGGAAAATTATAGGGAAGGAATACAGAAAAAGCATAAGAAAAGCTAAGTAGATCTGATTTGAATTTTAAGTGTCACTATGAATTCATGTAATTTCATATTTTAAAAATATATCTATATACAGACATATGTATTGATGTACATTTCCTACCTATTAATGAACACTCCAAAAAATAGCCAAACCTGAAATAGTCAGAATTCCAGACCCCTATACTGTGGTCTTGAAATGCCATTTACCATTGAAAGAAACCAGTACATCTTAGAGGAACTGCTGATGCAATTCAAGACAGGCAGCGTGAAAAATGAGTCTGGATATCTCGTCATACTCAATTTCAAGGAAGCTGCAGCAATCTATTAGTATTATGTCATCTTGAAGTTTTCCTTGGGAAATGATGAGAAAACAAGAACTTTAATAAGAATTATAATTTCATTGGGTTTAAAACCATCAACTGTGTTTTAAATTCATGATTAATAGTGGTATAAAATAAATAAATGTATTCATTTTTCAGTGATGATGGGGATCAAATTTATTACCTTGAAAATCGGCATATAGAAAGAATTAGGCATTAGTCCTTGTTTCCTATAATAGCAGTACCACTAGGTAACCAAGTAAATGATGAGGAAAAATTTACATTTATAAGAATATTTTAGTGTAACTGAAATTATACAAGTACAAGATCTCCATTTTGAAACATCCAATAAATTAATGACTTTAAGCACCGAGTATTGATACTTCTAATATCATGAGAGTGACATATATTATAATGCCCAGTTATTCTAAAAGAAAGAACACATTACCACATATAATTTCACCAGAGATATGTTCATAATATATATAATTTTATATAAAATATAAATTTATAATATGATCAAGCTTCTGGATCCCACTGACAAATTGTTAAAAATATTTATAAGAAAGAACCTACCAATCCCATGTGAGTAGTCTAAACTGACAATTAACAAAACTAGAAAAAGAAGAACAAATGAGGCCCAAATAGAAGGAGGGACATAATAAAGATTGGAGCATAAATAAATAAAATCGAAAAAAAAAAGAACCTGCTGAACTGCACTCTAAGTAGGCAATCAGCAAATGTGTCCTTTGTGCAACTCTACAAGTCAAAGATGGTTATTCTTGAAAAAGAAGTTGTTAGAAAACAAAATTAATGGTGATTAAAAAGACTAATAAACAGATCAAAAGGGATATAGGTTATAGTTGACGCAGAGAAGAGCCTCTAGGGATATAGAGATAAACAAATATGTGAAAATACTACTAAAAAACACAATAAAGTGATTTTTTTTAAATCAGGTTAATTTATTTTTGGTAGAAGGAGGTGACTTGGTTGGAATTGGGTAAATGAAGTAGTTTCTGGCGTAACTAGCATAATTTAATTTCTTTGGGTGTTGATTACAAAGACATTTGTATTATAATAATTCATTGATATATATATGTTTGATATAATTTTACACATTTGCTTTATTTTTAGAATAAAAGAATTTTAAAAGATACATACAATGAATAAGTAAAAGGATTATAAGAAAATGCTATATGTAATAATAAAATAAGAAGAAAAGTAGGTATAATGGAATAGTCAAATTGTATCCTCTGACTATATTCTGTTCAGAGAAAACTAGATTTAAAATGTTATTGAATCAAAAGAACAAAATTTGAAACAACATAGACATTCATGGTGGATAAAATACCCCCAAAATTTAATATAACTTGATGCACATAAATTAATAAAAATCCTCAGAAAATAAGTAAATGGGAATCTCTCCAATCTGATAAATTCTATCTACAAACTATTCTATGGTGAAAATCTGAAAGTATTTACATGCATCATTAAAACCATAAGTATGTCTGTTCTCATCACTTCTATTCAGTATTATAGTAATGATCCTAGCCAGTGCAATAAATCAAGAAAAACAAATAAATAAATATACAAAACAGAAAGGGAAAAATTATGTTGTTATTCAGAAACAGTATCGTTGTGTGTCTAGAAGATCCAAACAAGCTTACTAATAATCTATTAGGCTTATAATTGAATTTAGCCAGATTTTTGTATCTAGACTTAATATACAATTATCTTTTATGTTTTATGTGTGAACAATAAATGAATAGTAACTAGATACTGGTACTATTTAAATTAAATATCAAATATTTAATTAAATGTTAAATATCAAATGTCAAGAAATATATCTAACAATATATGCAAGAACTGTAGCCAACAAACAATGATATATTGCTGAAAGAAACTAAAGGAAACCTAAATAAAGATATATGCCATGTTTATGAATTGAAATACTCATTAGTATTATGATATCAGTTCAGCTTAAAACTGATCTTTAGATTCAGTTCAGTCCCAACCAAAATTCCAGCAGGATTTCCTTGTAAAAATTTTCTTTCTCAAATTAATATTACAAAAATGACCAAGAAAATTAAATATGTAAAAAGAAAAAAGTTAATGAATAACACTACCAGATACTTTATTACACACTTACCATAATTCTACACTAAAAAAGACACTATATTATTTATGTAAGAATAGATAAATAAACCAATAAACAATACAAGGTCTAGAAATCAACCCATACTTATATGAACACATGATTTATGACAGAGATGACTTGGTAGTGCAGAGGGAAAGGATGATCTTTTGAATACATGGTGCTGTATCACCAGATGACCATACAGAAGAAAGAAACGAACCTTGACCTTACTGTACACCATGTCTAAAAATGAAATCCAAGATTGGTGGTTGCCATAGGGGAGGGGTGTGAAATGATGGGTGAAGTATGTGAAGGGGGAAAAAATTAATAAGAATGTTTGAAATCATGATCTGGGCAATGGTTACATGAGTGTATACACATGTCAAAATCAAGGTGTATCCTCAGATTTATGCATTTTATTGTATGTACCTCAATATAAAAAATTAATTTAAGAAGTAAAATTCATATTAACTTCAGATCTAAATGTTAATGGTTAAAGAATAAATATTTTTAGAAGAAAGTATGATCTTTCAGAAAATATTTTAGAAGAAATCTTAAAAATTGGCAAAGATTTGTTAAACAGAACATGGAATTTCCATAAAAGAAAATAATGATAATTTAGACATTAAATTTAAAAACTTATTCTTATCTAAAAGCTTGTGAATGAGCTACAATTAAATTAAAGAGTAGGCAATGTTATTTGTCATGTTCATGTCCAACAAAGGTCCCCTATACAAATACATAAAGAATACCTATAAACCAATTAGTACAATTAATGCGGACAATCCCAAAGAAGAATGAGGAAAAGGCTTAAATATTCTGTTTGCAAAATAAGCTATCCAAATGACCTATATGTGTAAGAAAAGGTGGTCAATGTTATTAGTCATGAGAAAAACAACAAATAAAAATCATATAATACCATTACACACACATATACACTTGAGTGAATAAAAAAGAGTACCAGGTGTTGGCAATAATATACAATAATAGAACTTTCACACATTTCTGTTAGAAGTATAATTTTATATAGTTATTTTGCATAACATTTGGTAATACATTGCAAAGGTAAAAAGAAACACACAACCTATGATCTGGTAGTTTTGATCCTAATTGTATGCACATTAGAAATGAATACATATGCTAACTAAAAGATTCATGCAAAAATTTTCACAGCATCACTAGCAAAATAAGAACTATGTGAATGAACTTTGATATTTTCATACAGTGAAATATTACATAGTAATGAAAGCAAGTAAAGTTCATGTGTGAATCTCACAAAAACGGGTGCAAAGGCCAGGTACAATGTGATAAACATGGTATGATTCTTTTTTGTCAATTTCAAAAGCAGGAAAAATAAGTTTAAAGTCTCAGAAGTTGGGGTACCTATGTATTGAATGATTTTGCGAGGTTCTTGAAGTGCTAGTAATAGACATTTTGTAATCTGCAGTTTGCTTAAAACTGTATGTTCATTTTGGGAGAAATCCATGAATTTCATTCTTATGTGTTCTGTATGTCTGATATAGTTTGAAGTATGATTTTAAAAACTACATATGATAAGTTTTTAATATCTCTATTTTTTCACATTATCTTGAAAGTACACATGAGGCTTCTGGAGAATAAACAGACTATCATAACTTAGTATAAAGGAAAAACTTTTCCTTTACCCACTATGTTCAATGCTTGGGGCACTGTGAACTAAACTGACTAAAAGACAGACTAATAGGAAAAATAGCCAAATTTTATTTATGTATGTAGACAGGAGCTCACAGAAAAATGAAGCTCAAGGTAATTGTCAGAAGTTGAAGCTTATGTACCATCTTAAAGGAGAAAAGAAAGGGTAGAAAGAGTACTAATGGAAAAATGAATGGAAAAGAGAAATGAGCCTTTAGGAGAATAGATGAGAAGGGTGCTAGTTTTGTGACAATGTTTATTTTATGTACTTTCTCATGCCAGTGCTGACTTCTGGTCTTTGAGAATAAAAATCAATCTCTCCACCCACCAGGATATGAGAAGCCTCCCTCAAAGGGGGATTTATGATAGTTGAATTATTTTGGAAGGTTCTGCTTTTAGGAAGATAAGGGGAGTTTGAAAAAAGCCTTTTCCTACATCTGTTTATTATCAAATGTCTTCAGGTGATCCTTAAGCCACTGTAGCATGTTCTAGACTCCTTTACTTTACAACATTAATTTACAGAAGTTCCTTTTGTTGTTTTCTTTTGCCCCAATATATCCTCTTTGGAGGGCAATACATTGAGAGACAGATGCCATCCTGCATGTACCAAGGTTTGTACTGTAAGGGAAGACTTCTGAAAATTGAATCTGTGAGTGTATATACAAATTGTCCCCCTCCCATCCTGACAGGGAAAGAGAAACTTAATTTTCCTATCATAAACAAATTCTCCTTGGGTGGAGGCTACTTATTTTCTTATCATTTGGAATTTAAATATTGTGCCAGGAACAAGACAAGAAGAATGCCTCCAAGTTTACAACCCCTGAAATGTCTCTTTGACTTCTGCTTTTATCCCCTTTTGAACTAGAAGTGTTTCTGAAGAGGTAATCTCTACATTGTCCCTTGCTGTCTAATCATGCTTTAACTTCCACAGCTTGATCCTGACCCAAGACCATGGAAAGTAAATTTTTGAGGTTATTTACCATGGCATTGTTTTTAGTATCAAGGAATTGGAAATAACTTAAATGCCCATCCACAGCAGAATGGCTTAATAAACTATTCTTCATGGTCTTCAGTAATCAGTGGTTTTAATAAAAGAAAGAGGAAGATCACTGTGGATTGATACAGAGTAATTTTCAGGATATATTGTTAACTGAAAAGTAAGCAAGGTACAAAAACTATAGCATGCTAACTTCTGTGTGTGGAAAAATAAATACATATGAAACTGGCAGTAGATAATACACACATGCATTTGTGTGTGTGTGAAAGTTTAGTTATTTGGAAATGTCATAGTAAAGATAAATCAGAAACTAATAATATAAATTACAGTACAGGCAAGAAGATGGAAGGAATAGAGATCTAAGTAAGATGTCTTAGAGTATATACCTTGCAGTTTCATTTTTCATCATATGAGTACTTTGAATATTCAAAAATTAAATCAACTAGGATGAGAAAAATGTCATATCAAATATACACAGACACAAATGCCCTAATCAACAGCAAAATATCAAAGAAATAATTCATTTCAAGTAAATATAGAGCAAGTTACTCTGACAGTGCACCCTCACTAGGACTGATTTCAAAGAGAAAAGGACCTGCAATGAAAGACTAAATTTTACTTGGATTTTCCCTGTAGATTTTGCCAGTGTGGTAATCCAGATGTTTATATGTATTATATGACAGTTAATGAGTAACTATATTGTCATTCTTGGGAACTTGTGCTCATTATATGGTAGACAGGAGATGCAATTATGGAATTGGACGAATTAGGAAGGAAAGGCAAGGAAAAGTGGCTTGACAGATGTTAGAGTGAAATTTAAGTTTTTACCAGGCTGGGTTTGTTTTCCTCTGTTCTTGTCCCCAATGCAACAAAGAATTGAAAGGCAGAGACAGAATGGGGAAGCACAGCAAAGGTTTTATTTCAATACACTCCAAGGGAGGAGAAGCCCAGAGTCAAGGTAGACAAAGTCCTGGATCCATTAGGCAGGAGGCTTTTATATTACATTCTAGGTAGGCAGCGGTTCTTTGGCAAGATGGAGTTATTTGATGTACTGGTCCAAATATACACCCTTCCTGTGCACACAACGTTTCCCACGATGAGGTGTGTTTTGGGCAATTCTTAGTTTTGTTCAATTCTGCCAACGTTGGGACCTGGTTGGGACTGGTAGCCTGGTCCTGATAGGCAGAAAGTTATCTCCCTGAAAAGCCTTTGTTATCTTCATATGGGACCCCCTACCTGGGCAGCGTTTGGGCAGTTTTTTCTTTGAAACTTATCTGGGTGTTTTTTTCCCTTGAACCTTAACTTCTCCTTCCCCAGCTGCTCATGTCTATCTTTCTACCTAACATTCCTAACAAAGTTATTTGTAAAAACCCATTATTTCTGTCCACTGATGGATGCTGTGGTCTAAATGTTTGTGTTCCTCCAAAATTAATGCTGAAATCTTAACTCCCCAAAATGAGAGTATTGGGTGGAGCCTTTGTGAGGTACTTAGTCATAAGGGTGTAGTCTTTATGAATGGGATAAGTGCTTTATACAAAATCTACAGAGATCCAAAGCCTCTTCCGCTATACTAGGACACAGCAAGAAGGTGCCAGCTAAACAAGGAAAAAGGCACTCACCAAATTGCAACTGTGCTGGCTCCTTGATTTGTACCTTCCAGCCAACAGAACTGTAGGAAATCCGTATTTGTTGTTTATAAGCTTAAGAGTTGTATTTGTAAGTCATTTGTTATCACAGCCCAAACAAACTAAGACAACTGAGAAAGCCAAGAAGCTAAGAGATCCCGGTAGAAGTGAGCATATCTAGTGTCAGATCTTTGTTTCTTAACACTGTTTTTCAATAAAAGGAATTAGGGCCTTTTGATGAAATGGCTGCTTCTAGGTCTGAGGCAGGAAAAGTTCAATGTGAAGTTGGATTATCAAGGTGCAGAAAGTATGAAGGTCTCAAAAACTGATGGGTCTATAACAAAAGGATGTAGGAGTCAACTTGAAGGCACCCATACCTGACAAAAAAAGGACAATTTTTTCATCCTCCAAATGACTGTAATGTATCTAATAATTTAAAAATAAGTCCATGGTTCCATAGAGATATCAAAACAGTTTGGATGGAAGAAAGGAAAACTCTTTAGAGATAAATGCCAGCTGATGCATGCATAAAGAATAGTAGAACTGAGTATTTAAAATGGCAGCATAAGAGGTGACACAGAGAACTCCTCCCAAAACCAGAAATAGTACAAAAATACAGTTAATTAAAACAACTAACCCAAAAACAGCAATAAAAAAGAAGGCTGAACCAGACTGCATACAGACCTCATGAACGGGGCAGACCTCACAAAACAGGGCACCAGCTCTGCTCCCCTAAGACCCCCAACATCACTCTAGGGGCTGAGTAGCTCCAGAGACTGGAGTTTCTGAACACTAGTGGCTACCCACACAGAAATATGAAATGTCAAAACAACATGGTTCAGACCAAAATCTCACAAATCCCAGAAAAAGGGCCAAATGAAACTGAACTCACCAATCTTCCTGAAAGAGAGTTCAAAATAAAAATTATAAATATGCTTATGGAAGTACAGAAAAATATTCAAGAACTCAGGAATGAATTTAAGTTGGAGATTCAATCAATCGTATCTGAAATGAAACATACAATGGAGGGATTTAAAAGCAGACTAGATGTAGTAGAAGAGATGATAAATGGAATAGAAATTAGAGAAGAGGAATACAAAGAAGCTGAGGCAAAGAGAGAAAAAAGAATCTCTAAGAATGAAAGAATATTGAGAGAACTGTGTGACCAATCCAAACAGAACAATATTCGCATTATAGGGGTACCAGAAAAAGAGAGAGAAAAAGGGATAGAAGGTGTCATTGAGGAGGTAATTGCTGAAAACTTCCCCAATCTGGGTAAGGAGATAGTCTCTCAAACCATGGAGGTGCATAGATCTCCCAACACAAGGGACTCAAGGAAGACATCAAGACATATAATAATTAAAATGGCAAAGATCAAGGATAAAGATAGACTTTTAAAAGCAGCTAGAGAGAGAAAAAAGATCACATACAAAGGAAAACCCATCAGGCTATCATCAGACTTCTCAACAGAAACCTTACAGGTCAGAAGGGAGTGGCATGATACATTTAATGAAATGAAGCAGAAGGGCCTTGAACCAAGAATACTCTACCTGGCAAGGTTACTATTTAAATTTGAAGGAGGCATTAAACAATTTTCAGATAAGCAAAAGCTGAGAGAATTTACCTCCCACAAACCACCTCTACAGTTCATTTTGGACAGACTCTTATTGATTAAAGTATTCCTAAGGCTAAATAGATGTCACCCAAGGGATAGACAAAGAGGAAAGAATATGATTCATAACATACAAAGATTTGAGGAGGAAGAAAAAGGAGGAAAAAAAAGAACCTTTAGGTTGTGTTTGTAATAGCATATGAAGTGAGTTACATTAGACTGTTAGATAGGAAGGGAATTACCCTTGAACTTTTAGTAACCACGAATCTAAAGCCTGCAATGGCAATAAATACATACCTATCGATAATCACCCTAAATGTAAATGGTCTGAATACAACTATCAAAAGACATAGAGTTACTGAATGGATAAAAAAACAAGACTCATCTATATGCTGCCTACAAGAGACTCACTTCAAACCCAAAGACATACACAGACTGAAAGTAAAGGGATGAAGAAAGACATTTCATGCAACTAATAGTGTGAAAAAAGCAGGAGTTGCAGTACTTGTATAAGACAAAATAACTTCAAAACAAAGAAAGTCATAAGAGACAAAGAATTACATTACAAAATGATAAAAGGGTCAGTCCAACAAGAGGATATAACTATTATAAATATCTATGCACCCAACACAGGATCACCTACATATGTGAAACAAATACTAACAGAATTACAGGGGGAAATAGAATGCAATGCATTCATTTTAGGAGACTTCAACACACCACTCACTCCAGAGGACTGATCAACCAGATAGAAAATAAATAGACAAGGCGCTGAACAACATATTAGAACAGATGTACCTAATGAACATCTACAGAACACTCCAACCAAAAGCAACAGGATACACATTCTTCTTAAGTGCACATGGAAAATTTTCAAGAATAGATCATATACTAGGCCACAAAAAGAACCTCAGTAAATTCAAAAAGATTGATATTGTACAAACCAGCTTCTCAGATCACAAAGGTATGAAACTAGAAATAAATTACACAAAGAAAACGAAAAATCACACAAACACATGGAGGCTCAATAACATGCTCCTAAGTAATCAATGGATCAATACCAAATAAAAACAGAGATCAAGCAATATATGGAGACAAATGACAACAATAATTCAACACTGCAAAATCTGTGGTATGCAGCAAAGGCCATGCTAAGAGGGAAAAATATTGCAATACAGGCCAACCTAAGGAAAGAAGAACAATCCCAAATGTACAGTCTAAACTCAAAATTAATGAAACTACAAAAGGAAGAAAAAATGAGGCCCAAAGTCAGTAGAAGGAGGGACATAATAAAGATTAAATCAGATATAAATAAATTGAGAAGAAGAAAACAATAGAAAGAATCAATGAATGCAGGAGCTGGTTCCTTGAGAAAATAAACAAAATAGATAAACCCCTAGCATGACTGATTGAGAAAAAAAGAGAGTCTACACATATAAAAAGAATCAGAAATGAGAAAGGAAATATCCCTATGGGCACCACAGAAATATAAAGAATTATGAGAGAATACTATGAAAAATTATATGGTAACAAACTGGATAACCTAGATAAAATATACAACGTTCTAGAAAAATACAACTTTCCAAAGTTCACCCAGGAAGAAACAGAAAATCTGAATAGATCACTTCCCAGCAAAGAAATTGAATTGGTAATCAAAAAACTACCTAAGAACAAAATACCTGCACCAGATGGTTTCACTGCTGAATTTTATCAAGCATTTAGTGAAGACCTAATACCCATCCGCCTTAAAGTTTTCCAAAAAGTAGATGAGGAGGGAATACACCCAAACTCATACCTTGAGACTAACATCACTCTAATACCAAAACCAGGAAAATACACCACAAAAAAAGAAAATTACACACCAATATCCCTGATGAACATAGATGCAAAATACCCAACAAAATATTAGCAAACCTAATTCAAAAATACATCATAAAGGTCATTCACCATGATCCACTAGGATTCATCCCAGGGATGCAAGGATGGTACAAAATTCGAAAATCCATCAACATCATCTACTACATCAATAAAAAGAAGGACAAAAAGCACCTGATCATCTCCATAGATGCTAAAAAGGCATTCGACAAAATTCAACATCCATTCATGATAAAAACTCTCAACAAAATGTGTGTAGAGGGCAAGTACTTCAACATAATAAAGGCCATATATGACAAACACACAGCCAACATTATACTTAACAGCCAGAAGCTGAAAGCTTTTCTTAAGATCAGGAACAGGACAATGATATTCACTCTCCCCTCTTTTATTCAACATATTTCTGGAAGTCCTAGCCATGGAAATCAGACAACAAAAAGAAATAAAGGACATCCAGACTGGCAAGGAAGAAGTTATACTGTCCCTGTTTGCGGATGACATGACATTGTACATAAAAAACCCTAAAGAATCCACTCCAAAACTACCAGATCTAATATCTAAATTCAGCAAATTTGCAGGATACAAAATTAATACACAGAAATATCTTGCATTCATATATACTATCGGTGAACTAGCAGAAAGAGAAATCAGGGAAACAACTCCATTCACAATCGCATCAAAAAAATAAAATTCCTAGGAATAAACCTAACCAAGGAAGTGAAGGACCTATACCCTGAAAACTACAAGACACTCTTAAGAGAAATTAAAGAGGACACTAATAAATGGAAATTCATCCCATGCTCTTGGCCAGGAAGAATTAATATTGTAAAAATGGCCATCCTGCCTAAAGCAATCTACAGATTCAATGCAATTCCTATCAAAATACCTACAGCATTCTTCAATGAATTAGAGCAAATAGTTCTAAAGTTTATATGAAACGACAAAAGACCCCGAATAGCCAAAGCTATCCTGAGAAGGAAGAATAAAGCACAGGGAATTATGCTCCCTGGCTTCAAGCTGTACTACAAAGCCACAGTAATCAAGACAATTTGGTACTGGCACAAGAACAGACCCATAGACCAGCGGAACAGAATAGAGAGCCCAGATGTAACCCGAGCATATATGGTAAATTAATATATGATAAAGAAGCCATGTATATAGAAGGGGGAAATTACAGCCTCTTCAACAGCTGTTGTTGGCAAAACTGGACAGCTACATGTAAGAGAATGAAACTGGATTATTGTGTAACCCCATACACAAAAGTAAACTCAAAATGAATCAAGGACCTGAATGTAAGTCATGAAACCATAAAACCCTTAGAAGACAACATAGGCAAAAATCTCCTGAATATAAGCATTAGCAAATTCTTCCTGAACGCATCTCTTCGAGCAAGGGAAACAAAAGCAAAAATGAACTCATGGGACTACATCAAACTAAAAATTTCTGTACAGTAAAGGACACCATCAACAGAACAAAAAGGCATCCTACAGTATGGGAGAATACATTTGTAAATTACATATCCAACAGGGGGTTAACATCCAAAATATATAAAGAACTTGCACACCTCAACACCCAAAAAGCAAATATCCCAATTAAAAAATGGGCAGAGGATATGAAGAGACAATTCTCCAAAGAAGAAATTCAGATGGCCAACAGACACATGAAAAGATGCTCCACATCACTAATCATCAGAGAAATGCAAATTAAAACCACAATGAGATATCACCTCACACCAGTAAGGATGGCCAGCATCGAAAAGACTAAGAACAACAAATGTTGGTGAGGATGCGGAGAAAGGGGAACCTTCCTACACTGCTGGTGGGAATGTAAGCTAGTTCAACCGTTGTGGAAAGCAATATGGAGGTTCCTCAAAAATCTAAAAATAGAAATACCATTTGACCCAGGAATCACAGTCCTTGGAATTTACCCAAAGAATACAACTTCTCAGATTCAAAAAGACATATGCACCCCTATATTTATTGCAGCACTTTTTACAATAGCCAAGATATGGAAGCAACCTAGTATCCATCAGTAGATGAATGGATAAAGAAGAGGTGGTACATATACACAATGGAATACCATTCAGCCATAAGAAGGAAACAAATCCTGCCAGTTGCAACAACATGGATGGAACTGGAGGTTATTATGCTCAGTGAAATAAGCCAGGCAGAGCAAGACAAGTGCCAAATGATTTCCCTCATTTGTGGAGTATAAGAATGAAGCAAAACTGAAGGAACAAAATAGCAGCAGACTCAGGGACTCAAAGAAGGAACTAGTGGTTACCAAAGGGGAGGGGTGTGGGAGGGTGGATGGGAGAAGGGAATTGAGGTGTATTTTGTTTAGTACACATGGTGTAGGGGATCACGGGGAAAACAGTGTAGCACAGATAAGGCAAACAGTGAATCTGTGGCATCTTACTACACTGATGGACAGTGACTGCTTTGGGGTATGGGTGGGGACTTGATAATATGGGTAAATGTAGTAACCACATTTTTTTATGTGAAACCTTCATAAGAGTGTATATTAATAATACCTTAATAAAAAAAAATAAAAAAAGATTTGAGTCTAGTAAAAGATAAAACATATTAACAATCATACTGTTTCTTATGGATGGAATTTTTGTCCTCCAACCTTCACATGATGAAGTTACAACCCCTATTGTGACTCCAGAGATAGGACCTTTAAGGAGGTAATTAAGTTTAAATTAAGTCATAGTGTTAGAAGAAATTTACTTCTTCTGAAGTCCAAAAACCTAAACTTATATTCCTCTGATAGCAGAAAAAAATGTAGTAAATTTTAATAGTAATGAAAACGTAATTGTCAAGTTTAGGGTTTAATGTATTGGAAAGGAGTATCTGAGCACCAAAAATAATAAGGATTATATAAAATTCTTTTCCATGTGTATAGCACATTGTATAGGTGAAATAAGAGAGTGATTCTTATCATTATGAAGAAGCATTGAAAATTAAGATGATTGTTCATGTTGTACATTTTTACCATAGATCTGTCCCATACTCATCATTGCACATTTTGATTACATGATTATATATGTTTCTTTAATATAAAATTAGCAATATTTGTATTGACATTTTCTATGTCTTTCTTATCTGATTGCAGTGTTATTGAATAGTAAAATGTGGTTCTCCTTGAAGAAGAAATATATTAATGTGTTTTTTACCGATTATATGCAAGTGATATTTATATACAAGTGATACTGGGGAGACTTGTTTTTCTTTGCACCTTTTTATGTCAAGATTTGATCCATCTGGATGCATGCCATTCAAAAATTAATCCAAAACAATGTATAAGAAAGTTTTTTCATGAAAGAAGCAGAGTTCACAGTGTTTACACAAATCTGAGTAACTGAGAGATCCTTAGTATAAAAATACTTTGTGTTCAGATTTCTAGATTTTAAATTATCTTTTTATTGAATCAGATTGCATTTTTTAAAAAAGTTCTGTGTCTACTATTATTAAAAGCTGTGACAAAACAAACAATTTGACTTTTTTTTTTGGTCACATCTTGTTCTTTCATAATTGAATAGACAGAAATACAAACAACTATTTAGAATTCTTGAAGTCACTTATTCTTAAGTATCGAAAAAGTACACAGCAGAATTGTAGTTATATATTAAAGAATAAATCCTGCACCGGCAACTTAAACAGTTTAAGTATAAACTTGTATGCTCACTAGTATGTTAATTATTTTAGAGTACTATTTAAAATTGTAGCAGAACTATAAATCCAAATGTGAGTGACTACTAATCTGATTCACAATATGTGAAAGTTTCAGAATAGCCAGAACAAATGCTAGTCTGAAATAAAAGCTTTTAAAAAGCCAAAATAAGTGCTCCTGAAAAAAAGTAAAAGAAAAACCAATAAACTCTTAATATAATTTGTCTGATATATGCCTAATATGTAGACATATGTATATGCTAGTATATTTCACAGCTTGTAAAATATGATGGTGAGTGGATGATGGCTGACAACTTATTACTATAAGTTTTTTCAAGGCAGACTTAGCAAAACTTGGGCATCTTCAAAGAATACTTGTATAATTCAGCACATTTCAAATTAAAAGGGATTTTAAGAATAAATATTCCATTGTGTTTTATCTTTCTGAGCTTATTTTAAAAAGGTACAGTGTTACTTATATGTATCAAGGTAGGTTTTACACACTAAAATCAGGTCTGTGCTAAAACTTCATATTAGAACAGTCACTGAATGCCACTATCATGGTATCATGTGAATCACTTCTGTACAAACTCATCACACCTAACAATTAAAACGTAGCCAACCTGCAATGTCAGCATAATGTCACTTTAGCATTTTTCAGTGCTTTAGATTAAGCCTATTTAGCACCCTTGTCTAGTTAAGTGCATTCTGTCCTCTTTAAGAATATTTTCAAGTATAAAATAGGTATTAGAGCCATAATAAAACATTGCAGAATATTAGTTCTAATACTAATATACACTTTTTTTCACACTATGTAGTGAGGAAAAATATCTAATATCAAGCAAATTAAAGAAAGCACATATCTACCACAGTTCAAATAAATTATAAAACATAGACTGTAGTCAATCAGAAATGTAAAAGGTTTAGCTTTTCATTAACATCTGGGATCTTTACCACATTGGCCACAAAAGAAAAAGGATAATTAGTAACTGCTCATGGGAGAAAATTCTCCCTTCCTGTTTGTAAAATGATTAATTAGCTTTTAACCTAACACGTGGAGCATGGAATAGGCTTTAGTCATCATATTCCTAATTCTGGACACAAATGAAGGAAAGAAGAAATTACTTCCCTGAGCCACAAAAGCCCCTGGTGCCATGATATGCCTGTGTGATTATCTTATGCTAACTCTTCATTGCCAAAGTGTGGAGGAAGAATTTGTCTTTATGATCTGTATTATAAGCAGTTTTACATTAGCAAAGTTTTTCCCATTGTTTATTAGACAATAGAGAATATTTATCATTTTGCAAGATGTTTATTTATTAGGAAGGTAACAGTTAATTAGAATAATTAGTTAATTAAAATGAAATTATTTATTAGAAAAGTGAAGTGCACAAAGGATGTTTTATCTCAAGACCACAATTTGAAAGTTGCTGATGAAAGCCTGAAGAAAGACATCGGTTTAGGAAGGTCCTGAATTTGAATATTATGTGGGTCATTACTATCAAATGATTACCACATTTTCAAATTGAATTTCCTTGTTTTTATAAGACTTGGACATTCAGGAATAAAAAACTTTTGAACATACTTTCTGGTATTTAGGTAAAAAATTTATCAATCAACTCTAGAAAATGATTGTTCAAAAAAGATCATAAAGAATTCTCATGATGCGCCCTAATTTTTAAAGCTCACATAATCAGTACTTACAGTAAAATTTGTCATTTTATGAGAAATCAAGAATTTTCTTTATAACATAAATAGATTTGGGCTAATAACCTCAACATACTTTCATGATTGTTGTTGATGTATCTCATCTTTCATAGACAGTGTGAGACCTATAGATAAAAGATACACTATACCTTACATGTTACTTAAGCTACATTAAGTGCTGTGCTGGAGCCAGGTCTTACAGGTTAGCAAGACCAGAATGCGAAAATTTTAGGAATTTTTCAAGCCAGTTGTTAAATATATTAATTATTATGAATCAAATTATGTGAAATTATAAATAAATGAACTATATAAAAAACAAAGTTAATACATGGGAGTCAATTCTGGAATGGTGCCATAAGAAACTCTTCAGACCTGCTCCCCAGTAAAACAAACATATCTGGTAAAATTATTTAAAAACAGTTTGAATCTCTGGAAATTGTCCCAAGAGCATTCAGAAAGTGAGCAAACATTTAATCAAGAAAGTATACTAAATATTGGTAAGAATAGTGAGAGTCTGTGACATTTAAGGCATGATCTACTTCTGCCCATTCTCATCCCCTGTTCAGCATGCTGGGAGCTCTACTGTGAGGTGTAGGGATGGGTGAAGCCAAGAACCCATAGCTACCTTTTCCACCACCTTCCAAGCTAAGGCTACAGCATCTTCCTGGGAGGGGGGATAGTTGCCCAAATTTTCATCACACACAAGGCTTATGGCAGAAGCTCCATTCCTGTATTACCAGCAAGAGTGACTAAAAGGTCTGCAGTTTCCTTTTACCTAGCCCCTACTCATATGGCAGAAGATATACCCCTGGTTCAACAGAATGATCTTCCTCCTAGGTCATAGGTTCCATGTTAAGATAGGTAAACTGAGAAGACCAGAAGCCAACATGACTACCCATTTCCCTGATTGCACAGAGTGACACTCTAAGAAAAGGAAGTCATGTCTCCTCCCCACCTCTGGAGGAGTGGAACAAAGATTTTTCCCAGGACCTGAGGCAGCAATCCATAAGTATACAGTGCTCTGTATACTCTTTAGCTAAAATTATGGAAACAATCTAGATATCCAAAGATATGAAAACGATGTAAGTATCCATTGATGAATGAATTGGATAAAAAAGATGTGAGACACACAAAAATATACATACATACATACGTACATATACATATATATATTACATTACTATATTAATATATTATTCAGACATAAAATAAAAAAGAAGTAAATCTTGTCATTTGTGGCAACATGAATGAACCTAGAGGCCATTATTGCTAAGTGAAGTAATCCAGACAAAGACAAATACTGCATGATTTCACTTATGTGGAATCTAAAAATGTTGAACTCATAGAACCAGAGAGTTGAACTCATAGAAAGGTGGCTGCCAGGGGCTGGGGCCGGTGGGGGGGAATGGAGAAATGTTGGTAAAATGGTACAGACTTTCAGTAACAAGAGAAATAAGCTCTGGGGATCTAATGTATAACATGCTGAATATAGTTCATAATATTTTATTGTATACTTATAAACCAGTAAGAGAGTAATCTTAAGTGTTCTCATTGTCCCTCAAAAAGGTAACTATATAAGTTGATGGATATGTTAATTAACTTGATAGTGGTAATCATTTCACACTATATATATATATTAATCATCACATTTTATACCTTAAAATAATTTTTTTTTTTTTTTAGGAGAGCAAGGTACAGGCTTTTATTTAGAAATAAAGTGAGAGGAAAGAGCTCCTGGCTCATGCCAGGAGGGGACAAGAGAGCCCAAAATAAATTTTTTATGTTTAAATTTTTTTACATTTTAAATATTTTTGTCTGTCATTCATATATTCATAAAACTAAAGAAAAAAAAAGAGGGGACAACAATAAGAACACAGATTTGCACAGAGGGAAGAGACCTAAAAAGAAGACAGCTAACTGCAAGCCAAAGAGAGAAGACTGGAACAGATTCTTGCCTTACAGCCCTCAGAGGTATTCAACTCTATTGAAATCTTGATTATGGGCAACTAGCCTCCAGAACTGTGAGGCAATAAATGTTCTGTTTTTTTTTAAATAACTTTAGGTCACCCAGACTGTTGGTACTTTGTTAGAGCAGCCCTAACAAACTAATGTAGCAATAAATTATACAAATGAATTCAAAATTTAAAAACATACATTATCTTCTCAAAAGAGACAGAAAATCATTTGGCAAAATCTACCTCTCTTCATCATAACAACACTAAAGAAACTACTAATACAAGGCCACTTTCTCAACCAAATAAATGGTATCTATAAAAAACCTCACAGCTAATAAACTTAATGTGAAAGACAGGATGCCTTATCTCTTAGATCAGGAACAAAACAAAAGTGTCCACTTTTTCTATTATATTCAACATTGTACTAAAAGTTAGATCCACAGCAATTAGTCAGGAAAAAGAAATAATAAACATCCAAATTAGAAAGGTAGAAGAAAACCTATCTATATTCACAGATGACATGATTTTGTAGATAGAAAATCTTACAGAATTCAATTAAAAAACTATTAGAACTAATAAATGAGTTCAGCTAGGCTTCAGGATACAATATCAATATACAAAAATTAATTATATTTCTATATGCCAGCAATGAAGAATCCAAAAATGGAATTAAGAAAACAATTTATTTAACAAAGCATCAAATAGAATAAAATAATTATGAATACATTTAACAAAAGTATAAAACTTAAAGTCTGAAAACAAAAAGATGTTCAAAGAAATTAAAGAATATCTAAATAATTGGAAAGATATTGCATATTCATGATCAAATAGGTTAACTTTGCTAAGATGGCAATACTTCTCGAAGTGATATACTGTTTCATTCAACACAATTCTCATCAAAATCTCAACTGAATTCTTTATAGAACTACATAAGCTGATTGTGTAAGTCATTTGTAATTGCAAGGAGCACAGAGTAGCTAAAATAAACTTGAAAAAAGAAGAGCAAAGTAAGAAGACTCATATTTTCTGATTTCAGAACATACTACAAAGCAATAGTAATCAAGACTACCTGTACTGGCACAAGGACAAAACACATATAAATCAACAGAACAGAATTTAGAGTTCAGAAATAAAATCACACATCTATCATCTATGACCAATTGATTTTGACAAGGGTGCCAATACTATTCAATGGGGAAAAGACAGCGTTTTCAAAAAATGGTGCTGGAACAACTAGACAGCCACATGACAAAGAATGAAGTTGAACCCTTGTTTCATGCCATATATAAAAATTAACCAAAATGAATCAAATATTTAATGTATAAATGATAAAACCATAAAACTTCTAAACAAAAACTAAGGGGTAAAAATTCATAATCTTGGATTTGGCAAAGGATTCTTAGATAACAACAAAAATATGAGCAACAAAAGAAAAAGTAAAGTGAACATCTAAGTTAAAAATGTTTTTTATTCAAAGGACATCAAAAAATGTTAGAGTGTTACCCATAAGATTGGAAAAAGTGTTTGTAGATCACATATCTAACAATAGAATTGTACACAGATATATAAAAATTCTTACAAATCAATATTAAAAAGATAAATAATTAAAATGGATAAATTATCTGAATAATTTGTATTCAGAAATCAGTTACAGCTTGTAAAGGAAATCAGTCACAAAAAGACCACATATTATACGTTTCCATTAATGTGTGACGTCCAAAAGATGTGACGTCCAAAAGAGGCAACTCTGTCGAGACAGAGAATAAATTAATGGTTGCTTAGCACTGAGGGGGTGGGAGTTCAATGAGGTGATAGTGGAGAGATTCAGTTTCTTTTTAAAAGTATGAAATGTTCTAAAATTGATCATGGTGATTGTTGCACATATCTGAATATACTTAACACCACTGAATTTTATACTTTAAATAGGTATGGTATTTGCATATGAATCTCAGTAAATTTTTTTGAAAAGGTAATATTTTCTAAACTCATCTCTTCACATTATTTTTCTACATTAACATACTATCAATGCTATGACATCATTTATATTTATTTCATCGGCAATGTAAATATACTCTATATTGCTGTACTACTGCACTTGTCTTGTCAACCTCACATTCAGTTTGTCATGTGGCAACCTTGAAATTATCGATAGCAATATTGTGGATAAGAACTGGCGAGCATGAAAATTGGGAAACACTACAAATATGAACTGTTTTTTTTTTGTTGTTGTTGTTGATTTTCCAGACTTAAGTGATGGAGATTAAGTTGAAAATTGTGTTCTGTCTGTAGACATTGCAGTGAGAATAAAAATCAGGAAATGTTCTGCATTTGAAAATTATTATCCACTTTAGAAACAAATGCATTCAATGACATGCAAATGAATGAATATCCAACATACATTCTTTTTTCACCCTTGTCTTAATTATTGATGAAGTGAAAATATTAACCATCATTCATATCAGAACTATACTTATTTGTTACATAAAACCATAGTTTGGCTATGAATACAAGAATTAAAAGGTTGGCCACAACCACGAGGGGTATTGTGTATTTTATTAATATTTTTAAATTGGAGTTTATACATACTTTAATAAGTAAAATTTATAATATATCTCCATATATATATGTATGAATGTAATTTTTTGAAACATATCATTATCAAACATTTACCAGAACGCCACTGGCTGAATTCCATGTGTGGAATCAATAACATTTAAAGTAATAGCAGGGAGATATTTAAAAATAAGAGGTGGGTGGGTAGGTGCTTTGGAAAAAAATCACAGAAATGGTTAAATATAATTTGTAGTTCAGCAACAAAGGAGTTTAAAATGCTTGAAACAATGTGAAGATAAATGAATATTTAAGCATCTGCTTTATTTATTTATGGAAGAAATGTGCCAGCTTTGAAGTAGACCATTCTAATTGGTATTCATTTTATATATTTCTTTCTTATTTGGAAAGTTTTTGAAATGAAAGTAGTGGAATAGGCAAAGAATACAGGATGGATAGCATACTTATGGCTTGTTAAAATCTGAAGTAAGAGGGAAAAGGAAGTATGAGACAAGCTTCCAAATGTTATTCTGTCTCTTGAAATCAACACTGTCATTCAAAATCTAAATTAAGAGGAAAGTGAAAGATATAATTAACCAGATTATTTTAAATGTTGTAAAGTATTTAGATTGGGCACTGCACTGGAGTTAACATTATTCATTAAAAATTATTTTTATATAAGTCCACAGATAATTGAACATGTTTACATTTTTAAAAGTACAAACATATATATTATGAGTTATGGATAGTAGGTAGGGCTCATAGCATCAAATCTAATTTTATAGAATTATAATTGCACATAAATGACATCCTAGTTTTTAACCTCCGCTTCTAAATTTCTAGTTTATATTTGCTATGGACATTTAAACTGTTAAATAAGAATGTTACAAGATGCTTATCTTAGAAAATTTTTTCTCACACAAAAACTATGAGAATAATTTGGTTATGTGGAATTTAAAATATGGAGTGTTTTATATCTTATTATTTTTAAATTATCTATATAAATTTATAGTCTGGTAAAGCTGGCCCGTAACTTACTTTGCATCATGGCTTCTGTAAGATTTCTATGCCAACTACAGATATTTGAGCAAAAAATACCCCAAAACAAAAAAAATTCTATAGTCCTATAAATGCACACTTTCCCATGTAAACTCATACTCTAGACAAATATCCCTTGTCTATGACATCTATTTTTTTCCCTTTGTGATCCTCCAAACTACCTCTGTTAAAGTGTTTAGCTATAGATGAAACACAAGTTATTAGCATCACAGTTCCTTGTGAATTTCTGAAGAGAACTATGTATTCAGATGACAAAACCAGGGAAATGCACTTGATTTACTGCTGCAAGATTTTGGTGCATTCTTTAGTGATCCACACTGGGTCATATGAAAGATTACTTCTATCCATAACAGAAATAAGACAAAGGGGGCCCCGAGTATTTTAAGTAGTCTAAACAGTCTCCTTGAGCAGTTGGTTCTTTAGTGCATACCTGAATAGTTACAGCTTCATTAGCAGCAATAGCAGGAAAAGCTGGTATAAGTAAATAAATGAATGAATGAATAACTAGTAGAGGTGGTTCTGTTTTTGTGGTGGTAGTATCCATAACCCTTAACCATTCTCCCTTCATCCTGAAAAAAATCACAGAGATTACACCTAGTCAGGCTACTCAAGACCTTAGGAGGTGACTGAGAGATGGAAATTTCCTGGAAAAATCAACTAACCTGAGGGAAGGGGGTGAAAAGTGGAGAACAATGAGGAAATATGGAAGGGTACCTATCTCATGTTATTGCTCAAGACATTTTGTGGAGATGGAATAGGGTGGCTAAGAAAATGTGTTGTCTTCAGGAGAAGGAATTCCAACAGAGGCAGGGTATATTTTGGCTCTCTGGGCAAAGGAAACCCTTGTTCTCAAAAAGAAAAGGGAAACTGGATTGCAAGATTATTCTCACTAACCACAATCCAAAATGAGGCAGAGTACTAAAAACACAGGCATGGGAGGGCATCCATCTGATAGTGCTTTGAAAATGGGGGTTCATGCTCTGAGAGGGCTGAAATACTCAGAGGCACACATAAATATAAATCTACATATGTCAACCTAGAATAGTGATTATGGTTATAAAATAAAACTTTTATTTAATCATCTGTCTAAGAAATTGCTTAAACCTGAACCATTGACTACATCCTTTCCTTCAAGCTCAAGTTGTTGTTCGTGGAGTATTTTTAAAATGTTTGCTGTGGCAGTCTTTCTCAGAGCAATCTCCTGATACTAGTGTGAAAAATGACATAAGTAGAGCCATTTTAAAAATAGAGCCAAAGCGGCCATTTCAGAGGAACTGTTTTGTGCATCCTGTTTTCTAAACTTTTGAACTGGGCCAAACAACCAACATTCCAAGAAGTCAGCAAGACCAAGAAAATCCTGTTTGAAAAGACTGATAAAAGTGAACTTTTCCCTAGTGACAAAATTCCCTGACCAATCAATGAAGTACAATTCTAGCCCTGTTGGTCAGCACCAATGAAATTTTCATAACAACAATTTACCTAATCTTCCTTTTTTCCATAAATACCCTGAGTCTATCTCCTGTAATCAGGACATTTTTGGGATTTGTACCTATGTCTGTGTACCCCAAATTTTAATTGTTTTGATGCCAAATAAATGCTTTGCCTCTTGAACTGATTTCTAGTTTTTAGTTTGACACTAGCACCGCCTCTATTCTTCTTCTACCACTTCTGATGTTCCACTTATCACTCAAAGTCACTGGTTCATGTAACATCTGGTAATCCAGATATTTCCTTTTCACATCATAGGTGAATATAAATACTACTCTTGTGCACTGATTCATTCAAGAAACAGTCCTTTTTTTAAGAATGTAATTAAGTTGATAGAATTAATGTGGCAAATGCTATTACTGTTGATGCTAGGGTTCTTGTTTGTGGAGTCAAAGAATGAATTTAGCAAACACCCAAGGTTAAAAAGCCAGGGAGAGGCTTTTATTGAGAGATACAGTGAGAGGACAGAACTCCTGGCTCACGCCAGGAGGGGACAAGAGAGACTGTGATGCTGTGTTGTCTAGGGGATTTATAGTCAGTTGAGGATTTTCAGGAATGTGGCTAAGGGCTAGGGGTGCAGACTTGTACCACCTTCCCTGCCCCCAAGGTGGGCTGAGTTGTTGTCTATTTGCTAGGGCTGTTTATAATTGAGATACAGTGAAGTCAGGGGTTATGCTGAGATACCTTTTTTTATTTGTGGAATGCTCAAACATTCCAATCTAAGTTGCTCCTGGTCTTTTGAGCTTTAACTGATCTCACTGAAGATGTCTATATTCCTAATCTGGTATCTTTACCCTAGAGAATTAGTGTGACCATGACTTTGCATAATGCTTAACACAGAGTTTCGATAGGGTCTTCTTTGCACATTTTTACATTGTTCTGTCTGTAATTATCTTGCTTTGCTTTTTCTAGAGGACCTCACCCTTTTCTAACTACACCCATGGTCCCTGTCTCACTAGGACACAAATGAAATATACAGGGACCCTTCCTGACCCCCGAGACCCTCCTTTGGACTTACTCTCTGGTACTATGAGAGTGCCCTTTCACTTCCCCAAACTCTTTGGCATAGGTTCCCTAGGGATTGGATGAAACACAATGCACATGCCATGATACACACCTTTCTTACATGTATATTCATCCCTCTCATTCAGCTTTTGTAGCCCACTAATGTAGATTCTTAGTTCAGGGGAATCATCCTGTTACTGTTCTTTCCTTGAGTCTCCTCTAAACCACATGCAAATGAATCCTAATAGATCCACCATGACAGAAGATCATGCGTGACTGATAAGCAGTTTATCCTTTCACTGGGATATTCATTATACAAATCATTTAGGTGATTTTACAAGTTTGTTCTACTACTCTGTAAGCCCCTGGAGATCTACAATTAACTGGGATCAAACAGCTCTCCTACATATAGTCATATTACACTGTAGGTCAGTTTAGTTTTGATTCTCAAGTGACTCACCATTTGTTCAATAGTTTTATTATGTACTTGTATCAAATTTGGAAGTGGAGTTTTTCCCTGTGCTACAAAATTACTAGCCTCACTGAAAGAAAAACTGCTGAAAAAGAAAAGTGTAACAAGTTAATCAGTTGTAGCTTGTTCACATAAGCATATATTGAGAATCTACCTTGTTCCTAGTAATGACAAACACTTCAGGTATGCCAGAAATTAACACAATAATGGATTGTGGAACTTAAGGTCTATAAGTGTTAGTTATCACAAGAAAGCCAACAAATAGACTATCCCCTTTCTCAATGACCTGTACATTGCAAAAGAGCTATTAATGATTATATACAAATTTCAAATACTTGATTCATATGTGTTACTTTTTGAGATTTCTAGACTTCCAAAAAGATTTACCTTTTTTCTACCATTCATTTTATCAATATTTATGACTACAGTTTTATATTTAATAATTATTTTTAGAGCACTTTTAACTTTATATAAAAATTGTGTAGAAAGTACCAAGTTACGTTTCTTTATACCCCGTCTCCTCCTACCAGTTTTCCTATGATTAACATCTTACGTTAGTGTGGTACATTTATTTCAGTTGATGAACCAATATTAATACATTAACTAGAGTCTACACATTAGGGTTCACTCTTTGTGTTGTACAGATCCATGGATTCTGTCATGTACCTATGTATCTCTGGATAATGTCATGTATCCAACATTACAATCCTGTACAGAATAGCTTCATTGTCCTTAATATCCTATCTCCACCACTCCCAGTTCCTAACTACTGATCTTTTTACTGCCTCTGTAGTCTTTTTTTTCCAGAGAATCATATAGTGTGAATCATAGTGTATGAAGACTTTGTTTTTATTAAGGTATTATTGATATACACTCTTATGAAGGTTTCACATGAAAAAACAATGTGGTTACTACATTTACTCATATGATCAAGTCCCCACCCATACCCCAATGCAGTCACTGTCCATCAGTGTAGTAAGATGCCACCGGTTCACTATTTTCCTTCTATGTGCTACACTGTTTTCCTCGTGATCCCCCACACTATGTGTACTAAACATAATAACACTCAATGCCTTCTCCCAACCTCCCCACCCACCCTCCCACACCCCTCCCCTTTGGTAACGACTAGTTCCTTCTTTGAGTCTCTGAGTCTGCTACTATTTTGTTCCTTCAGTTTTGCTTCATTCTTATACTCCACAAATGAGGGAAATAATTTGGCATTTGTCTTTCACCATGTGGCTTATTTCACTGAGCATAATGTCCTCCAGCTTCATCCATGTTGTTACAAATGGTAGGATTTGTTTCTTTCTATGGCTGAATAGGATTCCATTGTATATATGTACCACTTCTTCTTTATCCATTCTTCTACTGATGGACAGTTAGGTTGCTTCCATATCTTGGCTATTGTAAAAAGTGCTGCAATAAATATAGGGGTGCATATGTCTTTTTGAATCTGAGAAGTTGTATTCTTTGGGTAAATTCCAAGGACTGGGATTCCCGGGTCAAATGGTATTTCTATTTTTAGTTTTTTGAGGAACCTCCATATTGCTTTCCACAATGGCTGAACTAGCTTATATTCCCACCAGCAGTGTAGGACAGTTCCCCTTTCTTTGAATCCTCACCAGCATTTGTTGTTCTTAGTCTTTTTAAGGCTGACCATCCTTACTGGTGTGAGGTGATATCTCATTTTGGTTTTTCATTTCCCTGATGAATAGTGATGTGGAACATCTTTTCATGTGCCTGTTGGCCATCTGAATTTCTTCTTTGGAGCATGGTCTCTTCATATCCTACACCCATTTTTTAATTGGGTTATTCATTTTTTGGGTGTTGAGGTGAGTAAGTTCTTTATATATTTTGAGTGTTAACCTCTTGTCGGATATGTATTTTACAAATATATTTTCTCATATTGTAGGATGCCTTTTTGTTCTGTTGATGGTGTCCTTTTCTGTACAGAAACTTTTTAGTTTTATGTAGTCCCATGAGTTCATTTTTGCTTTTGTTTCCCTTGCTTGAGGAGATGCTTTCAGGAAGAAGTTGCTCATGCTTATATTCAGGAGATTTTTGCCTACGTTGTCTAAGCGTTTTATGGTTTCATGACTTACATTCAGGTCCTTGATCCATTTTAAGTTTACTTTTGTGTATGGGGCTAAACAATAATTCAGTTTCTTTCTCTTGCATGTAGCTGTCCAGTTTTGCCAACAACAACTGTTGAAAAGGCTGTCATTCCCCATTGTATGTCCACGGCTCCTTTATCATATATTATTTGACCATATATGGTTGGGTTTATATGAGGGCTCTCTAGTCTGTTCCATTGGTCTATGGGTCTGTTCTTGTGCCAGTACCAAATTGTCTCGATTACTGTGGCTTTGTAGTAGACCTTGAAGTAGGAGAGCATAATACCACAGCTTTATTCTTCCTTCTCATGATTGTTTTAGCTATTTGGGGTCTTTTGTGATTCCATATGAATTTTAGAATGATTTTTTCTAGGTCATTGAAGAATGCAGTTTGTATTTTGATAGGAATTGCATTGAATCTGTTGATTGCTTTAGGTAGGAAGGCCATTTGGACAATATTAATTCCTCCTGTCCATGAGCATGGGATGTGTTTCCATTTATTGGTATCTTTCTTAATTTCTCTCATGAGTGTCTTATAGTTTTCAGAGTAAAGATCTTTCACTTCTTTGGTTAGGTTTATTCCTAGGTAATTTATTCTTTTTGATGCAAATGTGAATGGAATTGCTTTCCTGATTTCTCTCTCTGCTAGTTCATTGTTAGTGTATAGGAATTCCACACATTTCTGTGTATTAATTTTGTATCCCACAACTTCACTGAATTCAGGTATTAGATCTAGTAGTTTTGCAGTGGATTCCTTAGGGTGTTTTATGTACAATGTCATGTCATCTGCCAACAGGGAAAGTTTAACTTCTTCTTTGCCAATCTGGATGCCTTTTATTTCTTTTTGTTGTCTGATTGCCAAGGCTAGGACCTCCAGTACTATGTTGAATAGAAGTGGGGAGAGAGGGCATCCTTATCTTTTTCCCTGATCTTAAAGGAAAAGCTTTCAGCTTCTCACTGTTAAGTATAATGTTGGCTGTGGGTTTGTCATATATGGCCTTTATTATGTTGAAGTACTTGCCCTCTGTACCCATTTTGTTGAGAGTTTTAATCATGAATGGATGTTGAATTTTGTCAAGTGCATTTTCAGCATCTATGGAGATGATCATGTGGTTTTTGTCCTTCTTTTTGTTGATGTGGTGAATGATATTGATGGATTTTCATATGTTGTACCATCCTTACACCCCTGGAATAAATCCTACTTGATCATGATGGATGATCTTCTTGATGTATTTTTGAATTTGGTTTGCTAATATTTTGTTGAGTGTTTTTGCATCTATGTTCATCAGGGATATTGGTCTATCATTTTCTTTTTTTTGTGGTGTCTTTGCCCAGTTTTGGTATTTGAGTGATGGTGGGCTCATAGAAAGAGTTTGGAACTATTCCCTCTTCTTCTACTCTTTGGAAAACTTTAAGGAGGATGGGTATGAAGACTTCACTAAATGTTTGATAAAATTCAGTGATGAAGCTCTCTGTTCCAGGATTTTGTTCCTAGGTAGGTTTTTGATTACCAGTTCATTTTCATTGCTGGTAATTGGTCTGTTCAGATTTTCTGTTTCTTTCTGGGTCAGCCTTGGAAGGTTGTATTTTTCTAGAAAGTCGTCCATTTCCTCTAGGTTATACAGGTTCTTAGCATATAATTTTTTATAGTATTCTCTAAGAATTCTTTGTATTTCTGTGGTGTCTGTAGTGTTTTTTCCTTTCTCATTTCTGATTCTGTTTATGTGAGTAGACTCTATTTTTTTCCTGATAAGTCTGGCTATGGGTTTATCTATTTTGTTTATTTTCTCAAACAACCAGCTCTTGCTTTCATTGATTCTTTCCATTGTTTTACTCTTTTCAACTTTATTTCTGTTCTAATCTTTATTATATCCCTTCTTCTACTGACTTTGAGCCTCATTTGTTCTTCTTTTTCTAGTTTCATTAATTCTCTGTTTAGACTCCTCATATGGGATTGTTCTTCTTTCCTGAGGTAGGTCTGTATTGCAATAGAGTTTCCTCTTAACACGGCCTTTGCTGTGTCCTACATATTTTGCGGTGTTGAATTATTGTTTTCATTTGTCTCCATATATTGCTCGATCTCTGTTTTTATTTGGTCATTGATCCATTAGTTATTTTAGAGCATGTTGTGAAGCCTCAATGTGTTTGCAGGAGTTTTCATTTTCTGTGTGTAATTTATTTCTAGTTTCATATCTTTGTAGTCTGAGAAACTGGTTGCCACAATTTCAATTTTTTTAATTTACCGAGGCTCTTTTTGTGGCCTACGATATGATTTATTTTTGAAAATGTCCCATGTGCACTTGAGAAGAATATGTATTCTGCTGCTTTTGGGTATAGAGTTGTGTAGATGTCTGTTAGGTCCATCTGTTGTATTGTGTTGTTCAGTGCCTCTGTTTCCTTACTTATTTTCTGTCTGGTTGGCCTGTCCTTCAGAGTGAGTGGTGTGTTGAAGTCTCCTTGAATGAATGCATTGCCTTCTGTTTTTCCTTTTAATTCTGTTAGTATTTGTTTCACATATGTAGGTGTTCCTGTGTTGGGTACATAGATATTTATAATATTTATATCTTATTGTTGGATTGACCCTTTATCATTATGCAATGTCCTTCTCTGTCTCTTGTGACTTTCTTTGTTTTGAAGTCTATTTTGTCTGATACAAGTAGTACAATTGCTTTTTTCCTCCATATTAGTTGCATGAAATATCTTTCCCATCCCTTCACTTTTAGTCTGTATATGTCTTTGGGTTTAAAGTCAGTCTCTTGTAAGGAGCATATAGATGGGTCTTGCTTTTATAGGCATTCCGTAACTCTATGTCTTTTGATTGGTGCATTCAGTCCATTTACGTTTAGGGTGATTATGGATAGATATGTACTTATTGGCATTGCAGGTTTTAGATTTATGGTTACTGAAAGTTCAAGGATATCTTCCCTACTATCTAAGAGTCTAAGTTAACTCACTTAATATGCTATTACAAACACAATATAAGGTTCTTTTTTTTTCCTCCTTTTTCTTTCTCCTCCATTCTTTATATATTAGGCATTATATTCTGTACTCTTTGTCTATTCCTTGATTAACTTTGGACACAGTTATTTTAATTTTTGCACTTGCTTAGTAATTAGCTGTTCTACTTTTTTTTAAAGGTATTATTGGTGTACACCCTTATGAAGGTTTCACATGAAAAAACAATGTGGTTACTACATTTACCCATACTATCAAGTCCCCACCCATACCCCACTGCAGTCACTGCCCATCAGTGTAGTAAGTTGACACAGATTCACTGTTTGCCTTCTTTGTGCTACACTGTTTTCCCCGTGATTCCCCACACCATGTGTACTAAACATAATACCCCCCTATCCCCTTCTCCCACCCTCCACAACCACCCTCCACACCCCTCCCTTTTGGTAACCACTAGCTCCTTCTTGAATTCTCTGTGTCTGCTAATATTTTGTTCCTTCCATTTTGCTTCATTGTTATACTCCAAAAATAAGGGAAATCATTTGGCATTTGTCTTTCTCTACCTGGCTTATTTCACAGAGCATAATATCCTCCAGCTCCATCCATGTTGTTGCAAATGGCAGGATTTGTTTCCTTCTTACGGCTGAATTGTATTCCATTGTGTATATGTACCATCTCTTCTTTATCCATTCATCTACTGATGGACACTTAGGATGCTTCCATATCTTGGCAATTGTAAAAAGTGCTTCAGTAAACATAGGGGTGCATATGTCTTTTTGAATCTGAGAAGTTGTATTCTTTGGGTAAATTCCAAGGACTGGGATTCCCAGCTCAAATAGGTATTTCTATTTTTAGTTGTTTGAGGAACCTCCATATTGCTTTCCACAATGCCTGAACGAGCTTACATTCCCACCAGCAGTGTAGGAGGGTTCCCCTTTCTCCACATCCTCGCCAGCATTTGTTGTTCTTAGTCTTTTCGATGCTGGCCATCCTTATTGTGTGAGGTGATATCTCATTATGGTTTTAGTTTGCATTTCTCTGATGATTAGTGATGTGGAGCATCTTTTCATGTGTCTGTTGGCCATCTGAATTTCTTCTTTGGAGAACTGTCTCTTCATATTCTCTGCCCATTTTTAATTGGGTTATTTGCTTTTTGGGTGTGGAGGCATGTAGGTTCTTTAAATATTTTGGATGTTAACCCCTTGTAGGATATGTCATTTACAAATATATTCTCCCATACTGTAGGATGCCTTTTTGTTCTGTTGATGGTGTCCTTTACTGTACAGAAACTTTTTAGTTTGATGTAGTCCTATGAGTTCATTTTTGCTTTTGTTTCCCTTGCTCAAAGAGATGCATTCAGGAAGAACTAGCTCATGCTTATATTCAGGAGATTTTTACCTATGTTGTCTTCTAAGAATTTTATGGTTTCATGACTTACATTCAGGTACTTGATTCATTTCGAGTTTACTTTTGTGTATGGGGTTACACAATAATCCAATTTCATTCTCTTGCATGTAACTGTCCAGTTTTTCCAATGCCAGCTGTTGAAGAGGCTGTCATTTCCCCATTGTATGTCCATGGCTCCTTTATCATATATTAATTGACCATATATGGTTGGGTTTATATCAGGACTCTCTAGTCTGTTTCATTGGCCTATGGGTCTGTTCTTGTACCATTACCATATTGTCTTGGGTACTGTGGTTTTGTAGTAAAGGTAGACATTGGGTAGCATAATACCCCAGGTTTATTTTTCCTTCTCAGTATTGCTTTGGCTATTGAGGGTCTTTGTTGTTCCATATAAATTTTAGAATGATTTTCTCTAGTTTGTTGAAAAATACTGTTGGTATTTTGATAGGAATTGCACTGAATCTGTAGATTGCTTGAGGCAGGATGGCCATTTTCTTCCTATGCATGAGCACAAGATGTGTTTGCATTTATAGGTATCTACTTTAATTTATTTCATGAGTGTCTTGTAGTTTCCAGAATATAGGTCTTTCACTCCCTTGGTTAGGTTTACTCCTAGGTATTTTATTCTTTTTGATGCAACTTTGAATGGAATTGTTTCCCTGATTTCTCTCTCTGGTAGGTCATTGTTGTGTATAGGAATGCTATAGATTCTGTGCATTAATTTTGTAATCCCACAATATTTCTGAATTCAGATATTAGATCTACCAGTTTTGTAGTAGATTCTTTAGGTTTTTTATGTACAATATCATGTCATCTCCAAACAGGGACAGTTTTACTTCTTCTTTGCCAATCTGGATGACTTTTATTTCTTTGTGTTGTCTGATTGCTGTGGCTAGGACCTCCAGTGCTATGTTGAATAGATGAATAGAAGATTGAAAGTGGGCATCCTTGTCTTGTTCCCTATCTTAAAGGAAAAGCTTTCAGCTTGTTGCTGTTAAGTATAATGTTGGCTGTGGGTTTGTCATATATAGCCTTTATTATGTTGAGCTACTTGCCATCTATACACATTTTGTTGAGAGTTTTTATCATGATTAGATGTTGAATTTTGTCAAATGCTTTTTCAGCATCTATGGAGATGATCTTGTGGCTTTTGTTCTTCTTTTTGTGGATGTGGTGGATGATGATGGATTTTCGAATGTTGAACCATCCTTGCATCCCTGGAATAAATCCTACTTGATCATGATGTATGATCCTTTTCATGTATCTTTGAATTAGGTTTGCTAATATTTTGTTGAATATTTTTGTGTCTATGTTCATCAGGGATATTGGTCTGTAGTTTTCTATTTTTGTGGTGTCTTTGCCCAGTTTTGGTATCAGAGTGATGCTGGCCTCATAGAATGAGTTTGGAAGTATTCCCTCTTCTTCTACTCCTTGGAAAACTTTGAGGAGGATGGGTATTAGGTCTTCACTAAATGTTTGATAAAATTCAGTGGTGAAGCCATCTTTTCCAGGTGTTTTGTTCTTAGGTAAGTTTTTAATTACCGGTTCAATTTCGTTGCTTGTTATTGGTCTGTTCAGATTTTCTGTTTCTTTCTGGGTCAGCCTTGGAAGGTTGTATTTTTCTAGAAAGTTGTCATTTATTCTCGGTTATCCAGTTTGTTAGCATATAATTTTTCATAGTATTCTCTAATAGTTCTTTGTATTTCTATGGCATCCAACGTGATTTTTCCTTTCTCATTTCTGATTCTGTTTATGTAAGTAGACTCTCTTTTTTTCTTGATAAGTCTGCCTATGGGTTTATTTCTTTTGTGTATTTTCTCAAAGAACCAGCTCCTGCTTTCATTGATCCTTTTATTGTTTATTATTCTCGATTTTATTTATTTCTGCTCTAATCTTTATTATGTCCTTTCTTCTACTGGCTTAGAGTCTCATTTGTTCTTCTTTTTCTAGTTTCGTTAATAGTGAGTTTAGACTGCTTATATGGAATGTTCTTCTTTCCTGAGGTAGGCTTGTATTGCAGTATACTTTCCTCTTAGAACGGCCTTCGCTGCATCCCACAGATTTTGAGGTGTTGTATTATTGTTGTCCTTTGTCTCCATATATTGCTTGATCTCTGTTTTTATTTTTTCATTGATCTATTGATTAGTTAGGAGCATGTAATTAAGCCTCCATGTGTTTGTGGGATTTTTTCATTTTCTTTGTGTAATTCATTTCTAGTTTCATTCTTTGTGGTCTGAGAAGCTGGTTGGTACAATTTCAATCTTTTTGAATTTACCAAAGTTCTTTTTGTGGCTTAGTATATGATCTATTCTTGAAAATGTTCCATGTGAACTTGAGAAGAATGTGTATTCTGTTGCTTTTGGGTGTAGAGTTCTGTAGATATCTGTTAGGTCCATCTGTTCTAATGTGTTGTTCAGTGCCTCTGTCTCCTTATTTATTTTCTGTCTGGTTGATCTGTCCTTCAGAGTGAGTGGTGTGTTGAAGTGTCCTAGAATGAAGGCATTGCATTCTATTTCCCCCTTTAATTGTGTTAGTATTTGTTTCACATATGTAGGAGCTCCTGTGTTGGATCCATAGATATTTAAAATGGTTATATCTTCCTGTTGGATGACCCTTTTATCATTATGTAATGTCCTTCTTTGTCTCTTGTGACTTTCTTTGTTTTGAAGTCTATTTTGTCTTATATAAGTGCTCCAACTCTTGCTTTTTTCTCCCTATTTGTTGCATGAAATGTCTTTCTCCATCCCTTCACTTTTAGTCTGTGTATGTCTTTGGGTTTAAAGGGAGTCTTTTGAAGGCAGCATGCAGACACGTCTTGTTTTATTATCCATTCAGTGACTCTGTGTCTTTTGACTGGTGCGTTCAGTCCATTTACATTTAGGGTGATTATGGATAGGTATGTACTTATTGGCATTGCAGGCTTCAGATTCATGGTTACCAAAGGTTCAAGGTTAACTTCCTTAGTATCTAAGAGTCTAACATAACTCACTTAATATGCTATTACAAACACAATCTAAAAGTTCTTTTTTGTTTTTTTTTCCTCCTCCTTTTTCTTCGTCCTCCATTCTTTATATATTAGGTATCATATTCTGTAATGTTTGTCTATCCCTTGATTGACTTTGGGGATAGTTCATTTAATTTTGCATTTTCTTAGTAATTAGCTGTTGTACTTTCTTTACTGTGGTTTTATTACCTCTGGTGACAGCTATTAAACCGTACGAACATTTCCAACTATAGCAGTCCCTCCAAAATACACTGTAGAGATGGTTTGTGGGAGGTAAATTCTCTCAGCTTTTGCTTATCTTGGATTTGTTTAATTCCTCCTTCAAATTTAAATGATAATCTTGCTGGATAAAGTAATCTTGGTTCATGGCCCTTCTGCTTCATTGTATTAAATACATCATGCCACTCCCTTCTGGCCTGTAAGGTTTCTTCTGAGAAGTCTGATGATAGCCTGATGAGCTTTCCTTTATATGTGATCTTATTTCTCTCTCTGGCTGCTTTTAATAGTCTGTCTTTATCCTTGATCTTTGCCATTTTAATTACTATATGTCTTGATGTTGTCTTCCTTGGGTCCCTTGTGTTGGGAGATCTGCACACCTCCATGGCCTGAGAGACTATCTCCTTCCACAGATTGGGGAATTTTTCAGCAATCACCTCCTCAAAGACAATTGCTGTCCCTTTTTCTCTCTCTTCTTCTTCTGGTACCCCTGTAATGCAAATATTGTTCCATTTGGATTGGTCACACAGTTCTCTCAAGAGTCTTTCATTCTTAGAGATCTTTTTTCTCTCTGTTCCTTAGCTTTTTGTTCATCTTCTCTAGTTTCTATTTCATTTGTCATCTCCTCCCCCATATCCAATTGCTTTTAATGCCATCCATTGTGCTCTTCATTGGATCTCTGACCATAATTCATTCCTGAGTTCTTGAATGTCTTTCTGTACCTCCATGAGCATGTTTATAATTTTTATTTTGAATTCCCTTTCAGGGAGAGTCATGAGGTCAATATCATTTAAATCTTTCTCAGGAGTTGTATTCATAATTTTACTCTGGACCAGGTTCCTTTGGCATTTCATATTTGTGTATGGAGCCCTCTATTACCCAGAAGCTCTACTCTCTGGAGCTGCTCATCCCCTGAAGCAATGTCGGGGATTGCAGGGAAGTGGTATTATTGCCTCAGGGGAGGAAAGAGCTGTTTCCTGCTTCCTGGCTGCTATGAATGTCTCTACTGCCTGAACCAGTGGGCCCAGCACACACATATAAGCCTCTGTGCTTTGTGTTTTTAGCTGCTGTTGACAGATCTTCCTTCTAGCTGGCCTAATGTCTGGGTAGGGTTTCCCAGTTTGCAAGCCTGGTGTGGCTGGCCAGGAGAAAGGCGCAGTAGTCTGCCTGTCACAGAAGGGTTCTTGGAGCTGTGTAGGCAGCCAGGGAGCTGGAGCACATGAGGTTTGGGAAAGCTCCCAATCTGCGGGGAAGAGTGTACCTGGACAACTTTGTCTACCTGTAATTTCTCCTGCGCAGTAAGCTCTGTGCAATCCTTGCCCCCTTAGCAGACCTTTTGCTAAGGGTTTCTTTGTTAGGAAGTCTCTCAGACTGCCCGCCTTTCTTTTGTCCCAGAGCAGCTGGATATGGTCCCTGTTTTCCACAGCAGCTGGAATCAGTCTCTCCAGGAATTCTGCCAGTCTTAGCTTTCCAACCCCCTATTTATGACAGTATCATGCAAGCACCATGAAATGTAGGTTTGTGCTCCCAGAGCAGATCTCCAGAGTTAGGTTTTCAGCAGTCCCAGATCTCCACTCCCTCCCTGCTCCCTTCCTCTTCCTCCTGTTGGGGAACTGGGGTGGGGGAAGGGCTTAGATCTCACAGGACAACAGCTTTAGTACATTACCCATTTCCATGAGGTCTGCTTTTGTCTCCAGGTGTATGCAGTTTGTTGCAGTCCTCTTTCCTGCTTCTCTTTCAAGAGTAGTTGTATTAGTTATATTTTCATATTATATGC
>JAQQAC010016209.1:73480872-73557720 GCA_029783875.1 Phataginus tricuspis
AATAGAATATGAGACACCAAATTTAATAATTCACTGTATCATAGGCTGTTTTCAGAGGAGCAAAGCACAATCATTTTATTTTCAAACCTGAACAGTTTTCCTTCCTTAAATATGCAGAGAATTTAGGACTACGTATGGGTGGGACAGTACTGGGAGGAATCATTTCCCTCATAAATGTATTTCAAACAAAGATTATTGAATGTCTATTAGGTGCAAGCTTCTACTAGAAGCACTTTATCTAAAGACATTTCTCTCTTTATCCCTTCTGTGACTGTATTGGCAAAGCCAAGATTAATAGTACTAATCACTGTCAACTAGTTTGTACCTACTAAATGCTAGAGAATACTCTGTTTTTTGTAATAATTTGATTCTCGCATCAATCTTGTGAAGTACAGTTCAGATATAATATATTACTACTTTTTATGATTTTAAATCCACATATATACTTTTGTCATTATCAAAAAAATGTAATTACATCAGGGCTTATCAATAAGTACATGAGTTAAGATATCAATTTTGATGATGCTCCTGAATATTTATTTTAAAAAAATCAAAACAACTTAAAGTTTAACACCAGTGTTAAAAATGGTAAATTATTCTTTTTTGGTTTATATTGTTATGGGAATATATTCTGATTCCTCTTTTTCCTTTTTTACATTATATTAAGTTGTATTTTAAGAATCTATGCAAATAGCAATTAACTTATTTTGATATATTTAGCAAATACTTATAAATTTTGAGTTTTCCTTAAAGGCTCTTTCTCCCTTCCTCTGTGTGTGTATGTATGTGTGTACATATGTAGCCACAACGAAATTTTAATAATTGTCAAATTTTAATTAATCATATTCTATCTAGACTCACAACCAATTCCCCCTCCTAATTATATTGAAGGTATTCTCAACATCATATCATTTTATTTGTAAATATTTCAGGATCTATCTCTAAACATTGAAAACACATTTGTGAAAAATAATCTAAATTTCCAGTATCATAACTAATATAATAATAGCTATTATAAAATAGCTAGTCAATTATCTAATTTCTTTTGTCTCACAAGTATTCTCATAATTGATCAGTTTCTTTGATTGAATTATGATATAAATATATTACACATATTTTGATTGGTTAATATTCTCTCATAGTATCTTGTGAGCTATAAGTGCCCAGTCCAACTCTCTCTCTTTTGTCATGTAATTTCCTAGGGGAAGAATTAGGTTACTTTTCCTGTAGTTTCCCCATATGGATTTTGATGATTGCATCTGTGGTTTCATTGATCCAGCAATTCTCCTATACTTGTTTTAAACTGATTGTTATATTTATAGGCTTCATCAAATGGAGTCATACTATTTTTTTTCACAAGGCTACTTAAATCAGGAAGCACATAATGTTTCATTATCTTTTGGTGATATTAGTAATTGTTGAGAATCAATTTTAAGCCCATTAGAGGTTACAAAATGGCCATACTATTTCTTCTCAATTTATTACCTAGATTAATACTAGTATAATAAATATTCCTTATCTACTACATGATGATATAATTGTTCGAGAAACTTAATTATTTACTTTCATATTCCAGTTTTCAAAAAACTGAACTGGTTCACTAGTATGTTCCAATGTTGAATAACTAGATTCTTTAGCATCAGTATTATTTCATGGATTTAGTCATATTTTATATTTTAATATAAAGTCTGACATCAGAAATTTTAAATACAAAATTTAAATTAAAATGTGAGCCATGCATTTACATACATTTATGTTATATAATCTCCTATTGGTTCTATTTCTCTGGAGAACTATGACAAATATAATTACATAATGATGTCCTGGGGAAGGAAAAACTGTAGTTATGGTAAGAAGATTAGTAGTTTAAAGGGCTTGGGGGAAGGGCTATAAGGTTGCATAGGTGAAGCTATGAGAGTTTTTTTTAGGGTGGTGACACATTTCTGTGTGATATTGTATTTATGGATACATTTATACCATGCGTATGTCAAAACATATAGAACTTCACAGAACAAAGAACAAACACTAATGTATAAAATTTTAAATAAAAATAATTTAGATTAAATTAAAACAGTAAAATCTAATTATATTATGATATACGAAATAACTTCACTGAAGGTGCTAGGGGTAAAAAGTGCTAATCAAACAGCTCTGGAAATTAATGGATTTTGTAAGACAAAAGGCAAAAGAAGTAGAACAAAAGCACTACACTCTAGTTGATAATGTTAGCCGTTGAGGCTGGCCATTTTACATACAAACATTTAATCTCCTGCTTGGCAGTTGGAGAAGACTTTAAAAAATGATACTCCACTAGCAAAATGTTCACCATAGTCCAGATCATAGTTTGTAACACTGTTCTCCACTAAGGTGTATCAGGGAACAGTCAACACACAGCATGAGCTTGGAGCACACTGTACCTGAAAAAAAAAAGTAGGGTTAAAAGAATAATAATACAGAATAATGGTAATATAACAATATTATGTAGAAACCAATTCAGAGTTCTCAATGGCCACAGCTAGAACAATTAGAGCAACAAAACAGAGTAGTATTGGATTATACCAAAAGTGTAAAATAAATATTCATGAGTCATGAGTCTAAACAGATAAAATAATAAAGATAAATAAATAGATAAATGAAAGAGAATAAATAAACCTCCAATGTAACATATGCCTAAGTAATTTATGTAGATACTTTACCTTCAAAGAGGTAGGGTATAACTTCCATTCTTTAAATGAAGGCTACTTATTTCCATATAGTATGTAAAGGGTAGAAAAAAGTAACCTTATATTGGAGAAACCCTACCTCAGCCAAGTGAACAAACTTAACATCATTAATAAGAAGTCATTTTTATAGTATCTACCCTTGACATGTTATATTAGGAATGACATCTCATTTCTGTAGTCTTTCTCCCAAGAACCTATAACTCCAGTCTAATCATGAAAAAATAAGTCAAACAAAGCCCAATTGAAAAGTTTTCTACAAAGTACATGAACAGTGCACCTTAAGCCTCTCAAATTCATAAAAAAATGAAAAGTGTGCAAAACTATTGCAGCCAAGAGTATCCTAAGGAGGTATGATTATTAAATATATGGTGGTATCCTATAACAATAAAATATTACTAAAGGATGAAAACTAAGGAAATCTGAATAAGCATGGAACTCAGTTCATTAAAATATATCAATATTGGTTCATGAAAATATATCAATAAAAAATGTGTCATGTTAATATAAAATATTAATAGGAGAAACTGGGTGTGAAGAATATGGGAACATTTTGTACCATCTTAAAAATTTTTAATAAATATAAAACTATTCAAATAACAAACTCTGTGAATCATTTTGATAAGATGAAATACAAAAATTGCCTTTTCTATTTAGCAGTAGAGAGATCAGTATTAGCCATAAGATGCAGTTTTATTGAGTGATGGACACAAAACCCTGAGTAATGTATGTAAATGAAAAGTAGTAAATAAGAATTTGAAACCATGAAAATAGATATCTATTGAAAATTTGCTGAACAAAAGATATGAAACACGTCTTTGTAGACATTTATCAACTTTAGCACACCACCTGAACATAAAATGTGGGTGGGGGGATGCAAATTGAGCACTAAAATAAAATTATCTTGGACTTCAGGCTGAAGGCACGTTAGAATAGTAGTGCAGGTAGGTGAAACCAAATAGTGCAAAGCCCTCTTGCTGAGTTAAGTAAGCAGAGTTCAGAGGAAGATGGTTTGGATAAGATAAGACAGCTGCAATTTTAACTTGGTTATTTCAATCAATTTACTGAGTCATTATTATAAAACAGATTATACTACAAATGTTTTTTTACTTTGGAAAGACAATTCAATTAAAATGTTCAATCCAAAGGAAATATTCATGATCATCTAAATGGCTCCTTGAGAAGACTGCTAATCCAAATATTTTTTCTTTTTCTTCAAATAGGCAAAAGTATTATCACTTTTCTAATGACATATTAACAATTAAATATCCCAAGTTCCAAATTAATTTCTTAAATTACTAATAGGAAAATTCATGAGAGTCGACTCAACATTATTTAAAGGACTATGTTATTTTTGTTTTATCATTTTTCCCAGTATTTATAGGTTGGATAGAACTAAATATAGGGTTCTAATTAAGATTCTACAATATATTTTTCAAATTTATTTTGCAAATTATTTAGCTGTGCTGCGAATTATAACAGGGAAAACGATTTACTACACTATACGTACAGTAACACTGATTAACTTATCCTAGGAGCATTCTCTATATCCTCCACGTCATGTTAAAAATATACTTTTACTCTATTCATCCCCTTACCTGATGACTCTAGGTTATTATTTGAGTGCACATGTACATAAACACACACACACCGGCACAAAAATTATTAATTTTAGTCTTTTTTATGAAGATCAGTGCTACTTACAGGCTTTAGACAGCATTCTACTATAAAAGGGAGTCTTGGATATTTTATGTAGCATGTAGTCTTATCTTCCACCTTGACCTCATATTTTTTGCTCCAACAATACCTTAATTCTCATAGTTGTTCCCTGCCTTACCTTTGACCATGTTGTGTCTGCTGCCTGGATTTTCCTTGATTTCCACTGATTTTTAAGATACAATCCAGGTGTTACCTCCCCAACAAAACCCTCTTAAGCACTCTCTCCACACAGACTCACAAATGAGTTAACTTCGGTGCCCTTCCTGTCTTCTCCAAAAAACCTCATGCATATTCTTCAAGATTGAATGAAACAAGTTCTATTGTAAATATCCATTTGTGCATAGTCCCATTATATATTTTGTGTTTAAAAAGGATCTTTGTGACCTCAGTGCTTGGCACAATGCTTGGCATGCAATAGAATAATAGACAATATTTATTGAATTAACTCATCCATTTGTTCACTTTTCAGTCAAAAATAATAATTCACAGAAGAAATATTTCTAATTCCTAGATTCCATTTCTTATTTTGTAATTATACATCAAATACTTATTTTGACTAAGAATTTTCTTTCTCTCATAATATTCTTTCTCTACAAATTGAACACATTTTAAAATAACAATTCAATTACTTGTTTCTAATTTAATGAAATTGTACCCATGTAGACAGCTGTAATTTGTTACATTTTAAAATAATGCTGTCACCTCTATATCCAGATACAAGCATCAATATTTTTAAATTGTTACATTTAGTAACAAACATAAATTAGTGAGAGCAACTCCCTCTTTAAATAACTAATTTCAACATAGGTATAGTTTTGACTGTTCTATTTAAATAAAAATAATGTTTTTTTTATTTATCTGAACGCTACTGTTATTTATCTTCCTAGTTATGTCAAGTCTCTCCAGAATTATAGGTGGATGTATCTGGAGGGAAGAATGTTGACCACAGTACATTTTCTAATACCTCTGTAATGCTTATTTTTCTTATTTTGATGTAAATCTTAGACTTTTACAGGATAAAAGAACCATTGGCACTGTCTTAATTCAATATATATGTATGTGTTTCACTGGCTTGAAAATATGGGAGAAGCAGTATATGAAGCCCCAAATATAACTCCATGGTCATGATAAAAACCTGCCTTAATTCAAAATAAAATATGTGAAAATGCCTTGAAAGTATGATTTTACACAGCTCTCCATTAGTGACACAGATATTACATACCCAGGAGTTTGGTTTCCAAGAATTTCCTCATTTCTTCTCTCATGATTTTGGGCAGAGAAATGTTAATGTGTTTTGGTTTATGCTATGAATTTTCAAAGATGTTAAGTAAAATATCAGACACTTAAAACTAAAACTTTTGAAGTACTATTCTTCTGTACTTGACATATATGAGGAATCAAATAAGCAAATACCTCAAGCAAACACTTAGTTCTGGTTTCACTTGGAAATCATGCACAAATTATTCAGGAAGAAAAAAATTTAAGAGGGAGAAAACTGACACCTGTAAAATTTTTAAATAGTGCTAATATACTTTATGAAAGTAATGATCTACTCTTTTGTAAGGATATTTAGTTGGTGTTTGTGCAATAGAAGAAAATAATAAAATAGCTAGGGCCTGAAAATAGCCATATTATAGGCTAATGAAGTCAATTTCTTTTTTAGCAATATGGAAAGGATAATGTGTTTCCTGTTTGTCTTCTCATGATTTGAAATCATATGTTAGATACTTCATCTTAACTAATAATTTTATTTTCCTGAGAATTTTTTCTAATTTTCTGATTTAATAAAATTTTAGTCAGGCAGGCAATTGAGATTTGAGATACGTTAAAATAATGCTGCCATCTCTAAACAGAAATTCAAAACATCGATGTTTTCAAATCATTATATACATTTTAAAAAAGTGGTGAGAACATCTTCCTGTTTTAATGTCTAATTTTCAACAGCCATTTCTGACAGCTTTGTTTAAAAGTGTTCTAAGAACCCCAAATTGCTTTTTACAAATATTAATAATAATCCTATAAGCACAATCAACTTAACAAGAACAAAAATAACTTACTTGTAGAATCATCATTTGCAGGATATAAGAACAAAGCCTTGAATTATTGGATCTCATGGTCTGTGCTCCATGTGAGAAAAATCCAGTCCTCGTATTCAGAGGCAGCTGCAGGTGTCACACCAGCACACTGTCATCAGCACATCAACTGCTTTGATTCAATTCTTTTTTTTATTAAGGTATTATTGATATACACTCTTATGAAGTTTTCCCATGAAAAAACAATGCAGTTACTACATTTACCCATATTATCAAGTCCCTGCCCATACCCCAATGCAGTCACTGTCCATCAGTGTAGTAAGATGACACAGATTCACTGTTTGCCTTCTCTGTGCTACACTGTTTCCCCATGATCCCCCACACCATGTGTACTAAACATAATACCCCTCAATCCCCTTCTCCCTCCCTCCCTCCCCACCCTCCCACACCCCTCCCCTTTGGTGAACACTAGTCCATTCTTGGAGTCTCTGAGTCTGCTGCTTTTTTGTTCCTTCAGTTTTGCTTTGTTGTTAAACTCCACAAATGAGGGAAATCATTTGGCACTTGTCTTCCTCCGCCTGGCTTATTTCACTGAGCATAATATCCTCCAGCTCCATCCGTGTTGTTGCAAATGGTAGGATTTGTTTCTTTCTATGGCTGAGTAGTATTCCATTGTGTATATGTACCACCTCTTCTTTATCCATTCATCTACTGATGGATACTTAGGTTGCTTCCATTTCTTGGCTATTGTAAAAAGTGCTGTGATAAACATAGGGGTGCATATGTCTTTTTGATTCTGAGAAGTTGTATTCTTTGGGTAAATTCCAAGGAGTGGAATTCCCAGGTCAAATGGTATTTATATTTTGAGTTTTTTGAGGAACCTCCATATTGCTTTCCACAACGGTTGAACTAGCTTACATTCCCACCAGCAGTGTAGGAGGGTTCCCCTTTCTCCCCATCGTCGCCAGCATTTGTTGTTCTTAGTCTTTTGGATGGTGGTCATTCTAACTGGTGTGAGGTGATATCTCATTGTGGTTTTAATTTGCATTTCCCTGATGATTAGTGATGTGGAGCATCTTTTCATATGTCTGTTGGCCATCTGAATTTCTTCTTTGGAGAACAATCTCTTCATATCCTCTGCCCATTTTTTAATCGGGTTATTTGCTTTTGGGCGTTGATGTGTGCAAGTTCTTTATATATTTTGGATGTTAACCCCTTGTCGGATATGTCATTTACAAATACATTCTCCCATACTTTAGGCCTCCTTTTTGTCCTGCTGATGGTGTCCTTTGCTGAACAGAAATTTTTAGTTTAATGTAGTCCCATGAGTTCATTTTTGCTTTTGTTTCCCTTGCTCAGGGAGATGCATTCAGGAAGAAGTTGTTAATGCTTATATTCAGGAGATTTTTGCCTATGTTGTCTTGCAAGAGTTTTGTGATTTCATGACTTACATTCAGGTCCTTGATCCATTTCGAGTTTACTTTGGTGTATGGGGTTAAACAATAAACCAGTTTCATTCTCTTGCATGTAGCTGTCCAGTTTTACCAACACCAGCTGTTGAAGAAGCTGTCATTTCCCCATTGTGTGTCCATGGCTCCTTTATCACATATTGATTGACCATATATTGTTGGGTTTATATCAGGGCTCTCTAGTCTGTTCCATTGGTCTATGGGTCTGTTCTTGTGCCAGTGCCAAATTGTCTTGAGTACTGTGGCTTTGTAGTAGAACTTGAAGTCAGGGAGCACAATCCCACCCAGCTTTATTCTTCCTTCTCAGGATTGCTTTGGCTCTTCGGGGTCTTATGTGATTCCATATGAATCTTAGAATGACTTGCTCTAGTTCATTGAAGAATGCTGTTGGTATTTGATAGGAATAGCATTAAATCTGTAGATTGCTTTAGGCAGGATGGCCATTTTGACAATATCAATTCTTCCTGTCCATGACCACAGGATGTGTTTCCATTTATTGGTATCTTCTTTAATTTCTCTCATGAGTTTCTTGAATTTTCAGAGTATAGGCCTTTCACATCCTTGGTTAGGTTAATTCCTAGTTATTTTATTTTTTTCAATGCAACTGAATGGAAGTGTTTTCCTGTTTTCTCCCTCTACTAGTTCATTGTTAGTGTATAGGAATGCCACAGATTTCTGCATATTAATTTTGTATCCTGCAACTTTGCTGAATTCAGATATTAGATCTAGTAGTTTTGTAGTGCATTCTTTAGGGTTTTCTATATGCAATATCATGTTTTCTGCAAACAGGGACAGTTTAACATCTTCCTTGTCAATCTGGATACTTTCTATTTCTTTGTGTTGTCTGATTGCCAAGGCTAGGACCTCCAGTACTATATTGAATAGAAGTGAGGAGAGAGGGCATCTTTATCTTGTTCCCCAATATTAAAGGAAAAGCTTTCAGCTTCTCACTTTTAAGTATAATTTTGTCTGTGGGTTTGTCATATATGGCCTTTATTATGTTGAGGTACTTGCCCTCCATACCCATTTTGTTGAGAGTTTTTATCATGAATGGATGATGAATTTTGTCAAATGCTTTTTCAGCATTTATGGAGATGATCATGTGGTTTTTGTCCTTTTTGTTGATGTGATGGATGATGTTGTTGGATTTTCACATGTTGAACCACTCTTGCATCCGTGGAATAAATCCTACTTGATTGTGATGGATGATCTTTTTGAAGTATTTTTGAATTCGTTTTGCTAATTTTTGTTGAGTATTTTTGCATCTATGTTCATGACGGATATTGATATGTAATTTTCTTTTTTTGTGGTGTCTTTGCCCGGTTTTGGTATTAGAGCAATGCTGGCCTCATAGAATGAGTTTGGAAGTATTCCGTCTTCTTCTGCTCTTTGGAAAACTTTAAGGAGGATGTGTATTAGGTCTGCATGAAATGTTTGATAAAATTCAGTGGTGAAGCCATCTGTTCCTGGTTTTTTGTTCTTACATAGGTTTTTGATTACCAGTTCAATTTTGTTGCTGGTAATTGGTCTGTTAAGATTTTCTGTTTCTTTCTGGGTTAGCCTTGGAAGGTTGTATTTTTCTAGAAAGTTTTCCATTTCTTCTAGGTTATGAGTTTGTTAGCATATAATTTTTCATAGTATTCTCTAATAATTCTGTGTATTTCTGTGGTATCTGTAGTGATTTTTCCTTTCTCAATTCTGTTTCTGTTTATGTGAGTAGACTTTCTTTATTTCCTGATAAGTCTCACTAAGAGTTTATCAATTTTGTTTATTTTCTCAAAGAACCAGCTCTTGCTTTCATTGATTCTTTCTATTGTTTTATTCTTCTTAACTTTATTTATTTCTGCTCTAATTTTATTATGTCCATTCATTTACTGACTTTGAGCCTCACTTTTTCTTCTTTTTCTAGTTTCATTAATTGTGAATTTAGACTGCTCATATGGAATTGTTCTTCTTTCCTCAGGTAGGCCTGTGTTGAAATATACTTTCCTCTTAACATTGCCTTTGCTGTGTCCCACAGATTTTGTGGTGTTGAATTATTGTTGTCATTTGTCTCCATATATTGCTTGATCTCTGTTTTTATTTGGTCATTGATTCATTGGTTAATTAGGAGCATGTTGTGAAACCTCCATGTGTTTGTGGGATGTTTCATTTTCTTTGTTTAATTTATTTCTAGTTTCATACCTTTGTGGTCTGAGAAACAGATTGGTATGATTTCAATCCTTTTGAATTTACCAAGGCTCTTTTTGTGGACTAGTGTACGATCTATTTTTCAAAATATTCCATGTGCACTTGGAAGAATGTATATTCTACTGCTTTTGGATTCAGAGTTCTGTACATGTCTGTTAAGTCCATCTGTTGTATTGTGTTGTTCAGTGCCTCTGTCTCCTTACTTATTTTCTGTCTGGTTGATCTGTCCTTCCGAATGAGTGGAGTGTTGAAGTCTCCTAGAATGAGTACATTGCATTCTATTTCTCCTTTTAATTCTGTTAGTATTTGTTTCACATATGTAAGTGCACCTGTGTTGTGTGCATAGATATTTATAATGGTTATATCTTGTTGGATTGACCGTTTTATCATTATGTAATGTCCCTCTTTGTCTCTTGTGACTTTCTTTGTTTTGAAGCCTATTTTGTCTGATACAAGTAGTACAACTCCTCCCTTTTTCTCCCATTAGTTGCATGAAATATCTTTTCCCATTCCTTCACTTTTTTTCTGTCTATGTCTTTGGGTTTAAAGTGAGTCTCTTATAGGCAGCATATAGATGGTCTTGTTTTTTTATCCATTCAGTGACTCTGTGTCTTTTGACTGGTGCATTCAGTCCATTTACATTTAGGGTGATTATGGACAGGTATGTACTTATTGGCATTGCAGGCTTTAGAATCGTGGTTACCAAAGGCTCAAGGTTAACTTCCTTACTATCTAAGAGTCTAACTTAACTCACCTAATATGCTATTACAAACACAATCTAAAGGTTCTTTTTTTTGTTCCTCCTCCTTTTTCTTCCTCCTCCATTCTTTATGTATTAGGTATCATATTCTGTACTCTTTGTCCATCCCTTGATTGACTTTGTGGATAGTTAATTTAATTTTGCATTTGCATAGTAATTAGGTGTTCTACTTTGTTTACAGTGGTTTTATTACCCCTGGTGACAGCTATTAATCTTTAGGAACACTTCTATCTATAGCAGTCCCTCCAAAATACACTGTAGAGATGGTTTGTGGGAGGTAAATTCTCTCAACTTTTGCTTATCTGGAAACTGTTTAATCCCTCCTTCAAATTTACATGATAATCATGCTGGATAAAGTATTCTTGGTTTGAGGCCCTTCTGCTTCATTGTATTAAGTACATCATGCCACTCCCTTCTGGCCTGTAAGGTTTCTGTTGAGAAGTCTGATGATACCCTGATGGGCTTTCCTTTGTATGTTATCTTTTTTCTCTCTCTGGCTGCTTTTAATAGTCCGTCCTTATCCTTGATCTTTGCCATTTTAATTATTCTATGTCTTGATGTTGTCTTGCTTGGGTCCCTTGTGTTGTGAGATCTATGCATCTCCATGGCCTGAGAGACTATCTCCTGGGGGAATTTTTCAGCAATAACTTTCTCAAAGACACCTTCTGTCCCTTTTTATCTCTCTTCTTCTTCTGGTACCCTTATAATGCGAATATTGTTCCATTTGGATTGGCTACATAATTCTCTCAATATCTTTCATTCTTAGAGATCCTTTTTTCTCTCTATGCCTCAGCTTCTTTTTATTCCTCTTCTCTAGTTTCTACCCCATTTATCATCTCCTCTGTCGTATCCAATCTGTTTTTAATATCCTCCATTGTGCTCTTCAATGATTGGATATATGACTGGAATGAATTCCTGAATTCTTGAATATCTTTCCATACCTCCATGAGCATGTTAATGATTTTTATTTTAAACTCCCTTTCAGGAAGAATCACGTCGTCAGTGTCTTTTAAAACTTTCTCAGGAGTTGTATTAATAATTTTACTCTGAAACAGGTTCCTTTGGCATTTCATATTTGTATATGGTGCCTTCTGGTGCCCATAAGCTGTACCATCTGGAGCTGCTCAGCCCCTGAAGCAATGTCAGGGATTGCAGGTGAGTGATATTGGTGCCTGGGGGGAGGAAAGAGCTGTTTCCTGCTTCTGGGCTGCTATGCCTTTCTCCACTGCCTAAACCACTGGGCCAAGCACACAGGTATAAGCCTCTATGCTTTGCATTTGTAGCTGCTGTAGACAGATCTTTCCTGTGGCTGGCCTAATGCCAGGGTCGGGTTTGTCAGTTGTTTAGCCAGGTGGGGCTGGCTGGGAGAAAGGTGCAGTAGGCTGTGTATCACGGAGGGGGTGCTTGGAGTTGTGTAACCAGCCAGGGAGCTGGAGCAGCTGAAGATCGTCTAAGGAGGAGGATTTCTTTTCCTTTTTAAATATGAGAGTCTATATGGCAACGCTCCCAACCTGCTGGGGAGAGTGCACCCAGATAATTTTGTGTACCTATCCTCTCTCCTGAGCAGTAAGCTCTGTGCAGTCCTTGCCCCTTTAGTAGCCCTCTTGCTAAGGGCTTCCTTGTTAGAAAGTCTCTCATACTGCCAGCCTTTATTTTGTCCCATAGAAACTGGATATGGATCCCTGCTTTCCACAAGTGGCTGGAATCTCAGTCTCTCCAGGAATTCTGCCTGTCTTAGCTATCCAGCCCCGTATTCATGAGAGTATCATGTAAGCACCATGAAATGTAGGTTTGTGCCCCCAGAGAAGATCTCCAGAGTTAGGTATTCAGCAATATCTGGCCTCCAACCCCTTCCTGCTCAGTTTCTCTTCCTCCTGCCGGTGATCTGGAGTGGGGGAAAGGCTTGGGTACCACTGGGCCACAGCTTTGGTACTTTACCCTGTTCTTTTATGTCTGCTCTTTTCTCCCAGTGTATGCAGTCTGGCGCAGTCCTCTTTCCTGTTACTCTTTCAGGATTAGTTGTATTAATTATATATTTGTATTATATGCAGTTTTAGGAGGAAGCCTGCGTCTCACCTTTCACGCCGCCATCTTAAGTCCAATCCATGTGTCAATTCTTCTTGATCATTGCTCTCAAAAGGCAAGGACCTTCAAAGAGCCAAAGTGCATATTGGCATGTTACAAAGTACTGGTGCTCATTTTCATTCTTAATGCCCAAATACTGAACTGTTAGAAAAATCTATGGATACTGCATCTAAGGGATGAATATCCAATACTTTTTGGAAAGGAGGCTTCATTATTTTAAAAAAATTCAATTTTCTAACTTTTAAGATAGTAGAATTCATTTATTTCCTTTGCAACATCATCTTTTCTCATGCTTTCTCTGTAACTCTTTTGCTACACGTTCTGGGACATGATTCTTACTCTGCTGAGCTTTAAAAGAAATAGATAGTTTAGGTTATTGAAACTGAATAGTAGCAAGCACAGTGCCATGTGTCATTAGTCATATTGAAAATTTTGGTAAAATAAATTTGAACTTCTACTAAAACTCCTTTCAACTTATAGTATCATATTTACTTAAGAAATGTGATTTTATAGATAATAATTTTCTTTCTAGTACAAAATGTTGGTTCTTGATAAAAATGTAGGGAACATTTATACCCTTATGTGTGTTTGAAAACTGTCAGACACAAGCTTCATCTTTTTTCTTCCAAAATCTAATGTATACATTAGGTAGAAATCCTAGAATTTTTATGTGTAATCATCTAAGTAAAACTATAAAAATGAACAAATATAAAAAAGGAATATAACAATTTGATTAAAACATTTTTTTCCTGTTGTAATTCAAAATTTAGTGCTTGGCATTGAAATAGGTGGCTCATTTATTTTTATTATTCTACTTTAATTTATAGACACCAAGTGAAAATATCAGAACTACTAAGGGTCATTATATCGTAAAATATATTACAAAGAGACATTAAAAGGACATGGATGTTCCACTTCTGCAAGGACAGAATGAAAAGCTCCATGGACCCATTCCACATTGAAACAACTGTAACTGTTGAAAATTATTTTTTTTAAATGACAACAATTTAAATTTCTGGACTATGTCCTAAGGACATAGCATATAGCATAGAGCAAATGAAGAAAGACTTGGCCAAGAAAATCTAAATTTTGGCAAGACCAGCAAGTCTGAGCTACATGAGACATGTCTCACTCCTTCCTCTCCATTAGCTCAGCATCATGGAAACTCCACTCTGGATAGGTGTGATGCAGAAGATGAAGCTCCCAATCCTTTCAGCTGCCAATCAAGGGATGGCAAGAAGGAGCAGATCACCAGCACTTCTCATCTCCCTCACTTTGAGTTGCAGAAGCTAAATACATGGTGAGTGTGGCCAAAACATGGCGTGGCCTTACTACTTCCAAGTTTCAACTAATATGGTAGAGATTCTGCCCCAGGGACAGCAGGCCAAAATATTACCTAAAAATCTCCCAAAAAAGCAGAGGCTCCCGTATCCTTTGCCCCAGCCAATTCAGTGATCAATGTTCTGTCCTGGAAGAGGCAAGCAGGGAAGTCCAGAAGCTACTGACCCCACCTAGTTCTAAGCTAATTAAACAGGTTGTCACTCCAAGAGAAATGGGCTACTATCTCTACTTCCACTTATTGAGATATGGCTCAAGGATTTTGCCTGGGGGAAAAGACATTTCATAAGAAAACATTGCTCCAAATTTCTCCCTAAGGAACTGACCTTATTTGAAACAGAGTGTGGGAAAGTTCAAGCCTGAGACTAAACTTGAAAACAATGGAGATTTTTGAGGTAAGCAACTAAGAGGTGGTTGGTATATCTACAACAGCAAAATAAAACTGCGCTGTAGGCTAGCAGATTTATCAGAGAGAACCAGGTAAGAACAATCCTAAAAGCCTGATGTAAAACAAAACAAAACACAACAAAAACAAACCTTATAAGGCACCAAAATAAACTAGGGCACATTTGTGAAAAAAATTATATATCAGGTCAGTGTCAAAAGTAATAGAACAATCAAGCAGAACTTAGTGGACACTAAAATCTGAAAACAACATAGTCAAAAAGCTTATCAAAGAAATCAGGAAAAGATATAGTTAAAGAGGACACTACTAAAACCAATGTCATCCAGGATGTCTACTGCACATGCTTAAGTCTAAAATCTTTTGAGGAGCAATGTTAGAGACTTCACATTGCTGGGGAAATAAACATCACTAAAATAGTGTAGCCAGGTAACCAAACAAACAAAAAAGCACTTTATCAACAAAAAATGCTCCAAGGAAAGTGATCAATATCCACAATTGCTACATAATATTACCCAAAGTGTCCAGTTTTTAACAACAAAAACTAAGATATATGCAATGAAACGGTAAAGTAGAACCCATAAATCAGACAACAGAAATTGCCTATGAGAGGATCATATATCTCATGAAAACTTCAAAGAATCCATTTTCAGTAAATTCAACACATTAAAGGAAATCACCCTTAAAGAAATAAAGACATGGTGAAATACACCATAAATTAAGAACATCAATAAGGAGACATAAAAAATAAAATAGAACTAAATGGAAATTCTGAAATTAGAAAGAAAAATAACTGAAATTGAAATATTTTATACAAATATTATATTGGTATAAAAATAATTAGAACACTTGAAGATAGACCAATAGAAATTATGCAATCCAAAAATAAAGAGAATAGTAGTGACAAAAAATGACCAGACACTCAGTAAAATGAAGAACATTATTGATTGTATCAACATACACATAGTCCCAGAAAGAGAGAAGAGGGAGAAAAGAGCAGGAAAACTTCATAGGAATAATGGCTGAAAACTTCTCACAAATAATGAAAAATATTAATATACACATCAAGGAAGCTCAAAAATATCTAAATAAAAAGCACAAAAAATCCACACCTTATCTGTAATAGCAAAAATTCTAAAGGCTAACGACAAAAAGAAAGTTTTGGAAGCAGAAAGAGAAAAACAGCCTATAATAACACTGCCACTATAATCCAACTTCTCATCATAAATGATGGAATTCTAAAAGGATTGGGATTACATATTCAAAATGCTGAAAGAAAAGGGAAAAATAAAAACATTGCACACCAACATGATGACACAGGAGATTCCTTAATTTCACTCCAACCATGGATGCACTGAGCATATACCTACACATTTAGCAATTTACTAAAAGAGAAATCCAGAAGCTAGTTCAGTGACTCCTACCCATAAATTAACTGAGAAAATATCCACATCAAAGTGAGTAGGAAGCCTGGGACACACTCTTCCCACAAACCCCATCCTTAGTAAAGTGTCATGAAATTGAGAAGCAACCTCCAACTCCCATCTTCTCTCTGAAGAGCAAGGGGTTTGGACCACACATCTGTCACCAAAGTTTTGAAGGCTGCCACCCAAGGAATTGGTCCTCAAAACACCTAGATCTGAAAGCCAAAAATAGGGCTCGTGTTCACAATTTGCATAGGACTATAGCAAACAAAGAAGCAGTTGTTACCATTCATGTGATCATCTGCCATAACTATCCCAGGAGTCAGCGCAAAGGAAATAGGCAAAAACTCCCATATCCAAGTCTTTCCCAGGATTTTCCTGCATACTTTACAAAGTGCTACCTGAGGAGCCAGCTTCTAATTTCCATGTACTGAAGTGCTGACTGTTATCTCTGAAGCCTGAAAGAGATGGAGGGCTCTTTTCCTACCTTCTCCCTCTGGTTTGCTCCAACAATAAAACAGTTATCAGCATTACTCTGGAAGGAGGTTATCCAAATACCTACTGCCTCAACTTTTGTGACTGCCATCTGAGGGATGGGCTCCCAAATCACCTAGCTGTGATATCCAACAGAACTTGCATTCATGAGTCCCACAGAACTATAACAAATAAATAAGGAGTTTTCAAATGATATAGGAGCAACTCCCACAACTGTACATGCATAATAAGTGCAGAGGGGTAAGGCAAAAATTCTCATTGCCCAGTTTCTACCTGATGGGGGTGACTGTATAATTTACCAACTGCTACCTGAGGGTCCAGCCTTAATTATCCTACATGAAATTGCTAACTGCGAAGTTCCCCTTTGAAACACTGGTTGGCCTTGGCATACTCAACTATTGGGAGCTACAAAGAATAAAGACAGCAATTTGGACAACCATGAAGGTTTGAGAGGCAGTAAGTAGCTTGATTGGGCTAATTGACAATGTTCATCTCTTCTTAACAAGGTACAACCTGAGGAGAAACTATTTGACCAGTGCCAGTCCTGCTAGGGTTTTATCAGAGCCTAAATGATCTAGGGAAAGAAAATACTCAACTCCATCTGGCTCTATTCTTCCATGTGTAGGAAAGGAAATAGATCTAATTCTAGTTCCCTCTAGTCTCGCATGTAGAAGAAGGAAAGTAACAAACTCCATGTACTATGTCCCAGAAAGGTAGAGAACACAGGAACAAAGATGGACTTGTAAAGTTCACAGACCACAGGCAGAGGGTCACTAAAGGCTGAGATCTAACCATATGACTATAAAATGTCCATCCCTACCTCATCACCACATTGATAAGGTATATTCACAGGAGTCTTTTTTAGCTGGTACATAATTCCCAATTTTAAAGAAAAACATTACAAGGCATTTTAAGAGGTGAAAAACACAGCTTGAAGAGAAAGAACAAACATCAGGATGAGAGTCACTATGGCAAGGATGTGGGAATTATCAGACCAGAAATTTAAGACAATTATGATTAATATGCTAAGAACTTTAATGGTGGTTAAAGTAGACACCGTGCAAAAACAGATGGGCAAAGTAGGCAAAGTAAGCAGAGAGTGGAAATTCTAATAACCAAGAAGCAATGCTAGAGATCAAAAGAACACTGTCAGAAATAAAGAATGTCTTTGATGAGCTTATTAATATATGATAAACAGATGAGGAAAGAAACTCTGAGTTTGAGGCTATGGCAGTTGAAATCTCCAAAACTGAACATTGAAGAGAAAAAAGAATGAACCAACAACAGACAAAGTATCCAACAACTGTGGGTAAACTACAAGAGGTGTAATGTACATGTAATGGGAATACCAAAGGAGTATAAAGAAAGGAAAGGAAGAAATAACTAAAACAATAATGACAGAGAATTTCTCCAAAATCAGTATCATACACTAAGCTAAAGATCTAGGAATTTCAGAGAGTCCCAAGCAAGACAAATGCTAAAACACAAAACAGGAAAAACACTAAACACATATCATATTCAAACTACAGAAATCAAAGTTAAAGAAAACATTCTGAAAGAAGCCAGAGGGTAAGAGTATCTACCTATAAAGGAAGAAAGATAATAATTACATTACAATTCCTCAAAAATGATGCTTAAATGTTGAGAAAATTCAGTACCTAGAACTCAGTACCCTGCAACCTAGAACTCAGTACCCTTCAAAATCATACTTCAGAAATGAAGGAGGAATTAAGATTTTGTCGAACAAACAAAAAAATCATAGGAATATATTACCAGTGGATTTGCCTTGCAAGAAATGTTAAAAGAAGTTCTTTAGAGAGAAGAAATATGTGTGCCAGAATCTCAGTTCTACATAAAGAAAAACATTTAAAAAAAGGAATAAGTAAAGGTAAACCTGGACATCCATATACCAAAAGGAAAAGTCTTTAGACTGATCTTATGATCTTCACAAAAATGAACTCAAAATTTGTAATAAACCTAAATGTAAAATGCAAAGCTGTAAAACTCCTTGTAGATAACAGGCAAAAATGTATATGACCTTGGGTTTGGTAATTACTTTTTAGCTACAAAATCAAAAACACAGTCCATGAAAGAAGGAGTTGATAAGGCGGATGTCACTGAAAGTGAAATTTTCTGCTCTGCAGGTGACACTGTCAAGAGAATAAAAATACAAGCCACAGACAGAATATATTTGCAAAAGACATTCCTATAAAAAACTTATCCAAAATACATAAAGAATTCCTAAAATTCAAATTAAAAAATACAATCAGCCCAATTTAAAAGGAGCCAAGAACTTAAAAGACACATTACACTAAGATATACAGATATCAAATAAACACATAAAAAGATACTCCACATCATATGTCATTAGGGAAATGTATATTAAAAAAACAATGAGATAGCACCACATACCTATTAGAATAGCCAAAATCCAGAATGATAACTGTACTAAATTCCAGTGAGGACATGGATCAAAGGAAATCTTGTTCATTGCGGGTGGAAATGCAAAATGTTAAAGTTGCTTTGGAAGACAGTCTGGCAGTTTCTTAACTAAAACTCTTACCATATAATCCAGCAATCATATGCCTTGTTATATAGACAAAGGATATGAAAAGTAAGTCCACATAAAAACTTGTAGATGAATGTTTATAGCAACTTTATTAACAACTGCCAAAACTTGGAAGCAACCAAGATGTCCTTCAGTAGGTAAATGGATAAACTATGGTATATCCAGACAATGGAATATTTTCAGTGCTAAAAAGAAGTGAGCCTTCAAGCCATGTAAGACATGGAAGAGCCTTATATATATGTTATTAAGTGAAAGAAACCAATCTGAAAATGCTATATACCATTTGATTCCAACTATATGATATTCTGGAGAAGGCAACACTGTAGAGGCAGTAAAAAATTCAGAGGTTGCCAGAAGTTGGAGGTGATTGGGATGAATAGGCAAAGCAAAGAAGATTTTCAGGGCAGTGAAACTACTCTCAATGATACTATAATGGTGGACAAATGTCATTATACTCCTGTCCAAAACCGGAGAATATACAATACCAAGAGTGAACCCTAATGCATACTATGATATTTGGGTGATAATGTGCCAATGTAGGCTCATCAATAAAGCAAATGTATCATTCCTTAAGGAATGTTGATAATGATAAATATGTTTGTGTGGGGACAGGGATAATATGGGAGATCTCTGTACCTACTGTTCAGTTTTGCCTTGACCCTAAAACTGCACTGCATATGGTCTAATAAAGTGTTTTTCAAAAAAGGAGTGACTGTTCTACCCAGATTTTTCCTATTCTTCACTTTAATTTTTCCTTAGCAATTACTGTTATCTAATATAAAAATTTTTATTTGTCTTCTTTATTATATATTACTCCTGCTAGAATATAAGCTCCATAGGTGATGGAGATTTCCTTGTGTTATTTTTGTATTCCTTATGCCTACCAAGAGGCCCAGCACATGGTATGTACTCAATATTATTTGTCAGAGGACTGAATGTGAAATGACTGTATTGTGTCGTCTCACAAAATGCAAAGACACAAAGAGGATTATTCTTTAATATCACACTATAGCCATCTCATTTGCAGACTTTGTTACAAATTAGGACACCTCATGAGTCATTTAAAAAATTCCATCAAATGTGAGAAGAAAAATTATTAAAGTCAAGCTAACACTTTTTGTCCTGTTGATTTCCCCATAAAGTCTTCATTTTTAACTATGTCCACAGTGCTAGTGTTTTAACAAATTCTTGATGAAACAAAATCATTATGAAATAAATCTGGCACCTCCTTCTACTATGTAAAAAGTTGTCTTGCAGCACCAAAATTTAAAATAGAAATGCATTTCCATGTACACTTATAAAGGATAACTGAAAGAAATGATAAAGGTATTAATAATGGTTATATCTTATTGTTGGATTGACCCTTTTATCTTATGTAATGTCCTTCTTTGTCTCTTGCGACTTTCTTTGTTTTGAAGTTTATTTTGTCTGATACAAGTACTGCAAGTCCTGCTTTTACATCCCTTTACTTTCAGTCTGTGTATGTCTTTGGGTTTGATGTGAGTCTCTTATAGGCAGCATATAGATGGGTATTGCTTTTTTATTCATTCAGTGACTCTATGTCTTTTGATTGGTGCATTCAGTCCATTTACATTTAGGGTGATTATCGATAGGTACATACTTATTGGCACTGCAGGCTTTAGATTCGTGTTTACCAAAGGTTCAAGGGTAATTCCCTTACTATCTAACAGTCTAATTTAACTCACTTCATATGCTATTACAAACACAACCTAAAGATTCTTTTTTTCCTCCTTTTTCTTCCTCCTCCATTCTTTGTATGTTATGAATCATATTCTGTACTCTTTGTCTTTCCTTTGACATCTGTTTAGCCTTAGGAATACTTCCATCTATAGGAGTCCCTCCAAAATGCACTGTACAGTTTGTTTGTGGGAGGTAAATTCTCTCAGCTTTTGCTTACCTGAAAATTGTTTAATTCCTCCTTCAAATTTGAATGATAACCTTGCCAGGTAGAGTATTCTTGGTTCAAGGCCCTTCTTCTTCATTGCATTAAATATATCATGCCACTACCTTCTGGCCTGTAAGGTTTCTGTTGAGAAATCTGATGATATCCTGATGGGTTTTTCTTTGTGTGTGATCTTTTTTCTCTCTCTAGCTGCTTTTAAAAGTCTGTCTTTTTCCTTGATCTTTGCCATTTTATTTATGTATGTCTTGATGTTTTCTTTCTTGGGTCCCTTGTGTTGGTATTTCTGTGCACCTCTATGGCTTCAGAGACTATCTCCTTTCCTAGATTGGGGAAGTTTTCAGTAATTACCTCCTCAATGACACTTTTTATCCCTTTCTCTCTCTTTTCTTCTTCTGGTACCCCTATTATGTGAATATTGTTCCATTTGGATTGGTCACACTCTTCTTTCAATATTCTTTCATTCTTAGAGATTCTTTTTTCTCTCTGTGCCTCAGCTTTTGTATTCCTCTTCTCTAATTTCTGTTCTATTTACCATCTCTTCTACTACATCTAATCTGCTTTTAAATCCCTCCATTGTATGTTTCATTACAGATATGGAATTTCTTAATTGAATCTCCATCTTAAATTCGTTCCTGAGTTCTTGAATATTTTTCTGTACCTCCATAAGCATGTTTATAATTTTTATTTTGAACTCTTTTTCAGGAAGATTGGTGAGTTCAGTTTCATTTGGCCCTTTATCTGGGGTTTGTGAGATTTTTGTCTGAACCATGTTCTTTTGACGTTTCATATTTCTGTGTGATGCACTCTACTTTCCAGTAGTTCCAGTCTCTGGGGCTGCTCAGCCCCTAGAGTGATATTGTGGGTCATAGGGGACTGGAGCTGGTGCCCTCTTTCATGATGTCTGCTCTGTTCATGAGGTCTGTATTCAATCTGGTGCAACCTTCTTTCCTGTTGCTATTTTAGGGTTAGTTGTATTAACTATATTTTCTCACCATCTGTGGTTTTGGGAGGAGTTCTCTGTCTCACCTCTCGGGTCTCCATCTTGAATCTTTCACTCACTCTTTTTTTTAAGGTCATCTTGAAAACCCATATGAAGTGAACATTTAGTCCAAGGATTTATATCAGAATCTGTGAGAGCCTTTAACTAGGTTTTAGAGTCTCTTAACTCATAACATTTATACACAGCTTCCTGTTTATGAATATATGTGACTTTTGCCTAGAGAGAGTCCATAATTTTTGTCATATACTGAAATAGCCTGTGACCCAGAAGTATTTTTAAAATACTTATTTATATTACAGTGATTCTCAGAGTTATTTGGATAAAAAAAATTTAAGAGATGTGCTTGGGCCCTGTAACGAGAATCATGAAGCTTGATTTATAATCTCAGCCCAGCAACAAGTTATGTGTATAATAAATAATCTGTATCCTCAGATGTACAATGAGGAAATTGGGATGAGATTGCCTGTAATATTTCTTCTTACTTTAAAACGCTTTGGTTTCATCTTTTGTGTCAATTGTTATGCTAATGTCTGTGTGAAGAAGAGAATGAAAGGAACACTTTGTTCAGCAGAACCACATTTTGGCAAGAAATAGATGAGCACCAAAATGTGTGAAGAGGCAGTCAACTTATTTTCCAGTAATCACTGTAAGTATTTATGAGCTCTTCCTCACTTGTCTTAAAGTTTCTACTTTAGCCAAATGCTCTGTTGATTAGGCATATTGATTATACTAGGAAGATAACTTTCCCAGCTCTTCTCTATGTTATAACCACCATCTACTTTGTGTGATTGAAATTATATGCATATAACTTCTCATTTCATAAAGAACATGAGATGGTTTAGAGAATGTAAATATTATGTGATAAAACAGGACAATGTATGAAAGTTTCTGTAGCTTTGTGAGGGCAAGAACAATTGGTATGAATAAATACTAAGCATAATACAGAGCTGTGGTTATATGTACTTTGTAAATGTTTAAAAGTACAAATGAATGAATTAATTAAAATAGATCAGAACTCAAAGGACAAAAGTAATTCAATACTACCAACAATATGAGATAAGAGTTTAGCTATTGAAATGTAAATCTTATTTTTTTTATTTTTTGGTTACTGTATGAGGCATTTGTCATTAGAATGAATTTTAGGATAACAGTTTCATTTAATCATTTATTGTCTTAAAAATATCTATTTATAGTCTTGACATACAAGGCTGAATCTCTAGAATGTTTTTATCCTAATAAGTTCCTGAAAAGATGTCAAACAGAAATGTCAAACAGGATCAGATTCCTAAACTTGAGTATTGTGGTTACAGATATGCTACTGTGGAATTAAGCAAAGAATGATATCTAAATAAAAATATAAATTTGCATTCTATTTTTAATATTTATTTTATATTTGAAAACATACATAATTCTACATATATATAAGAGCGATCATGCCCTATATCCCTATTTTTTGCACACTAGTTTCCCCTTGTTGTTCCAGGAGGAGGGAATTCTCTGCTTTGAGAAATTTCACTATGAATCAGTGAGACTGAATAAAGGCAATGAAATGTTGGGGGTAAAAAAGGGTTCATACTGAGCTTTATTCTCATGGCAGCAATTCAAGAGCCATACTCCCATCTGCCCATCTCAGTCTCTGGCCCTGGCTCTAGTCTCTGCTCCCCAGGCAATGCCTCGGCAGATGGCTCCATCTCTGCTCCTCCTGCTCCCCAACATCAGGCTCCATGACTTCCCTCTCCATTTCCTCCTCCTTCCCAGCACCAAGCTCTGTTGCTTCTCTCTGCTTCCTAGCATGGAGTGGAACTGTTGGCAGGTCTCTCTGGTGACTGTCAGATGCTTCATACCATTATGTCCAGGAGCTTGTGTGTTTCCTTTTCACCTCTCCCCAAGGCAATACTTCTGTGACTGACAGTTCATGCTGGGTGGAGCTCTCTCAGCAGTAAACCGCCTACTGACAACAGGCATGCAAACAACCTCCTGCATGTATACAATGGGAAATATTAATATCAGTTGAGAATCCTGGCACAAAATTTCCATTTTCCCTAGACCCCTATAAGTTGAAATATAATAGATAATAAAGTGCCAAAATTTAGTTTTAGCCTGTTTTTAGCTCAAATTTTCTATTTGGCTTTGGTGTTAGTTTCAGTGTTTGCAAGTATGACTTCAACACATTTTCTGACAATATTAAATGTGTATATGTTGAATAGACTGTGATTGTGTGGGGTTAAAATCATACTGAGACTATGAACAACAATGATATAAATACATCATTTGGATTTATATTATCATGAAAATGCATCCAATTATAGATACTTATTCTAGATGTAACATTTAAAATCTCTGCATATATTTAGTAGTCTGTAAGTTGAAATATAAATTTTACCGATTATAACAAGGGGAAAATGTTGCAATAATGATTGTGAAGGCTTTTGATTTTGTTAAAAATTATCTAGCCTTCAAATAACAAATAGATAAAAAATGGTTAGTATTACTTATAAGTTGATTACATTGATAACTTTAATGAGAAAATTTTATCTTCTGAAACTAAAAATATTTATAAAATTAAATATAAGTCAGAAAAATAGATATGTTTTCTAATATTTGTGGAAATTTTTAGGATTTCATTGCATAACATTAAATAAACTGTAAAAACTGTACTTAATCTGCAATATTTTATGACTAGAAATTATTTTGAAATCATATACATCTATATTTCAGGAAAAATAAAGATTACAAAGAGTAAGAGTTCAAGTCCAGATGGTAATATAGAAGTCTCCTGAATTCACCCCCTTCTAATGAGCACATTGAATGTACACCTACACATGGAACAATTCCTCCTGAAAGACCTCCAGAAATTAGTCAAGTGACTGCTACACATCTGGTGAATGATTTAAAAACCTACATAAAAGCGGGTAGCAAAGGCTGAGACACACTTTTGCCATAAACCTCACCCCCAGCATAGCTTTTCCCTGAGGCATGAATGGTATGGACCAGACATCTAATACCCCAACTTCTAAGGTATCCATTTGAAAGATGGTCCCCCAAAATACATAGTCCTGAAATTCAACAGGGCTTGTTTCCATGATACCTACAAGACTAGCAAACAAACAGGTTTTGCAAGAACCCACCATAGCTATCTCCCCAGGGCTCACCACAGAGGGAACAGACAGAAACACCCATCTCCCAATATCTTCCTGAAACAGGCACACTCCTATACCTTAAAAGCTTGCTGCCTGAAGGTCAGGCTTTAAATTTAGTAGTAATCTAAGAGATACCATGCTCCTCCCCAGAGACTGGGGGAGTTAATAGATGACATCTCAGCATTATCCCTCTAGCCACCAATTATAGCAAATCATCAATAACTCCATGGAAGGAGCTTGTACACATGTCTGGTGCCCCAGTTTTTATGGTTGCCACCCAGGGAATGTATGCCTTTATATCCTGGCTCTGGTAACCAGAGGAACTTACGTTTACAGACCCACAGGATTTCAGGCAACAAAGAAACAGTTCTTAACCAGCTATCCGCCCAAGGATCACTGGCAAGGGATCTGACAAAAATGCCCAGCTCCCAGTCTTTCCATGAAAGAGGTACACTTGAATGTTTTCAAAGCTACTACCTAAAGGTCTGGCTTCCAATCAGTCTGCATCCAGGTTCTCACTGAGGTCTTCCCTTTTGTGCCAGTAAGAGGTCTTGGCATGTCCTCAAGTACTAAAAGGCAATAAAAACAAAGAAGGCAGCTTGGACAATCACAAAGTGTTGTGAAGCAACCAAGGGCTAGGGCCAGACTGAACAATAAGGCTCATCTCCTGCAAGAAACCACTCCACCAAGACTGGAAGAAGTGGCTGTTTCATTTAATGCATAGAAACTGATAGAATGAGTCAAGTAAATTAAGAGAGGAATATGTACCAAAAAGAACAAGAAGAAACAGAAATAAATGAAAGCAAGACTAAAAATAAAATAGAGAAGATCAATTAAGCTAAGTGCTAGTTTCCCGGAAAAAAAAATCTTTAGCTAGACTTATGACCCAAAAAAAGAGAGAACACAAATAAATAAAATTAGAAATGAAAGAGGAGAAGAGATGTATCTGATACTACACAAATACAAAGAATCATAAGAGCCTACTTGAAACAATTGTAGGCTCCAAAATTGGATAACCTAGAAGAAATGGATAAATTACTAGAAACAAAATCTACCAAGAGTGAACAGTTAAAAAATATCAAGGATGAATACATCAATTGCTACTAAAGGCATTGAATCTGTAATGAAAAATCTTCCAACAAAAAACCCCGGACTAGATGACTGCACTAGTGAGTTCTATTAAACAAAACAGTAAATTCCAATCCTTGTCAAACTTTTCCTGAAAATAAATGAAGATGGAACATTTCTGAACTTACTTTTTGAGGCCAGAATAACTCTGATACCAAAACTAGACAATAATACTACAAGAAAAGCAAATTCTTTTTACAGGCCAGTATTCCTGAAGAACATAGATGCAAACCCCTAAAAAAAATAGCAAACGTGTTCAACAAAGAATTAAAATAATCAAACAACATGATCAAGTGGGATTTAATTTCCAGGTTCAAATATGAATATCAGTGTTATATACCACAATAATGACATGAAGCATTAAAATCATATGATCTTCTCAACAGAGGCAGAAAAGCATTTGCCAAGATTCAGTATTTATTCATCATAAAAACTTACAACACACCAGGTATAGAGGGAATGTAGCACAACATAATAAATGCCATATTTGACAAGCCAGTATCTAACATCATACTCAATAGTGAAAGCTGAAATATCTTCCTTTTTGAGATTGGGAGCAAGACAATAATGCCCACTTTCACCAGTTTTATTCAATATAGGGTACTGGAAGTCCTAGCCACAGCAGTAAGGTAAGACGAAGAAATATAAGGCTTCTAAATTGTAAAGGAAGAAGTAAAACTTTCTCTATTTTCAGATGACATCATATTAAATATAGCAATCAGAAAATCCTACAGATGTCACCAAAAGTGTTTGAACTAATTCAGTAAACTTTTGGATACAAAATCCACATAAAAATGTTATCTGTTTCTAAACACTAAAAATGAAGAGGAATTGAGAGAAAATCTCATTTATAATTATATTAGAAAGAATAAAATACATAAGAATAGATTTAACCAGGGATGTAAAAGACCTGTACACTGAAAAATATAAGACCTTGCTGAAAGAAATTGAAAAAGATGCAAATAAATGTAAAAGTAATATGTACTTACGGATTGGAAGAATTAATATTGTTAAAATGTCAACACTACCCAAAGCAATTTATAAATCCATGCAATCCCTCTTAATTCCAGTCATATTTTTCACAGAAATAGAAAAAAGAATCCTAAAATTAATATAACCGCAAGAGACTCCAAATAGACAAAGCAATCCTAAGAGAAAAGAACAATGTTGGAGGCATACAATTTCTGTTTTCAAAGTATATTATAAAGCTATAAAATCAAAACAGTATGGTATTGTCACAAAACTAACATAAAACAGTGAAACAGAGAGACCCCAGAAATAAACCAGTGCATATATGGATAATTAATTTATGACAATGAGGCCAAGAATATATAATGGATAAAAAATAGTTTCATCAATAAATGGTGCCAGTAAAACTGGACAGCCACATGCAAATGAATGAAACTGGAGCTCTATCTTACATCATTCTCAAAAAATCAACTCAAAATGGATTAAAGGCTTGAACATAATATCTGAAACCATAAAACTACTACAAGAAAATATGGGGGGGTAAACTCCTTGACATTGGTGTTCACAATGATTTTTTTATTTCACACCAAAAGGAAAGGCAACAAAAGTTCAGAAAAGGAAGTTAATATGACTTCAGTCTCCTCAATTTTGTTAATACTTGTTTTGTGACCTAGCATATGATCAGTCTATCTTGGAGAAGTTCTATGTCTGCTTGAGAAATATGGGTGTTCTGTAGCTGTTGGATAGAATGCTCTGTATACATCTTTATGTCCATTTGTTATATACTTTTTTTTCAAATCTAAAGTTTCCTTATTGATTTTCTGTCTGGATGTTCTGTCCTTGTTGAAAGTGGGGTTTTGAAATCTATTATGTTGCTATTTCCTGCTTTTGGTCTGTTCTTATTTGCTTTAGATATTCAGGTGCTTTGATTTTTGGTGCATATCTATTTGCAAGTGTTGTATCTTAGTGATTAATTGAACCATGTATCATGATACAGTGACTTAGTTTTCAACATGAAGAACTTTCTTTAGCATTTCCTGTAAGGCAGGTCTAGTGGTAGATACCCTCAGATATTTTGGGGCTTGAAATTATCTCTCCTTCATTCAGTGACACCTTTGTTGTGTTTTGCATGCTTGATTTTATTGTTGTTTTGTCTTTTAGCACTTTGAATATATCATCATACTACCTCCTGACCTGCAAGGTTTCAACTGATAAATCCACTAATACCTTTATGAGGGTTCCCTTGTATGTTATAAATCATTTTGTCCTGCTGTTCTCATAATTCTTTGTCTTGACTTTCAAGAATTTGATTATAATGTGTCTTGGCTAATCTTTGGCTTGATCTTGCTTGGGGTCTTTTGAGCTTCATGAGTCTGGATGTTTATATCCCCCCAAGATTTGAGAAGTCCTCATCTATTATTTCTTTAAATATGCTTTTTGCCCCTTTTTTTATCTGCTTCATTTTGGACTCCTGGAATATATATAGTCTTTCTTTTGATAGTGTCCTATATATCCAGTGTGCTTTCTTCACCCTTCTCTTTTTTATTTCTCTAAGTTCAAATGACTGGTCTTTGCATTTTCTGATGTTTTCTTCTGAATGATCAGGTCTGCTGTCAAAGCTGTTTATTTTTTTTAGCTCTATGGATTTATGAGTCTTTCTTATTGTTTCTACATCTTTATTAATTTCTCATTTCATTTATGCAGTTTTTTCTGATTTTTAGTGGCCTATCCATGTTTTCTTACACCTCATTGATCTACCTTAAGATGATTATATTGTTTTTTTTCTCATCAGATAATTTATAGATACCATTTCTTTGGATACTACAGTTTCACTAGTTTTTTTTGGTATTGTTACTTTTGCCTAATTCTGCATGATCTCTGTAGCTTTGCATTGTTTGGGCATTAGAAGGAACAAATACCACTTTCATTTTTTACAAAATGGTTTTGGCAGATAAAGATCTCTCATTGGCTGATGCGATTTCCTCCAGGATCATAGTTAAGTGGAGGTTAACTGTGTCATGTTGCTAATGCTGTGTCTGCAGTGTGGTCTGAGGTTGGCAGGCTTGTTAGTAGGGGGTCTGAAAGGCAAGCCTCCAGGGGCAGACAGACATGACTCCCAGTGAATCCGTGAAGGGTCAAGACTACCTCCCAGACCATGGCTGGGAGGAGCTGGAACTGGGTTTCAGGGCCACTTTAAAATCCTTAGTTGGACCAAGGTCTTCAGGCTGGCATGTGGGGCAAAGAGTTATGACTCTTCCTGGGACTCTTGGCAAATGGTGATGGTGGCAGGACCAAGGCCAAGGGTGCCTGTAGTCAAGTTTAAAAGAGAACTGGGTTTGTAACCAGGATTACAGGTGGCCAGGCTGGCACCTGGATACAGACCTGCCTTTTCCAGATATCCTTTCTAGGCCTTGGTCTCCACTGGCATTTTGAAAATTCTACCTGGATTCCAAATCCTACAAATAAAATTTTGTCCATGGATGACTGCCAAATTATGTTTCTGTGGGAGAATATGAATGGGAGACCTCCTTTTCTACCATCTTGCTCTGTATGCCTTTGTTTTACTTTTAATATCTGTAGGACCTCTTGAATTTTCCATTTATTCATCCATGTATTTTCATAATTTGTGTGCTGCTTTTTTCATCAACCTTTTAAAGGAGTCATCAACTTTATTATTATTTTCTAAGAATGAAATTTTGGCTTTTTAAATCTCTTCCATTGTTTATATTTTTCCATTTTAGTGATTTTTGCTCTTTATCTCCACCACATATTTTTTATTACTTTGGGTATAATTTCTTCATTTTCTACTTTCAAAAATGAAAACTTACAAAATTTTAAATATTTATATTTTTCTAATATAGGCAATTGTGTCTATAAATTTCCTTTTAAACTTCAACGTAATAACCAACAAAACATGTTTTTCTGGTACAATTCAATTTGAAAGCTTTTTTGTTGCTGATTTTTAAATTAAATTAATTTATATTTAATTTTTATGAAAAGATATCTTCTGATTTCTTCTTGAACCATGTGAGTGATGATTGTGTGGTTTTATTTTCAATTTTTAATTTTCTTAATATTTTATTTCTATTAATTCCTATTTTACATGTTATAGCAATCATAGTTTGTAAGACAGCAACTATTTTACATTTGTTGACATTTATTTTAAGTCTCATTTATGGTCTGTTTTCTTGAATATTCTATGTGCAACAAATAAACATTGAGATGTTTGGTATAGGGTTCGGTAGATTTCAATTAATTCAGTTTGGTTGACATTTATTTTTCTAATCTATATATGAATTGCTTTTTCTGTAGTTCTATCAATTAATGAGAGAGATGCATTAGAATCTCCAGCTTTGATAATAAATTTTTTTAAATTTCTGCCTTAGGTCTGTAAGATTTGCTTTTAGATGTTTTAAAGACTTGTCATAAGGTACATACAAATTTTTATTATTATATCATCCTGACGTATTGACCATTGTATTACTACCAAATATCCCTCTCTGTCTCTGGTAATATCTCTTGTAGGAACGTCTTCTTTTACTGTTATTAATATACTCAGGCCAGCTTTACTATGCTTAATATTTGCTTAGGATATAATCTCCATTCTTTTACCTTTACCCTGTGTGTACATTTATAGGATGTATCTATAAGACAGCATGCAGTATGTACTTGCTCGCTGAATTTTATTAATGATACATTTGTATTTAAGTCTGCTCTCCTGCTTTCTTTTTCCATTTCATCCTTCTGGATTTTTTTGTTCTCTTTTTTGATTCACTCTTCCAAGATAATGTTATAATAATCTGACATTTACTGTTTTTGTTTTTTTTTAATGTTTAAGTCTAAAGTCAAGCTGGAACTTACTTTGTACAAGGTTTATAATAGATCTAATCACACTTCTAAATATCTATCCAGTTGCTTACAATAGTCATGGTACAGTTCATACTTTCCCACTGATCTGAATGAAGTAACACTTTCACATACCCTTAATTCCTGTATGTTGGGTCTATATTTTGACTAGCATGTTCTTTTTCTATGTCTTTATATTTATGTCTCAGTGGCACACTTTTCTAATTACTATAGTTCTGTACATTTCATTGTCTCCCTTATGAATTATCGTGGCTTTTTAATATTATTTATTAGTTTCATTTAAATTTTACAATTAGCCTTTTGAAATTTTAACTCAGAACACATAAAATTTACAGATAAACTAAGAGAATTGATTTGCACAAAAAATTGGCACTTCCTCCTCAAGAACACAGTATCCATATCCATTTGTATAGTTATTTCATGAAGCATTTCTTGATAAGTGTACTCCAATTTTTTCCAGGATATTACCAACTTGACCTTCCCTTTGCCTTCTAAACAGTTGTTTTAAACAGTTAATTTCCATTTAAATTAACTATCCAGCCACATTTATTCTATACTTTATTTGCCACACACTGAAGCCCTATAGTAGGTGCTTTTTCTGTTTTTATATTAAAATAAGCTGTAAAAACAAAGAAAATACACACATAAAAATAAGCCAGATCAAAAAGATGTAAAATCTTGTAAAGACTGTCTGAAATTACCCATGGGAGAAAAACTTGGTAATTAGTAATCACAAGTATTTTATAATCTCATGAATATGAGACCACAATGAGACTGTACTTTCTTTTCTTTACTTTTTTTTTTCAGAGAACATCAGGCAATGTGCCAAATATCACACAATAAGTGGTGAAACTAAAATGGAAATCCAGACATACCTCTTTAATAAGTTATCCCCCCAAAAAAGAATTTCTAAAATACTAATTTGATGAATTTGCCACAAATCCTGTTTTCTTTTCCCCTTCATTGTATCTATTCAAATTTGGAAATCAACCAGTATAATTTTTCAAATATTTTATATCTGGCCCTTTCTCATTCAAGTCTCCCTCTGAAACACCAGTTACTGTTAGACCATTTGATATTCTTCAGATTACTGGGATCACTTATTGTAATTCAAATTGTGTTCTCTGTTTTTCAAGTCTGGAAAATTCTATTGGTTTTCTTTTAGTCTTATTTAATATTTCTCCTACAATGTCCTGTTATATTTTATTTCTCACATTGTATAGTTCTGGTTCTAACATTTCCATTTTCTTCTTTTGTTAGTTTAAGATTGCCTATCTATTCACTCATTATGATCATATTTTGCTTATGTCCCCTACCATATTTATAATAATTACTTTAAAGCTTTATCTCCTAACTAAAACATCAAAACCATCTCAGTGCTGGGTACATTTTCCCTATGGAAAATAGATGACATTTCCCTGCATGCCCATTAATTTTGGATTTTATATTGGATATTATTGCTAATATGTATACATTTTGAATTCTGTTATCTACTTCTGAAGTAATACTATTAGTGTTAATTTCTAGAAGGTCACTTAAAGGTCTAAGATTTTTGTCATTCTTTTTTTGGGTTCACTGAAAACTAGGTTGTTCTTCAAGCTCCTTCACTCAAAGTTGTAACTGTTCCCCCTGCAGATCTTGTCGAAGCTTGATTTTTAGGCTGTATTAAGTAATAAAGTTTATCTTTCCATATGGTGTTAGTTTCTATGGTGTGCCATTCTGGTGCCTCAGCGGGATACACAAAGTAATATAGATATAAATCCTGTTTTGTCTGGAATTCCATCATCTTTCAGAAGTTTTATGGATCTAGTTCCTTTAAATCCATATTATGTTATCCTGGAAAAAATTGTCATTTTGTGAAACAATTTTGTATAGTGTGATACTCAGTCATGCTGGATATCCTCTGTTCAGTAAATAAAAGTCAAAATAGTAGACTTCTGATTTATGTCACAATGTAATATACAAAACCAGACTGGTGCAGCCAATACAATCAACTAAAGAAGGAATTAATAATCTCTACTCACCCTTGATCAAATTCTCTACTAATATTTAATGTGGATGGGCATGATCAGTACTGAAAGTAGAACTGTTAAAATGCTTATTTATACTAGAGGATAGAATGACTTAAAAAATAATAATTTGGTTTAGAAACCATTATGCTAATACAAAAATATGTGATATTATATTAAGCTATTTGAAGGAAATAAATTAGCTTGATCTCAATGCAAATATGTAATAATGATTTAAATTTAAAACACGAAAGGTCAAACTAACTCACACCTTTCATCTTAAAAAGAAACTTTTAAATTCTCCATAGAAGTCTTAACTGAAGTCATGAAAAGTATGATGGGGTTAGACATAGTTATTACTTGATTATTAATTGTTTCTTTGATGCTTATGCCTTGGTATATGTCTCTTAAAACTCATTAAGTGGAAAAGATAAGGAAACAAAAAAAAATTGCTTACTCAATAGCACCAGAAGCATCACCACCTATATTAACAGTTTATGGAGGTGTGCTTCTTATACACTTTTAAATGTTTTAAAAGATCAGTAAATTCAAATAACCGTTAGTTTACCAGTTTTTGTTAATAATGACATACAGGGAAAATACATCTCCAATGCCCATAATCCTCACTACTTCAAAAGAAAATCCTGCAACGGAAAAAAGAAAATATCTCATGAATAAAATAAAACAGGGTATGAAGAAATGAAAATTAAAAAAAAAAAGAGCCCTGGAGTGATTTGTTGATCTATGTGTGGGACTCTTAAATCTCACACTGCATTTACTTTCTGAAATTCAATATGTCAATAATAGCATTAATTCATATGAGAGCCTTTACTGAGTATAAAATGTAACCCTGGGGGAAAAGGGTCCCGCATTAAACATTTACACTAATATCCAGAATAAAAGGCATTGAATAAGACATATCACACAATACAAAACAAAAACAAAATGGATCTAGATTATTAAAGTGAAACTTTGAAAAGGCAAGTTTTAATGTACTGATACAATTGCAAATAGTAATTGAGGAAATAGAAATATTGGATTCATTTGTCTTTCCCATTTAAAAGTTCATTAAACTTCAAGAGCTCAATCACACTGAGAAAAAACACTGACAACTAAATGCAGTGTGGTATTCTGAATTGGATTTATGAAAATAAATAAGAAATAGATAAAAAAAAAAACCTGATGAAATCCAAACAGAATCTTGAGTTTAGTTAACAGCACCATACCATTGCCTGTTTCTCAATTTTGCCAAATGCACCAAGGCAGTGTATGATGTTAAGAATAGAGAAAATAGGATGAAAGGTATACAAGAACTCTCTGTATTATCTCTGAAATTGTTCCATAAATCTAAAATTATTTCACAACTGTTTTTTAAATTATGTTCCAAAGTCACAAAAATTAAAAAGATCTGAAAAACTATCGTTTTCTTGTGACAGTTTTACATTGTTCTTTCCCTTGTGATAATTGCTGAGAAGTACTCTCTATCTAAGCTGAAATAAGAGGTGATAGGGTGATGTTATCCAACTACAGTATAACTCCATTATAAGTCAGCTTATTAGTATACAGAATTGGGTAGGTCCATACCCTGAACTATCAACTGCCAACCAAAGTCTAAGATATACAGATTAGCAGATAAAGTAGCTGTTTAGACTGTTTTCATCCCTCAACATACTGATAATTGTCATTTTACTTAGTGTTTCTATCCAATATTCTATTGGTTTTATATCTTACATTTTTCTTTTCCACATAATTTATTTTCATTGTAAATATGTGAAAATTTCTATCAGTATCAGTCACATAATTATCACTAAATGCTTTTTGGTTTTATTGTTTTGTACTTATAAGCACGACTTTAGAAATTTTGCAAGAAGAAAACACACTGTACATCAGTATTTCTAAAAGCAATCGGCATGTAAGATTTTAGTTCTTAGTAAAGTAATGAGAGTCCATCTAGCATAATGACAGTGCTTTGTGACTTTATTTTACATTTTTTCATCCAATGTACTATTTATAATTGTATCTGTTTATTTTTGAGACTATTATACCAACAATATATATTTTCATATATTAGAACTTCTTTTTTCTTTAAAGTCAGATATTATAAAGTGTAAAAATGTATGTTGTATTTTACAAAAAATAATCCGTATTTGAACCTGTATCTAAATGGGAAGAAAACCCTTTAGTTATATTTTATATGAGCTCAGTTGTTTGTATTGCTTATGGCTCTTCAAGAATACAGTCAGAAGTTCTTCTTTATGAGTGTTCATGAAAGGCAATAATTTCAACTATCAAACCACATTTAGAATATAAAATACTGGGCTATAATATAAGGGATCACTATTTTAGGACTGTCTCGGTTTTTAAAAAACTGTAGTTTTGAGCAAATCATGCAACTTCATTTTGGCCCTTGATTTCCTCATTTGGAAATTTAGGGGAGGTTTGTAACTTAAGATGCCTGTACTTATACAGTGATATAAATTTTCTTCATTCAGCATTCTATGAGGGTTAAGGGAGGAGGAAAGTCTGAGAGAGGAAACAGACACATTCATTTTTGATTCAATGAAACAGTAAGATGAGCAAAAGGGAAATGCATTAATTATAAATATTTCTATTGTCATTTAAAATGGTAGTGATTCTTCAACATGATAGATTATCCATATTATTTCAAAATCCCTCCTTTTTATCCGTTCAGGTTTAAGACGGGAAACACAAAATGTCTACGGAAGTGGTGCTATATCAAGATTGTATTTCAAATCCGTAATATTAAAAAATAATAAAAATATAAAATTTATAAAATATAAAAAATATAAAAGGATGATTATCAGTTCTTTGAAAAAAGGGCTATATGTAGTTCATCTATTCATCACATCAGCTATAAATATATCTTATAATTATCTTTTGTCATTCATTCATTCAACAAGTATTTAAGTCTTGTATGCCAAGACTATTTAACTGTGTGACAAATTAGTGTATTTGGTCTAAAGAACATAACTTGACATTTGAAATGTATATGTTTAGAGTAACAACCTTAGGAAGTAAGCATATAGGGTATTATCTTCATTGAGATGTTCAGGCTAAAGTCAGAAAGGGATGAGGTATACACAGTCATATATGTGGTAAGTTATATAAATGGAAATTAAGCCTATGCTCTGTGTCCAGAAGCTGGTTTTTCCATTAACCTCATGCCATTAAATGTTATTTCATACACTGGAACATTATTTAGAATGTATTCCATCCAAAATAACATGAATATAGTGATACTCAGAATTCTTTTGATGAGGTGACAGAAAATCAAAATGCCTTAATAAAAGAAGTGAATTGATTGTCTCATGCAAATGAAGAGTCCACAATCTGTGACTTAAGGCACAGATATAACAAGTTTTTTTAAAAATAGCATTAAAACTGTCCCTTTCTTAGCATCTGTGAGTTCTTTCCTTCCCTTTATGTTAACATAATTTCATGCTAGATCTTCCCACAAGGTGGAAAACACCACTCCAGCAAATTTCTGGGAAATTTCCATGGTCTAATTTGGGTTGTAAAAATAATCCTGATTGCAGAGGAATTCACTGCAAGAAAGGGATTATTCATGTTTGAATTTTAAGGACTTGTAATTATGAAGGAATGAACTACAAAAATATGTTTGAAAGATGAAAATCGTATGTGACCTACATATATAGACATAAATAAGAATGTAAAATGCAAAGACTGCCTATTCAGAGAAACCTTCCTAGAAAAATCTAGTCAGACCTCTCTTCATATTTTTATTTATTCTATGCTTGATTCACGTTTTTATAGCACTTACATTGTATTAGAATATACTTTATGCATGCTTTTCTTACAGCACCATGAACTTTTATAAATCATGGGCCACCTTTTATTGATGTTTATGTGCCTATCTCAGTATTGGTTGGCATGATATATATGCTTATTTAAATCTTGTGAAATAAATGAATAATTTAAGTCATAAAATATACTTGCATTGAAACTTACCTTGAGATGACAAAAATGAACAAAATATATGAAAGTATAAATGATTACTAAAAATCTTAGAAAGTGGACCTTAGGTGTGTATTAGGTTTCAAAGATAATCAGGAAAACATTCCTATAAATTCTTATAATAAAATTCTAAGCATTTCAGCAAACACTTCCTAAGCATCTATTGTGTTCCAAACAGTGGAGGATGATGATTAAAAAAATCTATAGTGAGAGACAAAACCTTTACAATTTTAGTTGAAACTGATATTTGATATAATAGGAGTATGTGCAAAATATTAATAGACTACATATCCTGTTGGACATATAGGCATCTGGTCATGTATTCCAGCCTGGGGAGAAAGATAAGTGATAGTGTCAGGCATGTTTCCTGGAGAAGGTTAAGAAGCAGTTCAGAAAGAACATTCCACAACAAAGGAATGACATGTGTAAAGACTTACAATCACGAAGGAGCAAAGTTTGTCATGGAACAACATAAATTGATTATTTGATTGCAAGGTATCATGAGGCCAGGGGTGAAATATAAAGGATGGATACATAGGAATTAGCTAAATCATAAAAGCCTTTGTACAGTCTATTAAAAACTTTGAAATTTTTCTTGAAAATTTATGAGCACCATAGAATGATCCTAAGGGGAATAATGTAGCTGGCCATATCCCAGGAAAGCCAGTCTGGAGACAAAATGGGGAATAGAATGGAGATGAGCGAAATGAAGGGCAATTAAGTGAATTAAGTTAATTGCAATTCTGATAAGAAATAACGAAGGCCTCAAAAAAGCATATGTCCGAATTGAGAGGCAAAGTCCATTTTAAAAGATCCTTAGAATACATAAGAAATAAGATACAGTGAAAATTTCAGGGAGAAGATGTAAAGGGTTGAAGGATTGAGAAAACTCTAGGATTAAAAAATTATTTCTTTTCAATTTTTTTCATCTTGTTTTTGAAATAGAGCTTAAATATTACATCTTCTTGTGAGAGTGACCATTATATTGATTATGGAATGCCTTTTTTTTGTCCCTGGTAAATATTTCCTCTGATATAGACTTTATATTATACTAATGTAGCCACTATGGCTTTCTTTAATTAATATTTTCATAATATACCTTTCTCATCTAATTTCTTTTTTTAAATTTATTGAGGTGTAATTGCACACAATATTATATTAGTTTCAGGAGTACAACATAATGACTCGACATTTGTATACATTGTGAAATGATCTAGTTACCATCTGTCATCTTACAGTTAAACAATATTATTGACTATATTCTCCAAGATGTATATTACATCCTCATGGCTCATTTATTTTATAATTGAAATTTGTATTTATTAATCCTCTTTACTCCCTAACTGCCCCACCCCCACTATTAACTACCAATCTGTTCTTTGTTGGTTGGTTGTTTTTGCTTCTTAGATTCCACATATAAGCGAAATGCAATATTTGTCTTTCTCTGTCTCACTTATTTCATTTAGCATAATATCCCCAGGGTCCATCCATGTTGTCATAAATGGGAAGACTTCATTCTTCTTTTTGGTTGAGTAATATTCCATTATTTTTATACATTACATCACATCTTCTTAATCCATTCATCTAACAATGGAAACTTCAGTTATTCCCATATTGTGGCAATTGTAAATAATACTCCAATGAACATAGGGGTGGATGCACCTTCTTGAATGAGTGTTTTTGTTTGCTTTGGATAGATACCCACTGGTGTAATTGCTGGATCCCATATGGTAGCTCTATTTTTAATTTTATGGGGAAATTCCACTGTTTTCCATAGTGGCTGCATCAGTTTACATTCCCATCAATAGCACATATGGCTCCCTTTCCTCCACATCCTTGCCAAGACTTGTTGTTTCCTGTCTTTTTGATAATAATCATATGGACAGGTGTAAGGTGATACCCCATGGTGATTTTGACTTCCATTTCCCTGATGATTAGTGATGTAGAGCATCTTTTCATATGACTGTTGGCCATCTGTATGTCTTCTTTGGAAAAATGTCCATTCAGGTCCTCTGCCCATTTTTTTAATGGGATTGTTTTATTTTTTGTTATTGAGTTACATGAGTTCTTTATATATTTTGGATATTTACCCCTTACTGGACCTATGATTTGCAAATATCCTTTTCCATTCAGTAGGTTGTCTCTTCATTTTGTTTATGTTCTATCACTGATAAGAGCACTTTAGTTTATTTTTGTTTATTTTTCCTTTTATTTCCCTTGCTTTTGGAGTCAGATCGAAGAAAATACTGCTAAGACTGATGTCAAAGAGCTTACCAACTAAATTTTTTTCTAGGAGTCTTATGGTTTCAACACCTACATTCAAGTCTTTGCTTTTCCCCGGTTCTCATTTCTTCACTTTTCTTTTCTTATTTCTCTGAGTTTCTCAAACATTTAGAATTCTATCTTGATATATTTATATTTTTAACAACTATATTGATATATAATTGGCATTTCACAAAATTCAAGCATTTACACTGCACAACTGAATGGTTTTAATTTTCAAACATTTTCATTGCTCCAAAGAGAAACCCCACACATTTTAACAATCACTCCCTCTTTAGCCTCAGGGAACAACTAACTACTCTTGCTATTTCATATTAATGAAATCAGACTATATGTAATCTTTTTGACTAGTCTTTTCTTACTTGGAGGCTTCTTCACCTTAGCATAATGTTTTCCAAGCTCACCCATGTTGTAGCATTTATCAGGACCTCATTCCTTTGTATTCCTAAATAATATTCTGATGTATGAATGTACCACATTTGTTTATCCACTCATCACGTGATGGGCATTTGGTTTGTTTATAGTTCTTGGCTATTATGAATAATGTTGCTATGAACATTTGTGTAATAGCTTATATGCAAATTCATATAGTCACTTATTTTGTATATACACCTGGAAGTAGGATTGTTGAGTAATATGGTAGCTCTATCATATTTTTAGGAAGTACAAAATTGTTTCAAAATTGGCTGCACCATTGCATCAATTTTATATCCCCCAGCAATGTATAAGTATTGTTTTATATCCTCACCAGCACTTGATATAGTCTGCTTTTTTAATGATAGCCATCTTAATGTGTGAGATGATATCACATTGCATTTTTAAACTATTTTTGTATGACTTTATTGAGATAATTTACATACTATAAAATTCACCCATTTAAAGTATGCTCTTCAGTGGTGCCAGCATGGACAAAGAGGCTTCTTAGGCTGGGCAACTTATTGTGACAGAATCCCTCTTGCCTGTGCCCTATGGACACTTGGTTTCTTTGGTAAGAGAGGAGTCTCAGAATCCTGAGGACAAAGAGACTTCCTTTGCTGGGCCACTTACTGTGGCATGTCCACTTTACAGGTATTTCCTGGCTGTATCTGCTAGTAGGGAAGGAAGGTTTCAGACCAACGGGGATAAAAAGACATCCCAAGCTGAACTGCTTGTTGTGGCAGGGCTCTCTTCTTGCTGCTTCTGCCAGTCCTTTCTGGTGTATCTGTTGAGAGTGGGGGTTATCAGGTCCACAGGAATAAAGACTTCCTAGATCAGCCCCTTGACCACTGTGGTAACTCTCAGTGTGAGGGGAAGCATCTTAGGCCCAGCTGGGAAGGAGGACACTTCCTCTGGCCAATTATTGTTAGCGAACTTACCCCCTTGCTTGTGGTGCAGACACATTTGATGTTGTTTGCCAGGGCAACCACTACATCAGGGGGAGGAGTAAGCCAACCAAAGCTGCCTTCTGTTGTTAGGTTAAGGATCAGGAAATTCTAGGTTAAGATCACTTTTAAGTATTGGGTGGGGTAGATGCAACTTGATGTGCCTCTATGTTCTTTCTTCAGTCCTGGGATCACAACCAGTTTGCCTACTTCTTACCATCTTTCAGAATTCTCCTTTGTTTGCCTCTGTGTTATTTCTAGGGTTTATATTTATACTTGACAGTCAGGAGCATAGGGAAACAAATCTGTACGATCTTCATTGGACCAGAAGTCATCAAATTAATATTTTTATATATTTATTAAATTAATTCAAGAATAGCAATAAGACAGAAAGTAGAATGGTGGTTGCCAGGTTCTGAAGGGAGGGGAGAATGGGGAGTTATTATTTAATTATGATGTTCCATTTTGGGAAGATAAAAATTTCTAGAGATGGATGGTGGAAATTGTTACACAACAACGTGACTATACTTAATGCCACTGAACTGTACCCTTAAAAAGAAGAGTATAAGAACAAAGAAAAAAATGAAGGAACAAAACAGCAGCAGACTCACAGAACCCAGGAAATGACTAATAGTTACCAAAGGGAAAGGGACTGGGGAAGATGGGTGGGAAGGGAGGGACAAGGGGGAAAAAGGGGCATTACGATTAGCAGATGTAATGTTGGGGGTCAAGGGGAGGGCTGTACAACTCAGAGAAGACAAGTAGTGATTCTATAGCATCTCACTACGCTGAGACAGTGACTGTAATGGCATTGGATGGGGGGACCTGATGAAGGGGGTAGTTTAATAACCATAACATTGCACATGTAATTGTAGATTAATGATACCAAAATAAATTATTAAAAAAAAAGAAATGGACAAATTTGCAAAAAAATAAAAAGGGTTAATATGGTAAGTTGTATGTTATATATATTTTACCTCAATAAAAATAGTAATAAATTTTTTGTGAACATAAATTATATATTTACTTAAATATTATATTTTTAATGAAAAAGACTATCTTTTCCAACACAAAAATGTAGTAGTAAATATGTCATTGTTTTACATTTTGCAAATTTTAGAAAACACAAGAACATAAAAGCACATATTCCATTAGCTGTCAGGGTGATGGAATCATACATTACAGAGTTCCTAGAAAACTCTACTCTTCGTTTGTAAGAGAATGGCAATGGAAAAGGAAAATAATATTTAGTATTATTTGAATACAATTTTGACCTCTAGGGTTTCTTCAAAGGACCTCAGTGATTCTCCAGGGTTCCCCAGATCACACACTGAGAACCTACATGTTAGTCTGATAGATACTTGGACTGATTGGGTCTACAACTGCAAATTATAGGTTCTTAAGCCCAGAGTGAGTACAGAAAACAAATGAAGAAATTTAAGTCAGGGCCTTAATAAAGTTTTTATTTGTGTCTTACATGAATTGGTTCAGAATACAAAACGAGATCAAATTTAAAAAATTAAAAAACATGGCTTGGTATAGGGGTGGTATGTAGAGTCAAACCGGTTTGCTTATTTTCTATGGAACCCTCAGTTACTAGGAAAAGTGTTGGTATCTTCCAAACACCTTTACCCTGAAGGAAGCAATTGGACCCTTACCATCTGTGTCTTAAGGTATCTCCTATATTCAAGTAAGGAAATAATACATTATTGCTCAGTGAAATATAAGTGACTTCATTAGCCAGGAAAATAGCAGTGGGAGTGTTCCTTAATTGCATCTGAGAGAAGCCTACTGCAACAAGGAATAATTACTCTTTGGTAGTATAAATTTAAAAATGAAGGTTACATAAGTGAGAGGCTCTTCTATGTGAAATATAGACACTGAGTATCAAATTAAACTCGGTCTAAGAGATATTGTCAAAAAATGCAATATTACATGAATTATGTGACAGATTGAAATATTTACCAGATTCTAATTATAAAAAAATTAGTGTTTTTCAGCAAAATTTTCAGCCAAAAAAAAAAAAGTAATTTTAAGGAAGCAAGAATGCATACATAAGGAATAAATGTATTAGTAAAGTGGTTTGGAATGCCCTACTAAGGCTGGTGTTTTGTTTTAATTAATTCTAACTGATGAACAGCATAATGTGAAAAAGAATTTTACAAATCATACTCCCAGCATTTATGAGGGCAGATAATATTAAGGATTGTCTATTCATGTGTGCAAAAAAATGTGAAATCACTTGTATGTCATCTAGAGATTGGATAGTGTATAGACATCACCAGGAAAAAAAAAAAAGACAACTAATTTAGCTAACTTCTTCCATTGTGAATGATGTTGTTATAGGGAAATTTGTAGCTATTACTGGACTAGGAAATATTCATTCACTACTCTTCCTGTGTGATCTATGCAAACTAACTACAGAGAAGTACCATTAATTCATTTGCTTTCCCATTTGTTTCCATTACAGCAAGGAGACAAGTTTTGACATGGAGAGATTAATGAATCTGCTAGCATTTTTCTTTATTCTAATGAATGGATATTTTTGAAATTCCACACTCACTGACTTTAATAAAATCTTTATTAAAAAAGACTAAAATTTTTGTTAAACTTTATTTTCTCTAATTTCAATATCCCTAGAGTTTTTGCCTATTCTTTCCTCTCTCTTTGGTGACTCTTTCCAGACACCTGTGTTTTTGATGTTTTGCTTATCTGCTATGTCTCTGATTTGGAACTAAATATTTGCTAAAATGGCATGTTATGTTTGTGATCAGTTTTCTGTAATCACATCCTTGCTGGTTCATAATGAATTTACTGCAAACACATGTTCTTATGTCTTTCTCCTGTATTTCTAAGACATATTTCTTCCAACTGAAAGTTGGACACTTGTACAATAAATGTTTTTTAATTAAAGATTTCATAAATTTAAGCAAGTGTCTGTGAAAGGACTTTAATGATTAGCCATTCAATTACATACACTATATCATTAAACCTCATTCTATGAGAGATGGTGTAGAGAATGTTCCCCACAAAGATGAGTGAACAATAAATTTGATTAGGAAAGTAAGGTCATATATATTCCATATGTATATGTGCCACATATATGTATATAAATATATAGTTAACCCAGAACAACATGGGTTTTGAGCTGCATGGGTCCATTTACATGTGGATTTTTCAATAAATATGCTAAATGTTGTAAATGTATTTTCTCTTCCTTAAGATTTTCTTAATAATATTTTCTTCTCTCTAACTTCCTATTTTGTAACAATACAGTATATAAAATAGATAAAATTGTATATAGAAGGCCAAATTCATGTTCTATTTAAATGCCATTACTAAAATATACAAACACTAATTTCTTAGCTTATATTCATATTATCTATATTTCATAAAATTTCAAGTTGTAAAACATTAAATTAAATTGTATGCTAAAATAGGATATTATGTCATTAATATATTTATTCCATAGAAAGTATTTAGCTGTGGTACTTTGGGGTATACAACTCTAAAGTTCAGATTGAACACCATACTATATATTTTCATATAATGGTAGACAGAATAATGACACCCTCCAAAAATGTCCACATTATAATCCCCTGGCCTGTGAATATGTTGCCTTAAATAACAAAAATAACTTTGCAAATATGATTAAATTAAGGATCTTGTGATAGAGGGATTATTTTTACATTAATTGGGTGAGCCTGATCAAATCACAAAGGTTCTTAAGAGCAAGACAGGAGGTCAGACAAATGTGATTTGGCTTGGTTTTGGCTTGGAAGATGGTGGAAGGGGCAATGAACTAAGGAATGCAGTAATCCTCTGATAGCTGCAAAAGGCAAGGAAATAGATTCTCCCTTGAAACCTCTAGAAGGAAAGAAGCCATGCCAGAAACATGATTATAGACTTCTGACTCTAAAAGAATAAATTATTGTTGTTTTAAGTCACAAAGTTTGTAGTAATTTATCACAGCAACAAGAGGAAGGTAATACATATATCCCTGGTTTCTAAAAATAAGTGGTTTTTTAAGTCACGTGGTCCTAATACAAGGCATAAATTTTATCTGAGATCTATATAAATATACTACCACATTTATAATTAATAATTATACATTTATCATATTTTATGTAGCATATTTGATGGTGTAGTATTTAATATCATGTCGAATTGACAAGGTTATAGTACCCAGATGTTTGCTCAAACACGTCTAGATGTTATAAAGATATTTTTTCAAATGTGATTAACATTTAAATCACCAGACATTGAGTAACACAGATTACCCTTCATAATGTGGGTGAGCCATATCCAATCTGCTGAAGGCCATAGTGAAAACGATTGAGATCCCTTGAGGAAGAAGGAATTCTGCCTCCTGATTGCCTTTGGACTTATGACTACAACATCAGCTCTTCCTTGGTCTCTAGTCTACTGTTCCCCTGAAGATTTTGGACTTGGTAGCACCCACAATTGTGCAGGCCAACTCAAATAAATCTCTCTTTTTTATATACACACACATACATTCACACACAAAATGTACTGATTATGCTTCTTTAGAGAGCCTACTACTGGTTATGTTTCTTCAGGTTAAATGGTCTCAGTAATCATCCTTGTTTAACAGATGAGGAAACAGAAGCTTAGAGAGTTTATAGGAAAAATAAGAATTTCAGTAAAATTGAGAGAGAAAGGAGCATAATAAAGAGTATTTGAAAAATAATGGCCAAAAATTTCTCAAAATTGGTGAAAGGCATTCATTGATCTACATATCCAGGAAGTACAAAAAATTTCAAGTAAGATACAATTTAAAATATCTAGTTAGACATATCTTAATCAATCTATTGAAAGTCAAAGACAAAACCAGAATCATGAAAGCAGCAAGAAAAAAGAATCTTATCACATAAAAGGAATTCTCAATAAAGGTAACAGCTAATTTCTTCTACTCAGAAATCATGGGGGCTAGAACATAGTGGATGATATATTCAAGGAGTGAAAAAGAAAAATAAATCCTATCAACAAGAATTCTATGTCCAGAAATATCACCTTCAAAAATAAAGAAGAAATTTAGAAATCCCAAGATAAATGAAAACTGAGAAAATATATTGAGAGCAAGCCTGCATTAGAAGAAATTAAGGAAATATGTCAGGCTGAAATGAAAGGATAGTAGCTAATTACTCAAATCCATATGAAGAATTAAGGGACATGGGTAAAATTATCTACATATGAAAATATGAAAAACAGTTAAAACATTTTTTAACTTTTTTCTTGTAATTTAATAGTGGCATAAAACAAACATCATAGCTGTTGAAGGACATAAATTTATAAAGTCAGAATTTGTATGACAATAAAAACAAAGAGAGGAGAAGAAATGTAGCTATATAGGAAGGAATATGTTTATATACTATTGAAATTAAGTTTGTATTGATAAGAACTAGACTAGTATAATTTAAGTTGTTAATTGTAATCCTCAGAACATCCATGAAAAAAAACTCAAAATGTAGCAAAAGAAGCAAGGTAATTAAAATTTTACAGTGGAAAATGTATATTTAACATTCAAAAAGTAGTAATGGAGGAAGATAGGAATAAAATGGATATGAAGCATATAGAAAATAATGCAAAATGGCAGATATAAATCTTAACTTTCCTATAATTACATTAAAGCTAAATGGATTAACCAATCAAGACTATAATTGGCAGAACGGATAACAGGAAAAACAAAAAAAACAGGATCAACTCTATTCTGTGTAAAGGACACATATTAGATTCACAGGGACAAATGTGTTGAAGGACAGGAAAGGGTGGAAAAAAACATACCATGCAAAGTCATAAACAAAAGATAGCAAGAGTGACTATCACAATATAGAACAAAATAAACTTTCAGACAAGAATTGGTCCTAGGGACAAAGGACATTGAAAAATGATAAAAGGTTCAGTCCATCAAGAAGATATAAACATTAAAAACATATAGGCATGTCACAAAAGAGCCAAAAAATACATTAAGAAAAATGACAATATTGAAGGGAGAAATACATAAAGAGTATTCAAGTAATACTAGTTAGAAACTCCAATACTCCATTTCCAATCATGTACAGAATTATTAGGGAGAAGGTCAACAAGGAAATAGAAGAGTTGGAAAACACTATAAACTGACTAGACCTACCTGAGACCTACAGTATACTCAAGAATAGCAAAATAAACACTCTTTTCAAGGGATCATGGAATATTCTCCAGGATAGACCATATGTTAGGACATAGGAAGTCTCAATAAATTTGAAATATTTGAAATCATAAAATCATACAAAATGTGTTCTCTAATGACAATAAAATGAAGTGAGAAGTAAAAAAAAAAGATGGAAATTTGAGAAATTCACAAATATGTGGAAATCAAAGTATATATTCCTAAATTCAAAATGAGTTTAAGAAATTACAAGGAAAATTAGAAAATACATTGGCATGAATTAAAATAAAAACATAACGTACCAAACTTTATGGATTGTAGTAAAAATAATGCTCTAAATAATGTAACTGTAAATAACTATATTAGAAAGAAAAAATATATCAATAATGTATGTATATACATTTCACTCTTTTATTGTGGCAAAAACGTAAAATTTACTCCCAACACATATTTAACTGTACAGGACAGTATGATTAACTATATGAACATTGCTGTAAAGCAGAATGCCTAAATATTTCAACCCGTATGATTGAAATTTTATACCCATTCAGTAGCAATTCTCCATTTCTCTCACATCACCTCCTGACAACTACTATTCTACTTTCTGTTTCAATTTGTTAGTTTAGATACCTCACATACCTAGAATAATGCAGTATATGTCCATCTGTGCCAGGCTTATTTCACTTAGCATAACGTCTTCATAAGGTTCATCCATGATGTCATTCATAACATAGTTTCCTCCTGTTTATGACTGAATAATATTCCATTGTATGTATATGTCACGTTTTGTTTTTTCATTCATCCACTGTTGGATATTATTTCCACCTCTTGGCTACTGTAAGGAATGCTACAATGAATATGAAAGTGCAAATATCTTAGAGATCCTGATTTTTATTCCATTGTATAAATACTCATAAGTGGGAATCTGGATCAAATGATTGTTTCATTTTTAGTTTTTTGAGGAAACTACATAATGTCCTCCATAGTACCTGTACCAATTTACATTTCCACCAGACATGCACAAGGGTTCTAATTTCACTTTTTGTTTGCCAACAATTGTTGTTTTTTTAATAACGGCCATCCTAAAAGTTGTGAAAGAATGTCTTATAGTGGATTTGATTTGTATTTCCCTGATGATTAGTGAGGTTGAATATATTTTCATATAACTATTGGCTAACTGTATGTCTCCTTTTGAGAAATGTCTGTTCATATCCTTTGCCCAATTTAAAATTGTATTTGCATTTTTTTTTTTTTGCTGTGGAGTTGTAGGAGTTCCTTGTATATTTTGAGTATTAACCCCTTATTAGATATATAGTTGGCAAATATTTTGTCCATTCCATAGGTTGCCATTTCATTCTGTTGATTATTTTCTTTGAATTTCTTATGCTGTGTGGAAGTTTTTTACCTTTATACAATCTCACCTTCCTATTTTTGCTTTTGTTATCTGTGCTTTTGGTGTCATAGTCAAAAAATCATTCTCTATTCCAATGTCAAGAAGTTATTGCCTATATTTTATTTGAATAATTTTATGATTTCAGGACTTATGTTTAACATTTTAATCCATTTTGAGGTGATTATTTTATATGGTGTGAGATAAGGGTCCAATTTATTTTTCATATGGATATCCAGTTTTCCCAGAACTATTTGTTGAAGAGACATATGTATGTTTATTGTTGGCACCCTTGTGAAAGGTCAATTGACTGTATATGTGTGGATATACTTCTGGGATATTGATCCTATTCCATTAGTCAATATGTATGTTTTTATGCCATTACAATAATATTTTAATTACCATAGCTTCTTAATATGTTTTAAAATCAGGAAGTGTGATGGCTGTAGCTTTTTTCTTTCTCAAGATACTTTTGGCTATTCAGAGTCACTCGTGGTTCCATAGGTATGTTAGGATGTTAAGATTTCTTTTTCTATTACTGTAAAAAATGCCTTTGGGATTTTGCTACAGATTGCATTCAAACCGTAGATTGTTTTGGATACTATGAACATTTTAACATTAAATCCACCAATTCATGAACATGGGATGTCTCTCCATATGTGTGTATTTTCTTTAATTTCTTTCATCAGTGTTTTATAACACTCTATATAAACTTGTATAGTCTCTTGGTTAGGTTGACTCCTAACTATTTTATTCTTTTTGATGCTATTGTAAAATGAGCGTGTTTTCTTAACTTCCTTTTTGGATTGTGCATTGCAGGTATATAGAAACACAACTGATTTTTTTATGTTGATTTTGTATAATGCAACTTAATTGAATCCATTTATTAGTTCAAACACTTTATTATGGAATCTTTAGAGTTTTCACATATGCAATCATGCTATCTGACAGCAGAGATCAATTTATTTCTTCCTTTCTGATACAGATGGCCTTATTTGTTTTTCTCGTGAATTTGTTCTGGCTAAGATGTTGAATAGAAGTGGTGAAAGTAAGCATTTTGCCTTGTTCCTAATCTTAGAAGAAAACATTTCCATTTTTCATTATATGTAAGCTGTCAGCTTTTCATGCATGGTCTTTATTATGTTAAAGTAACATTCTTTTATTTTTACTTTCTGGTGTTTTTACCATGAAAGGCTGTTAAATTTTCTCAAATGCATTTTCTGCACCTACTGTAATGATTATGTAATCTTAAGCCTTTGTTCTGCTAATTCTGTTAATGAAAGCGTGCCAAACATTTTCTTTTTTTTCTTGTATTATTATTTTTTATTAAGGTATTATTTATATACACTCTTATGAAGCTTTCACATGAAAAAACAATGCAGTTACTACATTTACCCATATTATCAAGTCCCAAACCATACACCAATGCAGTCACTGTTCATTAGTGAAGTAAGATGCCACAGATTCACTATTTGCCTTCTCAGTGCTACAGTTTTCCCATGATCCCCCACACCATGTGTACTAAACAAAATATCCATCAATCCCATTCTCCCGACCCCCCCACCCCTCCCATTTCATAACCACTAGTTTCCTCTTGGAGTCTCTGAGTCTGCTGCTATTTTGTTCCTTCAGTTTTACTTCATTGTTATACTCCACAAATGAGGGAAATCATTTGGCACTTGTTTTTCTCCGCCTAGCTTATTTCACTGAGCATAATATCCTCCAGCTCCATCCATGTTGGTGCAAATAGTAGGATTTGTTTCCTTCTTATGGCTGAATAGTATTCCATTTTGTATATGTACCACCTCTTTCTTCATTCATCTATTGATGGACACTTAGGTTCCTTCCATATCTTGGCTATTGTAAAAAGTGCTGCAATAAACATAGGGGTGCATATGTGTTTTTGAATCTGAGAAGTTGTATTCATTGGGTAAATTCCAAGGAGTGGGATTCCCTGGTCAAATAGGTATTTCTATTTTTAGTTCTTTGAAGAACCTCCATATTGCTTTCCACAATGGTTGAACTAGCTTACATTCCCACCAGAGCGTAGGAGGGTTCCCCTTTCTCCACATCCTCGCCAGCATTTGTTGCTCTTAGTCTTTTCGATGCTGGCCATCCTTACTGGTGTGTGGTGATATCTCACTGTGGTTTTAATTTGCATTTCCCTGATGATTAGTGATGTGGAGCATGTTTTCATGTGTCTGTTGGCCATCTGAATTTCTTATTTGGAGAACTGTCTCTTCATATCCTCTGCCCATTTATAATTGGGTTATTTGCTTTTTGGGTGTGGAGGCATGTAGGTTCTTTAAATATTTTGGATGTTAACCCCTTGTAGGATATGTCATTTACAAATATATTCTCCCATACTGTAGGGTGCCTTTTTGTTCTGTTGATGGTGTCCTTTGCCATACAGAAAGTTTTTAGTTTGATGTAGTCCCATGAGTTCATTTTTGCTTTTGTTTCCCTTGCTCAAGGAGATGAGTTCAGGAAGAAGTCACTCATGCTTATATTCAGGAGATTTTTACCTATGTTTCCTTCTAAGAGTTTTATGGTTTCATGACTTACATTCAGGTCTTTGATCCATTTCAAGTTTACTTTTGTGTTTTGGGTTAAACAATAATCCAGTTTCATTCTCTTACATAGCTGTCCAATTTTGCCAACACCAGCTGTTGAAGAGGCAGTCATCTCCCCATTGTATGTCCATGGCTCCTTTATCATATATTAATTGACCATATAATGATTGGATTTATATCAGGGCTCTCTTGTCTGTTCCATTGGTGTATGGGTCTGTTCTTGTGCCAGTACCAAATTGTCTTGAGTACTGTGGCTTTGTAGTAGAGCTTGAAGTTGGAGAGCATAATACCCCCAGCTTTATTCTTCCTTCTCAGGATTGCTTTGGCTATTAGGGGTCTTTTGTGGCTCCATATGAATTTTAGAATGGTTTTATCTATTTAGTTGAAGAATGCTGTTGGTATTTTGATAGGAATTACATTGAATCTGTAGATTGCTTTAGGCAGGATGGCATTTTGACAATATTAATTCTTCCTATCCATGAGCATGGGATGTGATTCCATTTATTGGTATCTTTAATTTCTCTCATCAGTGTCTTCTAGTTTTCAGAGTATAGGTCTTTCAGTTCCTTGGTTAGGTTTATACCTAGGTATTTTATTCTTTTTGATGCAACTGTGAATGGAATCGTTTTCCTGATTTTTCTCTCTGATAGTTCATTGTTAGTGTATAGGAATGCCACAGATTTCTGCATATTAATTTTGTATCCAGCAACTTTGGTGAATTGAGATATTAGATCTAGTCTTTTTGGAGTGGTTTCTTTAGGGTTTTTTATGTACAATATCATTTTATCTGCAAACAGGGACAGTTTAACTTCTTCCTTGCCAATCTGTATGCCCTTTATTTATTTGTGTTGTCTGATTGCTGTGGCTAGGACCTCCAGTACTATGTTGAATAGAAGTGAGGAGAGAGGGCATCCTTGTCTTGTTCCTGATCTTAAAGGAAAAGCTTTCAGCTTCTTGCTGTTAAGTATAATGATGACTGTGGGTTTGTGATATATGGCCTTTGTTATTTTGAGGTACTTGCCCTCTATACCCATTTTGTCGAGAGTTTTTATCATGCATGGATGTTGAATTTTTTCAAATGTTTTTTCAGCATCTATTGAGATGATCATGTGGTTTTTGTCCTTTTTGTTGATGTGGTGGATGATGTTGATGGATTTTCACATGTTGTATCATCCTTGCATGCCTGGCATGATTCCCACTCGGTCATGATTGGTGATCTTTTTGATGTATTTTTGAATTCTGTTTGCTAGTATTTTGTTGAGTATTTTTGCATCTATGTTCATCAGCGATATTGATCTGTAATTTTCTTTTTTTCTGGTGTCTTTGCCTGGTTTTGGTAGTAGAGTGATGCTGGCCTTATAGAATGAGTTTGGAAGTATTCCCTCTTCTTCTACTCTATGGAAAACCTTAAGGAGGATCTATATTAGGTCTTTACTAAATGTTTGATAAAATTCAGTGGTGAAGCCATCTGGTCCAGGTGTTTTGTTCTCAGATAGGTTTTTTATTACCAGTTCAATTTCATTGCTGGTAATTGGTCTGTTCATATTTTCTGTTTCATTCTGGGTCAGCCTTGGAAGGTTGTATATTTGTAGAAAGCTGTCCATTTTTTCTAGGTTATCTAGTTTGTTAGCATATAATTTTTTGTAGTATTCTCTAATAATTCTTTGTATTTCTGTGGTGTCCGCAGCGATTTTTTCTTTCTCATTTCTGATTCTGTTTATGTGAATAGACTCTCTTTTTTTCTAGATAGGTCTGGCTAGGGGTTTACCTATTTTTTTATTTTCTCGAAGAACCAGCTTATGCTTTCATTGATTCTCTCTATTGTTTTTTTATTCTCGATTTTTTAAATTTCTGCTCTAATATTTAATATGTCCCTACTTCTACTGACTTTGGGCCTCATTTGTTCATCTTTTTCAAGTTTCATTAATTATGATTTTAGACTGTTCATTTGGGATTATTCTTCTTTCCTGAGGTAGGCCTGTGTTGCAATGTACTTCACTCTTAGCACAGCCTTCGCCAAGTCCCACAGATTTTGTGGTGTTGAATCATTGTTGTCATTTGTCTCCATATATTGCTTGATCCCTGTTTTTATTTGGGTCATTGATCCATTGGTTATTTTAGAGCATGTTGTGAAGCCTCCATTTGTTTGTGGGATTTTTCTATTTTCTTTGAGTGATTTATTTCTAGTTTCATACCTTTGTGGTCTGAGAAACTGGTTTGTACAATTTTAATCTTTATTAATTTACTGAGGCTCTTTTTGTGGCCTAGTATATGATCTATTCTTGAAAATATTCCAATTGCACTTGAGAAGACTGTGTATTCTGCTTCTTTTGGGTGTAGAATTCTGTAGATGTCTGTTAGGTCCATCTGTTTTATTGTGTTGTTCAGTGCCTCCGTCTCCTTACTTATTTTCTGTCTGGTTGATCTGTCCTTCAGAGAGAGTGAGTGTTGAAGCCTCCTAGAATGAATGCATTGCATTATGTTTCTCCTTTTAATTCTGTTATTATTTTTTTCACATATGTAGGTGCTCCTGTGTTGGGTATATAGATATTTATAATGGTTATATCTTCTTGTTGGATTGACCCTTTTATCCTTATGTAATATCCTTCTTTGTCTCTTGTGACTTTCTTTGTTTTGAGGTCTATTTTGTCTGATACAAGTACTGCAACTCCTGCTTTTTTCTCCCTATTACTTGCATGAAATATCTTTTTCTATCCCTTCACTTTTAGTCTGCGTATGTCTTTGGGTTTAAAGTGAGTCTCTTGTAGGCAGAATTTAGATGGGTCTTGTTTTTTTATGCATTCAGTGACACTATGTTTTTTGATTGGTACATTCAGTCTATTTACATTTAGGGTGATTATTGATAGGTATGCACTTATTGGCGTTACAGGCTTTAGATTCATGTTTACCAAAGGTTCAAGGTTAATTTCATTCCTATCTAAGGGTCTAACTTAACTCACTTAATATGCTATTACAAACACAATCTAAGTTTTTCTTATTCCTCCTTTATCTTCCTCCTCTATTCTTTATATATTAGTTATTATATTCTATACTCTTTGTCTATCCCTTGATTCACTTTGGAGATAGTTATTTTAATTTTTACATTTGCTTAGTAATTATCTATTCTACTTTCATTACTGTGGTTTTGTTACCTCTCGTGACAGCTATTAAACCTTAGGAACACTTCCATCTATATCAGTCCCTCCAAAATTCACTGTAGAGATGGTTTGTGGGAGGTAAATTCTCTCAGCTTTTGCTTATCTGGGAATTGTTTAATCCCTCCTTCAAATTTAAATGATAATCTTACCGGGTAGGGTATTCTTGGTTTGAGGCCCTTCTGCTTCATTGCATTAAATACATCATGCCAATCCCTTCTGGCCTTTAAGGTTTCTGTTGAGAAGTCTGATGATAGCCTGATGGGCTTCCTTTGTATCTGATCTTATTTCTCTCTCTGGCTGCTTTTAATAGTCTGTCCTTACCCTTGGTCTTAGTCATTTTAATTACTATATGTCTTGGTGTTGTCTTCCTTGTGTCCCTTGTGTTGGGAGATCTGTGCATCTCCATGGCCTGAGAGACTATCTCCATCTCAAGATTGGGGAAGTTTTCAGCAATTACCTCCTCAAAGACACTTTCTATCCCTCTCTCTCTCTCTTCTTCTTCTGGTACCACTGTAATTAAAATATTGTTCCATTTGGATTGGTCACACAATTCTCTCAATATTCTTTCATTCTTAGAGATCCTTTTTTCTCTCTGTGACTTGGATTCTTTGTATTCCTCTTCTCTAGTTTCTATTTCCTTTATCTTCTCCTCCACCATATCCTATCTTCTTTTAATACCGTCCATTGTGCTCTTCAATGATTGGTTCTTTGACTGGAATTCATTCCTGAGTTCCTGAATATCTTTCCATACCTCCATGGGCATGTTAATGATTTTTATTTTGAACTCCCTTTCAGGAAGAGTCATGAGGTTGATGTCATTTAAATCTTTTTCAGGAGTGGTATTAATAATTTTACTCCAATCCAGATTCATTTGGCATTTCATATTTGTATATGGTACCCTCTAGTTCTCAGAAGCTCTACTCCCTGGAGGTGCTCAGCCCCTGAAGCAATGTCTGGGGTCACCAGGGAGTGGTATTGGTGCCTGGGGGTAGGAAAGGGTTTTTTCCTGCTACCCGGCTTCTATGCCTGTCTCCACTGCCTGACCCACTGGGCTGAACACACAGGTATAAGCCTCTTTGCTTTGCATTACTGTAGACAGATCTTCCCTCTGGCTGATCTAACACCAGGGTATGGTTTGCCAGTTTGTGAGCCAGGTAGGGCTGGCTGGAAGAAAGGCACAGTAGGCTGCATATCATGGAGGGGTTCCTTGGAGCTGTGTAGCCAGCCAGGGATCTGGAGCATCTGAAGATCATCTAAGGAGGAAGATTTATTTTTCCTCCATAAATATGAAAGTCTATATGGCAAAGCTCCCAACATGCTGGGCAGAGTGCACCCAGACAATTTTGTCTGTCTGTTCTCTCTCCTGAGCAGTAAGCTCTGTTCAATCGTTGCCCCTTTAGCAGCCCTCTTGCTAAAGGCTTCCTTGTTAGGAAGTCTCTCAGATTGCCTGCCTTTCTTTTGTCCCAGAGCAGCTGGATATGGATCTCTGCTTTTCAGAGGTGGCTGGAATTTCAGTCTCTCCAGTAATTCTGCCTATCTCAGCTTTCCAAGCCTGTAATCATGAGAGTATCATGCAAGCACCATGAATTGTAGTTTTGAGCTCCCAGAGCTGATCTCAGGAGTTAGGTATTCAGCAGTCCCAGGCCTCCACACCCTCCCTGCTCAGTTTCTCTTCCTCCTGCTGGTGATCTGACATAGTGGAAGGGCTTGTGTCTCACCACGCCACAGCCTTGGTATGTTGCCCTGTTCTGTAAGGTCTGCTCTTGTCTCCAGGTGTATGCAGTCTGGCACAGTCCTCTTTCCTATTGCTCTTTCAGGATTAGTTGTATTATTATATTTTCATATTATATGTGGTTTTAGGAGGAAGCCTGTGTCTCACCTCTCATGCCACCATCTTTAATCCTCCAATCAGTTTCATACTGCCTTTGATGTGGAGATTTCATGCTTGTCTGGGGTGCAGGAGTCTCTTAACTGGTTTCTGGATATCTATTAATGGGTCCAGATATTATTGAATTAATGTGTCTGTGAAAGGCATGAAGGTATGAGGCTTCCTATTCTGCCAATTTGCTGACTTCACTCTTCTATTTCAATATATTTTTATGTTCATGGGATTGTTTTGATGAAAAAAGAAAGAAACAGTTATGCATGTCAGATGGGGGGATTACAAGAGAAAAATTATTGAACAGGTAAGATATAGGATATCCATGCATATTCTTTGTGAGGTATGTCTCAGTTTTCCTGTTTTACTGCTGGGATTATTAATAGGGTCCTCTTTTACTGTTAAGGAATTTATGTTTAAATAATAAACTGTGCAGTAATCTGTCAGTCAGAAGATGTGATTTAGTACATGAGTAAAGTATATGACTAGAGAAAAGTGCAGAGATCATTTGTCTATTTTTAACAGGAAGAATGTTGTACTATATAGATAACAAATATTCAGGTTATTAGATTTCACTAGTGGAATAATATGCACATGTTTTTCCATTGCTTCTATTTTCTTAGTGAATCAAGAAGCAAGATCATTAGCTGAGAATATAGAAAGGGAAGAGTTCATATGGGTTCTATGAGAATGCAGATGCTATGAAATACTCATCTTAGAGAATGTGATGGTTGATTGGCAGGGAAATATTATATGTATGCTGTGTAGTACTGAATAGCTATTTTCAGTTTGAGTATAATAACAGAAACACAGGGGAAAGCGAGTTTTACACCAGATGACTCAACTGGAGAGATTTAAATGATTAAAATCTTTGGGCAATGTTAAGAAAAATCCTGAAGAATTGGAAAGGCACCCAGAGATAGTAACAAATAATACTATGGTATGATAATACCAAATGATACTAGGAGGAAATAATGTTCATGGGACTATACAAATATGGAACCACTGACCCAGAAGGAGCTTTGGTAGTGGAGTGATACAACTGTTAGAGATGTACCACTAAAGCTGGGAGTGATTTAGGGCAAAATATTTTAACTTCTCTCTCTCTTTCCATTCCTTGATCTAATACCTTCTTTTTCAAGAATCAAGCAACAGCCACCCAGGAAATAACCTCCCCATGTCAAAAAGTATGATAGAAGTGTGTCTGGCATTTATTAATAGCTATTATTTCAGTTTTTAATCTTTGTATTTTTGTTATTATTTTCTAATTTTAAATATATATTCATTTTCATAAAAAAAAACCTCCCCGTGTGTCTACTTTTCAGAGCACAGATTCAATTCAGAAATGTAAAGAATGGATCTGGACAAGGAGGAAAACAGAAAATCAGCATTGATTTATGAATTTAAGGTGAGATACCTTAGAATTAATTTTTTGTTATTCTTCAGGTAAGTTTGTCTGCCTTGGGTACAATCATGAAAATACTAGAATTTAACCCAAAGACAAATTTGGCTTTTCATTATTGATATCAAAGTGTAAGTCTAAATGGGCATTTTTTTCAGTCTTTATAGCTCTTGACTATTTTTGTTAAAAATATAATTCTAAAACTTCTGTATGCCCCATTGTAGTTTTCAAAACCAAATAAAAAATCACTCAACATCTGTGCCAGACACAATTATTTTAGTACCTAAAACCTAAAAAAAACCTTGGTTTATGTAGACCTGTCATATAAGAGTATGATGAATTCATTCCAAAAAGCTAGATCTCACTAGCATGAAGAGAAGAGGATTAAGCATAAATTGAAGCAGGGAAAATGTGGAATTTGGAGTAAGGGCTAGGGAACTTCATTGAGCTGATAGTTATTGGCACCAGGTTTGAAGCTAAGGGAAAATGGAAAAGCGTAGTATGTAGAATAGTATTGCAAATGATGGAGGCATGTAGGATCCTTCTTTATTCCTCCCCACAGTCACACACTCTTTTAGTTTTTCATTTGGTTTACTCAGTTTCTTTAAAGCTATCCCTATTCTATTTTAAGTAAAAACTCTCTCAATCTATAAACGTCAAAGATGATTATAATCATACCTGCTTTTCATATACTAAAGAAATTTGAATCTACTATAAACTAACATAGAGAAACAGACTTACTGTGAAATTAATAAAACTTGAATTTCAGAGCCCCTTCCTTGCATAGGTTGTTTAAAAACAGTGTACTTAATTTTGTTTTGGTAGGGCTATATTCTTTTCTTAATCAGGGCCTACCAAATTGAGTAACGTTTAGACTCCTCCGAATCTAGTATGATATTCCTGGTAAGTACACAGAGTAGTGCTAAGAAATCTGATGCCAAGTAAGGATATTTCTGGATATATCCCTTAATTCTTTTTCAAAAAATTCACATAAGTAGAAGCAAGGAAAGTTCTGTTGGGAGGATACATACATTAGCCATATGCTTTTTTACACCCAAGGATGAAGATGTAGCTGTGTCCCAACATTTCATCAGTACATTATAAAAATTAACATAATGAAAGCTATATATTTAAGTAATCATATCCATACTACTTTAAATAAAATGAAATAAGAATTGCAAATCTATCACAACAAGAAATGTAAGTCATATCCTTTGTCTATTCCACTCCAAAACATCTTTCAATATCATAGCACAACCATCACAGCTGATTTCCTTAATTTTAAATAAATACGAATTAACTTGATTTATACACAATTTCTCAAATATTTTTCTTGTTAAAATAAAGGATGATAAACTTATATAAACAAAGTAGTACGTGTGCTGAACCAAAAGGAAAATAGTCCAGTTTGATATGACTTAATTATGCATCTGAGCTACTTCTATCTTAAAATTACAAGAAATGCTGAGATTACTTTGAATGAAATACCACCATATTCTCTTAAGATAAGACAAAAGACTAACTTAGTTCATCCATTATTATTAAGAAAGATGTAAGCAGTGCTTTCATGTGTCATGGAAGTTTAAAAATAATTGATTCTAAATGAAATAAGACCACCTAAGTGTCATATTCTGCATAGTTTAAGGTTTGTACAATTCTAAAAATTCTCAGGTACTCTGGAAGCACAATAGTCCTATTTTAATATTTTCCTTGTAATAAGAATATTAGCTGAACATGGTTGTGATTGAATTACAGTAGAGCCATACATATGTGTACTATAATTTTTCTGACTTGCACTGCCCTTTTATTTTCAAGAACAGTTGGTGGACATTCCAAATTATTTTTATAATTGGCAAATCCATATTTTATTAAAAGCCACACATTTTTTCTCGAGTAAACAAATATAGGAAAATAATATAGACAGGTGAAAGGACACGTTCAAACTAAAATGAAATTTAGTTTACCCTAAAATCACAAAAAAAATCAATGCCAATATCAACACTAAGTAATGACAAGGACATAAGAAGAGATAAAATGTATGCACTGCCTTTGCAATCCCCTGTTTTAAAGCTTATACTTACTTTTATAATTTCTTATGTTCAGAAGTAATAACTAAAAAGTTTCTCAGTTCAGACAAATATTATCCCCATTTGATGTGTTGCTTCAGACTTATCTGAATTGCATAAATGTCTCGGGCTCAAAAGAGTTTCTAATCTGCTAGAAGGATGACTTCACTATCCATATTAAGTAGACATGTGATCTTTCACGTTCTTGACATAACTAGACCTCTAGATAATCTTTCCAGTTCAAAGACCTTGATATCTAGGCTACTAAAATACCATTTAATATAATTTATAGGTGTGAGTTTAGTAACTAAAATAATGTCAATAAGAGGTTGCTTTAAATGTAGAGACCCTTGACGGTGGGATACAATACACCCAGATTCCTATAGATGAAAGAGAACTCTTTGTTGCTTATGTTACCCCAAATCAAAGAAGTCTGTCATACAGGGCCACACAAGCCATTGTACCCAGGGACAAGGTAATGGCAACTGGAGCAGTAGGGAGCAATTTATGTATAGCAAGCAGGATGAGCCTGGCCAGATTTCCCAGGCTCGCTGGGGACAGGCTAACTTGAATAATTTTGTGATCTCTGGGGCACAGGGGCTGTCCCTATGGGTCTACTACTTGGTCACGGAGTGTGGGATCAAAATAAGGGGCGTAGTTGAGATATATGCTTAGTAGCCTCCAAGTATGGGACACCAATAAAACAGAGAGGTGGGGTATGTGTAATGGCCCAGAGAGTTAGATTTTAATAAGGGTTCTGATTGAGTTGGAGTCTTGGCAAACTGCCCACAAAGGAGAATTGAGAAAATTTTTCCTTGATTTCACAACAGAGTCAAGAAGCACGTGTGAAATGTTGTATTACAGATTTGATACTTTTTTGAGTATTAACTATGTGCCAGGTACTAGGCTATGAACATTATATATATGATCTAATTTGAATCCACTCAGTAAATTTATGGAGCCACTGGATTTTGGGGTGGTGTTTTTACATACCATTATTAACCAGAAGAATATGGATTTCTCTTTTTTTACTCTGTTTGGGATACATTAGACTTCTTGAATGAACATGTTATGTTCTGGGAATATTTTAGCTACAGCTCTCTAATTATTTTCCATATTCCATTTTCTTCTCCCATTCTCCTGGCACTCCAATTAAATATAGCATAGATCTCATTCTTTACTCTGTGAATATTACCCTATTACCTGTGTTTTCTAGTTTTTCTTACCTAAATTCTACACTTTGGACAATCACTCTGACCTATGTTCTACTTTAACAATTCCCTCCACAGTTTTATACAGTCCTCTGTTAAACTTGATCATTAATTTTAGTCATTATAGTATTCAATTATCAAATTCCTGTATGATTCTTTTTCAAATATTTTTATGACACCTTTTGTAATTTTCACTGTCACAATTTTAAGTCTTGGATTATATTTATTTAAACAGAGCAAGTGGAATTGGTTTATAATCTGCACTTCACTGTTCTGGTGCCTCAAATTTTATAGGTCTCTATCAATTATCTCTAGATAGGTAAACCAGCTTTGTGGAGGTGTAGCATGCACAGTTGCACAGGGCTTTGTGTTTAGAAGAGCCTAACACTTGGTCTAGTGCTCTACTGTTGCCATTCTGAAATTCATTGTAATTTCTGAAGAAGTACCACGTTTTCATTTTGCAGTGGGTCCTCCAAATTATATAGCTTTCCTGTCTATTTTCTGTTTTTCCAAAGTGCCTTGTTTGTGTGCTTGCTTTTATTTGATTTTATGTTGTAAGTTATATTTAAAATATATATATTGATAGAAATTTTGAGTCTTAGGATGATTGTATTTTCCTCCAGAAATAATTTCCATTTTCTTTTCCACCCTACAAACAGTGTTACTGATCCAGAGCATCTTGATCATACCCAGATGGAGAAAAAGATTTCATGAGGGATTATTGACTTCCAGTTTGCCTTTACCATGGATTTATAGCCCTCTGGGGTAGCTGATTGAAGTATAAGTTTGTCTTAAGGTCCAATACTTCGGTAAACCTTAGGCTTTGATTGATGTTCCTAGTTTTGTAATGCCACCAAAAACATAATTCACTTTAGGAGCTTTTTATTTGCAAGATTATAAAATATCCTCAGGGAAAAAGTATTTTTGAGTGTTAGATTTAACATCATGGTACCTATCTGGCCCAATAATTCCTCACTATTTGTAAGTTCTATATTACCTCTGAGTGTATTTTGCAATAAATTCCATTAAATTTATTTAGTTGACCTCAATAAAAGAGTTCAGTCTGAATTTACAAATTCCTAATTACAAGAAGCAGACTTTACATTCTATTTTTAAATCAAATGATAATATTTTCCACTTACTTTTTTCCCTTTCAAGTTTGGCTAAGTTCTATCATTATTTACTTTTTAACTGTATTAGGGAATAATGGACAAAATGATTATATATATTTAAAGTGTACAATGTAATGTACTTTGGTTTTGTTTTATTTTATTTTATCAAATGTACATCACAGTGGTTCAGTGGTACCCATCACCCTCCCCCCCAATCCTCACCCACACCCCTCCCTCATGGTAACCACGAGTCACTTCTCAGTGCCTATGAGTCTATTGCTGTTTTGTTCCTTCTGTTTTGCTTTGTTTTTGTAGACCACAAATAAGTGAAATCATACTGTATTTGTCTTTCTCCACCTGGCTTCTTTCAATGAGTATAATAACCTCTAGATCCATCCATGTTGTTGCAAATGGCAGGATTGCTTTTCTCTTTATGGCTGAATAATATTCCATTGTGTATATGTACCACAGCTTCTTTATCCATTCAACTATTGTTGGACACTTAGGTTGCTTCCATATCTTGGCTACTGAAAACAGTGTGGTAATAAACATAGGAGTGCATATATCTTTTTGAATCAGGGATCTTCTTTTCTTCAGGTAAACTCCTAGGAGTGGAATTACTGGGACAAATGGTATTCCTATTTTTAGTTTTTTGAGGAACCTCCATACAGCTTTCCACAGTGGTTGCACCAATTTTCAGTCCCATCAAAAGTGTAGGAGGGTTCCTATATCTCCGCACCATCATCAGCTTTGTTATTTCTTGTCTTTTGGATAGTGGCCATTCTAACTTGTGTGAGGTGATATGCCATTGTGGTTTTAATTAGCATTTCCCTGATGATTAGCAATGTGGAGCACCTTTTCATGTCATGTTATTTGTTTTTTGGGTGTTGAGGCATGTGAGTTCTTTATATATTTTGGATGTTAACCCCATGTCAGATGACTCATTTATGAATATATTCTCTCATACTGTAGGATGCCTTTTTGTTCTGCTCATGGTGTCCTTTGCTGTACAGATGTTTAGTTTGATGTAGTCCCACCTGTTCATTTTTTATTTTGTCTTCCTTGCCCGAGGAGATGTGTTCAGGAAAAAGTAGCTCATGTTTATATTCAAGAGATTTTTGCCTATCTTTCCTTCTAAGATTTTTATGGTTTCATGACTTACATTCAGGTCTTTGATCCATTTCAAGTTTACCTTTGTGTATGGAGTTAGACAATAATCCAGTTTAATTCTCTCACATGTAGCTGTTCAGTTTTGCCAACATCAGTTGTTGAAGAGGTTGTCTTTCCCCATTTTATATTCATTGCTCCTTTATTGAATATTAATTAACCATAGATGTGTGGGTTTATATCTGGGTGCTCAATTCTGTTACATTGAGTTTTGGGTCTGGTCTTGTGCAAGAATCAAATTGTTTTGATTCCTGTAGTTTTGTAGTAAAGCTTGAAATCAGGGAGCATAATCCCCCCAGCTTTGTTCTTTCTCAGGATTGCTTTGGCTATCTGGTGTCTTTTGTGGTTCCATATGAAGTTTAGAACTATTTTTTCTAGCTTGTTGAAGAATGCTGTGGGTATTTTGATCCAGATTGCATTGAATCTGTAAGTTGCTTTGGGTAGAATAACCATTTGACAATATTAATTTTTCCTATCCATAAGCTGGAATGTATTTCCATTTACTGGTGTCTTCTTTGATTTCTTTCATGAGTGTTTTGCAGTTTTTAGAGTATAGGTCTTTCACCTCCTTGGATAGGTTGATTCCTAGGTATTTTATTATTTTTGATGCAAATGTAAATGGAGTTGTTTTCCTGATTTCTCTTTCTGCTAGTTTGTTGTCAGTATATAGGAACACAACAGATGTCTGGGTATTAATTTTGTATCCTGCAACTTTGCTAAATTCAGTTATTAGTTCTTGTATTTTGGTGGAGCCTTTAGGGTTTTCTATGTATAATATCATGTCATCTGCAAATAGTGAGAGTTTAACTTCGTCCTTATCAATTTGGATGCCTTTTATCCCTTTGTGTTGTCTGATTACTATGGCTAGGACCTCCAATACTATGTTGAATAAAAGTGGTGAGAGTGGGCATCCTTGTCTTGTTCTCAATCTTAGAGGAAAAGCTTTCAACTTTTTGCTATTAAGTATGATACTGGCTGTGCATTTGTTTTATATGGCTCTTATTATGTTGAGGTACATGCCCTCTATACCCATTTTGCTAAAGAGTTTTTATCATGAATATGTTGAATTCTGTCAAACACTTTTTCGACATCTATTGAGATTACCATGTGGTTTTTATCCTTGTTTTTGTTAATGTGTTGTATGATATTGATGGATTTATGAATATTGTTCCATCCTTGCATCCCCGGAATAAATCCCACATGATCATGATGGATGATTTTTTTGATGTATTTTTGGGTTTCGTTTGCTAATACTTTGTTGAGGATTTTTCGAATCTATGTTTATCATGGATATTTGTCTGTAATTTTCTTTTCTTGTGTTGTCTTTTACTGGTTTGGGTATTAGAGTGATGCTGGCCTCATAGAATGAGTTTGGAAGTGTTCCCTCCTTTTCTACTTTTTGGAATGCTTTAAGAAGGATGGATACTAGCTCAATGTACCCAAAGTACAATGTAATGTACTTTGACATACATATACATTGTGGAATAGTTGCCAAGATCAAAATAATTAACACATCCATCACCTTACATAGTTAACTCATTGTTTTTTCTGATGAGAAGGCCAAAGATCTACTCTCAGCAACTTTCAAGTGTACAGTACAGTATTATTAGCTATAGTCACCTTGTTGTACATTAGATCCTTAGACCCTATTCTTCTTATAACTAAAAGAGTGAAACCTTTGACCTACATTACCCCATTTCCCTCTGCATCCTGGCAAACCACCATTCTATTCTTTGTTTCTATGAAATTGCCTTTTTTTTTTTAGATTCCACTTATATATGATACCTAGAGTACTAGTCATTGTCTAGCTTATTTCACTTAGCATAATGTTCTCTTAGTTCATCCATGTTTTGGCAAATGGCAGGATTTTCTTTATTATGGTTGAATAATAGTTCACTATATATATCACATTTCCTTTGCAAATTCCTCTATTGAAGGACATCTAGGTTTTTCCCATGTCTTGGCTATTGTGAATAATATTCAAAGAAACATGGGTGTTCAGATATATCTGTTTTAGATATTTAATTCAATTTTTTTGAAATATCTATCTATCTATCTATCATCTACCTACCCATCCACCCAAAAGTGGGATTGCTAGACAACATATGGTAGTTCTATTTTTAATTTTTGAGGAACTGCCATACTGTTTTCTGCAATTGCTGTACCAATCGCATTCCCACTAACAGTGTATAAAGGTTCCCTTTTCTCCACATTGCCATAGAAAACACTGGTTTTCTTTGCGGCCACCCACAGTTTTTGTGCTTTACAGTTTTTTTTTCCTGCTTTTTCGTTATAGCCCAGAGCTTTATCTTAGCTATTTTTGTTGATTTGTAGTATTCTTATTTATTGATTTTGAAGGGGAGAGGAACTTCGGGACCTCCTAGCCCTCCATCTTGATGATGTCACCTCAAGATAGGTCTGCTCATTCTTTATTCTTTCTTGTATCATGCATATGTTTTTCTAACTTGTCTTTGAATACTTAGTAGAGTAAAAATCACAGTTTGTCTTTCTGTCTGATAATTTCCATATATGCTTCTGTTGATATTTCTCCATTTAATTTTTGCTATTTCTTCCTCATGGTGTCCAGTTTCTGTCCATGAGTTCAATGATTTTTTAAATCTACTTATTTTCCTTGGGAATTTACTCATGGGATTGTGCTTTTTTGTTTTCTTGCTTGTTTGTTTTCTGGTAGCCTGGCATAAAAGTTAGTTGCCCCAAAGTGGAACTTTATTTGCCTATGTCAGATTCTTGAAAGCACAATCATTTCTGGATATTTAAACTTAATTTTACGCAAAATATTATGCTGAGTGAAAGAAACCTTACACAAAATAGTATAAACTGTATGGTGGCATTTATACAAGCTTCTCAAACAGACAAACCTATTTTTTAAAAACCAGAACATTGTTTGCCTCTGTGAGAGGCAATATTTACTGGAAAGGAAATTAGGGAACTATCTGGGTGATTATAATATCTACATTACATAGGTACATGTATTTGTTAAAACCCAATAAATGTCACTTAATATTTACGCATTTCATGGTATATAAATTTTAGTTAACATTTTAAAGAACCATAAATAAACATTTAAACCTATGCAAGGACATACATGCAGAAGGATTTAAGAAGTATACTAATGACTGCAATTTATTTTAAAATTTACCAAAAAATAAGTTCAGATAGATGGAAGGATAGTGTAGACAGATACATGATGAGGAATTATAGTAAAACATTAATGATAAAATATTTATGGTTTTATGAATTCTCACTGTAAGAACCTCTGGTTTTGCTGTATGTTTGACACTTTTTATAATAAAATGTTGGAAATACTAAAAAATTAAACATTTATTATGTTTAGATCCAATTACTATAAATTCAGGATGCAAATATTAAAAGCCAGCTTGTTGATATTTATAACTTTTCAAGGATTTTTTCCCCATTCTCTTTGGTCAAAGTCGTGATATAAACAGTTGTCTTTGTTATCCTCTGGGTGGTAATGGGTGGTGGGTTTCTTTGTACTTAACCATTAATTTTAGGTTATGATTCCTTAAGTGTGTAGTTGATGGAATTAGAGTGTGAATAAGATTGGCCACTTTTTGCATATTCCTTAGAGTTGCCAGATTAGTAGATTAAATGTCCTATGCAATATTTGGATTTATCTACCAAATGTAAACATGATGAAATTTGTATACAACACAGGATTAACCACAGGCACTGTTGTACACTAGATATTCAGGACTTATCCATCTCATATAAATGAAATGTTGCAACCTTTGACTAATCTCTTGATTTCCCCTCCCCACAGCCTCTGGCAACCACCATTTTACTCTGTTTCTGTGAATTTGACTAGTTAAGATTCTTCTTATAAGTGGTGTCATGCAGTATTTGTCCTTAAATGTCTGGCTTATTAACATAATGTCCTCCAGGTTCATCCATGTTGTTGCATAGAAAGGATTTTGCTACTTTGTTAAGCCTACATTCTATTGTATGTACATTACATTCCACATTTTCTTTATACATTTATCTGTCAATAGATATTTAAGTTGTTCTAATATCTTGGCTACTGTGAATACTCCAAAATACATGGGAGTCCAGATATCTTTTCAAGATACAGATTTCAATTCCTTTGGATATATATCTAGAAATGGGATTGCTGGATTATATGGTAGCTACATTCATTTTAGTTTCTTAAGGAACTTCAGTACTGTTTTCCATGGTAGTTATACCAATTTCCATTGCCACCAAGAGGGTACAAGGGCTTTTTTTCTCCACATTGTCACCAATACTTTTTATCAATTGCTCTTTTTTATAATAGTCATCTTAACAGATGTAATATCTCATGATTAGTGATATTGAACATATTTTCACATACCTGTTGGCCATTTATATGTCTTCTTTGGAAAAATGTTTATTCAGTTCCTTTGCCCATTTTTTAATCAGATTGCTTTTTTGCTATTGAGTTGTGTGAGTTCCTGATATATTTGGATATTAATTCTTACAACAGACATGTAGATCAATGGACCAGAACAGAGATCCCAGAAATAAACATACATATATACAGTCAACTGATCTTTGACAAAGAGGCCAATAATACACAATGGATAAAGGTCATTCTTTTTAATAAATGGTGTAGGGGAAACTATACATCTGAATGCAAAACAATGATATTGAATCTTATGTCATGCCATACACAAAAATCAACCCAAAATGGATGAAAGACTTAAATGTAATACCTGAAACTATAAAATTCCTAGGGGAAAGCCTCTGGACATTGGTTTTAGTAATGATTTATTGGCTATAACACAAAAGCATAGGTAACAAAAGCAAAGCATATGAGTGGGTTTATGTAAAACTAAAAGATCTGCACAGCAAAGAAAAAAATTAACAAAATATAAAGGCAAACTATTGAATGGGAGACATTTTTCTCTTTTTGGGAACATTTTAATAATGAGTTCAATTTTTTAACGATTAAAAGGCTATGTATATTACCTATTTCCTTTTGTTTGTGATTTCATTCTTGGTGGTTTCCAAGAAATTTGTGCATTTCTTATAATTTGTTTAATTCATGAGAGTACATTTGTTTGTAATGGTCCTTTATTTTTAATAAGTGTGGGACCTATTGTGACATTTCTTATACTTCCTTCCTCTTTGTCTATCTTCATAGAGTTTATAAATTTCATAGATATGTTTTCAAATAACCAAGTTTTCATTTCATTGATTTTCTGTACTGTTTTCATGTTTTAGATTTCATTGATTTCCAATTTTTATCTTTAATTCTGTTTTCCTTCTGCTTGCATTAATTTTTCTATTATTTTTCTGTTATTAGTTGTGAGTTAGGAATTTAGACCATTATTTTGATAATTTTCCTTTTGCTAATGTAAGCATTTGTGGCTGTAAATTTGCCTCTTAGCAGTGTATTACCCGCATCTTACAAATATATGTTGCCTTTCATTTTCTATCTTGATGAATATTCTATAGGGACTTGAAAATTTTGTGCATTCTTTTTCAGTTGACTAGAGTCTTCTATATATATTAATTGTATCCAATTGGTTGATTGTTTTATCTGGATATCCTGTATCTTTCCTGGTTTTCTCTTTAGTAGTTATATCAGTTGCTTAGAGGAAAGTGTTAGGTCCCTGAGTATAATTGTGATTTATTTCTTCTTTCAGCTGTATCAGTTTTTTGCTTCATACACCCTTATTTCTATTCTTTTTTTTTGTTCTTTCTTCCTTCCTGATGTTCCAAAACTCTTCCTTTTTTTCGTTCCCTTTGTATTTGATGAACTTCCTTTAGCTCTTCTTTAAGTGTATTTACACTAGAGACCAATATCCTTCATTGGATATTTTTATTTCTTCTTCATTCCCAAGGGAGAATTTCACTGAATATAGGATTCAAGATTTATAGTTCTTTACTTTCAGCACTTGAAAAGTGCTGTGCTACTTCTTGCCTCCAGGATTACTAATGAAAAATCCATTGTCATTTGGATTTGTATTCTATTAGTAGTTGATTATTTTTCTCTGGTTGTTTTCAAGATTTTTATTTGTCTTTAGTTTTCAGAAGTTTAATTATGATATGTGGATTTCTTCGAGTTTATCCTGTTGGTGTTCACTCATTTTCCAGAATTTGTACGTTTTTGTCCTTCACCAAATTTGAAGTTTTAAGTCATTATTTTTCTGTATACTGTTTCAACCGTGTTCTCTTTATCTTTTCCTGTTAGGACTTTGATTTATACAAATGTTGAATATTTTTGTTGTCCCACAGGACATTAAGGCTGTGTTTTTTCTCTTTTCTCTCTCAGTTTCTTTTCTCTCTGAAATTCAGAATGGATGAATTCTATTGATCTGTCCTCAAGTTCACTGATTCCATATTCTTACAGCCTATCCAATGAGTTTTTTCTATTATTGTATTTTTCAGTTCTAGAATATCCATTTAGTTCCTCTTTATATCTTTTATTTGTTCTGAGATTTTATATTCTTTTCATTTATCTTGACAGAATTTGTAATTTATTTTTGAAGCATTTTGAGAATGGCTACTTTAGTATCCTTGTCGGTTAATTCCATATGGTTCATCTCCAAGCTGGCAACACTTGGTTGTCTTTTCTTATTCACATTGTAATTGTCTTGGTTTTTCGTATAACCAGCAATTTTTCATTGTATCTTGGATATTTTATCTACTATGTTAGAACACTCTGGGCTTTATTTAAACCTTTTATTTTAGGAGGGCTTCACTTTGTTTATGTTTAGCATGCAGGTCCCAGATGACTTTCCTGGTTTGTGGTTCCAATTTTTTGGACAGTTTATTTTCATAACCCTTGTGGTATTACTTTGTTCTGCTCACTTTGTTTTGTTCAGTTTATCTGATGTCATTGTCATTGGGGCTGTCACTTTTCCCTGCTTGTGCTCCCTGAAGGGACGGAAGGGGATTCCCCAGGCTGGTCACCGGATGTCTCTCAGTAAGAGAAGGGATTTCCAGGCCCACTGGGATGAGCAGGCTTGCCTGGCAATGCAAATTGTTAAGGACAATTCTCCTTATGGTGCCCTCTAGCTACACCAGTATCTCTAGGTAGAAGAGGGTAATATAAACCAATAGAGACTAATAATCTCTCTGAGAATAGATGCCAGCTGTGCCTGGGTTTCTCCGGCTACATTTTGTTACCTGTGTCTCATCTGCTGGGCAGGGGAAGAGAATATAAGACCTAGGCTTTTGCTGGCTGATTGGTTGTTTTGTCATGATTCTTTCTGCCTATAGGGTATGAATACTATGTCCCAGGCTAAGCAATTTGTTGGTGTGTATTTAATTATAAAAAAAGTGAACACTGCAACTTCAAAATTCATAATACAACTTTTAATGTGTCCACAGTTTCAGAAAACACAGTAGATATGCATATTTTTAGTACAGAAATTACATGCTGATGCTGAAATATTTTTTATTTTTTAGAAGTTGTCATCTTTCTCAGCATTTCATGCAATAATTAGACTGAAGACAATTTGGTACTCATTTTTTTTACTAGGGGAAATAAAGATCACTATAAAAATCTCAGGGAAATCACACTTCCCACAATAAAATGGAAAAAAAATCCTAGGCATTCTTTAAATGCTGACAATTTTTAGAGACTATTTCTACTTATTTATCCTTTAACCATTGTACTCCTAGTAAATTTTTATTTGGGTATTTTAGTGGCCACAGAATTAGCATTAATGGCTTTACTCTTACTGAATTTGTATCACTCTTTAGATTAAGTGCACTTTTTTATTTTTCTTCTTTAATAACCTCTTTAATAACTTAGTGTTGTGGTTATATTATACATTAATTATTAAAATTTATCTTGATGAAAAATGTCTAAGTATGAAATTATTGCCCTTTGTAGTCATAATGTTCTGAATTATTGTGCTTTTGAACTTAAACCTTTAAGAGATTTTCTTAAAATATATTTTCTGCCATGATATAATCAACTTTTGGTATCAATGGTATGATTGCTTGCACTACCAATACTTATTTATATTTTCTCATATTATACTTAGATAAGTGCTCTGTTTATTTCTTTTTAAGTTTTGTTTTTCTGTTCAGTATATACAAGAAGCTGATTCTTTTTCCTTTGAACAAAATGCTAAAAAATGTAACCATTGCAATTAGGTAGCTGTTGTTAAGGCTAGTGCTTTGCACACCTCTTAGGACTCAGGTCATCTATTTTCACTTACTGTAGGATAGTGATGAAAGGAAGAGATGAAACGGGGGCATATGCAGCCCAAACACTTCTTTTTCCTTCCAAACTTTCCCATTGCAGTTTCTTTATTTAATTTGAATTTCAGTGAATTTATATACAGCTAGATACACTTTTATTCAAAAAAAGTCTTAAATAATTTAATATCAAGGTAATTATTTTTAATAATCTGTGGTATCTATGTCACTGTTTTTCTTCCTCATCCTATTTTGGGTTTTCTGTGGCCTACAAGGAGTAGAGTTCATTATTTGGTAAACATCATAGATAAGTATGCAAAAAAATTGCAAAGCAGTTTCAGTGCCTCAGATAATCTGATATTCATATCCAATATACACATTTTTCCAACTTAGTTTGTGATAGATCTCTTACGAGAATTAAATAATTTTCATTATATTTCATAATAGGAACAAGATTTTGCAAAAATATACTGAGGCTAAAGAATAGGAGTTTTAAAATGTTTTGCGATATAGCCCTGCAAATTATAGAAATGAAATTTCTACCCTCTGACACTTACAACTATTTTTTTGTACATTCAAATGTTCTTACATTTTCATTATGAAAAATTCTGTGGGATGTGTATATAGACATAGCTTTTATTCCAGATAAGTTTTAAAAAAGTAATCAACTTGTAGCCAGTGGACAAAATTCAAGCCAGATAGATATGTGTTTTCATTGATTAGCACTATTGAAAAGCTTTAAACAATCTTAACATTTAAAAAATTTGGAACTTTAATATTAAATCTGATTTCTAGCTTTTCTTTAAAAAAATGAAAACTTGCTAACAAAGGGTCCCTATTCTTCATGTACCAACAATCTGCTTTGTTGAATAGTGGTTATTTCTTCAATAGCACATGAGTTCCACGTTGTTACAACCCTTACTCAGCCTTCACTCATTATTACCTGATTTTTATATATATTTGTGTTCCCTGGATTAAAATACAGAGTTAGCATTCACACATTTAACATTTATAAAATAAGCTGACCATAAGTAAGAGATCATAATATACAATCACTTGTGATTTTGCTGAAGTTTAAATTGAATTGTTAGTATTATGAAAATAGAATGTAGAAATTAATTATTGAGTGGGCCTCACTAACCTGCAGCATCCACATCTAGCATTTTTATGTTATTAACACATAGGAGCAGACAGACCCTAGGATAACTCAAAATGATTCCTACCTCCTGGGGTCTGCACCTCTCTTTAATTCCCTCTTGGTACTTATGATTTATTTTTAACAAATAGAATATGACAAAGATAATAGGATGTTACCTCCCTGAGTTACATTATATGGTGAAGGTAATTAAATTTCATCTCTGTGTTACCTTATAGAAAAATGTCTTAACCAACCAGATCTAGAAATTCTCTTTCCTGGCTTGATGAGCTGAGTGGCTATTTTGAGGAAGCCTACATGGGAAGGAGTTGTGGGAAGCTTCTAAGAAATGTGTACAGCCCCTGGGACCTGAAGCTAACCTTCCATATGGCAGCCAGAAAAAAGTTAGGATTTCCATAATAGAACCAAAATTAAATACATACTGCCAGCAACTAAATAAACTTGGAAGAAAATTATTCTCAAGTGTCCAGATGAGAATGTAGCCAAGCTAAAACCTTAACTGAAGTCTTGAAAGACTCTCAGAAGAACCAGCTGAGCCATGCTTAGTTAGCTCACCCACAGATACTGGGAGACTGTAAATGTGTTGTTTTAAGCTGCTATGTTTGTGAAAGTTTGCAACCCAGCATAGAAAACTAATACACATAATAATTCTACTGGACAGAGAAAACTGATGATTCAGTTTTTTATTGTTGATGCTATAATAAGCATACTATAGTATGCAGAGTAAATTTTAGTATAGGGTTTAATAATATTATAAATACATTTATTTATTTATTTATAAAGTCATTGAAGTCATATGACATGGGCTCAGGTAAAATACTCAGTTATGCATATTGAACTATATAGTGTGTAATAATAAATTCTATGTGTCAACTTGGCTAGGCCATGGTACCCAGATTTGTTATCAAATATTACTGTGGATGTTCATATGAAGGTACTTTTGAGATAATACAAAATTTTGAATCAGTTGACTTTGAGTAAAGCAGATTACTCCTGATAATATGGGTGGGCTTCATTCAATTAGTTGAATGACATAATAGAAAAATATTGCTCTTTCCAGAGGAAGACAGAATTATAGCAGCAGACTACCTTTGGACTCCAACTGCATCTCTTTCCTGTCTTCAGCCTGAGAGCCTATCATGAAGGTTCCAGACATGTTATCTCCACAAAAATGTGAGCTAATTCCTTAAAATCTCTAATATATGGGCAAAGTTAGATACTCTTGTGTTGCAGGTATACCTCGGAGATATTGTGAGTTTGGTTCCAAACCACTGCAATAAAGAAAATATCACAATAAAGCAAGACAAATGAGTTGTTTTGGTTTGCCAGTACATATAAAAGTTATGTTTAAACTATACTGTAGTCTGTTAGGTATGCAATAGCATTGTCTAAAAAATGCACATATATTAATTAAAAAATACTTCATGGCTAAAATATGCTACAGCATCTAAGTTTCAGAGAATAATCATCACTGATAACAGTTCTCTGTAACAAACATAGTAATTATGAAAAAGTTTGAAATATTGCAAGAATTACCAAAATGTGACACAGAGACAAGAAGTGAGTAAATATTATTGGAAAAATGACTTGCTTGATGCAGGGTTGCCACAAACCTTCAATTTGTAAAAAACACAGTATCTGAGAAGCGCAATAAAGTGAAGCATGATAAAATGAGGTCTGCCTGTATTTACATAGATTCATGAAAACCTTGGGACATATCCCTATGATATAAGGACATTAGTAACAGATAGTAAAATGGGATTAGCTTTTCCACTTTTAGCTTTGAAGAGTTCCATCTGATGACAAGGAAATGACAATGAATATTATTCTTATATCTAGTTTTGCAATCTTGGGTTTGATTGAAATTATGGATGGCCCAATAATGGAATTTATAACATTCATCACCTAAATGTCTTCTCAGTTGTCATCACTTGAGAGGGTGAAACACTATTAAAGGGAAAGGATAACTGAAGTTCAGAAAAGTTGTGGGTATTTTCACTGGTTTTGCCACACCACTATCCCACAAATCAACAATTCATTGATTATTAAATGTGATTTTAAATTTCTATGGCCATAATTCTTCATTATTTTGCTTGTAGATATATAAGTGTACTGATATATTTAAAGAAGATTTTCTAGTACTTTCTTATCCAAGAAGTATGTAAAATCCAGTCATTGGAATTTTGGAATATTCTCTCCTTCACTGCTTTTCTAAGCTTGCTTTTTAAGTCCTTTAACTAAGATTGTCAATTCCTCAGAAGAAAGGGCTCAGTGCTGTAAAAATGAAATATTGTCTAGACTTCTTTTATATCATGCTTTAAAGAAGTATGCCACTTTGACTAGTTCAAGATATTCTTCCTCTCTACAATAAGATTTAGATATAAAGACACTGCAATTATCAATATTTTAGCTGGTCTGATTACCAAAATGTTGATATAATTATATTTTGAGACAAACTGATACTATGTCAAAACATATTATTTTGGTCACCTAAATAACTACATGAGCCCTTCAAGGGTTTAGGCATTTTTCAACTTTATATGTAATAGTGGCCAAAAGTATAAATTCAGCTGATGAAATCACCAAGCCAAATTGTATGAACTAAATCTGCATTTGAAATAGAGGGTATGTTTTTCAGAGTCTCATCATAACTCAACTAATCATATATCTATATGTATAATGTCCTATCTAGGTATATAGTTGTAAAAATGAGCATGTTTAATATGAGTTCAAATTTTTTACGTACTTGTTCAAAAACTCATGCATATTTATGGATTTAAAAACATCTTTTCATTTGAAATAAGAAAGCTTTATAAAAACATTCAAAATTCCTAACATAAAAATGTCTTAATTGATCTCACATACAAATTTATAAAATTATGTCAAGACAAAACTTGAAGGCATATTTATTCTGAATGAAAAAAACTTAAATCCTTAATATTAGAAGGTGGTTAGCATACTAATTCTTCACTCAGAAAATGTGTAATTAAAGAGAAAATTAGTATTATCTTACCTTTCCTCTGTAATTTTTTCAATATAACCAAATAGTCCTAGTTGATAAGGACTTTTCTTTACAGCAGAATTCCACAGAATTTATGAAGAAAGAATATTAGAATAAAAAAGTCAATTGTGTTCCCCACAGTGAAATAATTAATTCATCCAAAAACTATCAGTGGATGCTAAAACAAGATGAAATATTAATGGGACTGTATATTTGCAGGATGCTAAAGCTTTTCTCCAAATTGTCTCTCATAAGTGGGAAAATATATTTTTACAATGCAGGGACTAGGTGATCTCCACCTGGAACAACTGATCAAATTTAGCATCATTAAGAATGGAATAATCAGATATATCAGACATAATGTGCTTTTTGATAATGTCGGCAACCCTCACAGGGGCTGCTGAGGTTCTCAGCATCAAAGGCTGTCAGGGTCCTCCGCAGAGCTGGCCACTGGCGACATCAGTGGCACCAGTCTGCATGCCTGATACTGATGGCACCTATCCTTCTCATTTGTTCCTAGCCATTTCCAGAAGTCTTAGCTATATTAACCTCCCCAGCAATCCTTTTGTGGGGTTATTCTCTGTTTTTTGTTCTACCATGTTGCTGTAGGTTCTTAATTGGAGACTTGAGTCCTCCCAGAGCTACTTTCATTTGTAAATAGCTGTTTCTGTTTGTTTTTGTTTTTGTTCGTAGGGGCACTAGGGCTAGTATCTCCTATTCTGCCACATTGTGAATGTCACTTGTCCTATTGTTTCTAACTTTTATTTCCTTATTCTCAGTTAAAGTTTAAATTGCTTTTCTTTCCTATTATTCTGATAAAGAATCTTAGTTTAAAATTTTTGTGTTTTTTTTCTATTATGTGCTTTTAAAGTTATTAATTTCCCTCTAATAATGGTTTCAATGCATCCCACAAATTTTGATATATTTATTGTAATTTTCATTTAGTGCAAAATATTTATAAAAACTTTTCTCGAGGCTTCTTGTTTCTCCACATCTTATTTAAGGGTATGTTCCTTAATCTCCACATATTTTCATTTTTCCAGCCATGTTTCTGTTTTGCTCTGAGAAAGTTTATGCACTTTCTATTATTGTAATTTGTTCAAGTATGCTTTATGGCCTAGAATGTGGTCCATCTTCACGAATGTGCCATGAATGTATTCTATTCCTGTTGAGTTGAGTATTCTATACATGTCAGTTATATCATGCTGATATATAGTATTGCTAAGGTCCGTACTTATTTTCTGCCCGACTGATCAATTACTTATAGAGAGATGTTGAATTCCCCAACTATAATAGAGGTTTTTCATATTTCTTCTTCAAAAGTGAGGGAGAAATAGACTTTATCAGGAAACAAAAATTGAGGGAATTTGTTGTTGGTAGACCTGCTTTGCAAGAAGTGTTAAAAGAAGCTCTTTGGAGAGAAGTAAAATAATATAGGTCAGAAACTTGGATCTTTAAAAAGAAAATAAAAGTTTCAAACCAAGAATAAGTGTAAATAAAACTTTTA
>JAQQAC010016209.1:73558220-73576089 GCA_029783875.1 Phataginus tricuspis
AGGTAGGTGATATAAGGGATTCTGCTATGACTGAGTTCCAAAGAGGTACAATGGAGGTGTTTTAGAATTTGGAAGGATTGGAGATGAGATTATAAAAGAAAGTTTAATAATTCTAAATAAATTGGAATCCAAATGTTAAGGGCTGTCCTGTAGTCTTTCGCATATTGTAGTGAAGAATGAATGTAGTGAGGTACTTTCTATCTGTGTATTAGTTTATCTTGTATAAAAATAGAACATTTTCTATTTATTTTCAAAGATAATGAACTACATCTTCTATATTTATTCATATATATGCAATTAATATTTAAATTGTTTTCTTATATGGTTTTCTAAAGTTTATGTTTTTTTCTGCTTTTTTTTTTATTATGGTAAGAAAACTTTACATGAGATCTACCCTCTTAGCAAATATTAAGTGAATGCTACCATATTGTTAATTACAGGCACAGTGCTGTACAGCAGATATCTAGAACTTATTCATCTTGTATAAGTGAAATTTTATTCCAATTGAACAGCAACTCCCCATTCTCCCTTCTCTCCCAGTCCCTGGAAACCACCATTCTACTGTCTGTTTCTATGAGCTTGGCTGTTTCAGATACCTCACATAAATGGAATCATGCAGCATTTGTCCTTTTGCAACTGGTGTATTTCATGTAGCATAATGTCCTCCAAGTTCATCTATGTTGTATCAAAATCAACATTCAGTCACTCCACTTCTATACAGTAACAATGAATTACCTGAATGCAAAAATAAAAACAATCCCATTTAGCATAGCATCAAAAAGAATTGATACTTAGGAATAACTTTAACCAAGGAGGTGAAAGATTTGTACACTGAAAACTACAAACCAGTGATGAAAGAAATTAAAGACACAAATAATTGGGAAGATATTCTTTGTATGTAAATTAGGAGACTGAATGTTGTTAAACTGCCTATACTACACAGAGCAATCTACAGATTCAATGCAATCCCTATGAACATTCTAACTGCATATACATTTTTACAGAAATAGAAAAAACAATACTAAAATTCATACAGATGCAAAAAAGGCCCTGAATAGCCAAAGAAATCTTGAGAAAGTAGAACAAAGCTAAAAACATCATTTCCTGATTTCAAACTGTTACAAAACTATAGTATTCAAACCAATATGGTACTGGCATCCATCTATGGATGAATAAATAATGAAGATGTGTGAGATATATATATTCACACACATATGTATATGTGTGTGTTTATATATATATTGGTATTTCTCTGCTATGAGAAAGAAGGAAATTCTGTCATTTGTAACAACATGGATTGATGCTGAGGGCATTATGATAAGTAAAGTAAGTCCCAGAAGGAAAGAGAAATACTGTATGGTATCACTTAAATGTGGAATGTTAAAAAAAAGAAAAAAGTGAACTCATAGAAGCAGTGAGTAGAACTGGTGGTTCCTAGGTACACAGGGTTGGGAGAAATGGGGAGATGTTCATCAGATATAAGATGAATATGTTCTGAGAATCTAGTGTATAGTATGGTGGCTATAGTTAGTAACAATATATTGTATTCTTGAAATTTGCTAATAGAATGGATTTTAAGCATTGTCACCAAAAAACAAGCAAAAGAAAAGATAACTATGTGATGTGATGAATGTTTTATTTCTGGTAATCATATCACAATGTATATGTATGTCAACATCACATTGTACCGTTTAAATATATACAAATTTATTTGTTGATTATACCCAACAAAGGTGGGGAAAACTTAGAGCTGAAATCACTGAATTTGATAAAGAAAAAAACATGGAAAATTAATGGGCAAAAAAGCTGTTTCTTGAAAACATCAATAAAATTGGCAAACTTCTAGACAGGCTAACCAAGAAAACAAGAAAAATGATACAAAATATGAAAAAGGAGTCATCACTACTAATTTCATGGCTATAAAATAATAAATAATATTATAATACATTACCTTGAAATATAGTTACCACAAGGTTTTTGATAACAGATGGAACAGTTAAATGCCATGAAAGAGACAAACTACCAAAATCACACAAAGAGATCTGGATCAACTGAATAGGCCAATATCTATTAAAGTAATTGAACCAGTAATTAAAAATCCTCCAAGAAAGAAATCACTAGGCCCTGATAGTTTCACTTGTGAATTCTACTGAACATTTAAGGAAAAATGACACCAATTTTTATTATACCTTCTAGAATATAGAAGCAGTGGGAACACTTCTAACTCATTCTTGAGGCCACCACTACCCTAATACCAAAACCAGTCAACCTAGAATTAACATTGTACAATTTCAAATAAAATGAAATTTTGTGATCTTCTATCTCTTTACCTAATCACTGATATCTATGGTATAGTGGTCATATTTGTTACATCTACATGCATTGAGAACCATACAGGCAACATTACTAATTTTGATTTTGACATTCATACATTAAAAAAAATTAAAATAATAATCTTTCATTTTGACTCAGCTATTTACTCTTTCTAGTAATATTTCTATCTGGTATCATTATCCTTTTTCCTAAAGAATTTCCTTTAGTAATTCATGTCTAGCAGTTCTGCTGGGCAGAGATTGTATTAGTTTCACTTTAGTGGTTAATATATATGTATTTTCAACTTTATTCCTGAAGAATATCTTCACTTGATATCTCTGTAAGCATTTTAAAGATATTGTTCTACTCCTTCTGGTTTCCATTGTTTCTAGTAAGAAATATAAAAACATTTAAGTTATTACTCCCTTGAGTATAATATATATTGCTTTTCTTTATCAGCCTTCAAGAGTTTCATTTTTTCATCATTCCATTTTAAACAGTTTGTTACTTTGCATTTAAGCATGGTTTTCTTTGAGTTTGTTTGGGGTTTGCTTAGGTTGAGGCTGTTGAGTCTTTAAATTTGCATTTTTGTCCAATTTGGGGAAGATTTCTGTCATTATTTCTTTAACTTGTACTTTCTGCCCCAATAAGTTCTCCTATCCTTCTGGATGCCAATGGCACACAGTTAATATTTTTATGTTGCTGCACTGTTTCCTGAAACTTTCTCCATTCTTTAACCAAGCTTTCCTTCTTTGCGATTTATCTGTGTTCTTCAGATTGTATAATTTCTACTGATCCATCTTCAAGTTCACTGACTCTTTCCTCGATCCTTTCTATTCCTTTAGTTAGTTTACCCAGTGATTTTTCAATGTCAGATATTGTAGTATATTTCCATTGGTTTTCATAGTTTATATTTCTTTTCTGAGACCATCTATCTTTCTACTCACTTCAAGTTAGTTTACCTTTACCTTTTGGAACATAGTTACAGGAAGTATTTAAATCCTTTAATAATTTCAACATTTCTGTCATCTCAGAATTGACTCTGATGATTATCTTTCTGGTAAAATTTTACATTGTAACTTTAATATTTATATTTATCATTTTTTCCAAGTATAATTATTGAAATCTATTAAAAATAGCCTGAAAATAATAAAATAATTAAGTAGTTCTTTAGTTTTATTTTTCTTCTATATTTTCAGATTTTCAAGGATTCCACATGTTGCCTCAGACTGGTAATCTTTTCCTCCCCATAACTCTTGACTGTAGAGTTGAAGTCTCAAATTTGTGGTTTGAGCTAGCAAACAGGTTGAGTTTATTTATTCAGCTTTATCCACATAATTAACAATATTTGTGTTGCTGGTGCCATATCCTCTGAGGTTTATTCAAAGTTAACAGTATCTGCATTCAAAGTTAACAATATCTTCACAAGTTAAAAAATAGTTTGCAACAACAAAATACCACTAATTCTTTCCTCCTATTGCTGTCATTCATTTCATTTATACATAGCATAAGTATATATTATACATATAATACAAATGTAAAGCTAGATTTTAAAATATCAGTAGCTTTATATTTGGAATGAAAATAATATAAGTTGGTCATGGGGATAGTACTACAGCATGGAGAATATAGTCAATGGTCCTGTAACATCTTTATATGCTGACAGATAGTAACCACACTAGTGGGGGGTGAGGATTTGATAGTGTGGGTAATTGGTAAACCACTGTGTTATATACTTGAAATCAATATAAGATTGTATAGCAATGATACTTCAAAAATAAAAATAAAAATAAAAACAACTTATCAACCCTTGTGTGATAGAACTATTGCTTTTTCAAGAGGCCCTGAGAAATTTTAAACATATTTTAAGAAAGTTGAAGAAAATAAGATATAAGGATGAAAATCAGTACTAAATTTTCAGACTTTATGCACTAATTTGGAACATGTTTATACCTCTGTATCAGAGCATTTCAACACTAGGTATAAAATGGAAGCACATGAAAAGGACATCTATTCCTAGTGGTCTTCTATAGTGCACAATCTAGCTCCTGGGACATTGATTTCAACACCAAAGCATATTGTTGGTTAGATGATAAAAGTTAAGAGAAAATAAATAAACAAATAAACATTCCAAATGAATTAAACACCTTATATAAAAGTAGGACGAATGTTAGTTATGCTCAGATAAAAATGTTGTGCTCTTGGGAAAATAGAATTTCTGGTGAGGTCAAAGAACATATCCTCACCATTTCTAAGTGCAGAAAGAGAGATTTTAGAAAAGTTATAATTTTAAGAAGTTAAACACTTTTAATAATCTAGCACTCTCTGAATTTAACAAGCTTTAACCGTTACCATGTCTACTTTTATGACTTCACTTACAAAATAAATTTGGAAACATAATCCCTAATTAGAATAACAATATCTGAATATCTTCCTACACTCGTTTATAATGAGAATCTCAAACTCATAGGTCAAAGCAAACATTGCCAAGAAAAAAACGGTTTTGTATTAGTAGCTCTCTGTTCAATGTGAATAAAGGATTAAACTCAAAAGGAATCTTCAAAGAGTTGCCCAAAAGCATAAAAAATTCTTGAATCTCAAGCAAGAACTTCCAGCTTAACAGGTTCTGTGGGAATTAAATATCTTCCCTAGAAAGTAGTATACTTATCATTACAAGATATGTAACCTGCCTGGCTAAACTTCCAAAGTACACGAAGATTTTTTCTGAAGCATTAATATGATTCTTGCACTCTTCAGAAATTTCTTATTCTAAATCCATCTTTCATAGTACACAAAATGTCAGAATTGGAAGACGTGCCAGAGACAACCTCATATGACTTCATTTGACAGGTGAGGAGGCAGAAACTATAGACTTTCTTTTTCACAGTTTTTTAAAAACTGTACATAAAAGTTGATATAATTTTGCCATGAATATATAAATTAAATTTCACGTAAGCTGTGGTATATTTGTTAGGAAGGAAAGGGCTTGTCTCGGTGTCACAGGGAAGCCAGATATACTGAGACAAGAGACCAAAGTTAAGAAAACAAAGTAAGTTTTAATACACTTTGCATAGGATAACAGAGCGGGCCTGCCTAAGATAAGACAGGCCTGTGTGGATGTTTATTCTGAGGCTTCTTTTATGTGGCTTTAAGGGCAGAGAGGTCCTTGATTGACAGCTGTCAGCTCTCTAGGCTTGTTCTGATTGGTGAAATGAGGACAGGGCTGTGCTGAGCCTGTGCCTCTCATGTTTCTTATCTGGGGGGACCCTGGACATTTCCTGAGTCACTCTTGGACCCTGTGGCTTCATCTGATTAACGCTCTGAGTCATTTCTGGCTTTCTGCTTCTATTTGATCAACTCCCTGAGTCATCTTTGGGGGCCCTTTCTCCTTTCCATCCCGCTCATTTCTGTCTTTCTGCCTAACATATTGTCTAAAAAGCATGGGGTTTACTTCAAATTATACAGTGAATATACATGATAAATATTATTGCTTAACACAAAAACAGGCTAATTATTAAAAATAAAAACTAAGTAGCTTTGTATGAAAAGATAAAACAACTGCCATGACTTTTTGAAAAGGCATAACATAATTGCGCCAGAACTGAAATACCATAGAGTTCTTAAGGTAGTTTTTAAGTATTATTTTGTTTATTCATAAGCAGTAACGATGGCCCTTCATTTTCTTCCTATCAGGAACAAGAAATATAAGGAGAAAACCTTTGTCAACGATGCTTTTGAAACACACTGTTAACAAAAAGAAGTCCTTTACAGTTTCTATGTTAAATAGAACACTCCAATCAGCAACAAATGCAAATACCACCTATAATCTTAACAGTGGGTTTAGTGATACTGTGTGATGACAGCTCAGATATGAGATATTGACCATTAATTTTGCTTAACGATTGTTACAGCTGCCTTACCAACTTCAAAAAAAGCTGAAGATCTTTTTATTGTTACCTAGAATTAATCTTCTAGTATTAAAAGACAATTGAATTTTTTCTAAATTAAAAGAATATAATTAATTCTCTCAGAAATAATACACAGTTTTTTTTCTTTTAGAATTAATCTTTTATATTCTCTTCATTCTCTCTTGCCACAATATGTCGAGTTTTAAGCATGAAAATAAAGGGACACTCTAAGAACTTTAATAGAATGAAGAACAATTCTGGCTGCTGGTTATTAAGGAAAATAGATATTAGTGGAATTAAGGAGATGGAGATATATGGCACCTTTCCAATGCACCGGCACTGTTCTTTCCATAGGGCCTCTTTACTAAGAATGGTGGTATTTAGGTGAATGGGTAGTCACACAGATTAATTCCATGTAAATATTAGGGCTACTATTTACATACACATAATAAGCAACATCAATATATGCATAGCACCATGCTAGGTAGGATAAAAAGAGGTGGTAAAAAACATTGCTCTGGTTTAGAAAAGGGAAAAGCATATACAAAAAAAAATAATATAAATGTTGTTATTTAATGAAGCAGAATTTAGTAGAAAAAAACAAAATGACAATAATACCCTCCAGGGATTTATTTTCAAAACTAATTTGCCTGGGGCAAACCAAATTTTGAAAATTTTTGCCAACTTTTCTTAAGCCTTTTAAGCTGTTCATAGAAGTCTTTTATATGAACTATCTTATTTAAATGCCATGCAAGCACAGAGGCAATAATCTTTCATTAATGTTATAAATTGAAGTTTAGGGAGATTAGGTCACTTAATAAGGTAAAATAACTAATACATGATAGAGTCAGGATTTAAACATAGGCTTATAGAATTCTTAATAAATTCATATTACACCTTTTAGATTATCCTGTGTATTTCATTAGGAATATATTTGTTTTCTTCATTATTCTATTCTTAATGTGTAGCAAAGTACCTGATAAATATATATACAAATGATATTCAGAAAATATTTTTGAATGATCACTAAAAACATGAAGTATGTAAGCCCTTAAGGAAAAGATAGGAAATATTTTACCCCAAAAGGAATTATACAGCACTTGGTAAATTGAACACCATAGGCAAGATATTAAGATGTACAAGAAAATAACATATTCTCCAAATACATAACAAAATATATTTAAAAAAGCAGAATTACCCAATTGAGTTCTTAAAGCAGGGGAATTATCAAGGAACCATCAAATGGCTTCAGGGAAGAAGAAATTAAAGAAAAAAAAAAAGCCTAGAGAGAAGATGGCCTTGGCAGTAACCTATTTTTTAATAACTTTTTTATAATACCTTTAAAGATAGAGAAAAATTGCAAAGGTAACAACACAGTGTTCCCAAATAATCAAAACCCAGTTTCCCTTAAGTTAATATATAGTGTGGTACACTTGTCAAAACTAATGAATCAATATTGATACATTAATATTAACTAAACTGCATACTTTTTTCAGACTTTATTGTTTTACACAATGTCTCTTTTTTTTTTTTCTGTTGCAAAACTTCATCCAAGATACCCAGTTTAGTAATCATGTCTCCTTAGGCTCATCTTGACTATGACAGATTCTCAGGCTTTCCTTATTTTTGATGCACTTGACAGGTTTGTGGAGTAATAATCAGGCATTTTTAGAATTACCCCAACTGGGATTTGTTTTATGTTTTTCTCATGATTATACTGGGCTTATGGATTTTTTGGAAGACAGTAGAGGCAAAGTGCCTCTTATTACATCATATCAAGGATAGGTATTATCAATGCAACTTATCGCTAATGATGTGAACCTTGTTTTTAGATACAACAGCAAAATTATCATCCATAAAATAAAAATTGATAAGTTGCATTTAATTAAAGCTAAAAAATGTTTTGCTTTGTGAAAGACTGTTGAGATAATAAAGACAAGGCACAAACTGATACAAAATATTTGCAAAACACTTATCTGATAAAAAAACCTTATATTTAAAATATACAGAGAACTCAAAACTCAACAATAAGAAAAAAAACGTCTAAAACATGGCAAAATATCTGAGTAGAGGCCTCACCAAAGAAGAGGTACAGATGGCAAATACGCAAATGAAAAGTGCTGTGCATCCTATGTCATTAGGGAACAATAAAATAAAACAAAATGAGTTCAATTTGCTAATATTTCATAAAGGATTTTTGCATTCTTATGTTCATGAGAGACACTGGTCTGTAGTTTTCTTTAGTTACAATGCCTTTGCCTGGTTTGCTATTAGGATGATGCTGTCCTCATAAAATAAGTTAGGGAATATTTCCTTTGCTACTTTCTTTTGAAAGAGATTATAGGGACTTGGTATAATTTATTCCTTACATGTTTGGGAGAATTCACTAATGAACCTATCTGGGCCTATGATTTCTGTTTTGGAAGATTATTATTTACTCAATTTCTTTATAAAGGCCCATTTAGATTGTCTATCTCTTCTTGTATGTATTTTGGTAAATTGTATCTTTCAAGGAATTGGTCCATTTCATCTAGGTTTATCAACTTTGTGGGCACAGCACTGTTCATAGCATTCCTTTGTCATCCTTTTAATGTCCATGGGATCTGTAGTGATACACCCTCTTTCATTTCTGATATTAACAGTTTGTGCTGTCTCTCTTATTTCTAGGTTAATTTGTGATCTAAGAGCAAACATTGTATGATTTCTATTTTTAAAACTTCTTAAGTTGCGTTTTATGACACAGAATGAGGTCTATCTTAGTGAATATTCCATATGGACTTGATAAGAGTTTTGTGTTGTGCTTTTGCTGGATGAAGTAGTTTATAGACATCAATTACATCAAGTTGACTGACAGGCCTATTGAGCTCATCTATGTTCTTACTGATTTTCTGCTTGCTGAATCTGTCCATTTTCAATAGAAGAGTGTTGAATTCTCCAACTACGATAGTGGATTCATGTATTTCTTCTTATAGTCCTATCAGTTTTTGACTCATGTAGTTTGATGTTCTTTTTTTGGGTACATACTCATTAAGGATTGTTATGTCTTGGAGAATTGACCCCTTTTCCATTATGTAATGCCCTTCTTTATACCTGATAACTTTTTTTGCTTTGAAGTCTTCCCTGTCTAGAATTAATATAGCTACCCCTACTTTAATTAGTGTTAGCACATATTTTTCTCCATTTACTTTTAATCTATATGTGTCTTTACATTTATAGGGAGTTTCTTGTACACAACATATAGTTGGGTCGTGGTTTTGGCCCATTCTGACAATTTCTGTCTTTTAATTCGTGCATTTAGACCATTTCCATTCAAAGTGATTATTGATATAGTTGAATTAATATCCACCATATTTGTTAATTTTCTTTGTTGCCTTTATTCTTTGTCCCTAGTATTGTCTTCAACTTTTTCTGTCCCTTGTGGTTTAATTGAGCATTTTATATCATTCTCTTTTCTCTCCTTTCTTAGTACATCAGTTATACTTCTTTTCTCTATTTTTTTATGGTTACCCTAGAGTTTGCAATATACATTTACAAGTAATCCAAGTCCACTTTCAAATAGCACTCTACTGCTTCACAGTAATACCTTATAATAACAAAGTCCTAATTTCTTCCTCTAATCCTTTATATCAATGTTGTCATTCATTTCAGATATATATACATATGCATATATATATATGCACACATACATTATATATATATACACATAAGTATACATAATCAAGTACATTGTTGTTATTATTATTTTGAACTAACTGTTATCTATTAGATCAACCAGGAATATGAAAATTTTTATTTTACCTTCACTTATTCTTTCTTTGATGCTTTTCCTTTCTTTATATCTCAGCCTTTAAGTGAGCCTGTGCCTTTGGAGTGTGAACTTCACAATTGCTTCTTAGTATCCCCTCCTTGGATAGGACAGAATGGTCTAGTCATTCGGTGGACTAGTCACTCAGTCTAGACTAGAGTGGTCTGCATTTGGATAGTTCCCTTTTTCTTGTCACTTAAGCTCTGATGTTATTCCAGCAATTTAAGTCCTCCTTAACTGGTTTCTCATGAGGGCAGGCCTTGTTAAGAAGATAGTTCTCTGGCACATTTCAGAATGATTACTTTTCCCTTCCCCCTGCTGGAATCACAAGATGATTTTTCTCCAATATTTACTGTGAAACCTGTTCCTGCTCCTAAAAGTAAAACTCACAAAAGTGTGGGTCCTCCTAGAGTTTTTTTTTAACTTTCAGTGTAATTCATACTGTCTCCAGTAATTAATCACTTATAATTCAGGTTTTCCTACCTAGTACTGGTTCATATGGTGGTTTCTGCTCATGAGTCTCTGTTCCAGTAAGTTTTGACTGCTCTACTCACCTGTAAGTCTATCAGGTCTTGAGAGTAGCATTTTGCCTTGTGTTCTCACTTCTCTTATGGATTAAAGAACTGTTGACTTTTCACTTGTTGTGAGGTCACAGTGGCAACTTCCAAGCTTACATGTACAACTGGAAACTGGAAGTCCTATATACAATTTATATAAGTAGATTTTTGGGTTTTACTTACAAGTTAAAATACACTAATTTTTTAAATGCAACAGAATACCCAGATTTGAAACTTGTGGTATTACAACTTAAGAAGGTCTTATAATATTCATCTTAAAATGTTTCAAATTTCAAATACATGGGCCAAACAAAAAGTCCTGAAAGTCAACCAATTCTATGAGTTCTATAGAATGTGAACACTAATGAAAATTTTGTTTTGAAGGAATTAAGCAGGTTAATTGGTATGATAAGTTTTAAATAAGATTAGAACATCTCATACTTCTGTAAAAACTAAATTTACAAGATAGGAGTACAATGATATAGAGATATTATCCTTGGAACTATTATATAGTTAGTAGTTTTAATGCCTGCCCAAAACAGCCATTTTAGGAAGCTGACATAGCAATATGTGTATGCCAGTTTTCCTGAAATGACAAGATGTTTTTCATTCCTTCTGTACAATGGCAAAGAGAAATAAATAAGAATTTGATAGAGTAAGTTACAAAGCACACCTATACCAAAATTAACGTTGGACAGCATTTAGGATGAAAGTTATTTGCTTTTCCTAGGTAATGCATTTTATTTACAAGTGATGATTATAGACTGATAAATACTCAGCCTTTGTCATGAATACCTATAAATATTTGGCCATGTTTACAACTTTTTATTATCACTTTGTAACAAGATTGTTCTACTAGAAATGTATTGCTCATATATTATTAATTATGCTTTTCTCCTTTATTCACCTTTTTATTATTCTGCATTTTGGTCACTTATTCATCTCTAGATAATTACTTCATCTCAACACGAAAGGTGTTATTTAAAGTAATAGCAAAATACTGTTACTTAAAAGTTCAGCTTTCTCAGAGTATATTTATTAAATCATACATAGTGATACATGTAATTACTCTTCAAATATATTGTTTCCTTACCACATTTAAGCTTACATTTTTTGTCCCATAATTTCTCCACTTACTCAAAATCCTTGAATGAAAACCATGTATGTACTTTATTAACACATGCCAAAAAATATTAACTCTGTCCTTAGGTCAAAATTATGCTAATGTATACTTTGTATGCTGCAGATTCAATTAAATTTGCACACATTTTCCCATTCGAAGATGTACTAATGAAAGTTGGTATAGCAGAAGAAAAATAAAAAGAATTACTTCCTTAAACCCAACCCTTAGATCAGGTAGCTACTGAGTCAAAATGAAACATGTTTGATGGTAATTAAGAGACGAGTTTTAGTCCAGGTTTTCTACTAACATGTTATTAATAATTGGAGAAATCAGTTCCAACTTCAGGGCCTTGCTTTTGTTTCCCATATCCACAGATTATATCTAAAGTCTCAACCAGATCAAAAGTCCTTATGATGGTATGAAGACAGGCAATAGAAATGGAAATGCTTTTTCTACAAAATGTAATAAAATGATAACATATTATATTTTATAAAAATTATTTTCCAAGGTAGAATTATTCTGCCTTTATTAAGGCACATTAAATATTAATCTATATATTTTTAAAATATACAGAATTCCCCCTTGGTAATAGCATAGTACCTAGTGTCAGACCAATGCTCCTGCAGGTAACTATATACTGTGGTCAAAGTATTAAAAATATAAAAAATAGTTATCTGATCATATTAGAGGGCAACCAAAGCATGCTAAACCTTCAGAAGGGCTCACAATTAGAAAAGGAAATAACACTGGGTAAGTTTCTGATTTTTCAAAAGATTCTCCCCTGAAGACAGGCTCTAGTCAATTCCATATAGGAGAGTTTAAAGGTAACATGGAATTCCACAGGCTTGCTGGCAAGAATACCTAAGAAGAGATTTCAGGCTCCCTTAGCAGATGTGAAATGAGTAAGAAATATTGGAAAGAATACTTCCAGAGAAGAAGACTCTCAAAATCCGTGTATAAATTTTGCCCAGTTTCTAGCTGACCCAAGGACTATTATAAGAGCATGATAGCAACCATTCAGGCTAAAAGAACTTAAAAGACATTCTAGCTACTGTCACCTGCAGGGGAGTCAGAGTTTGTAATATATGCCCAGTAACAGCCACTTTCAGCAAAACAGCAACAAACAAAAAACTTCACTGTTCAAAGCAATATAATAGAATCAAAGGCCACTACAGTGTTTCATTAATGATGTCTAGTATAAAATCCAAAATTATTAGATGTATGACACAGGAAAAATGTTCCATGCCCAGGTAAAAGACACCGTCAATGGAGATTGACTCAGAAATAACACAGATGCTGAAATTAGTAGAAGGTTATTTAAATTGCTGTATTTACCATATTCTTAGATCTAGTAGAAAATATGATGAATGGATAAACTTAAGGAAATTTCACAAGATAGAGACTTTTAAAAATGGATGCTCCAAAACTGAAAATTATAACATCTAAGCCACAAAACAAAAAAACCTAAATGGAACAACAGCAGACTTCAGACAAAAGAAGAAACAGGTATAGACTTAAAGATAGATCAATAGAAATTATCCAATTAGAAAAAGAAAGAATTATTGAAAGAAAATGAACAGAGCTGCAGTGATCTGTGGAACAGTATGAAAAAGTCTAAAATATATATAATTGGGGCACCAGAATAAAAGGAGTGAGAGAATGGGGCAGAAACACTATGTAAAGGAATAAAAGCCAAAAGCATCTCAAATTCAGGGAAATGTATAAATATGTAGATTCAAGAAGCTGAAAGAACCCAAAGAAGAAAAATAAAAAGAAAATATAATATTCAAAATGCTGAAAACAAAAGTAACAAGAAAACCCTAAGAGGGGGCAGAAAAAAATGATAAATCACCAACGGGGAGTGCAACAATGTGAATTGAATACATATCAGAAACAATGGATATCAGAAGACAGTGGCAGATCTTTAATGGACTTATTAAAGATAAAAACCTAGAATTTGATTCTGTAATGAGAAAAGTATTATACTATAATAAAGGTGAAGACATACTTAGAAAATGAAAACTAAATACTAAGAATATCTGCCATCTACAGACTTGTACAACAATATTTCCTTGATAAAGGAAATTCTCCCAGATAAAGGGCAATGTTTCCAGATAGAAATAAAACTGTCAAGAACGAACAGAGAACACAGAAAACTGTATATGTGGGAAGAAAATAACAGATTACATTTCCTCTTAACATATTTAATAGACATATAACTGATTAAAACAATTTATAACATTTTGTTATGGAATTTTGAATGTATTTCAATATAATACTTATGAAACCTTTAACACAGAAGAAGGGGGTGTGGGGAACAGACCTGTCCAAATACAATATTCTTATATTTTGGGTGAAGTGGTAGAATAGTAACACAATGGAGATCACAAAAACTTAAAGGTATGTGTTGTAATTGGTAGAGAAAACAATGAATATAATTTTAAGTAGTATATCTATAAGCTAATATATGTTAATATGTTACGTATTCAATTAGCTCAAAAGAAGACAATAAAGGAGAGCAGAACAAAAATACATTGGGAAAAGAGAAGACAAATATAAGAATGGAAGCCCAAAATATCACTATTAATACTTACATTAAATATAAAAAGACCAATTGCTCCAATTAAAAGTCAAATATTTTCAGATTGTATGAAAAAGGAAGACCAATATTATCAGTTCTACAAAATATATATGTTAAGAAGATACAGTTTGATTGAAAGTAAATGTTGACGTAAGGTATGTCATGCAAACAGTAAGCATAAGGCTTGAGTAGCTACATTAATTATAAAGTAAAATTCAAGACAAGAATATCGGCAGAAATAAAAAAGGACAGTTCATAATGATGACAATTATAAATGTGTCAGTGCCTAATAGAGGCTCAAAATACATGAAGGAGAATATTGAAAGATATTTAAAAGGAAAAAAATATGCAATAAAATTTGGATATATCATTAAAAATCTTCAAAAATATGTTAGAAGAATTTAGAAAATCAATAAAGACAGATCTGAAGACAATTATTAAGTGTCTTGATCCAACTGACATTCATAGAACATTTACATCCACCAACTATAGAATATACTTTAGCTGTATATTTTATATCCTCAGGTTATTCCATATACTAGGACATGAAATATGCCCCGATACATTTAAAAATTTGGATAACTTAAAGTATTCCTTTTCTGACCACAATAAAATTAAATTAGAAATTAATATAATAACAAATCTAGAAAATAATCCCAAATTTTGAAAACTAAAAATAAACATGTCAATAGACTGCAAGAATAATAGAAAAGTCCACTGTGATGGTCGGAGGCTTCACCCCTCCTTTCTCAGTAATGGACAGATACAGCAGACAAAATCAGTAATGGCATGCTGAGCAACACCTTCAATCAAACAGATGTAATTGACATCTGTAGACTACATTCAACAGCAGTAGAATGCACATTCTTCTCAAATTCACATGGAATGGTTGCCAAGAGAGACCACATTCTGGGCCATAAAAGATATCTTAAAATTTTTAAAGAATAAAAACACATGCAATATATTCTTTGGATCATAATGGAGTTACACTAAAAATCAATAAGAAGGATAACTGGAAAATTGCCAAGTATTTAGAGATTAAAGAATTCACGAGTTTTAACTCTCACACATGAGTTGAAGAAGTCTCAAGAGGGATGGGATATATAGGTAATCTTTGTATTTTCCACTAAGATTTTCTGTAAACACAAAACCTACTCAAAAAAATTCTACTAATAAAAAACTGAAGTATTGGCTTATGATATGACATGTATGCAACTTGAAAACATTTTACTAAGTGAAAGAATCCAGCAGCAAAAGATTGCATTTTGTAAAATTTTATTTATATGAAATTCCAGAATAGACAATTCTATAGAGACAGAAAGCAGAATAGTGGCTGCCCAAGAATGTGTGTATGAGGCAGAGCAAAGGGTATTTGGAATGTGATAAAAGTATTCTTAGTTTGATTGTGTTTATGTTTGCACCACTCTGTGCAAATACTAAAAAACAGTGAATTTTACACTTTATATCTCAATGAGGATTTTGTGTAAAAAAGCCAAAGGACCTAGAATAGCCAAAAGCAGTTGAAAAATGTTAACAAAGTTGAGTAACTTTACGACACCATGTGTAATTGTTGTAAAGAAAATAGATCAGTGAAATACAAGTCTAGAAGGTGCTTATACATATAACTCAATAGATTTTCAACATAGCCACCAAGACAAACCAATGAAGAAAGGGTAACTTTTTCAACAAAACATACTGCAATAATTGAATAGGCTCTTGTTAAATTTAAAAAAAAAGAAATCAACCAACAAATTATGCACCATGCACAAAAAATAACTAAATAGCAAATGAACCTAAATGCTGTACCTAATGTTAAGCCCTGCAGGCAAAGATTTCTTAAGTGACACATGTAAAGCATGAACTAACATAAAAAACAAATCAACAAATTTGATTTCATAACTGAACACTTTTACTGTTCAAAAAAAACTGCTATGCAAATAAAGTAAAATATGCATACTGGGTCAAATATTTTGAAAAAAATATATTCAACATATGACTTGCAAATAAGATATCTGCTAAATGACTTGCATGCCAATTAAATAAAAACACATTAACAACCCAGTATTATAGATAACATCATTTTTTTAAATGCATGGAATTTTTTAAGAGACATTTAAAGAGATATACTGACAGTAATCAAGCACAAGAAAATATGTTTTACTCTGGGGACAGCTAACTATGACTCTGGGGCCAAATACAGCTATTTCTATGAAGAAAGTTGTATTGGTACACAGCAATGACGTGTGTTTACTTATCGATGATGGTTGTCTTCAGTTTACAATTGCAGAGTTGAGTATCTGCACAAGGGACCTTATGACTCCCTAAGCCAAAAATGTTTACTATCTTGGTCTTTACAGAAAATATTTGCTGACTTCTGTTTGCATCATTACTCAGACAGTAAGTACATATCTTAAAAAAATTAGATGCCACTTCATGCCCCATGGAATATAGAAAGTTAAGGAAACCGATCGTATCATGTGGTGATGAGGATATAGAGCTAACTGAACTATCAAATACTGCTGATGGAAATGTAAAATGGTACAATTATTTTGGAAAACATTTTGCCCATTTTTAAATTTTATTTTGAAATCATTTAAGGCTTACAGAATGTTGCAAAATCGTACAGAATTTCTATGTGCTCTGCACCCAGCTTTCCCTAAATGATAACATCTTAAAAATCATAGCACATTATTAAAACCAGGACACTGACATTTATACAATGCTAGTAACTAAATTACAAATCTCATTCAGCTTTTACCAGTTTCTTGTGGTTGCTAGTGTATATAGGGATAGACAGCATGATAAAATTAGTTCCAAATATTCAAAGCAGATAATGGCAAGATTTTGTTGGGTATTAGGGAGGGGTTGATTTTTAAGGCTTTGTCTCTACCTTAATGACTGGAGTAGAGGCCTAGGAAAGGACTGGTTTTGGTCCCCTTTCACTAGCTAACAATGTTGAGAAATAGGCAAGTTTACTGCAAATGTACATGTCCTTGTTGATGCATTTGTATTTCTGGGGTAGTCAAGAGTTACTAAGTTCCCAAGCCTCTTTTCACTTGCTGACAGGAGTAAAATGTTTCAAAAAATTCTTCCTCCCACTGTTCAGACCTCTTCCTGTTGCCAAGTATAACGCTGGCAGACTACAGGGTCTCATGGTTTTAAGCTCTGTAATGCTTCACTCTTCATACTGATTTAGGAATATAACATCTAGTGTGCAAAGTCTTTCTTGACCCCTGTTAGTTACTTGAGGATGTTATATAGAGTATGTGAACCTCCAATCACTCAAGATAGTAAGTATTTAAATTCTTGGTCTTTTCTATACCCACAAGCACACACACACACACACACACACAGAAGAACATTGCATGTTTATATGTACTTACATACTTTGTTTTGCCCAAAAAATTAACAGTAACTTGCATGCCATTTTTAACCATTTTTTCACAATGTGAGCTCATTCTATGTTAATGCGTGTCTATGCCATCATACTTAAATTGCTAGATTCTTGTTTCATTTGTAAGGAGGTATCTCTTTATTTAACCAATTCCATGTTGGAAATCTGTTTCTTATTTTTCACAATTA